>CM022298.1:24394268-25048115 GCA_011799875.1 Thinopyrum elongatum
CGATTCGGGCCCGTTTCTTCTTTCTTGGCCTACTATCCTTTTGGGGTCCCGAAGTGATTTCCACGATTGACGAACCCTGGGGTGCGTTTACGTGTCGGTCGTCATCAACACTCACTATTTTTGGCCGATTCTTGTCCGTTTCATGCACTATTACTCACTCACCGTTTTGGGTCCCAGGCGATTTCAGGATGTGACGATCCCCGAGGTGCTTTACGTGTCCGTCGTCAACACTCACAGTTTTGGCCAATTCTGACCCTTTCGTGACTATTATCACCGTTTGGGGTCCTGAAGTGATTTTCATAGTTGTTGAACCCCAAGGGCGCTTACGTGTCGTCATCAAACGCTCGCAGTTTTGGGCCGATTCTTGCCCGTTTTGTGGACATTACTCACTGTTTTGTGGTCCCGGAGTGATTTCCACGATTGACGAACACAGGGTTGCGTTTACATGTCCGTCATCACACTCGCTGTTTGGTGATTTCTGACAGTTTCATGGACTATACTCACCGTTTTGGGTCCCAACGCGATTCCATGGTTGTTGAACCCTAAGGTGTGCTACGTGTTGGTCGTCAAGACTCGCAGTTTGGGCCGATTCTGGCCCGTTTCTTGGACTACTACTCAGTTTTGGGGTCCCGAAGTGATTTCCACGATTGACAACCCTGGGGTGCGTTTACGTGTCGTTCATCAACACTCACTATTTTGGCCGATTCTGGTCCATTCATGCCATATTACTCACCGTTTTGGGGTCCGAAGGCGATTTGCATGATTGACGATCCCGGGGTGCTTTTAACTTGTCCGTCGTCAACACTCACAGTTTGGCAATTCTGACCCGTTTCGTGGACTATTACTCACCGTTTTGGGGTCCTGAAGTGATTTCCATAGTGTTGAACCCCAAGGTGCGCTTACGTGTCGGTCATCAACACCCGCAGTTTTGGCCGATTCTTGCCCATTTCGTGGACTATTACTCACTGTTTTGGGGTCCCGGAGTGATTTCCACGATTGACAAACCCCGGGTGGTTTACTGTCCGTCATCAACAACACTCGCGGTTTTGGTCGATTCTGACCCGTTTCATGGATTATTACTCACCGTTTTGGGCCCACGCGATTTCCATGGTTGTTGAACCCGAAGGTGTGCTTACGTGTTGGTCGTCAAGACTCGCAGTTTGGGCCGATTCTGGCCCGTTTCTTGGACTACTACTTAGTTTTGGGGTCCCGAAGTGATTTCCACGATTGACGAACCATGGGGTGCGTTTACGTGTCGGTCATCAACACTCACTATTTTGGTCGATTCTGGTCGTTTCATGCAATATTACTCACCGTTTTGGGTCCCAAGGCATTTTCATGATTGACGATCCCCGGGTGCTTTACGTGTCCGTCGTCAACCACTCACTTTTTGGCCAATTCTGACCCGTTTCGTGGACTATTAATCACCGTTTTGGGTCCTGAAGTGATTTCCAAGTCTTTGAACCCCAAGGTGCGCTTACGTGTCGGTCATCAACACCCACGCAGTTTTGGCCATTCTGCCCATTTCGTGGACTATTACTCACTGTTTGGGTCCCGGAGTGATTTCCACGATTGCGAACCCCGGGGTGTGTTTATGTGTCGGTCACACAACACTCGCGTTTTTGGTCGATTCTGACCCGTTTCAGGGACTATTACTCACCGTTTTGGGGTCCCAACGCGATTTCCATGGTTGTTGAACCCCAAGGCGTGCTTACGTGTTGGGTCGTCAAGACTGCAGTTTGGCCGATTCTGGCCCATATCTTGGACTACTATCAGTTTTGGGGTCCCGAAGTGATTTCCACGATTGACGAACCCTGGGTGCGTTTACTGTCGGCATCACACTAACTATTTGGCCTATTCTGGTCTGTTTCATGCACTATTACTCACCGTTTGGGGTCCCCAGGCGATTTCCATGATTGACATCCTCGGGGTGCTTTTACGTGTCCGTCATCAACACTCATAGTTTTGGCAAATTCTGACCCGTTTCGTGGACTATTAATCACCGTTTTGGGGTCCTGAAGTGATTTCCATAGTTGTTGAACCCCAAGGTGCGCTTACGTGTCGGTCACGACACCCGCAGTTTTGGCCGATTCTTGCCCATTTCGTGGACTATTACTCACTGTTTTGGGGTCCCGGATTGATTTCCACCATTGACGAACCCCGGGGTGTGGTTTACGTGTCGGTCATCAACACTCGCGGTTTTTGGTCGATTCTGACCCGTTTATGGACTATTACTCACCGTTTTGGGGTCCCACACGATTTCCACGGTTGGTGAACCCCAATGTGTGCTTCCGTGTTGGTCGTCAAGACTCGTAGTTTGGGCGATTCTGGCCCGTTTCTTGGACTACTACTCAGTTTTGGGGGTCCCGAAGTGATTTCCACGATGACGAACCCTGGGGTGCGTTTACGTGTCGGTCATCAACACTCACTATTTTGGCCGATTCTTGTCCGTTTCATGCACTATACTCACCTTTTTGGGTCCCAAGGCGATTTCCATGATTGACGATCCCCGAGGTGCTTTTACGTGTCCCGTCGTCAACACTCACAGTTTTGGCCAATTCTGACCCGTTTCGTGGACTATTAATCACCGTTTTGGGGTCCTGAAGTGATTTTCATAGTTTTTTGAACCCAAGGTGCGCTTACGTGTCGTCATCACGCTCCGCAGTTTTGGCCGATTCTTGCCCGTTTTGTGGACTATTACTCACTGTTTTGTGGTCCCGGAGTGATTTCCACGATTGAACACACTAGGGTGCGTTTACATGTCCGTCATCAACACTCGCGTTTTGGTCGATTCTGACAAGTTTCATGGACTATTACTCACCGTTTTGGGGTCCCAACGCGATTTCCATGGTTGTTGAACCCTAAGGTGTGCTTACGTGTTGGTCGTCAAGACTCGCAGTTTGGGCCGATTCTGGCCCGTTTTCTTGGACTACTACTCAGTTTTGGGGTCCCGAAGTGATTTCCACGATTGACAAAACCCTGGGGTGCGTTTTCGTGTCGTTCATCAACACTCACTTTTGGCCGATTCTGGTCCATTCCATCACCTATTACCACCGTTTTGGGTCCGAGGGCGATTTGCATGATTGACGATCCCCGGGGTGCTTTTACGTGTCCGTCGTCAACACTCACAGTTTTGGCAATTCTGACCCGTTTCGTGGACTATTAATCACCGTTTTGGGGTCTCTGAAGTGATTTCCATCAGTTGTTGTGAACCCCAAAGGTGCGCTTACGTGTCGGTCATCAACCCCCGCAGTTTTGGCCGATTCTTGCCCATTCGTGGACTATTACTCACTGTTTTGGGGTCCCGTAGTGGATTTCCACGATTGACAAACCCCGGGTGCGTTTACGTGTCCGTCATCACACTCGCGGTTTTGGTCGATTCTGACCCGTTTCATGGATTATTACTCACCGTTTTGGGGTCCCAACGCGATTTCCATGGTTGTTGAACCCGAAGGTGTGCTTACGTGTTGGTCGTCAAGACTCGCAGTTTGGGCCGATTCTGGCCCTTTCTTGGACTACTACTAGTTTTGGGGTCCCGAAGTGATTTCCACGTTGCCGAACCATGGGGTGCGTTTACGTGTCGGTCATCAACACTCACTATTTTGGTCGATTCTGGTCCTTTTCATGCATATTTACTCACCGTTTTGGGGTCCCAAGGCGATTTTCATGATTGACGATCCCCGGGGTGCTTTTACGTGTCCGTCGTCAACACTCACATTTTTGGCCAATTCTGACCCGTTTCGTGGACTATTAATCACCGTTTTGGGGTCCTGAAGTGATTTCCAGAGGTGAAACCCCAAGGTGCGCTTACGTGTCGGTCATCAACACCCGCATTTTTGGCCATTCTTGCCCATTTCGTGGACTATTACTCACTGTTTGGGGTCCCGGAGTGATTTCCACGTTTGACGAACCCCGGTGTGTTTATGTGTCGGTCATCAACACTCGCGGTTTTGGTCGATTCTGACCCGTTTCAGGGACTATTACTCACCGTTTTGGGGTCCCAACCGATTTCCATGGTTGTTGAACCCCAAGGCGTGCTTACGTGTTGGTCGTCAAGACTCGCAGTTTGGGCCGATTCTGGCCCATATCTTGGACTACTACTCAGTTTTGGGTCCCAAGTGATTTCCACGATTGACCACCTGGGGTGCGTTTACTGTCGGTCATCACACTAACTATTTTGGCCTATTCTGGTCTGTTTCATGCACATTTACTCACGTTTTGGGGTCCCCAGGCGATTTCCATGATTGACGATCCTCGGGTGCTTTTACGTGTCCGTCATCAACACCATAGTTTTGGCAAATTCTGACCCGTTTCGTGGACTATTAATCACCGTTTTGGGGTCAGAAGTGATTTCCATAGTTTGTTGAACCCCAAGGTGCGCTTACGTGTCGTCATCGACACCCGCAGTTTTGGCCGATTCTTGCCCATTTCGTGACTATTACTCACTGTTTTTGGGTCCCGGAGTGATTTCCACCATTGACGAACCCCGGGGTGTGTTTACGTGTCGGTCATCAACACTCCGGTTTTGGTGCGATTCTGACCCTTTTATGGACTATACTCACCGTTTTGGGGTCCCAACACGATTTCCACGGTTGTTGAACCCCAATGTGTGCTTACGTGTTGGTCGTCAAGACTCGTAGTTTGGGGCCGATTCTGGCCCGTTTCTTGGACTACTACTCGTTTTGGGTCCCGAAGTGATTTCCACGATTGACGAACCCTGGGGTGCGTTTACGTGTCGTCATCAACACTCACTATTTTGGCCGATTCTTGTCCGTTTCATGCACTATACTCACCTTTTTGGGGGTCCCAAGGCGATTTCCATGATTGACGATCCCCGAGGTGCTTTTATCGTGTCCGTCGTCAACACCTCACAGTTTTGGCCAATTCTGACCCGTTTCTGTGAGCTATTAATCACCGTTTTGGGTCCTGAAGTGATTTTCATAGTTGTTGAACCCCAAGGTGCGCTTACGTGTCGGTCATCAACGCTCGCAGTTTTTGGCCGATTCTTGCCCGTTTGGTGGACTATTACTCACTGTTTTGTGGTCCCGAGTGATTTCCACGATTGACGAACACTAGGGTGCGTTTACATGTCCTCATCACACTCGCGGTTTTGGTCGATTCGACAATTTCATGGACTATTACTCACCGTTTTGGGTCCCAACGCGATTTCCATGGTTGTTGAACCCTAAGGTGTGCTTACGTGTTGGTCGTCAAGACTCGCAGTTTGGGCCGATTCTGGCCCGTTCTTGGACTACTACTCAGTTTTGGGTCCCGAAGTGATTTCCACGATTGCAAAACCCTGGGGTGCGTTTACGTTGTCGTTCATCAACACTCACATTTTGGCCGATTCTGGTCCATTCCATGCACTATTACTCACCGTTTTGGGGTCCGAAGGCGATTTGCATGATTGACGATCCCCGGGTGCTTTTACTGTCCGTCGTCAACACTCACAGTTTTGGCAAATTCTGACCCGTTTCGTGGACTATTAATCCACCTTTGGGGTCCTAAGTGATTTCCATAGTTGTTGAACCCCAAATCAGCCCAAACTGCGAGTTTTGACGACCAACACGTAAGCACACCTTGGGGTTCAACAACCATGGAAATCGCGTTGGGTCCCCAAAACGATGAGTAATAGTCCATGAAACGGGTCAGAATCGACCAAAACCGCGAGTGTTGATGACGGACACGTAAACGCACCCCGGGGTTCGTCAATCGTGGAAATCACTCCGAGACCCCAAAGCAGTGAGTAATAGTCCACAAAACGGGCAAGAATCGGCCAAAACTGCGAGTGTTGATGACCGACACGTAAGCGCACCTTGGGGTTCAACAACTATGGAAATCACTTCAGGACCCCAAAACGGTGATTAATAGTCCACGAAACGGGTCAGAAATTTGCCCAAAACTATGAGTGTTGATGACGGACACGTAAAAGCACCCGAGGATCGTCAATCATGGAAATCGCCTGGGGACCCCAAAACGTTGAGTAATAGTGCATGAAACAGACCAGAATAGGCCAAAATAGTGTGTGATGACCGACAGGTAAACGCACCCCAGGGTTCGTCAATCGTGGAACATCAATCCTTCGGGACCCCAAAACATGAGTAGTAGTCCAAGATATGGGCCAGAATCGGCCCCAAACTGCGAGTCTTGACGACCAACAGTAAGCAACGCCTTGGGGTTTTCAACAACCATGGAAATCGCGTTGGGACCCCAAAAACGTGAGTAATAGTTCCTGAAACGGGTCAGAATCGACCAAAACGCGAAGTGGATGACCGACACATAAAACACACCCCGGGTTCGTCAATCGTGGAAATCACTCCGGGACCCCAAAACAGTGAGTAATAGTCCACGAAATGGGCAAGAATTGGCCAAAAACTGCGGGTGTTGATGACCGACACGTAAGCGCACCTTGGGGTTCAACGACTCTGGAAATCACTTCAGGACCCCAAAACGTGTTAATAGTCCACGAAACGGTCAGAATTGGCCAAAACTGTGAGTGTTGACGACGGACACGTAAAAGACCCCGGGGATCGTCAATCATGAAAATCGCCTTGGGACCCAAAACGGTGAGTAATATTGCATGAAACGGACCAAGAATCGACCAAAATAGTGAGTGTGATGGACCGACACGTTAAACGCACCCCATGGTTCGTCAACGTGGAAATCACTCGGGACCCCACAACTAAGTAGTAGTCCAAGAAACGGGACCAGAATCGGCCCAAACTGCGAAGAGTCTGACGACACACAGTAAGCACACCTTCGGGTTCAACAACATGGAAATGCGCGTGGGACCCCAAAACGGTGAGTAATATCCATGAAACGGGTCAGAATCGACCAAAACCGCGAGTGTTGATGACGGACACGTAAACGCACCCCGGGGTTTGTCAATCGTGGAAATCACTCCGGGACCCCAAAACAGTGAGTAATAGTCCACGAAATGGGCAAGAATCGGCCAAAACTGCGGGTGTTGATGACCGACACGTAAGCGCACCTTGGGGTTCAACAACTATGGAAATCACTTCAGGACCCCAAAACGGTGATTAATAGTCCACGAAACGGGTCAGAATTTGCCAAAACTGTGAGTGTTGACGACGGACACGTAAAAGCACCCCGGGGATCGTCAATCATGCAAATCGCCTTCGGACCCCAAAACGGTGAGTAATAGTGCATGGAATGGACCAGAATCGGCCAAAATAGTGAGTGTTGATGAACGACACGTAAACGCACCCCAGGGTTTGTCAATCGTGGAAATCACTTCGGGACCCCAAAACTGAGTAGTAGTCCAAGAAACGGGCCAGAATCGGCCCAAACTGCGAGTCTTGACGACCAACACGTAAGCACACCTTAGGGTTCAACAACCATGGAAATCGCGTTGGGACCCCAAAACGGTGAGTAATAGTCCATGAAACTTGTCAGAATCGACCAAAACCGCGAGTGTTGATGACGGACATGTAAACGCACCCTAGGTGTTCGTAATCGTGGAAATCACTCCGGGACCACAAAACAGTGAGTAATAGTCCACAAAACGGGCAAGAATCGGCCAAAATGCGAGCGTTGATGACCGAACGTAAGCGCACTTGGGGTTCAACAACTATGAAAATCACTTCAGGACCCCAAAACGGTTGATTAATAGTCCACGAAACGGGGTCAGAATTGGCCAAAAACTGTGAGTGTTGACGACGGACACGTAAAAGCACTCGGGGATCGTCATCATGGAAATCGCTTGACCCCAAAACGGTGATAATAGGCATGAAACGGACAAGAATCGGCCCCAAAATAGTGAGTGTTGATGACCGACACGTAACGCACCCCAGGGTTCGTTCAATCGTGGAAATCACTTCGGGCCCCAAAACGCTGAGTAGATAGTAGTCCAGAACGGGCCAGAACGGCCCCAAACTACGAGTCTTGACGACCACAACGTAAGCACACCATTGGGGTTTCAACAACGTGGGAAATCGTGTTAGGACCCAAAACGGTGTGAGTAATAGTCCATAAAACGGGTCAGAATCGACCAAAACCGCGAGTGTTGAGACCGACACGTAAACACCACCCGGGGTTCGTCATGGTGGAAATCACTCCGGACCCAAAACAGTGAGTAATAGTCCACGAAATGGGCAAGAATCGGCCAAAACTGCGGGTGTCGATGACGACACGTAAGCGACACCTTGGGTTCAACAACTATGGAAATCACTTCAGGACCCCAAAAACGGTGATTAATAGGCACGAAACGGGTCAGAATTTGCCAAAATATGAGTGTTGATAGGACACGTAAAAGCACCCCGAGGATCGTCAATCATGGAAATCGCCTGGGGACCCAAAACGGTGAGTAATAGTGCTGAAACAGACCAGAATAGGCCAAAATATTAGTGTTGATGACCGACAGGTAAACGCACCCAGGGTTCGTCAATCGTGGAAATCACTTCGGGACCCAAAACTGGAGTTAGTAGTCCAAGATATGGGCCAGAATCGGCCCAAACTGCGAGTCTTAGGACGACCCACACGTAAAGCACGCCTGGGGTTCAACAACCATGGAAATCGCGTTGGGACCCAAAACGGTGAGTAATAGTCCCTGAAAGGGTCAGAATCGACCAAAACACGCGGAGTGTTGATGACCGACACCATAAAAACACACCCGGGGTTCGTCAATCGTGGAAATCACTCCGGGACCCCAAAAACAGTGAGTAATAGTCCACGAAAGGGCAAGAATTGGCCAAAACTGGGGTTGTTGATGACCGACACGTAAGCGCACCTTGGGGTTCAACGACTCTGGGAAATCACTTCAGACCCCAAAACGTGAGTATACTAGTCCACGAAAAGGGTCAGAATGGCCAAAACTGGAGTGTGACGACGGACACGTAAAAGCACCCCGGGATGTCAATCATGAAAATCGCCTTGGGACCCCAAAGGTGAGTAATATGTGAAAAGGACCAGAAATGACCAAAATAGGAGTGTGATGACCGACACGTAAGCACCCCATGGTTCGTCAATACGTGGAAATCACTTCGGGACCCCAAACTACGTAGTAGTCCAAAAGAAACGGGCCAGAATCGGCCCAAAACTGCGAGTCTTGACGACCAAACGTAGCACACCTTCGGGTTCAAACAACCATGGAAATCGCGTTTGGGACCCCAAAACGGTGAGTAATAATCCATGAAACGGTCAGAATGACCAAAACCGCGAGTGTTGATGACGGACACGTAAACGCCCCCGGGGTTGTGTCAATCGTGGAAATCACTCCGGGACCCCAAAACAGTGAGTAATAGTCCCAAAAAGGGCAAGAAAATCGGCCAACAAAACTGGCGCGGGTGATGACCGACACGTAAGCGCACCTTGGGGTTCTTCAAAATATGGAATCGCTTCAGGACCCCAAAACGGTGAATTAAGTCCACGAAACGGGTCAAGAATTGGCCAAAAACTGTGAGTGTTGACGACGGACCGTAAAAGCACCCCGCGGGATCGTCAATCTGAAATCGCCTTGGGACCCAAACGGTGAGTAATAGTGCATGAGATGGACCAGAATCGGCCACCAAAATATTGAGGTTGATGACCGACACGTAAATGCACCCCAGGGATTGTCAATCGTGGAAATCACTTCGGGACCCCAAAACTGAGTAGTAGTCCAAGAAACGGGCCAGAATCGGCCCAAACTGCGAGTCTTGACGACCAACACGTAAGCACACCTTAGGGTTCAACAACCATGGAAATCGCGTTGGGACCCCAAAACGGTGAGTAATAGTCCATGAAACTTGTCAGAATCGACCAAAACCGCGAGTGTTGATGACGGACATGTAAACGCACCCTAGTGTTCGTCAATCGTGGAAATCACTCCGGGACCACAAAACAGTGAGTAATAGTCCACAAAACGGGCAAGAATCGGCCAAAACTGCGAGCGTTGATGACCGACACGTAAGCGCACCTTGGGGTTCAACAACTATGAAAATCACTTCAGGACCCCAAAACGGTGATTAATAGTCCACGAAACGGGTCAGAATTGGCCAAAACTGTGAGTGTTGACGACGGACACGTAAAAGCACCTCGGGGATCGTCAATCATGGAAATCGCCTTGGGACCCCAAAACGGTGAGTAATAGTGCATGAAACGGACAAGAATCGGCCAAAATAGTGAGTGTTGATGACCGACACGTAAACGCACCCCAGGGTTCGTCAATCGTGGAAATCACTTCGGGACCCCAAAACTGAGTAGTAGTCCAAGAAACGGGCCAGAATCGGCCCAAACTACGAGTCTTGACGACCAACACGTAAGCACACATTGGGGTTCAACAACCGTGGAAATCGTGTTGGGACCCCAAAACGGTGAGTAATAGTCCATAAAACGGGTCAGAATCGACCAAAACCGCGAGTGTTGATGACCGACACGTAAACACACCCCGGGGTTCGTCAATGGTGGAAATCACTCCGGGACCCCAAAACAGTGAGTAATAGTCCACGAAATGGGCAAGAATCGGCCAAAACTGCGGGTGTCGATGACCGACACGTAAGCGCACCTTGGGGTTCAACAACTATGGAAATCACTTCAGGACCCCAAAACGGTGATTAATAGTCCACGAAACGGGTCAGAATTTGCCAAAACTATGAGTGTTGATGACGGACACGTAAAAGCACCCCGAGGATCGTCAATCATGGAAATCGCCTGGGGACCCCAAAACGGTGAGTAATAGTGCATGAAACAGACCAGAATAGGCCAAAATAGTTAGTGTTGATGACCGACAGGTAAACGCACCCCAGGGTTCGTCAATCGTGGAAATCACTTCGGGACCCCAAAACTGAGTAGTAGTCCAAGATATGGGCCAGAATCGGCCCAAACTGCGAGTCTTGACGACCAACACGTAAGCACGCCTTGGGGTTCAACAACCATGGAAATCGCGTTGGGACCCCAAAACGGTGAGTAATAGTCCCTGAAACGGGTCAGAATCGACCAAAACCGCGAGTGTTGATGACCGACACATAAACACACCCCGGGGTTCGTCAATCGTGGAAATCACTCCGGGACCCCAAAACAGTGAGTAATAGTCCACGAAATGGGCAAGAATTGGCCAAAACTGCGGGTGTTGATGACCGACACGTAAGCGCACCTTGGGGTTCAACGACTCTGGAAATCACTTCAGGACCCCAAAACGGTGATTAATAGTCCACGAAACGGGTCAGAATTGGCCAAAACTGTGAGTGTTGACGACGGACACGTAAAAGCACCCCGGGGATCGTCAATCATGAAAATCGCCTTGGGACCCCAAAACGGTGAGTAATATTGCATGAAACGGACCAGAATCGACCAAAATAGTGAGTGTTGATGACCGACACGTAAACGCACCCCATGGTTCGTCAATCGTGGAAATCACTTCGGGACCCCAAAACTAAGTAGTAGTCCAAGAAACGGGCCAGAATCGGCCCAAACTGCGAGTCTTGACGACCAACACGTAAGCACACCTTCGGGTTCAACAACCATGGAAATCGCGTTGGGACCCCAAAACGGTGAGTAATAATCCATGAAACGGGTCAGAATCGACCAAAACCGCGAGTGTTGATGACGGACACGTAAACGCACCCCGGGGTTTGTCAATCGTGGAAATCACTCCGGGACCCCAAAACAGTGAGTAATAGTCCACAAAACGGGCAAGAATCGGCCAAAACTGCGAGTGTTGATGACCGACACGTAAGCGCACCTTGGGGTTCAACAACTATGGAAATCGCTTCAGGACCCCAAAACGGTGATTAGTAGTCCACGAAACGGGTCAGAATTGGCCAAAACTGTGAGTGTTGACGACGGACATGTAAAAGCACCCCGGGGATCGTCAATCGTGGAAATCGCCTTGGGACCCCAAAACGGTGAGTAATAGTGCATGAAACGGACCAGAATCGGCCAAAATATTGAGTGTTGATGACCGACACGTAAATGCACCCCAGGGATCGTCAATCGTGGAAATCACTTCGGGACCCCAAAACTGAGTAGTAGTTCATGATGTTGAGATCACTGTCTATGATTATTCTGGATTTCATTCGGCAGTTCGTGGAGATGAATTAGTAGCAGTGACTTACGCATACTGGTTACCGGAAGGTTAGCTTTGATGGAAATATTATTCGGAGATGTGATATTTAGTCGGTTGACCTTGAGTCACCTGTCCGGACTTATCCGTGCAGCCACATTTGCTGGTATGGGACGGCCTTGACTTGGTCTGATCGCGTGCTTTTTCACCAGTACCGCTCGACAGGGAAGGTTATGCGTGCGCGCTACCCTGGCCCGGTAGGCGGCGATAACCTTGTGAGCCTAGTTTACTTATTTGGATCCAGGTCCCCGTTTGGGACAGTTTAGTTTGGCCACGATGGTGGCAGGTGTCACGAGGTGACACAGGGGCCACCCAAGGCTTGACTCTAAGGGAGTGCGATTGCCGGTGGTACGATGGGAGAGTCACGGGTCAGGCAGGTTTTGTTGGAGCAACGCTGGTCCACCCAAATGGGATCACGAGGTCAGTGCTCCATGGTGTGGGTAAAGTGCGCAACCTCTGCAGAGTGTAAAATCTATTTGAATAGCCGTGTCCACGGTATTGGACAGTCCGTCCAGACCTCACTAGGTGGTCAACCATAGTAGTGATAATGATGGAAGAACTCGTCATAGGATCGGAAGTACTCGGTGGTTCGTGAGTATTCCGAGGGTTCTGAGACAACCCGGAAGAGAGTAAGTTTGTCAGACTTGTCGCGCAGATGGTATCAGGTATATGATAAGTCAGCCATGGGATGGCTATGAGATGAGTAGTCGGATGACCACATGATTTGATTGGACTTGGCACAGGTTGGGATTGGATCCTGAGGTTATTCGGAGTATGGATTAAATTACTTAATATGCTTTACCTTACTGCATTTACTTCAGAAGTTATATCGCTAGATAACCAGGCTTGTTAATCTTGACTGCTATGATGTTGTCTTGCTTTAATGCTGATGTTTGATGTGAGCTTGCGAGTACATTGAAAGTACTCACCTGGCATGTCATGCCAGTTTGCAGGTCATGCCATGATTGCTTGCTTGTCGAGGATTCCGAGTTTGCGATCTAGGACACGCGTTCTAGCCAGAGTCCCTGTGGAGTGGAGTCCATCACCGTCGTCGATGTTCCGCTGCCGAGAGAGTTAACCACTGTTAGCATAGAGCTACCCCGGGCAGGCATAGTGTCGCCGTGCCGATGTAATCCATGTACCCTTTTGTAACCATATCTATTGTAATAAAGAGCTGATTTGTTCTATGCCAACAGTGCCGTATTCCAGAGGACTTGTCCCTGGGCTGGAATACGGGGCGTTCCGGTCTTCTCTGAGCCGGGGTGCCACAGAAGGCGCCGGCGCACGGCTCGGATGACGACGACGGCGGCGTGTGGGAGGCGTCGACGGGGCGCGCATGGAGAGCGACGCGGGCGGGCTCAGGCGATGCGCGTGGAGGCCGGCGGCGGCGGCGACGACGGCGCAGTCGGGCAGCCTGGCGGCATCGCGTCGAGGCGGGCGGCAGAGCGGAGAGGACGAATGGAGAGGATTTAGGGGAAAATTCGTAAGTGTTGCTTATATACGAGGCACCTTTAGTACCGGTTGGAGCCACCAACCGGGACTAAAGGGTGAATTTTGGCCAGGCCAAGCGACGGGAAGCTAGACCTTTAGTCCCGGTTGGTGTCTCCAACCGCGACTAAAGGGGGGCCTTTAGTCGTGGATGGAGCCACCAACCAGGACTAAAGGCCTCTTCTTGGCACGGCGAGACGTGGTGGATGTTTAGTCCCACCTTGCCCGGTCAAGGGCGCCCGCACCGGTTTATAAACCCCGGCGCGGCAGCTCCTTCGAGCTCCTCTCTAAAGCAGGCCTTGTGGGCCTATTGAACCTCTCCTGCCCTATGGGCCCTACTGGGCCGTGTGGGCCTGCATCCTGGCCAAATTAGGTGTTGGGTTTCTAGTCGTATGCAGGCCGTGGCAGCCCACTAGGCGGGCTTTTTTTAATTTATTGATTTTCCAGTCTTTTTTGTTTTCTCCTTTATTTATTTTCTTTTGTTTCTGAGTTTCGTTTTGCTTTATTTAGAGTTTCCGAGTGAATCTTTTTGCGTTAGGTAAAAAAAATTATAAATGTTCTGTTATTGCGAGTAGTTTTCAAATTTGAATAGTTAAATTTGAATTATTCGAAATTTGTGTCAATCACTAGTTTGTGAATAACTTTACTTTAAAAATAGTTTTTTCAGTAATTCTTTTTTTTTGCTGTTTAATATTAGTGTGTTTTATCATTATATTCAATTTGGTAATTCTTAGGTTATTTAAAAAAATGAAATACCTTTGTAACAGATGAGTTTTCGTTCGAAACCCTGATACTTTGAAAGAGATTGTCCATTTTGTAAACGAAGTGCATCCTATTTTTGCCGTAACCCTCTCAACTTTTTATCACATGCTATGTGGGTGAAATGATGATACCATGCCAACTTTCAACCTTTTCAGAGTTTATTTGTAGTGCTTTTCAATTTCATGGTCATTTAGCTAAAAAAAATCAGTAAATGCATGAAAAATAGCAAATGAAGTCAGAAAGGGTTGAAAATTGATGACGTGGCTTTGAATGGTGCATACTGAACGCACAAAAAGTCTGGAGTTGAAATAACAATGACGAACGGACTACGATAAGAGATGAGTGAATATTTCGCTAAGTTGATTACCTTCTCCATGAGAAAAATCCATGGCCCAATCCTGCAGAAAACCCCAATCGACTAGAGTCTAGAATGTCAGTGCAGAACTGTAGATAGGCGGCGGAAAGCAGTAGGGGAAAAATCCCGTGCCGTTTGGAGCGCGACCTTCGCCCGCCGACAACAGCCGTCGAGCTTAGGGTGGCTGCCGCGATAGAAGTTGATGAGGTGCAGAGTTGCGAAGGAGTCCGCGACGAGTGGGTGGGGACGAAGTGGGTGAGGGTTTTCTTTTTCCTTTTGCAAGTGTGGGTGAACACACACGGTTCGCAGAGGTGACGGAGATGAATCGTGTGCGATAGTAAATCACCGAGATTGAAGGGAAATCCAAATTTCCTTTGTCCTTTGTCCATGAGTTTTTTTCTACGATGAACATAAACCCTACAAATCACCGTGTTCAAATTTGGCACTTTTCCGGGTTCATTTACAATATTTAGGGGATTATGTGCATTTTCTAGGCATTAGTGCACATAATTCAAATTCAAACAATAGGTGCATGAAAAGGTGCACGAGAATGGTCTGGAAAACCATGATCGTGCTATTTAGTAAATTCTCATGCCTTTTACAAGTAATGGGCAGATGTTTCATGGAAATATGTCGCAATAGTCAACCATAAACACGTCGTTTACTAGGTTAACAACTATACAAAAATGAAATACATGCTTGGAAAACATGACGCCTAGCGTGGTGCCATGGTATGGCCTCACCATGCCCTGGTAAAAATTTGAGAATGTTTGCCTTATGTCATCATGCACGCCATTCATAAATCGAACCATCACCGAGGAAATTTCATGGTTTCGAGGGGGAAATCAGCAAGATTGAAGGGGCCGGGAATCCAAATTTCCTTCCTAGCTTGTCATTCAGTTTTTTCTACAATCAACATACCCCCTCGTATGCAACGTGTTCAAATTTGGCATTTTTCCGGGCTCATTTACCATATTATTTGATTATGTGCATTTTCTAGGCACTAATCCACATAATTCAAATTCGAACAATCGGTGCATGAAAAGGTGCACAAAAATGGTCTGGAAAAATCATACTCGTGGTATTTAGTAAATTCTCAAGCCTTTTACAAGGAATGGGCAAAGATTTCAAGGGAATGCGTGGCAATAGTCAACCACAAACGCGTCATTTACTGGGTTATCAACTATAGAAAAATAAAATACGTGCTTGAAAAACATGACGCCTGGCATGGTGCCATGGTATGGCCTCACCGTGCCCTGGTAAAAAGCTGAGAAGGTTTGATTTATGTCGTCATGCACGCCCTTCACAAATCGAACCATCACCGAGGAAGTTCCATGCTTTCGAGAGGGAAATCACCAAGATTGAAGTGGAATCCAAATTTTCGTCCTAGTTTGTCATTCAGTTTTTTTCCAACGATCAACATACTGCCTCCAATGCAACGCGTTCAAAATTGACATTTTTCCGGGCTCATTTACCATATTTAGGGGATTATGTGCATTTTCTAGGCATTAATGCACATAATTCAAATTCGAACAATCGGTGCATGAAAAGGTGCACAAGAACGGTCTGGAAAACCATGCCCGTGCTATTTAGAACATTCTCATGCCTTTACAAGGAATGGGCAGATATTTCAAGGAAATGTGTCGCAATAGTCAACCATAAACCCGTCCTTTACTGGGTTAACAACTATACAAAAAATAAATACATGCTTGGAAAACATGACGCCTGGCGTGGTGCCATGGTATGGCCTCACCGTGCCCTAGTAAAAGTTTGAGAATATTTGCCTTATGTCCTCATGCACGCCTTTCATAAATCGAACCATCACCGAGGAAGTTTCATGGTTTTGAGGGGGAAATCACCAAGATTGAAGGGGGATCCAAATTTCCTTTGTCCTTTGTCCATGAGTTTTTTTCTATGATGAACATACACCCTGCAAATCACCGTGTTCAAATTTGGCACTTTTCCAGGTTCGTTTACCATATTTAGGGGATTATGTGCATTTTCTAGTCATTAATGCACATAATTCAAGTTCAAACAATCGGTGCATGAGAGGGTGCACAAGAACGGCCTGGAAAACCATGCTCGTGCCATTTAGTAAATTCTCATGCCTTTTACAAGGAATGGGCAGATATTTCGATGAAATGTGTGCCAATAGTCAACCACAAACGTTTGTTTATTGGGTTTTCAACTATAGAAAAAATGAAATAAATGCTTGAAAAACATGACGCCTAGCATGGTGCCATGGTATGGCCTCACCATGCCCTGGTAAAAATTTGAGAAGGTTTGGCTTATGTCGTCATGCACGCCCTTCATAAATCGAACCATCACCGAGGAAGTTTCATGCTTTCGAGAGGGAAATCACCAAGATTGAAGGGGAATCCAAATTTTCTTCGTTCTTTGCCCTGGAGTTTTTTTCTGTGACAAACATACACCCTGCAAATCACCGTGTTCAAATTTGGCATTTTTTCGGGCTCATTTACCCTATTTAGGGGATTATGTGCATTTTCTAGGCATTTAGCGCATATAAATCCAATCCAGCTACAGCTGCACGGGAGCGATGTGAGTGACGTGGATTGCCGTTCGATCGCGGCACATCCTATGGTGCACACGCGTGATCCGCGTGGCTGGGGTTCCGGCCAATCATAACGCAACACACAATAGGCTCAGCGCACACTGTTTCCAGAGGCGACGGAGATAAACTGTGTGCGATAATGAACGAGCAAAATTGTAAGGGAAGCCAAATTTCCTTTGTCGTTTGTCATTGAGCTCTTAAAAACCACCGCACTGTACGGCTGCCCGGCCCCTCCATCCCAGAGCTCTCTCCAAGCGTCGTTCATGGCACCGCGGCGCACAGTAACTGGTAAGGAAGCGATGGCATCCCGCCGTGCCGCGTTCCTCGCCGCCCACGACCGCACACCTGGTAAGGAAGCAATGGCATCTCACCGCACCGAGTTCATCGCCGTCGGCGGCCACACAGTTACGTGGGCGGACTTTGAGGCTGCCATGGCCGAATGGGCGATGGATCTAGAGGCGGCCAAATCCGCACAGAAGGAGCAGAAAAGGCAGAAAGCAGTCAAGAAAAGAGAGTCCCGCCGCCGCAAGATAGAAGAGGCCGCACGCCGTGCTGAGGAGAGCTTGGCGGAGATCGAAGCACGGTGGGCTGCTGCCTACAAGGCCGGGAAGAAGAACGCCGGGGTCTAGCCAGCATGCCCCGATGGCAGCATGTGAGAAGTAGTTAGTGCGTGTGTCGCCCGTAGTCTTAGAGCAAATTACCAGTATTACTTTAAGTTTGTACTATCTATTATTAACGTACAATGTCGGTAAGCGCATCCTTTGAGGGCTTTGAGCGTTGATTAGCATGTGTTCACTGAAGTTTTGTAGCCGCACCCCAACCCCAAATACTACCAAAACATCCGCCCGCAGCCACCGGAGGAGACTAGAGCTGGCCGCAGCTGGTTTTTAGTCCCACCTAGCCGCGCGAATTGGCCGCACACCGGCTTAAATTGTCACGCCGGCGGAGGCAGGTTGACACTTGATTGCATTTCATAAACCGATGATTGCTCATCGGGTGTCACCTTGCCTCGTTCATGTACATTGAATAATCCTGATACAATGAAAGAGATTTTTGAAATTAGGTGCGGTTGGAGATGCTGATAGATATAAGAATTATTAGAAGATCACAAAACATATGGTTTCTTTGGCGTACCCATGTGCGTTTTTTGCGTTAATGATCTATAAGTCAGTTACTTGTGCGATGTTTCCTAATAAACCAGGCGTACCATTTACCGAAAAAATAAACTACACGTGTACATTTTTTGGGAGACGGAATCTGCCAATTTTTTCTTTTCTCGCACATGAGTATTTTACGCGCTTCGTCTGTGTTGTGTGTTTCCCCGCCCAAGTTTCAAGTTTCGCGGCGAAATTTTCATTAGACGCGCGATTTCAGCATTTATTCCTCCAACCACATCCCCACCCATCAAATTTCCTCAGTATCTCCCTCCTCCCCCTCCCCCTAACGGCAGCTCAAACCGCCGCCGCCGCAACCACAGCTTCAACCACATCTACGTTCTGCTCGGATCCAGTCAGATAACCCGCCGATCTCTATCACGGCCCCGGCCTGATTGCTTAAATGGTGCCTGCGAAACATCCTCACGCCTCCAAATCCCCACTGTCCCTACCTCTAGAGCATCGCCGCGCAAGCCCAACCACATATCACGTGGAGGTCGAGGAGCTGATGGCGGTCCATGGCGCGATGGCCACTATGCGTGTTGACCCGGAGGAACACCTCGCCTCCGCAGCCGCCGACATGGTGCAGGCTCTGGCCCAGATGAAGTGGCCTAGCAACTACCCCCTAGGACTTAACAGGTATGATCTGACCAGCTAAATCTTACCAATACCACTTGCAATGGCTATGTTTTGTACGGTTGATGTATTAAGCATGTTCGTGCCTTGTTTATTTCAGTACTGCACACTGTGTGATGTTCAAGTATTAACTGTCCAGCTCAATTTCACCAATACCAGCAACAAACTTACAATACATGACTCAGGATATCACTAGAGATGCTGCCCATTTGCTATTTTTGGTGGATGCTAACCCTGTTGTACTTAACATGCCTGTCCATGTACTTACGCAGGGTCATAACGGCCGATGCTGTTGTTTGTCGTCGAGGTTAGCTGCATCCCATGTCTTACAGTATTTCACATCATTTGTGGAATTGCAGTTTAACTTCTACCATTTACTGGTTGCCTGTAGGTACACATGTCAGTGGCACTGATCCACGCTTCGACCCGGAGGAACAGCTCGCCTCCGCCGCCGCTGACTTTGGGTGGGCTCTGGCCAAGATGAAGTGCCCCAGTAACTACCTCTCAGGACTTACCAAGTATGTACTCACCAGTTCAATCTTACCAATACCAACTGCAATTAATGGCTATGTTTTGTACGGTCGATGTATTAAGCATGTTGTAGTAAACATGCCTAACATGTTTTAGCTACTTTCCCTACCTTTTTATAGATGATTGGGCCATTCTCTGCTCTGGCAGCACCTGCCTTGTGATGTTTAACTCTGCCAATTGCATTTTTACCAGTACCGGTTTCAATGGCTATTAAGCCTGTTGCAATTAACAGTTGTATCCATTTTTAAATAGTTGTATTTTAATGGCTACAAACTTATAAAACATGACTTAGGATGTTGTTAAGCCTGTTGCAATTAACAGTTGTATCCATTTTTTAATCCGTCCCTTTGCTACCATGCTACTCTTTCGCAATGAAGATATCACTACAGATGCTACCGTTTTATTACCATTTGCTATTTTTGGTGGATGTTAACCCTGTTGTAGTTAACATTGGCTTTCCATGTACTTACACAGGGCTACAATGGGCGATGCTGTTGTTTGCCATCGAGGTTAGCTGCATCCCATGTCTTATACACCATATGTTCCTAAATATAAGTATTTTTAGAGATTCCAATATAGACTACATAAGGAGCAACATGAGTGAATCTAGATTCTAATTTAAACTATATCTATAATTCTATATACATCCGTTTGTAGTTCATAATACTTATACTTAAGAACGTAGGTAGTTGTATTTTACATCATTTGTGCAATCTCAGTTTAGCTTCTAACATTTACTGGTTGCTTGTAGGTACATATATGAGCGGTACTGATCCATGCTTCGATCCCTTTTGCGTATGGGGCAATGAGATATTCATGAACAAGCGTCAAGTGAGGAAACTAAGAAAGATTGTTAGGCGAAAGAAACGGGTGATGGGAATTAAGCTCTTTATTTACACTTTGTCCAAGACAACAGTGAACTTTAGGATGGTAAGTAATGTGTTGCCTTTTCCCCCTGCCCACAACAAGTTACTCTATTAGATCTCAGTTTCTGATATTTTTCTCTTTTCAGTGGTTTCCGAAGCTATTTACTGATGATTACCTTGCAAACTACATGACCGGAGTGGAGGCAACTAAGGTTAAAGTATATAATTCATGCTATCATGATAATGCTATAGAAGACTTCCTGAATGCGGTGAAGGATGGGCGGACGATCGTCACAAGGGGTAGGACAAAAGTTGTTCGTGCCTATGGCATGCAGGAAGGCACATTATGGGCATTCTGCTTCTTCAACACCATCGGCAGTCAAAATGATTTACACTTGTCTCTTCACCTTTACCGCCTCTAAATATTGTGGTTCATCATAATTAATTGTTGTCTAATCCTGTAATTAGTGAATATATTGCACTGACAATTTTATTTATGGATTCGTTGTTAAACCATTGTGCTGAGAATTTCAATTGCACGTTTCATATTTCAAAATTTCCAATTCGAATAATAAATTATAGGGAAAAATAAAATTATATGGGAGCAAATAAAATAATGTGCACACGGTTAGAAAGAAAACAGCGTGTGCGATGAAAAATAGAGAACAGACGGTTCTTTGACGTGAAACGTTTGCGATGCCCGACGGACGCACACACGGTTTCAAACCAGTGTGCGTGTGTGATAGGAATACCAATCGCACACAGTTATGAAAATGGACACGTTGGCGTTAGTAGAGGCACCGCACACATTTTACATTCTTGAACCTTGTGCGATAACGTACCTATCACAAACATATCGGTAGATTAAATGTTGATGTCCACCTTTTTCACATGACTATAGCGGCGTAATCATTTGGGATGTCTCTCTGATCAGAAACATAACGTCGAGATGTAACGTGTGGGACTGGGGCGGCTTCTCATACGTTTATTCGATGGCGATCGTCAGTAGTCGCTCGCCTATCACCGACGGTTTCTGGGTCGTGTGTGAAGGACCCCCCTGTCGCAGTCACTCACTAGGCGATGGTTCCAAATGCCGTCGCGGAAAGGGGTTAAAAACCGTTTGTATAGCACGATACGGTACCAGTGGTAGTGCTTTTCAATTTCAGGGTCATTTAGCTCTAAAAAATCTGTAAATGAAGTCCTACATAATGCATGAAATAATTTGTTTGGACATAATATTTCTTTGCGTTTCAAATGCCAAAACACATAAGTACCCTAACTATTACAAAGATTCCCTCCGGTTTGTCTGAAGTGGGACTTTCCAGATATATAAGTCCGAAAACTCACTAGAGAAGAAAGTGATGACAGTGAAGCCGGTCACATCCCAGAGTGGGAACTTTGGGTATAAAACTTTTTCTTCGCGTGTGTCCCTTTGCGCCGTAACCATGGACAATCTTCATCATTTAACTGGATGCTCGGGTCAATATTCACTGTGAAGGGAGCAATTTCATGAAAATTTTCATAATCTTCTGACATGTCTGTCTTGTCCTCCACTCCCATGATGTTTCTTTTCCCCGAAAGAATTATGTGGCGCTTTGGCTCATCATATGATGTATTCGCTTCCTTATCTTTTCTTTTTCTCGGCTTGGTAGACATGTCCTTCACATAGAAAACCTGCGCCACATCATTGGCTAGGACGAATGGTTCGTTTGCGTACCCAAGATTGTTGAGATCCACTGTTGTCATTTCGTACTGCGGGTCTTCCTTTACCCCGCCTCCTGTCAGATTGACCCATTTGCACCGAAACAAAGGGACCTTCAAACAACGTCATAGTCAAGTTCCCATATCTCCTCTATGTAACCATAATATGTGTCCTTTGGCCTATTGGTGTTTGCTACATCAAAGCGGACACCACTGTTTTGGTTGGTGCTCTTTTTATCTTGGGCGATCGTGTAAAATGTATTCCCATTTATCTCGTACCCTTTGAAAGTCAATATAGTCGAAGATGGTAACTGGGACAACAAGTACAACTCATCTGCAATAGTGTCGTCATGCATGAGACATGTCTGCAACCAACCGGCGAATGTCCCCGTTTGTTCACGTGTAATCCAGTCGTCAGACTGCTCCGGGTGTTTGGAATGTAGAATATTCTTGTGTTCCTCGATATACGGAGCCACCAAGGCGGAATTTTGTAGAACTGCGTAGTGTGCTTGCGCCCAAGAATACCCGTCCATACATATTACTTGGTCCCTTCCTAGCGTGCCTTTTCCACCCAGTCTGCCCTCATGCCGCGATTCAGGAACACCAATCGGCTTAAGGTCAGGAATAAAGTCAACACAAAACTCAATGACCTCCTCTGTTTCATGGCCCTTGGAGATGCTTCCTTCTGGCCTAGCACGGTTATGAACATATTTCTTTAAGACTCCCATGAACCTCTCAAAGGGGAACATATTGTGTAGAAATATAGGACCCAGAATGGCAATCTCTTCGACTAGGTGAACTAGGACATGCGTCATGATATTGAAGAAGGATGGTGGGAACACCAACTCGAAACTGACAAGACATTAAAACAAATCATTCTCTAACCTTGGTATGATTTCTGGATAGATTACCTTCTGAGAGATTGCATTGAGGAATGCACATAGCTTCACAATGGCTAATCGAACGTTTTCCGGTAGAAGCCCCCTCAATGTAACCGGAAGCAGTTGCATCATAATCACGTGGCAGTCATGAGACTTTAGGTTCTGGAACTTTTTCTCTGCCATATTTATTATTCCCTTTATATTCAACGAGAAGCCAGACGGGACCTTCATACTGAGCAGGCATTCAAAGAAGATTTCCTTCTCTTCTTTGGTAAGAGCGTAGCTGGCATGACCCTGATGTATGTCATCTTTTCTGTGCATACATTGCTGGTCCTCCCGTGCCTCCGGTGTATCTTTTGTCTTCCCATACAGGCCCAAGAAGCCTAGCAGGTTCATGCAAAGATTCTTCGTCACGTGCATCACGTCGATTGCAGAGCGGACCTCTAGGTCTTTCCAATAGGGTAGGTCCCAAAATATAGATTTCTTCTTCCACATGGGTGCATGTCCGTCAGCATCATTCGGAACAGATTGTCCGCCAGGACCCTTTCCAAAGATTACTTTTAAATCCTTGACCATATCAAGTACATCATCACCAGTACGGTGGCGAGGCTTCTTCCGGTGATCTGCCTCACCTTTGAAATGCTTGCCTATCTTTCTTACGGGATGCCTGCTCGGAAGAAATCGACGATGTCCCAGGTACACATTCTTCTTACATTTATCCAAATATATACTGCCGGTATCATCTAAACAGTGCGTGCATGCGCGATATCCCTTGTTTGTCTGTCCTGAAAGGTTAATGAGAGTAAGCCAATCATCGATGGTTACAAACAGCAACGCATGTAGGTCAAATTCCTCCTGTTTGTGCTCATCCCACACACGTACACCTTTTTCATTCCAAAGCTGTAAGAGTTCTTCAACTAATGGCCTTAGGTACACATCAATGTCGTTGCCAAGTTGCTTAGGGCCTTGGATGAGCACTAGCATCATAATGAACTTCCGCTTCATGCACAACCAAGGAGGAAGGTTATAGATACATAGAGTCACAGCCAGGTGCTATGATTGTTGCTCTGCTCCCCAAAAGGATTAATGCCATCTGCACTTAGACCAAACCATACGTTCCTTGCGTCATCTACAAAGTCGTCCCACTTTCTCTCGATTTTTCTCCACTGTGACCCGTCAGCGGGTACTCTCAACTTCCCGTCTTTCTTACGGTCTTCTTTGTGCCATCGCATCAACTTGGCATGCTCTTTGTTTTGGAACAAACGTTTCAACCATGGTATTATAGGAGCATACCGCATCACCTTGGTAGGAATCTTCTTCCTGGGGCACTCGCCCACAACATCACCAGGGTCATCGCGGCTGATCTTATAGTGCAATGCACCGCATACCGGGCATGCATTCAAATACTCGTACTCACCGCGGTAGAGGATGCAGTCATTAGGGCATGCATGTATCTTCTGCACCTCTAATCCTAGAGGGCAGACAACCTTCTTTGCTTCGTACGTACTATCGGGCAATTCGTTGTCCTTTGGAAGCATCTTCTTTAACATTATCAGCAACTTTTCAAATCCATTGTCAGATACACCATTCTCTGCCTTCCATTGAAGCAATTCAAATGTGGTGCCCAGCTTTTTCTTGTCATCTTCGCAATTTGGGTACAACAATTTCTTGTGATCCTCTAACATGCGCTGCAACTTCAGCTTCTCCTTTTCACTTGCGCAGTTTCTCTTTGCATCGGCAATAGCCCGACCAAGATCATCAGCGGGCTCATCTGATGCCTCTTCTTTAGATTCTTCCCACATTGCCGGCTCAGCTTCTTCTCCCATTGATGCACCATCGTATTCAGGGAACCCATGGCCAGGATAACTGTCGTCATCCTCTTCTTCTTCATTCTCTTCCATTAGGACCCCTCTTTCTCCGTGCTTGGTCCAGCAGTTATAGCCGGACATGAAACCGGACTCAAACAGGTGGACGTGAATGGTTCTTGAGTAAGAGTAATTTCGATCATTCTTACAGACAGCACATGGACAATACATAAAACCATCCGCTCGCTTGTTAGCCTCAGCCGCAAGCAGAAAAGTACGCACGCCATTAATGAACTGGGGAGAGCATCGGTCATCGTACATCCATTGTCGGCTCATCTTCATTACACAACACCGAAAAGACCAAATTAATACAAGTTCATACACACTTATTCTCATAAAACAACATACAAACTCTCTAGCTAAAGCATTTAAATGCAACATCAAATGCGATCAAGATTGCAACTAAGGTAACAATTGATCCAACAACATAGTGATACCAAGCCTCTTGATTAACGGCATATTTTTTAAATTTTCTAATCTTCAAGCGCATTGCATCCATCTTGATCTTGTGATCCTCGATGACATCGGCAACATACAACTCCAGTTTCATCTTCTCTTCTTCAATTCTTTTCAATTTTTCTTTCAAATACTCATTTTCTTTTTCAACTAAATTTAACTTCTCGACAAGATGGTCGGTTGCAATTTCCGGTTCACATACCTCCTAGATAAAAATATCTATGTCAACTTGATGGGCATAATTGTCATAAATACGAAATGCAACAAATAGTTATAAAAGAGAATATACCACATCCGAATCATAAACCGGACGAGGGCCGATGGGGACGGATATCAAAACCATGCCACTATGTATAAGAAACAACGTACGGGTAAGAAAATTATACAAGTAACTATCTAAATCACACAAGCATGATTTTCTTTTTATAAAAAGGATAAGAACAAGAGGCTCGCCAAGGTGGTGCCGGTGACGGGACAGTGCGGGCGATCAACGGTGGTTAGGACGGGGATGGGAAGGCACTAAGTAAACCACACCTAAACATGCAAACTAAGAAGTTAATTTGAGCTCAAATTGCATATAAATCAAATAAACTACCACATATAAATACTCCCAAACTAAAACCCACAAATCACTATACTTATAGAGCATTGTAAGAGCTAATCTAGCAATGAGAGATGAAAGGACAAAGTTGCTAACCTTTGTGAACACTTGGATGGATGGGGTGCCTTCAAATCTTGACAAATTTTGGCAAAAATGGAGGATGAGCTCGAGCAAGAGGGGAGGAACAGAGGAGATGAAAGATGAAGAAAAGAGAGCTCAGGCTAGACGAATGGTTTATATAGGAGCATCTGTAGTCCCGGTTGGTTATACAAACCGGGACTAAAGTTGCACCTCTAGTCCCGGATTGTGACACGAACCGGGACTAAATGTGCTCATGGGGCCCCAGCCTGACACCAGCCTGCCACCACCCCTTTAGTCCCGGTTCGTGTCACGAAACGGTACTAGAGGTTCAACACGAACCGGGACTAATGATGCCCGCCCCCCTAGCCATTGGAACCGGGACTAATGGTCACATTAGTACCGGTCCGTTTCCAAACCGGGACTAATGGGGCTCACGTAAGGTCATTTTTCTACTAGTGCATTCTCGTTGATAGAAGCGGGATCTCCTCAGGCTTGACTGATGACCCACAAGTATAGGGGATCTATCGTAGTCCTTTTGATAAGTAAGAGTGTCGAACCCAACGAGGAGCAGAAGGAAATGACAAGCGGTTTTCAGCAAGGTATTCTCTGCAAGCACTGAAATTATCGGTAACAGATAGTTGTGTGATAAGATAATTCGTAACGAGTAACAAGTAACAAGAGTAACTAAGGTGCAGCAAGGTGGCCCAATCCTTTTTGTAGCAAAGGACAAGCCTGGACGAACTCTTATATAAAGCAAAGCGCTCTCGAGGACACATGGGAATTGCTGTCAAGCTAGTTTTCATCATGCTCATATGATTCGCGTTCATTACTTTGATAATTTGATATGTGGGTGGACCGGTGCTTGGGTGCTGTCCTTACTTGGACAAACCTCCCACTTATGATTAACCCCTCTCGCAAGCATCTGCAACTACGAAAGAAGAATTAAGATAAATCTAACCATAGCATGAAACATATGGATCCAAATCAGCCCCTTACGAAGCAACGCATAAACTAGGGTTTAAGCATCTGTCACTCTAGCAACCCATCATCTACTTATCACTTCCCAATGCCTTCCCCTAGGCCCAAATCATGGTGAAGTGTCATGTAGTCGATGTTCACATAACACCACTACAGGAGAGACAACATACATCTCATCAAAATATTGAACGAATACCAAATTCACATGATTACTTATAACAAGACTTCTCCCATGTCCTCAGGAACAAACGTAACTACTCACAAAGCATATTCATGTTCATAATCAGAGGAGTAATAATTATCATTAAGGATCTAAATATATGATCTTCCACCTAATAAACCAACTAGCATCAACTACAAGGAGTAATCAACACTACTAGCAACCCACAGGTACCAATCTGAGGTTTTGAGACAAAGATCGGATACAAGAGATGAACTAGGGTTTGGAGAGGAGATGGTGCTGGTGAAGATGTTGATGGAGATTGACCCCCTCTCGATGAGGGGATCGTTGGTGATGACGATGGCTTCGATTTCCCCCTCCGGGAGGGAAGTTTCCCCGCAGAACAGCTCCGCCAGAGCCCTAGATTGGTTCTGCCCAGGTTCCACCTCGAGACGGCGGTGCTTCGTCCCGAAAGCTTCTTGATTTTTTCCAGGTCAAAACACGTCATATAGCAGAAGATGGGCACCAGGGGCCTGCCAGGTGGACCACAAGGCAGGGGGCACGTCAGGAGGTTAGGGCGCGCCCCCCACCCTTGTGGATGCCTGGTGGGTCCCCTCTGGTATTTTCTTCGCCCAGTATTTTTTATATATTCCAAAATAATTCTCCGTAAATTTTCAGGACTTTTGAAGTTGGGCAGAATAGGTCTCTAGGATTTGCTCCTTTCCAGTCCAGAATTCTAGCTGTCGGCATTCTCCCTTCTTCATGTAAACCTTGTAAAATAAGAGAGAAAAGGCATAAGTATTGTAGCAAAATAGATAATAACAGCCCATAATGCAATAAATATCAATATAAAATCATGATGCAAAATGGACGTATCAACTCCCCCAAGCTTAGACCTCGCTTGTCCCCAAGCGAAAGCCGAAATCAATAAATATGTCCACATGTTTAGAGATAGAGGTGTCGATAAAATAAAATACGGACATGAGGGCATCATGATCATCTTTAGAATAGCAACATAAATTGACATATAATATCTTATGCTAAAGTGACAATTCATTCACAAGGTAAAGTATGAATCAGAAACTTTATTGAAAACTAACAAACTATGATCTCAGTCATTGAAACAATTGCAATTTATCATAATGTGGGAAAGAGTCAATATAAGAGCTTTTCAGCAAGTTCACATACTCAACTATCATTTAGTCTTTCACAATTGCTAACACTCACGCGATACTTATGGGTTCAAAGCCTCAGTCGGACACAGAGAAAGATAGGGGCTTGTAGTTTTGCCTCCCAACCTTTTACCTCAAGGGTAATTTCAACAATAATAACTTATGAATATCTACATCCAAGTGGGTATATATATTTGGATCTCTCCAACATAAGGTGCTTGCCAAAAAGAAAAAGTGTAAAAGGGATAGGTGAAGATCACCATGACTCTTGTATAAGGGTAGAAAGTAAAAGTAAAAGATAGGCCCTTCGCAGAGGGAAGCAGAGGTTGTCATACGCTTTTATGGTTGGATGCACAAAATCTTAATGCAAAGGAACGTCACTTTATATTGCCCCTTGTGATAGAGAACTTTATTATGCAGTACGTCGCTTTTATTTCTTCCATATCACAAGTTCGTATAAAGTTTATTTTCCTCACACTAATAGATCATACATATTTAGAGAGCAATTTTTATTGCTTGCACCGATGACAACTTACTTGAAGGATCTTACTCAATCCATAGGTAGGTATGATGGACTCTCATGGAAAAACTGGGTTTAGGGATGTTTGGATGCACAAGTAGTATCTCTACTTGGTGCAAAAGATTTGGCTAGCATAAGAGAGAAAAGCAAGATCAACATGTTGGAGGATCCATAATAATATAACTTCTATTCGGATATAAAGAAACATAACTCATTATATCATCTTCCTTGTCCAACATCAACCTTTTGGCATGTCATATTTTAATGAGTGATCACAATTACAAAAGATGTCCAAGATAGTATATTTATATGTGAGACCTCTCTTTCTTTATTACTTCCTATTAATTGCAACAATGACCAAATCTATGTTTCTCAACTCTCAACAACTTTTATTCATCAAACTCTTTATATGTGAAGTCACCACTCTCCATAAGATCATCATATGCTCTCTTTATTTCTTTTATTTTATTCTTTTCTTTATTTCCCTTTTTTTCCTCAAGATCATAGCAAGAAAGCAAAGCCCTCAACTCAAAACTACTCTTTATTATATATCTCTCGGACTTGATTACATAGAGGGAATATAAAGCAAAACTCAAAGCTAGATCATACTAAAAACTTTTATTCTACTAGATAAGGATATAACCAAAGGGATCGAACTAAGAAAAATAATAAAGGTAAAGATGTGATGGTGATACGATACCGGGGCACCTCCCCCAAGCTTGGCACAAGCCAAGGGGAGTGCCCATACCCATGTATTTAGATATCTTTCTTCGGAGGTGGTGATGATGGAGTTGTTGATGTTGTAGGCTTGTCCTCCATCTTCCAAGGCATAGGTTCACCATCGTAAAAATATGAACGAGTCTCCGAGATCCTCAAATCTGCAGCCAAACTCATCCTCTTAAATCTGTATTCATACTCACAATTTTGGTTTTGCAGGTCATAGATCTGGGCTTGGAGATGCTCAATTTTCTCATGAAGCTTGAAGATGGCCTCCCCAATGTTCTTGGCACCCAGCTTGTGGTCGCGGGTAAATTCCGTGATCATGGAGTGATTGGTGTTGAGTCCTTGTTCCACCATCCCTTGGCAGTTGAAGACTTGCTGCTCCATTGCTTCGAACCTTGTCTCCACGCTTCCGGTCTTCTTTGGCCTTTCAACATCGCGGATGTGCAGCACCCCCTCACGCATCTCAATGGTTTGAGGGTGTCGAAGCACCTCCACAAGGTTGGGGTTGATGACCTTCTTGGAGAACTTGTCCTTCAGAGCACTTGTGGACGTCATGGTGATCTAGATCTGTCAGGAAAAACAGCTCGAAACAAGAACAAGAGGTATTGCCGTGGTACGGTAGTCAAAACCTTCGGGAGATTATATAATGAATTTTTACCGACCAAAAGGAGTATTGTGCAAGAAAACGGAGTCCGGAGGGCACACGAGGTGGCGGCAAGGTACAGGGGTGTGCCCAGGGGGGTAGGGCGCGCCCCCTGCCTTGCCGCTTCCTTGTGCACTCTTCGGACTACTATTAATTTTCCTAATTTTTTAAATATTCCAAAACGGAGAAAAATTGCTATTGGAAAAATTTTGGAGTCGGTTTACTTACCGTACCACATACCTATTCCTTTTCGGAGTCTGAAACGTTCTGGAAAGTATCCCTTATGTACTCCTCTGGTGATATGGTATTAATAATATTTGTCACAACATTTATGGGAGTACCTGAAATATAATGTTTGACTCTTTGGCCGTTTACCATCTTCGGGTTAGTGCCTTCGGCGTTGTTGATCTTGATGGCACCGGAACGATAAACCTCCTTGATAATGTAAGGACCTTCCCATTTAGAGAGAAGCTTTCCTGCAAAAAATCTTAAACGAGAGTTGTATAGCAAAACATAATCACCTACATTAAACTCACGCTGTTGTATCCTTTTGTCATGCCATCTTTTAACTTTTTCTTTGAACAACTTGGCATTCTCATAGGCTTGGGTTCTCCACTCATCAAGCTAGCTTATGTCAAATAACCTCTTCTCACCGGCAAGTTTGAAATCATAATTGAGTTCTTTAATTGCCCAATAAGCTTTATGTTCTAGTTCTAGAGGTAAGTGACATGCTTTTCCATAAATCATTTTATACGGAGACATACCCATAGGATTTTTATATGCAGTTCTATAAGCCCATAATGCATCATCAAGTTTCTTAGACCAATTCTTTTTAGATCTATTAACAGTCTTTTGCAAGATCAATTTAATCTTTCTGTTGCTCAATTCTACTTGACCACTAGACTGAGGATGATATGGAGACGCAATTCTATGGTTGACATCATATTTAGCAAGCAATTTACGGAAAGCACCATGAATAAAGTGTGAACCACCATCAGTCATTAAATATTAGTGGACTCCAAACCTCGGGAAAATAACTTCTTTAAGCATTTTAATAGAAGTGTTATGATCAGCACTACTAGTTGGAATAGCTTCTACCCACTTAGTAACGTAATCCACAGCAACTAAGATATGTGTATACCCATTAGAGGAAGGAAAATGTCCCATATAATCAAAACCCCACACATCAAATGGTTCAATAACAAGTGAATAAGTCATAGGCATTTCCTGACGTCTACTAATATTAGGACCCATGGCCAGGATAGCTGTCATCATCCTCTTCTTCTTCATTCTCTTCCATTATGACCCATCTTTCTCCGTGCTTGGTCCAACAGTTATAGCCGGACATGAAACCGGACTCAAACAGGTGGACGTGAATGATTCTTGAGTTAGAGTAATTGTGATCATGCTTACAGACAGCACATGGACAACACATAAAACCATCCGCCCGCTTGTTTGCCTCAGCCGCAAGTAGAAAAGTATGCACGCCATTAATGAACTGGGGAAAGCATCGGTCATCGTACATCCATTGCCGGCTCATCTTCATTACACAACACCGAAAATACCAAATTAATACAAGTTCATACATAAAGTTCATACACACTTATTCTCATAAAACAACATACAAACTCTCTAGCTAAAGCATTTAAATGCAACAAAAAATGCGATCAAGATCGCAACTAAGGTAACAATTGATCCAACAGCATAGTGATACCAAGCCTCTTGATTAATGGCATATTTTTTAAATTTTCTAATCTTCAAGCGCATTGCATCCATCTTGATCTTGTGATCATCGACGAAATCGGCAACATACAACTCCAGTTCCATCTTCTCTTCTTCAATTCTTTTCAATTTTTCTTTCAAATACTCTTTTTCTTTTTCAACTAAATTTAACTTCTCGACAAGTGGGTCGGTTGCAATTTCCGGTTCACATACCTCCTAGATAAAAATATCTATGTCAACTTGATGAGCATAATTGTCATAAACATGAAATGTAACAAATAGTTATAAAAGAGAGTATATACCACATCCGAATCATAAACCGGACGAGGGCCAACAGGGACGGATATCAAAACCATGCCACTATGTATAAAAACAACGTACGGGTAAGAAAATTATACAAGTAACTATCTAAATCACACAAACATGATTTTTTTTTATATGAAAAAGGATAAGCACAAGAGGCTCACCAAGGTGGTGCCGGTGACGGGACGGTGCGGGCGATCGATGGTGGTTAGGACCGGGACGGGAAGGCACTAAGTAAACCACACCTACACATGCAAACTAAGAAGTTAATTTGAGCTCAAATTGCATATAAATAAAATAAACTACCACATATAATTACTCCCAAACTAAAACCCACAAATCACTATACTTATAGAGCATTGCAAGAGCTAATCTAGCAATGAGAGATGAAAGGATAAAGTTGCTAACCTTTGTGAACACTTGGATGGATGGGGTGCCTTCAAATCTTGACAAAGTTTGGCAAAAATGGAGGTGAGCTCGACAAGATAAAGAACAGAGAGGGGAGGAGTAGAAAGGGGGAAAGACAGAGGGCTTCGACTCGGGCTGGACGAAGCACTATATATAGTGATGTCTTTAGTCCCGGTTCGTGTCACAAACCGGGACCTTAGGTGCACCTTTAGTCCTGGTTCGTGACACGAACCGGGATTAAATGTGCTCGTGGGGGCCCCAGCCCGACGCCAGCCTGCCACCACCCCTTTAGTCCCGGTTTGTGACACGAACCGGGACTAGAGGCACGCCATGAACCAGGACTATTGATGCCCGCCCCCTAGCCGTTGGAACCGGGACTAATGGTCACATTAGTATCGGGCCGTTATCAAACCGGGACTAATGGGGCTCACGTAAAGTCGTTTTTCTACTAGTGAAAACATTATTCGAGACATCTCCCTGTGGACCTTCAGATGTAATGCTCCCTCTCTAGAGGTGACGGCCATGTCTTTGGTTTTTTAACAACTTGCCTTTTAGACGCTTTGAGTAATGATTCAGGTGCCGACCCTCTCCCCTCGGTGATTGTTGAAAAAACACACATGAAAAATTAGCATTAGCTATGACATGACTTTTTTTCTTTGAAAAAGCCCATAGATCTATTGATCAGCACACATCGTTATAGAGCACCCCTCAAGAAAAGAAGAAATTACAATACAATCCATGGGGAACTGGCCATCGTCTTCCACCCCGACGTGCTGATGGCGTGCCGCCGCTGCCTCTCCTACACCGGAGTCAAGCTAACCTTGTTGTTCACGCGGACGGGAAGTCATCAAGGCATCGATCCTGCTAGACCATCGCCTTGGTGGAAAGATCACCAAAGCTGAAGCCAAAATCACAGATCCATGTGCTCCTCCATACCAGGAACAACCATATGTACATCACCAAAGCTCAGCGAATCCATGGATCCAAAAGCACACACCTCCGGAAGCTCCCCGACTCCGCCACAAGTGACATTGCCGGGATGGAGATGGAACTCCGGCAACATTATTCATCTGCAACACCGCGTCCACCATCAGAACAACGCCGCCAAGAACACCTACCCTAGTATCTACACGCCAGAGCCAAAGATCCGGGGCTCCCCCACTCTCCCGTCGCCGGAGTGGCGGCCGGAGAGGAAGGGAGCCCGCGGCCTAGCAGGCAGCGGATGCAGGGAACTTCAGTCGCACCCTTGTCGCCTTTCTGGAACCGTAACTCGGGGAAAGAAAACCAATGTAGCTATGACACAACTTATAAAAGCAATTATCTATTCAGTATCTCCCCTGTATCATCAACTATCATACACCGCAGAATTAAGAGACATTTTTCTAAGAGGCATTTTTTATGTAAGTTTTTGCATGTGCCCTAATCGTCAAAATGTGTCCACGAGATTTGGAGCCCTCTTGCCTCGAGCCCTCGACGCTGGCCCAACTTCATGTTCCGCTGACGCGTGGGGCCTCCCAGGCAACAGAAAGTTTGCCGCAACCATGTCCGTTCGCCGTGGGACCCACTCGTCAGCAATCCCCAATCTCCTGCTGCCTGCCCAAACCACGACCACGAGGCTCCTACTCTGTCCTCCTCCCCAGGCCACCGGCGAGCCGCGCTGGCGCCCAGCACGTAGCATCCCCGTCGCGCCTCGTGCGGAGCCACGGTGGTCGCCGGCTTCAAGTGATGGGATGGAGGGAGGGGAGGCGCCTGGCTAGGCCAACTGCGATCGAGCACCCTAGGGGCTGGCCGGCGGCGACGCGCGTCTCGTGGACGCAGTGCGCCGCCGCGATGCCCTGCGAGCTCTCCGGAATCGGCGGTAATTTGAATCTAAACCTGCCCCGTTTCCCGAAATCACGCTAAATTTGCCGATTTCGTGGGAGGCGCCTCGCGGACAGACTTCTTAATCTGAATTTGACTGATTGCAACTGTAATCTGGTCTGATCCAAGTCTTTGCGGCATCCACCACACAACAGCACGACACATCGCAGAGCTTCAGTCTTCCTGCATATAGCATTGTCGGTTTGATGGGATGGTGCCATGGAGTTACCTACAGCAAAATGCTAGTCAAAAGTTTAGAACTATGCCATGATGATCATGCTTATGCTTCTTTCCTGTTAGTCTATTTAATTTCTGTTTTATTTAGTAACCCACTGTACTGAGACTAGATAGAGGTACTGAGGAGTAGGAATAGGAATAGGTAATTCAACTTCAATGATTCTGTTGGTTATCTAAGAGGAGCACGAGGGGTTGTTAGATCTGATAGAACATAAAAGCTTACTGTATGTTAAGTCATTAATTGGGATCTGTAATACATTTAGTTGAATGGTATATATTAACACATCCGTTTGTCATGTATCAGAAAGAAAAATAAAAGCAGTAACATTACATGATCTCTGAATCAAAATTAGATTGGCACTCCTTGTTGCTTCCTCCCTGGCAAGGCACTACCTTGATGTGTATCCTGAGCACGACTTATAACAAATTTAGGGAATGATTTATGAGGGGTACCCTTGATTCCCATGCAATTAGAGTGAAGTATCCTTGAGACCCCCAAATGTCACACTTCACCATTCCTTCTTGATTGAGACATTAATACTATAAGGTGCCATGCTAAATGGATGTAAAGCAATGCCCGTTATGTCCACTGGATGGCCTTTGTCACAACACGTTGCCGCGCCGATCGCCGGACGTGAGCAGAGTATACAAGCTGCTGTGGAGAGCAGCCACACCAAGGAAGAAGAAGCAAGCAGGATATGTAGAAAGTTTCTTCAGTTCAGTTCGATGATTTTCCTTGGCAGCTGCTGAGTCGATCTTATTGTCACCAAGCCGAACCACAAGTCCAGTGCGTTAGCCCACGGCCCATGTCCGCTGAGCCCAGTGTACGCATGGTTGGGTGCACGCCATATATGTAGAGCTATCTTTTAACCATTCCTATCGCCTTATCCAAAATATATGTAGAACTGAACATCGAGGCTGCTTCTCAACCCATCCGTGAACATATTTGTTGCGACAAGTGAAACTTGCACACTGTGGACCACCTTGGCAAATTCATCTGCTATTTTGTTCAGCCGGTTCTATGCTTCTGAATGCCAGTGTCTTGAAAAGGCACCCCAACTGATCATAAGATAACACACACAGGAAAATCGATTTCACCCATCCAAACAGGGCTAATCCTTTGTTTTCTTACGATGATGATCTTCCTTCCTTTGCCTATTCTTATGAGAAACGAGTGAACCTTTTCCCAGTCATCATCACTTACATTAATAACCACCAACATCATCCCAAACACGGTCCTTTCATTGTCAAGTATCCCCAAAAGAACGTCTCCTTTCAAGTGCAAAATAGAGAAGTCTGAGCGAACTCTTGCATTTTTCTGACGCTTCTACTGTGGGCCATCAATTGATCATAAGCAAAGTACATGTACAACAATACAAGGCAGTAGGTGAGGCAACATAGGGGGGGGGGGGGAGAGTTAGGCTACAGTCTCGCAGAGAGATGGAACAACATAGATCCCCAGTCCTTGATCAGGTTCTTATTTCGATCATCACCACACACATGAGCAACCGAAGTTTTCTTCCCAACTGCGACACTTCGACACCACCTATGAGCCGAAGAACGTCCAATACATGGTCACCTGGAGGATCGTTGTGCTCCAGCAAGAAGCTAAGAACCTTTTCTTTTCAGCGTGTTGGCTGAACATAAAGTTGTCAGGTGTAAAGATAAGCGTTATATGGCCTGCGTGTCCTGCACTCACATCCACCCAGAAGCACAACAAATTCTGACATGTTAGCAACAGCAATTTTTAAGCACTCCAAATCACCATGTGGCTTGAGGCGCATGGCCTTGTCGTCTTTCTCCACTGTTGTTAGAGAACACTTGAGGGGAATGGCTAAATACAAACTGCTGCTAGATGAGCCGTTGCTGCTAACCCCGTCGAAGCCTGCAGTGTCTTCGAGGGCTCTGTACCTCGAGGTATCAAGCAGACGGTGTCCTCCGGGAGCATCTTGAGCTGCATCATCATCCCAGAGTTGCTTATGTATTGACTGTCCACCTCCTTGACCATGGTGCCAACTCTTATCAGGAGATGCTGCAACCTGTCCACCACCTTCTCCTCTGATTGTGCATGGCTGGAGGAGTGGTACTTGCTCATCAGGAAGGAGATGAATAGGCTCACAAGTTCACTTGCAACTGCAGATATGGTAACCTGCATGGCCGGATTGATGAGGTAAGCTGCTGGAGGTCTGTGGACAAATTTAACTAGGTTGGCCTCTTCCAAGTCTTGAAGAGACTATTGCTAAAATTGAAAATGCTCCAGGGATGACTAAACCATTGACTGTGAAGAGTGAGTGGGTGGGTCGGTGGCCGGTGGGAGGCACAGATATCTTTTTAAATGCCCAAACACGTGACAAGAACAAGCCAAGTTTCCAAGTAGCATACAAAAAGTTGACCGACCAGTATTTGTAACATTCACGGCAGGTCCAAATTGATCATTGTCCCGCTGCAAAATGTATATTTAATCTCTTTGCATTTGTCTTTCTTTGGACTCCTTATGTTTTACATACGAGGGAATAACATCCCATATATGTGCAGTCTACTATTGCAATGTTTGACCATGGAAATTGTTTGGGTTTTTCCAGATGAACTTCAGTAGAGAGAAGCAGCGGACAGCTCATTGACAAAGAAATGGCATGCACACTTTTATCTTGGTCAGTGTTGAGAATCACAATTCTTTACATTAGAAATCTTTCAGAGCACTTGTATAGTTTGTTTCTACATTTGCTCCTTTGGTTTTGTCAGAACCCAAAAATCGAACAGGAAGGCCTCAAGGAGGACCATGCGTCCCAAAATGAATTCTCTGCCAAAGAGGCATCTTGAACGGACTCTCACAAAACAAAGTGCCTTTTGTGATTATTTCAGAGTATATAGACAAATGCAGAAAACAGATTACACTTGCACCACTACATGTACATGCCGCTAGATAAATGTAGAGTTCCCAGGATGTAAAAAAAAAAGAGGTTGAACTCCAGGGTCCCACTTAATGGTGGCACTCGTGCTCAGTCTCACTTAATGCGCAAGCATGCGATCGGATAGGGCACACCACTAACCTGTGGCTTTGTGTGGTTGTTGATCACACATTTACCACCATAGAAGTTTCGGAGATCATGCTGATAATGTATTTCAGAACCATAGAGAGTCTACCGAGAGTGGACTTTCTAATGATCCCATATTTGCCTCAGACTAATCAGTGGGTATTAATACAGAAGGTCAAGAGGTTTAGCTACTACTTTGGTATATGTATGTACAGAAACAGAAAGTCTTAAAAGCTACTGGAATGAAAGGCCACGATCATCAATTAGTAGTAAAACTGGAATCAAAGGTGTCATAATCACTATTGGCGAAATGGGGATACATACATGCACTGTTCTGTACGCTAGAGAGCCTTATACAGAAAATATATCTAGATACCATGATTCCTCTTGACTTCTATTCTTGATAACAGGACATGGCAAACAGGGAGCTGAGATGATGAGCTGGGCGCTGTAGAACAGAAGATGATGGTTTCATCATTAACCTTCCTATGCAGCCCCCTTTGCAATACAGGTGATCATTATTACTAGTAATTATTATAGTATTTTTGCTAGGAAAATCTGCTACAATATTGATGATGAATCATTACAATTCTGATGTCCTATACAAGAGTACAGTTCTATATCATTTTTCAAGATAAAAGTACTGGTCTGAACATGAGAAATGTTTTGCAACGAAAAATGCTGGATGATAAGAGATAGAGATGAATAATATATTTCGAAGACACGTGAAATGTTTTCAAACCATTGACTGATGAGTTCAAGGATGTGTGATTTCACACAGTTAATTATTTAAATGTCCAAACACGTGACAAGGACAAGCCAACTTGTCCAAGCATTTTAATGAAAAAACCGACTAGCAATTTTAATATTTGTTTGTGGTAGTTATGTCCAATTTAATTGTTTGTTCCATTTATATTTAATCATCTTCAGATTTGTCTTTCGTTGGACTCCTACATTTTACATATGAAGGAATGGCAAGACCGGGACCTCTCCCATATGCTCTGTGTAGACATCCAGAGGATCACTCATGGAGACTAATGCGTGCTCATCTTCCAGAACAAGCAGACAGGTGGCTTATCTTTATTTCTGCCCATATGATGAATCTCATACCTTTTGAACTGTTTGCTGTCTCAGTTTGTTATTTTATTTTCTGATTCATTGTGTCTGCATCTATTAGTCCATGCATGCTTTGAATCTTTTCAATCACATTTCCTTAGTACATATACGTACAAACAATTTAAGGCTAACATTTAGCATATAGTGTGTTATGAGGTCATGCATTTTCCGAGCAAGATGTTGACTACATACAACAATATCATCAATTCATCATCAAATGTACATTTATTTGTTTATCAGAAGTTTAATTCTGGCCTTGGTATTATTTATAACTACTAGCTGGGTACCCATGCGTTGCTAAGAAATAATAGAAGATGTATATGATAGTGATTTTTTTTGCTTCGCCCATACATAGCAAGTGTGTGATTCCAAACAACAATAAACACCTCTCTTCCCCCCCCCCCCCTGCTACCCCTCCCCCCTCTCCTCCCCTAGACTGCCATACACCCGTCCGGGCATCTTCCTCCTTGTTGTACATCCCCCTCTGCACCCTCATCCTTGATAACTGATTGTGTGTTTGGTTCCTGCATGAGCTTGTCACAAATTACACCCCCCCCTCTCCACCCTCATCATGCCAGCCAAAATCCCCTGAAATTAGAACCCTTGTCACAAATTCATAACTGAAGTCGCAAAATCATACCGTAAATATTCTTCATTTTTATTTTGCAATTTGCAGTAGTTCAAATAATGTATCAATTACCCCAACACCATAGTTGAACTTGTAGCCGAGAAGATATCTCAAGGGCAATCCAAAAACTTGCCATCCTCCTCCAATAGCAACCTCTTGAACCATCATCCGATCAATGTCATCAATTCCAGAGATGAGGTTGAGGTGACTTGAACGAAACAAAATCATTATGTTGTGAGAGGAAGAAGCATAACTGAAACCCATAGGCTGCACGTTATTGCACCATTGTCAAGCCAAGCAGTCCTCTGCTGAATCTTCTGTTCTTTTCCTCTTATGTGGCCGCTTATCATCTAAGCCTAGGCGCTGATCCACCTTCACTGAATAGGATAAAACCCTCGATTTTAAAATCTAGACATTCTTATTGGACTGCTCAAGTTAGCACCAAAGATACAGAATGAGTTCAAAAGATTCTGTTGATCGAATTCTTTTGTCATTCCCAGGGAAGTTGCTCTGCTCACACACACAAACAAAAAGATTGAATATCCATGAAACTTGATCAAATTAAGCAGAAAAAAGAGTTAGAAAGTGGAAATATTTCTTACCCAAGCAGGGAATCCAAATATTGAGCTACAGCAGAGAGTACTTGCGGACATATGTTGTGCTTCTTGGCAAGAGATAGGCAAAGAGTTCATTCTGAATTTTACCCACGAAAACCAGCAGTAATTCATGGTATGATAATAGTGCTGCGAACAAGGGCCAGGTCATTGTCGAGCAAAGAGTTCTTTGTCGTTCTTCTCTCCGTCCGACAAGCCATCAGTTGCCACTGCCGCCATTGTCACCGCTGGGGCAGCGATGGCGACCGAGATGAGGGCGGTACGACGGGGACGGAGACAAGCGTAGGGCGACGATGGTGAAGGGCGGGTCGTCGTGCAGATGAGAGTGGTGGGCGGTGCAGGGCAGCGTCATCCATGCCAGGACTGCGGCCACCGCGACCATGAGGTGGACGAGGAGGGAGTGGCGGCGGGAGGCATGGATTGGCCACGCGGAGCAGCGCACACGACGGCGGATAGAGATCTGGGCCAGTGAGGTGGCGTGCAGAGGAGTGTGAGGGCAGGCGGTGAAGCACAGGCTGTGGCGATTTTTACTCTGGAGAGAAATGGGATCAGGAGCGAGGGGACTGGGGGAGATGGGGGCTTGGGACCTGTGTTGGTGGGTCATGGCTGTTTGCTTTTCCCCCGTTTCTTCTGCAGTTTTTTTTGAGCGGGGATGGGACAAGGGGTGGACTGGTTTTGCAGGAGAGTGCGAGGGATATCGATCCATTAAGACAGCAGACTTGCCTTTGTAGTAAAGATAAGAGAAACTTCTACGATAACTGTACCGAACATAGTACTATTAGTATTCATCTCTGGAGAAGCAGGTCATGTGCAACTTGTGAAGCAGCACTTGGTAATGTTTTAACTTTCTAATCCAAACATACACCCACCACTACATGTACATGCTGCTAAATGCATGTTTGCCGTAGTGATATGGTGGATCTGAGATGAGGATACCAGGGGAATTAGGCTAGCTCTAGTGTGAGAAAGTAAAGATCAGCAAAAAGGAAAAAGGTTAATTCTTGTTGCATTTCATTCACTCAACCTGGGGCTATAGTACTTCCACAGCGGTCACATTAGGCACTTGGCAGTTAGTTCACCTAAGATTAGCAGCTTAAACCAGGATTAAACAGCTAACTAGAGACAACAAGGAAATGATAAATGACAAGTATAATCGTTCTGCTGGCTACACTTGGTCACTCCTGAACTGTCCATGAACCTTGAGTGAAGGTGGCAAAGCGATTGCCTGCATTGTCTTGGTGGGCTCAGTACCTTGAGGTATCAAGCAGACGGTGTCCTCTCATGGGCTCTGAGAGCATCTTGAGCTGCATCATCATCCCAGAGTTGGTAATGTATCAAGCGTGCGCCTCCTCGACGATGGTGCCAACTCTGATCAGGAGATGCTGCAACCTCTCCACCACCCTCTCCTCTGATCATGCATGGCTGGAGGAGTGGTAATTGCTCATCAGGAAGGAGATGAACCGACTTACAAGTTCACCTGTAAGTGCAGATATGGCAACCTTCATGGCTAGGATTCATGACATAAGCTGCTTGTTGATCTCTGGTCAAATTTAACTAAGCTGGCCTCTGCCAAGTCTTGAAGTATTCGTGCATTTAAATAAACTATCCCTGAATGAGTTGGTGGGTGAAAGACATGGAGTAGTTTAAAGGCCCAAAGACATTACCGGGACCAGTCAACTTTCCAAGCAGCTTGAGAAAGAATTAACCAACCAGTATTTGTAATGTTCACTATAGGTCCAAATCAGTTATTGTCCCGTTGCAACATGTATATTTAATCGTCTTTGCAATTTTCTTTGGTTGGACTTCTACATTTTACGTACGAGGGAATGACATCCCATATACGTGCAGTCTACTATTGCAAGGTTTGATCATGGACATTGTCTGGGTTTTTAACAGATAACTTCAGTGGAGAGAAGCAGCGCACAGCTCATTGACAAAATATGGGCCCCTTTATCTTGGTCAGTGAGAGTCACAACTCTATACCTTAGTAATTTTTCTGAGCACATGTAACTAGCTTGTTTCCACATTTGCTCCTTTTGTTTTGTCAGAATCTATCAATCTCTGCATGGCTTATCTTGTGCTAATTCTGTTTTTAATCGGGATTGTTGCACCGTGTGCATTTTTAGATTCCAGGCTTTACCTGACGTTGATCTCCACAATGGTAAAAATGGGAAAGCAAATACTATGATCCAACTTGGTTTTGTTATTAAAAAAACTAAAAGCAGTCTTCCTACAAGAAATTGTTTGTACCTCCTGTATATTTGCTCCATGTACTGAGTACGGTCAGAACAGTTACCAAAGCATGAGCCAGTCTAAAATTTACGAAAAAAATGCTTCATCATTGTGGCCCAAAATCGAACAGGAATGCCTCAAGGAGGACCGAGCGGCCCAAAATGAATTCTCTGCCAAAGATTAGCTGGGGCTATATACTTCTGCAGCAGTCACATTAGGCACTTGGCAGTTAGTTCAGCTAAGATTAGCGGCTTAAACTGGGCTTAAACAGCAACTTAGAGACAACAAGGAAATGGTAAATGACAAGTAGAATCATGTCGTTGGATACACTTGGTCACTCCTACACCGTCGGTGAACCTTGAGTGAAGGCGGCAAAGCAAATGATGCTTTTCTCCTGTTTTGGCCAGCTTCAAATTTAAAGTATGTTCTGAATGTTCAGAAGTTCCAGAATCCTTAAACTAGACAACACTTGAACAAATATTCTTTTCTTATTTCAGTTAAGTTTTCTCACCTTCCTATATGGATCAGGATTCATTCAATGGTGCGAGATGATGTTGTTTGTTATCTAGAAAGTGCAGGGGGGTTGGTGGATTGGATAGAACATACAATTTTATTTATAATTGAGATCTCCAAATCATTTAGTTGAATGGTACTCCCTCCGATCCAAAACCACGGCACTTATTTTTGATCGGAGGGAGTATATAATCACTCCATAAAAGGGTTCCTCCATGGCCACTTGAACACATCTGTTTGTCATGTAATGTAAAAAAGTACCAAGGGTCACATTACACGAGTTCTAAACAAAATTAGATTGGCACTCCTTGCCGCTTTCTCACCTTCTTCATGTGTATCCTGAGCATGACTTGTAAAAAAGCGAGCAAATGAGTTATGAGGGGGTATCCATGATTCCCATGAAAAATAAAACTAAGTCTTCTTTTGGTCTAACATTAGGAATGCTAGCAATTACCCAAATGTTTCACTTGGCGATTCCTTCTTGATTGAAACATTAACTGTATGGCGTGTTGTGCTAAGTGGAGTCCAATATGTCAACCTTCTTCCTCATCCTCGTCTGATTCCACTAAGGACGCGCTGTTGGAGTCTTCGTCTTCTGATTCAGACTCGGGCTCAGCAGCAGAAGGCTCGTACCCCTGGTCTGATTCCTCTGCTCCGGAATCGCTTGCCTCCATGTTCAGGAACTCCCAGCCACCATCGTCAACAAACTTCTGAGGATCATTAATGATAGTCTTCAGGATAGGACGCCAGTTCAGATACAGCGTGCTCTCATAGTACTTGAGATCAGTGGTGTCAATCCACTCCTTTATCGCGTCAAGTGAGGTTGACTGGATGGAGTCGATGCGGAGAACATCCTTCTTGAAGTCCTTGAACACGATAGCCATGTTAAAGTTCTTTGTTCCAAAGCCCACCCTCTCCAGATTAACAATCTCTATCTCACCCAGGGTCACCACTAGGAAAGGAGTCTCAATTAGCTCAACCAAATAAGTTGAAGTTGGAATGATGAAAGCTGAAGCTTTATACGAAACCCCATGGAATCCAAGCTCTCTAAGAGGGATATGAAACTCCAGATCAAGCAAGCCCCTGAACTGTGGTTGCGACCAGTGGTCATTAACCTTGTTGATATAGTTCTGGAACTTCATGTTGATTCTGTTCTTCCGGTCCCTCTCACGCTGCTCTTGTTCAATCTCATCAGGATCAAGGGCTGATCTCCTTGTGCCACCAACAGTTTGAACAACATCCATCACTTCAACATAAAATTGGAAATCCTTCGTCTTCTTGTTTCCAACCATGATATGATAGTGCAAATGGAAATGAAGGAGGGTAATCATTTCTTTCTCTGCCGGCTGGAATAAAGCATATGTTTTATATCCCCGTACATGATATCCATACGCTCATCAGCCCTCGAAGTAGAATATCTGAAACCATTAACATGGGCCTCAAGAGTTCCTGTCAGCTTTCTCCCATGACCACCAAATGCAGGCCGTATCCACACATCATTAAGCCTCATCTGCTTTGTTTTGGTGCTTTGTCCTAGTGGCTGGTCACACTCTTTAACAGTAGAAACATGGAAAGGGACCATGCTGCCATAAATAGGTAAGAGAACAGCTTCATTCCTCTGATCCACTTGTATCACCAACTCTCTCGAATAAGGTACATCATTCACATTCTTCTATGAAACAAGCTCATTTGAAGACCTAGAAGGACCACGGCCATCGCCAGAACCAGAACCACCCCCAGCAAGCCTTCTAGCAGTCTCTTCATTCTTTTGACGAGCAAGTTCAGCCTGGTGCTGTCTCCGGAGCTCTTCCTTGGACATCTCCGGGTTGTCTGACCCAAGTGTTGCCTTGGGTGGTAGTGCTTCCAGGCCATTTGGCTCAACCTAAGCCCGCTCCGGCTTCGGAACTTCCTCCTCATCATTAAATGAATATGCAACATCTTTAACAGCCTTGGAGCAATTGGTCAAGATCTCTGCAGTCTTGTCACTAACTAATGCTGTATCAGCTAATAACAAAGAGAACTGCTTTGTCTTCTCATTGTTTGTTTCTGCCTGTACATTACTCAAACCAAGGTTGACATTGAAAATCATGCCCTCTTTTATCAGACGATCATTCTTGGCTGTCAAGTTTAAGCCAGATTTTCGGAACTCAAGGCCAATTCCAGTTCCAGCTGACTTTGTTAGATTAGGAAGCAGTTCAGGGGCATTCCTCTCAAACACTGCAACTGCAGCCTTAAAAACTGCAGACATCTGATTGCCTGGTTTACATGCTGCTAAAGCAGCTTCCTGGGCTTTCAAAAGTGTCTAATACGCCTTACTCTCTGCCTGGGTAGCGTCTATCAGAAATGTTCTGGCGACATTGGAACAGTAGTTGCCGTACCTGGACCCAATTGCACCGATGATAATACTTGCAGGATCATAGTAGAGATAATCATCATTGCTGGAGGCACCTGGCCTAATTAAGATCAAACTTCCCTCCACTTTGGAAGACAGGAGGGTAGCATATATCAATATTTTCAGGCTTCAACTTCACCTTGGCCTTCAAAGGATCAAGAATAACCTTCTTTGTGTCATCCATCAATGAGAAGTGTGAGACTTTTCTCTCCTCGTCAATAACCTTCTCCATGGTCGGTACCACACAGTTTTTCATTACATATGAAGTTAGGCAAGCAGCCTTTTTTCACACATATGATCTCTGTGGCGTCATCTTTCATGGCGAAAATCTCAGAAAACCCGTGTGTTGCGTCTGCAAGCTTCCACCAGATAACTTTTCTGCCTATGTTTCAAGGAGCTTACCCTCAGGTGCCTCTTTTGCAATGTGACCAACAACTTAAGTGTCAGATTTCGACTGAGCACAAACAGCACGCAGGTCAATGCCATCCCCATTCTTGCTTTTCACATGCAAGACAATATCAGAACCAACAGCCTCACTTGCAGCAGCATCCTTGAGGGTTCCAATGAGATTTGCTTTCTTCTGGTTGCATAAGAAATGTATCTGCTTCTGCATGAAGACAATTATGGTTTCTGGAAATTCATCATATCCAAGTAACCAAGCATCCAGAGCTGTGGATTTCAAATAACAGAGATCCTCAGAAGGAGGCGGAGTCGCAATTGCAATGGCATCAGAAGAAGCCCAAAGATGATACTTATTTTCGTTCCAATGGTCATAAAACACCTTAAGCCGCTTACTGAAGGTCTCTAGATTGATTGTATAGGCTGCTCCTGAGCCCAATTTTGCTTTACCATTATCTGCCATCTGTACCACGAAGCCAACTGCAGGAAAATTGACGATAATTAGCTAGTACTGGCAAAGCGGGGGACATTTACATACGCGGTCTAGAGCCTTATACAAATGCTTTTGCTTAGATATTATGATGATTTTTTTCATGACTTGTGTTGTCGATCGATGACAAGACACAGCAAACAGGGAGCCATGGAGATGATGAGCAGGACGATGTAGCCAGCCAGGGATACCAAATCATCGACCTTGACCTGCTTTGCAATCGAGGTGACCATTCTTACCAGTACGTACTTGTTACACGCATGAACCTAGCGTGCAATTTGGATGTCATATACTGGAGTACAAATTTGTGGAGAGAGAGAGAAGAGAAACTAATGTGAAGATGAGAAATGTTTTGGAGTGGAGAAATGCTTGCTGGATGCTAGAGATGGAGATGAACACCATAGTCTATTTTGAAGAGTTTGATGTGTCAGCTTGTTATTCTGATTCATTTTGTGTGCATGCATATATCTATTCACCGTGCGGGAGCCATGTTGGTGGTGGAGAGGGAGGGGAGGTGCAGTTGATCCACCTCAAGGGCTGTGGCTGTGGCTGTGGCTGTGGTGCAGCCAAGGGCCCGCATCAACTCAACACCCGACCCGGTCCAACCCAACAATTTCTTCTTCTCCCTCAAAAAACTGGCTCATAGATTGCGTATTAGCCACACATGAAGCATGCACTAGTTGTCCAAGATATAATTATTCCGAATGCCGAAAACATCCCAAAGCAGACGTTATTTAATTCCCTAAATAATAATCAGCTGATACTTACTGTCTGTATTTCAGACTAAGCAGAGAGTATGCCTACGATACACTATCAACCGGACGGATCAATACTTTTCATAAAACAATCATCAAAACAGAAGATAGCGATCATCTTGATCGCCCGCTCTTCGTCGTGCTAGACGCCGAGGCGACATCACACCTCTCCCCCATGCATACCTCTCCATGCGCCGGTGACCACTCGTCAGTCCCTCACGGAAGCGGCGGCACCGTTGCCATCTGTATCTGCACCGGTGATCATGACGTGCTCGCAGGTCGTCCCTCATGGAAGCTGCGGCAGTAGGCACAGCGCCGGGTCCCTCACCACCACGTTTGCCACCCAACACCGCAAGGCCGGTGCCGGCGGAAAGCCAGCCATCTCCCCGTCGACCAACGCAGAGGACGTTGGCGGATTTCTGGCCATTGTGACATTTAGAGATGGTGACATTCAGAGATGTGAATATTCAGCAAAGACCTTCAGACAAAAATATTCAGAGTTTCGTGATGACAGTATGTATGTGTTGTAGGCTGTAAACGTTCAGATATTTTACCACATTAAAATTGATGTTGAGCTTCTCCAAATTCCTACCAGTGCTATGTATGTAACATTTTAAGACTGAAATGGACGTTCTTTCGCCTCGTACTGTAAAATGGTGGTTATTTTGCAGTTCGGGGTCTTTTGCGGGATCTGTCTGCTACAGATGCTCTAAACGCGGGTACACAGAGAGTTATTCGGCAGTACATGATGTTGCAAGTTCCAGACTTTGTGTTGGTGATGGACTGTTAATACAGATCGTGATGACAGCCGACCCGACGTATTGTGTAACAGAGTAGCTAGACCTGAAACGAAAGCTAATGGCGATGCCGACACAAGGACCAAGAGCTGACATGAAAGCTAGCGGTGATGACGATCAGGTCCATGGGTGTAGAATGTAGATAGCTCTATTACATTCAGAAGTGCAATGAAAAGAAAGGGATGGGGAAAATAAAGACTGATGAATGAATACAATTTTTGTTTGGCGGGAAGATTCATTGTATTACTCAAATCACACTCATGAGGGTGCAGCATATTACATACTCCCTCCGTTCCATAATATAGTGCCTATAGATTTTTTGTAAAATCAAACTTTGACCAAGTTTATAGAGAAATCTATTTATATATACAATGTCAAATATATAAAATATGAAAATACATCTTACGATGAATCTAATAATATATGTTTGGCATTCTAAATGTAAATATTTTTCTCCACAAACATGGTCAAAGTTTGTAAGGTTTGACTTTTCTAAAAATCTATAGGCACTACATTATGGAACGGAGGGAGTATATTATTTCAGTTCTGAAAGGAACTCTACATGTCGGTCACTAGCGACAAGAAGAAATAAAAGGCACTGCTGCTGCTGGTACGCTACTTCTTTGATGTGCAAGGAAAGGTTCACTCCATCAAAAATCTAATCTTCTTGGAGTGAGCAGCAGCTCTGAAGCTTGATCGGTTTGAAGCAAAAGTTCTGTATATCCTCCAGGGATCACTGGAATAAACATGGTCGAAGGGTCCCCGGTAAACATATTATTTGCAAAGATAGGTATTGTAGTAGTAGAACTTGTGCCTGCCTCCGAATATCCCTGCTTCACAATAAGACAGAAACTATTTAGAACTGTTGTGGTAGAATTAAATTGCCTGAAATATGTTCAAGAACTAGAAGCGAATTATCTTACAATATATTGTTGAGGACCTAATACAGCAAAATATATTGTTGAACTTTGAAGGAGAGACAGGAGATTTTGCAAAGTCATGTTTCTTTGAGGGGCAAGATGCAAATGTTCGAGGGGGTATATGTAAATAGATTAGTGACTCAATCCTATCCCCTGCATTCAGATCGAACGCACTGCTAGGTTGTGGAGCAGCGTATCACCTCATAAACTTGAGCACTGGATATATTTCCCTAGGATCTGTGCGGCAGGAATTGTCCGGTCTTTTCATGTGTTTACAACTTTACATGTGCATCTTGAATTGCCCACAAGATGAATTTCAGTTGAATTTTCCTAGGATACTATCGATATTGGTTCTACCGGGTAGCAATCCATTCCTGTTGCATCAAAATTGCCTATATTTTCTTGTGTCAACACAATGATTTGCCTAATTGGGTTCCTAACTTGTCTACCAGTGTAAAACATTTTTTTACTATTATCTGTAGATTTGCCTACCACAACTGATAGGTTGCCTCCAGTACTTTTTACCCACCACATAGGAAGTTGCACAATAATACTTTCTAACTTGTTGAAATGTACTGTATTGCCTACAACATACTTTATTTACTAGTATATGTTGATTTTCCTAAAATTAGTCAAATTTTCCAATCACAACTGATAAGTTTGCCTCTAGTATTATGTTTGTGCCAATGAAGTTGCATAACAATACCTTTAACTTGTCTAAAATAATGTGAGTTGCCTAAAATGCATTATCACTTCCACATCTTTTTTTTGTCTAATAGCATTGTGAATTTGAGTTTCCTTGGTAATAGTTTGTACTAAGGAAACTTTGTAGAAATAAGGATTTGCAGAAAATGGAACATAATTTTTTGCATGGGCAGAAGACCACATGACGTGCAGTGCGCAAGCATGTGGAAGGGGGCGGAATGATAGGAATGCCTATGGCAATTTGGCGAACTTGGAGAAAAGATATGCAAATTTGGAGTTGGGTGACAATGTAGATCTGATATACTCCCTCCTTTCTGGTTTAAAGGGCCTATCTTTTTTTTTGGCTTTTTTGTTTCGGTTTAAAGGCCTATCTCTATCCTACATTTAGATTCAGAAGCATATTAAATTTGTACATGTAAGGATTAAAAAGAACTCACCAATGCATGTAACGTTCCTACTCATTTAGTGGCCACAAATGCATATGTCGTAGTTAATGATAATTAATGAATATGTTTAATTGGGTTAGTATTGCAAACTACAAAAATCATTCTACCACTCACATTTGCCTTGTTTATGGAGATTTTTGAGTTGAACCTTTTAAATCGAAAGGGAGGGAGTATTCATTTCTTAATCCATGGATTACGGATGATCGGATTAACTACACCAATTTGGCAGACTAAGAGAAAACACTCGACGGATTTGGAGCAGGGTGACAACATAGCGAAGCAATAACACAATGACCGAAGTGCTGAAGTTGAGGGCTTCATGATAGACCCATGTGTTGGTGCATGGCGCGTACATGAATTTTATTTTATGCTATGGCAGAACGGTAAAGAATTGGTTCGTCCGGTCGGTTTCCACGGAGAGTATTCTCCGTTATACATTTTGAGACCTTTGACGTGAAATATTCGTGCTAACTACATGTACCCCTTGTGCAGGATGGGTATGGGCTGAGATAGAAATTTTAGTTATACTTGCTCAAATATTGTGCGAATGAAGTTAATGACAACATTGCTGACATTGTGCGAGAATTTTTTCTAAAGCTTATCAAGTAGATCTTAATTTGTAAATGGGTAGTTGGATAATCGCTCTATATGTATACGTCGTCAAATTGTCTTTTTGTTATCAATTTACATTGCAAGTTAAGTGGACTTCATACTATCCAATTATGCCCGTGCTATCTATTCTCTACATGTAAAATTTAATATGCATTATGTTCATATAACTCCATCAGCATATTTCAAAAGCCCGTGGCAATGCACGGGCATTCTACTAGTATAAATAAAGAATGAGTTCACAACAGTACCTAAAGTGGTGATTTATTTTATTATATTAATAGATCTTATGAGATTTTCTGTTGAGTTTTGTGTTGTGAAGTTTTCAAGTTTTGGGTAAAGATTTGATGGACAACGGAATAAGGAGTGGCAAGAGCCTAAGCTTGGGGATGACCAAGGCACCCCAAGGTAATATTCAAGGACAACCAAGCATCTAAGCTTGGGAATGCCCCGGATGGCATCCCCTCTTTCGTCTTCAATCCATCGGTAAATTTACTTGAGGCTATATTTTTATTCATCACATGATATGTGTTTTGCTTGGAGCGTCTTGTATGATATGAGTCTTTGCCTTTTAGTTTGCCACAATCATCCTTACTGTACACACCTTTTGAGAGGGACACACATGAATCGTAATTTATTAGAATACTCTATGTGCTTCACTTATATCTTTTGAGCTAGGCAATTTGCTCTAGTGTTTCACTTATATCTTTTTGGATCATGGCGGTGGCTTTATTTTTATAGAAATCGTTGAACTCTCATGCTTCGCTTATATTATTTTGAGAGTCTCTAAATAACATGGTAATTTGCTTAGGTTATGAATTTAGTCCTAATATGATGGGCATCCAAGAGGGATATAATAAAAACTTTTATATAAAGAGCGTTGAATACTATGAGAAGTTTGATTCCTTGCATTTGTTTTGAGATATAAAGATGGTGATTAGAGTCATGCTAGTGAGTAATTGTGGATTGGTAGAAATACTTGTGTTAAAATTTGTGATTCCCGTAGCATGCACGTATTGTGAACCGTTATGTGATGAAGTCAGAGCATGATTTATTTATTGATTGTCTTCCTTATGAGTGGCGGTCGCGGACGAGCGATGGTCTTTTCCTACCAATCTATCCCCCTAGGAGCATGCGTGTAGTACTTTGTTTCGATAACTAATAATTTTTTGCAATAAGTATGTGAGTTCTTTATGACTAATGTTGAGTCCATGGATTATATGCACTCCCACCCTTCCACCATTGCTAGCCTCTCTAGTACCGCACAATTCTTGCCGATGCATTAAACCCACCATACACCTTCCTCAAAACAGCCACCATACCTACATATTATGGCATTTCCATAGCCATTTCGAGATATATTGCCATGCAACTTCCACCGTTCCGTTTATTATGACACGCTTCATCATTGTCATATTGCTTTGCATGATCATGTAGTTGGCATAGTATTTGTGGCAAGGCCACCGTTCATATTTTTTATACATGTCACTCTTGATCATTGCACATCCCGTTACACCGCCGGAGGCATTCATATAGAGTCATATTTTGTTCTAGAATCGAGTTGTAATTCTTGAGTTGTAAGTAAATAAAAGTGTGATGATCATCATTATTAGAGCATTATCCTAAGTGAGGAAAGGATGATGGAAGCTATGATTTCCTCACAAGTTGGGATGACTCCGGACTTTACAAAAAAATAGAAGAGACCAAAAGAAGCCCAAACAAAAAAAAGAGAAAAAGAGAGAAGGGGCAATGCTACTATACTTTTACCACACTTGTGCTTCAAAGTAGCACCATGATCTTCATGATAGAGAGTCTATATGTTGTCACTTTCATATACTAGTGTGAATTTTTCATTATAGAACTTGGCTTGTATATTCCAATGATGGGCTTCCTCAAATTGCCCTAGGTCTTCGTGAGCAAGCGAGTTGGATGCACACCCACTTAGTTTCTTTTTGAGCTTTCATACACTTATAGCTCTAGTGCATCCGTTGCATGGCAATCCCTACTCACTCACATTGATATCTATTGATGGGCATCTCCATAGCCCGTTAATACGCCTAGTTGATGTGAGACTATCTCCTTCCTTTTGTCTTCTCCACAACCACCATATTCTATTCCACCTATAGTGTTATATCCATGGCTCACGCTCATGTATTGCGTGAAAGTTGAAAAAGTTTGAGAACATCAAAAGTATGAAACAATTGCTTGGCTTATCATCGGGGTTGTGCATGATTTAATACTTTGTGTGATGAAGATGAAGCATAGCCAGACTATATGATTTTGTAGGGATAACTTTCTTTGGCCATGTTATTTTGAGAAGACATGATTGCTTTATTAGTATGCTTGAAGTATTATTGTTTTTATGTCAATATTAAACTTTTGTTTTGAATCTTATGGATCTGAATATTCATGCCACAATAAAGAAAATTACATGGATAAATATGTTAGGTAGCATTCCACATCAAAAATTCCGTTTTTATCATTTACCTACTCGTGGACGAGTAGGAATTAAGCTTGGGGATGCTTGATACGTCTCCAACGTATCTATAATTTTTGATTGTTCCATGCTATTATATTATCTATTTTGGATGTTTTATATGCATTAATATGCTATTTTATATTATTTTTGGGACTAACTTATTAACCTAGAGTCCAGTGCCAGTTTTTTTTCCTTGTTTTTGAGTTTTACAGAAAAGGAATATCAAACGGAGTCCAAACGAAATAAAACTTTCACGATGATTTTTCTTGGGCCAGAAGACACCCAGCAGACTTGGAGAGGGGGCCAGAAGAGTTTTGAGGGCTCCACAAGCCCTTAGGGCGCACCCTGGGGGCGCCCCCTGGCTTATGGGCCCCACTGGACTCCTCCAACCCTAATTCTTTCGCTATAAATTCCCAAATATTCCCAAACAACCAGAAGCGTCCACCAAAATACTTTTCCGCCGCCGTAACCTTCTGTACCCGTGAGATCCCATCTTGGGGCCTTTTCCGGCACCCTGCCGGAGGGGGATTCGATCACGGAGGGCTTCTACATCAACTCTATTGTCCTTCCGATGAAGCGTGAGTAGTTTACCACATACTTACGGGTCCATAGCTAGTAGCTAGATGGCTTCTTCTCTCTCTTTGATCTTCAGTACAATGTTCTCCTCGATGTTCTTGGAGTTCTATCCGATGTAATATTCTTTTGCGGTGTGTTTGTCCAGATCCGATGAATTGTGGATTTATGATCAGATTATCTATGAATATTATTTGAATCTTCTCTGAATTCTTATATGCATGATTTGATATCTTTGTATTTTTATTCGAATTATCGGTTTGGTTTGGCCAACTAGATTGGTTCTTCTTGCAATGGGAAAGGTGCTTAGTTTTGGGTTCAATCTTGCGGTGTCCTCACCCAGTGACAAAGTTGTTGGGGAACTTAGTATGCAATTTCAAAAAAAAATCTACGCTCACGCAAGATCTATCTAGGAGATGCATAGCAACGAGAGGGGAGAGTGTGTCCACGTACCCTTGTAGACTGAAAGCGGAAGCGTTAGGTTAACGTGGTTGATGTAGTCAAACATCTTCACGATTCAACCGATCCAAGTACCGAACGTACGGCACCTCCGTGTTCAGCACACGTTCAGCACGATGACGTCCCTCGAGCTCTTAATCCAGTTGAGGACGAGGGAGAGTTCCGCCAGCACGACGGCGTGGCAACGGTGATGATGAAGTTACCGGCGCAGGGCTTCACCTAAGCACTATGACGATATGACCGAGGTGTTAAACTATGGAGGGGGGCACAGCACACGGCTAAGACAATTGATCTTGTTGTGTTCTAGGGTGCCCCCTTGCCTCCGTATATAAAGGAGGAGAGGGGAGGCCGGCCGGCCCCTGTAGGGCGCGCCAAGAGAGAGGAGTCCTACTAGGACTCCAAGTCCTAGTAGGATTCCACTTGGTGGAAGGGGGAAGAAGGAAGGGAGAGGGAGAGGGAGAGGGAAAGGGGGACCGCGCCCCCTCCCCTAGTCCTATTCGGACTCCCCAAGGGGGGGGGGGGTTCCACCTCCTCGTGGCCTGCCCTCTCTCTCCCCTAAGGCCCATGTTGGCCCATTACTTCCCCGGGGGGTTCCGGTAACCCTTCCGGCACTCCGATAATTACTCGGTACCTCTCGGAACTCATCCGGTGTCCGAATAATATCGTCCAATATATCATTCTTTATGTCTCGACCATTTCGAGACTCCTCGTCATGTTTGTGATCTCATCCGGGACTCCGAACAAACTTCGGTCATCAAATCACATAACTCATAATACAAATCGTCATCGAACGTTAAGCGTGCGGACCCTACGGGTTCGAGAACTATGTTGACATGACCGAGACACATCTCCGGTCAATAACCAATAGCGGAACCTGGATGCTCATATTGGCTCCTACATATTCTACGAAGATCTTTATCGGTCAAACCGCATAACAACATACGTTATTCCCTTTGTCATCGGTATGTTACTTGCCCGAGATTCGATCGTCGGTATCATCATACCTAGTTCAATCTCGTTACCGGCAAGTCTCTTTACTCGTTCCGTAATGCATCATCTCACAACTAACTCATTAGTCACATTGCTTGCAAGGCTTCATATGATGTGCATTACCGAGTGGGCCCAGAGATACCTCTCCGATACTCGGAGTGACAAATCCTAATCTCGATCTATGCCAACTCAACAAACACCTTCGGAGACACCTGTAGAGCATCTTTATAATCACCCAGTTACGTTGTGATGTTTGATAGCACACAAGGTGTTCCTCTGGTATTCGGGAGTTGCATAATCTCATAGTCAGAGGAATATGTATAAGTCATGAAGAAAGCAACATCAATAAACTTAACGATCATAATGCTATGCTAATGGATGGGTCTCGTCCATCACATCATTCTCCTAATGATGTGATCCCGTTTATCAAATGACAATACATGTCTATGGTTAGGAAACTTAACCATCTTTGATTAATGAGCTAGTCAAGTAGAGGCATACTAGGGACACTTTGTTTTGTCTATGTATTCACACATGTATCAAGTTTCCGGTTAATACAATTCTAGCATGAATAATAAACATTTATCATGATATAAGGAAATATAAATAACAACTTTATTATTGCCTCTAGGGCATATTTCCTTCAGTCTCCCACTTGCACTAGAGTCAGTAATCTAGATTACATTGTAATGATTCTAACACCCATAGAGTCTTGGTGCTGATCATGTTTTGCTCGTGGAAGAGGCTTAGTCAACGGGTCTGCAATATTTAGATCCGTATGTATTTTGCAAATCTCTATGTCTTCCTCCTTGACTTGATCGCGGATGGAGTTGAAGCGTCTCTTGATGTGTTTGGTTCTTTTGTGAAATCTGGATTCCTTCGCTAAGGCAATTGCTCCAGTATTGTCACAAAAGATTTTCATTGGATCCGATGCACTAGGTATTACACCTAGATCGGATATGAACTCCTTCATCCAGACTCCTTCATTTGCTGCTTCCAAAGCAGCTATGTACTCCGCTTCACACGTAGATCCCGCCACGACGCTTTTCATGGAACTGCTCCAACTGACAGCTCCACCGTTCAATATAAATAAGTATCCGGTTTGTGACTTAGAGTCATCCGGATCTGTGTCAAAGCTAGCATCGACGTAACCATTTACAATGAGCTCTTTGTCACCTCCATAAACGAGAAACATATCCTTAGTCCTTTTCAGGTATTTCAGGATGTTCTTGACCGCTATCCAGTGATCCACTCCTGGATTACTTTGGTACCTCCCTGCTAAACTTATAGCAAGGCACACATCAGGTCTGGTACACAGCATTGCATACATGATAGAACTTATGGCTGAGGCATAGGGAATGACTTTCATTTTATCTCTATCTTCTGCAGTGGTCGGGCATTGAGTCTTACTCAACTTCACAACTTGTAACACAGGCAAGAACCCTTTCTTTGACTGGTCCATTTTGAACTTCTTCAAAACTTTGTCAAGGTATGTGCTTTGTGAAAGTCCAATTAAGCGTCTTGATCTATCTCTATAGATCTTGATGCCCAATATATAAGCAGCTTCACCGAGGTCTTTCATTGAAAAATTCTTATTGAAGTATCCTTTTATGCTATCCAGAAATTCTATATCATTCCCAATCAATAATATGTCATCCACATATAATATTAGAAATGCTACAGAGCTCCCACTCACTTTCTTGTAAATACAGGCTTCTCCAAAAGTTTGTATAGAACCATATGCTTTGATCACACTATCAAAGCGTATATTCCAACTCCGAGATGCTTGCACCAGTCCATAAATGGATCGCTGGAGCTTGCACACTTTGTTAGCACCTTTAGGCTCGAAAAAACCTTCTGGTTGTATCATATACAACTCTTCTTTGAGAAATCCATTAAGGAATGCAGTTTTGACATCCATTTGCCAGATTTCATAATCATAAAATGCGGCAATTGCTAACATGATTCGGACAGACTTAAGCATTGCTACGGGTGAGAAGGTCTCATCGTAGTCAACTCCTTGAACTTGTCGAAAACCTTTCGCAACAAGTCGAGCTTTGTAGATAGTAACAATACCGTCAGTGTCAGTCTTCTTCTTGAAGATCCATTTATTCTCTATGGCTTGCCGATCATCGGGCAAGTCAACCAAAGTCCACACTTTGTTCTCATACATGGATCCCATCTCAGATTTCATGGCCTCAAGCCATTTCGCGGAATTTGGGCTCATCATCGCTTCCTCATAGTTCGTAGGTTCGTCATGGTCTAATAACATGACTTCTAGAACAGGATTACCGTACCATTCTGGTGCGGAACGTACTCTGGTTGACCTACGAGGTTCTGTAGTAACTTGATCTGAAGTTTCATGATCATCATCATTAGCTTCCTCACTAATTGGTGTAGGCATCACTGGAACGGATTTCTGTGATGAACTACTTTCCAATTCAAGAGAAGGTACCACTACCTCATCAAATTCGACTTTCCTCCCACTCACTTCTTTCGAGAGAAACTCCCTCTCTAGAAAGGATCCGTTCTTAGCAACAAAGATCTTGCCTTCGGATCTGTGATAGAAGGTGTACCCAACAGTTTCTTTTGGGTATCCTATGAAGACGCACTTCTCCGATTTGGGTTCTAGCTTATCAGGCTGAAGCTTTTTCACATAAGCATCGCAACCCCAAACTTTAAGAAATGACAGCTTAGGTTTCTTGCCAAACCACAGTTCATACGGTGTCGTCTCAACGGATTTAGACGGTTCCCTATTTAACGTGAATGCAGCTGTCTCTAATGCATAACCCCAAAACGATAGTGGTTAATCGGTAAGAGACATCATAGATCGCACCATATCTAATAAAGTACGGTTACGACGTTCGGACACACCATTACGTTGTGGTGTTCCAGGTGGCGTGAGTTGTGAAACTATTCCGCATTGTTTTAAATGAAGACCAAACTCGTAACTCAAATATTCGCCTCCGCGATCAGATCGTAGAAACTTTATTTTCTTGTTACGATGATTTTCCACTTCACTCTGAAATTCTTTGAACTTTTCAAATGTTTTAGACTTATGTTTCATTAAGTAGATATACCCATATCTGCTCAAATCATCTGTGAAGGTCAGAAAATAACGATACCCGCCGCGAGCCTCAACACTCATCGGACCGCATACATCGGTATGTATTATTTCCAATAAGTCCGTAGCTCGCTCCATTGTTCCAGAGAACGGAGTCTTAGTCATCTTGCCCATGAGGCATGGTTCGCAAGCATCAAATGATTCATAATCAAGTGATTCCAAAAGTCCATCAGCATGGAGTTTCTTCATGCGCTTTACACCAATATGACCTAAACGGCAGTGCCACAAATATGTTGCACTATCATTATCAACTTTGCATCTTTTGGCATCAATATTATGAATATGTGTATCACCACGATCGAGATTCAACAAAAATAGACCACTCTTCAAGGGTGCATGACCATAAAAGATATTACTCATATAAATAGAGCAACCATTATTCTCTGATTTAAATGAATAACTGTCTCGCATCAAACAAGATCCAGATATAATGTTCATGCTCAACGCTGGCACCAAATAACAATTATTCAGGTCTAAAACTAATCCCGAAGGTAGATGTAGAGGTAGCGTGCCGATGGCGATCACATCGACCTTGGAACCATTCCCGACGCGCATCGTCACCTCGTCATTAGCCAATCTTCGCTTGATCCGTAGCCCCTGTTTCGAGTTACAAATATGAGCAACCGAACCGGTATCAAATACCCAGGCACTACTACGAGCATTAGTAAGGTACACATCAATAACATGTATATCAAATATACCTTTGTTCACTTTGCCATCCTTCTTATCCGCCAAATACTTGGGGCAGTTCCGCTTCCAGTGACCAGTCCCTTTGCAGTAGAAGCACTCAGTTTCAGGCTTGGGTCCAGACTTGGGATTCTTCCCGGGAGCAGCAACTTGCTTGCCGTTCTTCTCGAAGTTCCCCTTCTTTCCCTTGCCCTTTTTCTTGAAACTAGTGGTCTTGTTAACCATCAACACTTGATGCTCTTTCTTGATTTCTACCTCCGCAGCTTCGAGCATAGCGAAGAGCTCGGGAATTGTCTTATTCATCCCTTGCATATTATAGTTCATCACGAAGCCTTTGTAGCTTGGTGGCAGCGATTGAAGAACTCTGTCAATAACACTATCATCCGGAAGATTAACTCCCAGCTGAGTCAAGTGGTTATGGTACCAGACATTCTGAGTATGTGTTCACTGACATAACTGTTCTCCTCCATCTTGTAGCTATAGAACTTGTTGGAGACTTCATATCTCTCAACTCGGGCATTTGCTTGAAATATTAACTTCAATTCCTGGAACATCTCATATGCTCCATGACGTTCAAAACGTCTTTGAAGTCCCAATTCTAAGCCGTAGAGCATGGCACACTGAACTATAGAGTAGTCATCAGACCGCGTTTGCCAGACGTTCAAAGCGTCTACATTAGCGGGAGCAGGCTTGTCACCTAGCGGTGCATCAAGAACATAATTCTTCTGTGCAGCAATGAGGATAATCCTCAAGTTACGTACCTAGTCCGTGTAGTTGCTACCATCATCTTTCAACTTAGCTTTCTCTAGGAACGCATTAAAATTCAAGGGAACGGTAGCACGGGCCATTGATCTACAACATAGATATGCAAAAACTATCAGGACTAAGTTCATGATAAATTAAGTTCAATTAATCATATTACTTAAGAACTCCCACTTAGATAGACATCCCTCTAGTCATCTAAATGATCATGTGATCCATATCAACTAAACCATGTCCGATCATCACGTGAGATGAAGTAGTTTTCAATGGTGAACATCTCTATGTTGATCATATCTACTATATGATTCACGTTCGACCTTTCGGTCTCTAGTGTTCCGAGGCCATATCTGCATATGCTAGGCTCGTCAAGTTTAACCCGAGTATTCCGCACGTGCAAAACTGTCTTGCACCCGTTGTATGTGAACGTAGAGCTTATCACACCCGATCATCACGTGGTGTCTCGGCACGATGAACTGTCGCAATGGTGCATACTCAGGGAGAACACTTATACCTTGAAATTTTAGTGAGGGATCATCTTATAATGCTACCGTCGTACTAAGCAAAATAAGATGCATAATAGATAAACATCACATGCAATCAAAATATGTGACATGATATGGCCATCATCATCTTGTGCCTTTGATCTCCATCTCCAAAGCACCGTCATGATTTCCATCGTCACCGGCTTGACACCTTGATCTCCATCGTAGCGTCGTTGTCGCCTCGCCAACTATTGCTTCTACGACTATCGCTACCGCATAGTGATAAAGTAAAGTAATTACATGGCGATTGCATTTCATACAATAAAGCGACAACCATAAGGCTCCTACCAGTTGCCGATAACTTTTACAAAACATGATCATCTCATACAATAAAGTGTATCACATCATGTCTTGACCATATCACATCACAACATGCCGTGCAAAAACAAGTTAGACGTCCTCTACTTTGTTGTTGCAAGTTTTACGTGGCTGCTACGAGCTTCTAGTAAGAACCGTTCTTACCTACGCATCAAAACCACAACGATTTTTCGTCAAGTGTGCTATTTTAACCTTCAACAAGGACCGGTCGTAGTCAAACTCGATTCAACTAAAGTTGGAGAAACAGACACCCGCCAGCCACCTGTGTGCAAAGCACGTCGGTAGAACCAGTCTCATGAACGCGGTCATGTAATGTCGGTCCGGGCCGCTTCATCAAATAATACCGCCGAATCAAAGTAAGACGTTGGTGGTAAGCAGTATGACTATTATCGCCCACAACTCTTTGTGTTCTACTCGTGCATATCATCTACGCATAGACCTGGCTCGGATGCCACTGTTGGGGAACGTAGTATGCAATTTCAAAAAAAATTCTACGCTCACGCAAGATCTATCTAGGAGATGCATAGCAACGAGAGGGGAGAGTGTGTCCACGTACCCTCGTAGACCGAAAGCGAAAGCGTTAGGTTAACACGGTTGATGTAGTCGAACGTCTTCACGATTCAACCGATCGAAGTACCGAACGTACGACACCTCCGTGTTCAGCACACGTTCAGCACGATGACGTCCCTTGAGCTCTTAATCCAGTTGAAGACGAGGAAGAGTTCTGTCAGCACGACGGCGTGGCAATGGTGATGATGAAGTTACCGGCACAGGGCTTCACCTAAGCACTATGACGATATGACCGAGGTGTTAAACTGTGGAGGGGGGCACCGCACACGGCTAAGACAATTGATCTTGTTGTGTTCTAGGGTGCCCCCTTGCCTCCGTATATAAAGGAGGAGAGGGGAGGCTGGCCGGCCCCTGTAGGGCGCGCCAAGAGAGAGGAGTCCTACAAGGACTCCAAGTCCTAGTAGGATTCCACTTGGTGGAAGGGGAAGAAGGAAGGGAGAGGGAGAGGGAAAGGGGGGCCGCGCCCCCTCCCCTAGTCCTATTCGGACTCCCCAAGGGGGGGGGGGGCGACACCTCCTCATGGCCTGCCCTCTCTATCTCCTAAGGCCCATGTTGGCCCATTACTTCCCCGGGGGGTTCCGGTAACCCTTCCGGCACTCCGATAATTACTCGGTACCTCTCGGAACTCATCCAGTGTCCGAATAATATCGTCCAATATATCATCCTTTATGTCTCGACCATTTCGAGACTCCTCGTCATGTTCGTGATCTCATCTGGGACTCCGAACAAACTTTGGTCATCAAATCACATAACTCATAATACAAATCGTCATCGAACATTAAGCGTGCGGACCCTACGGGTTCGAGAACTATGTAGACATGACCGAGACACATCTCCGGTCAATAACCAATAGCGGAACCTGGATGCTCATATTGGCTCCCACATATTCTACGAAGATCTTTATCGGTCAAACCGCATAACAACATACATTATTCCCTTTGTCATCGGTATGTTACTTGCCCGAGATTCGATCGTTGGTATCATCATACCTAGTTCAATCTCGTTACCGGCAAGTCTCTTTACTCGTTCCTGTAACATCCCCAGCCTCACACCACGGTGATTACCCTCTGATATTGCCAAGTCACCTTGTTTAACAGCGCTTGGTCATCATCAGTATCCAGCCTCTTTTCAAATTCCAATTCAAATGGATTTTCAAACTTAAAGTGCAAACAAAAGTTGTTCAAGTTCAGGAACTAAAATGCTCATAATGTTGCAAATATTCCCAAGGTAATTATAAAAATAAGATCAATATTTATTGCATTAGTTAAGTGACTCTAACTTCCTAAAACAACAACAAAACATCAATATTGAATCCATTTCTTTTAAACCAAAAATCAAATGGTATCATTTTGACTCCGAACCATTTTCTGGCATTGGTAAATATTGCACTGCATTTATTGAGCTAAGTCACATATTCCACAAAACTCTAATAGTGGCTAAACGATTACAATCAAGAGCTAATCTATATATCAAAATTAAATAAAAAGAAATGACGCCATACCCTCGCTTGTGCACTTACCTAGGCGCCATGGCCCAGCTGGCAACAGTGGCCCAGCCCACCAGCCGGTCTTCTCCCTCCTCCCGCGCTGTCGCGCGCAAACGCCGACACGGCGACGGCCGCCGCATGCGTCGCCCATCCGCCGTCGCCCGCGCGCAGATAAGGTCCCCGAGCCCCCCCGGCTCAACCCTAGCCCCACACCCACTCACTCGCCCTCTCCTTCCTCTCCCTCTCCTCAGATCCGCCACGCCCGAAGGCCATCGCCGCCATGGCCTCGACGTACGCGCGGCCTCCGAGCTTCCCCTGCCCTCCAGACGAGCCCATCCGCTCCGCCATCGTCCCCTGCGACGCCTGCAACCACTAGGACAAGCCGGGAGCCAGTGTGTCGAGCGCCACGACTGCGTCTTCCTCCTCGGCTCCGGCGAGATCCTCCAGCGAATACGCTGCCTCTGCTGCTCCAAATCTGTCACTGAGCCGCCTTGAGCTCCTCTGGTGAGCTCCATCGTCGATCCCCTCTCCGCCTAGCTCGATTTGTACCCTGCTGCTGCTGCCGCCATGAATGTCCGAGCTCACCGCCGCCACGCATGACGCCGCCGTCGATCTGGTCAGCCTCGGCTGTGTCCGAGCACATGGGCGTGTTCCTGGCGCTCTGTAGAGCCCGCCAGGGTGCTTCGTTAGTTCGCTAGCCCCCCATAGCCATGCGCCCGAGCTTGCCCGTAATGCTGCCACCGCCAACCTTGTCGCCGGCTTCGATTCCGGCCATCTTCGGTCCAACCAACACCACCACACGGCGCGCCTCGTTGCGCTCGTTTGATCGAGCCCTTCCACGGCTCGTTTGGCCGCCTGTAGACGAAACCCGGCTGAAGCCGCCCTCACTGGCGCTCGCCGAAGCAGCGCCGGAGCGCGCGTCGGAGTTTAAACCCCGGCGGGGACACATGGCAACACGCGGCACTAACCCCCGTCGCTAATACTCACTGACGCTGGGCCCCACTACTGTAGCAGTTAGGATAGGCATTAGATTAGCCACTAACTAAAGTGTTAACCCCACTGACATGTGGCCCCACCTAATTAGTAGCCGGATTAAGTTAAAACTAATAAAACTGTTAATATAAGTGGTGACACTGACACGCGGGTCCCACTAGACCCGCTGACCAGTCAACCCAGCTGACTGGGCAGGCCCAGTCACTGGCAGGTGGGTCCAGTGGGCCCCATTTGACCAGTCAACTGCTGACTGTGCAGTTGACTGGGCCCACTGTCAGTCTCTGGGTGCATTTCTGTGTGCACTCAGCTGGGTACCCGTAGCATTTTGATCATTTATTTATGAATTAACTTTAATTCCAGAAATCCAGATAAACTTCGAAAAATCATAGAAAATAAACCGTAGCTCAGATCGAAAAACTTAAAACATGAAAGTTGCTCAGAATGACGAGACGAATCTGATCGTGTCGTCTGTTTCTATGTCGGAACCCCTACGTGGGAGAACTCGTAACTTTGAGCCCGAATCCGGTAGATGAATAGTGCACACACACCGGGTAATAAACCCCACGTTAATTCTAAAAATAACTAAAGTGACTTAGATGCATCTTCAGGCAACCCTGCACTGCATCATGGCATGGCATGCCCTGTGTTGCACTTGTTGCATTATGTTTACCTGTTTTTCCCCCTCTTCTCTCTCGGTAGACCCCGACATTGACGTAGCTCCCGAGGCAGACGCAGCTCCGGAGTACGACTGCGTCCCCGACGACACCACTGACGACCTTGCCCTTGCCGCAGAGCAAACAGGCAAGCACCCCCATTTTGAACATGCCTATATCGCCTATTCTCTTCTCTCTTATGCTTGCATTAGAATTGCTGCTGTTACTATTATCCTATATCTGCTGCATAGTCTGTTTATTGTAACCTGCTTGTTACCTACCTGGTTATCCTAGACTGCATAGTATAGGCTGGGTAGAGACCCGACAGAGACCCCCACTCTATCCCGACTGCCCCCCTGGATTATCAGAAGACCCGATCAACGAGATTGAAGACCAGGCCCCGGCACCGCACATCACTTCCCCCTTAGTTGCCGACACTACTGGGTTACTATCGAGTGCCGAGGGTGATACGTCGTCAGCACTTCTGATGTTAACCTTGTAGGTTAGTTAATCGGACGTGGTAAGCGAGGGTGATTCCTCCTACACCACCCCCGATAACGACACCGTCGAGCAACTCTTCAAGCGTGGACCTCGAGGGTGATTCCTCCTTCGTTCACCTTGACGTTAACATCATGTGGAACTCCATCGAGGGTGATTCCTCAGGGTTCCCCTTGGTGTTAGACACACGGCTACTATTGATACTATGTCATACACTGAACCATGTTACTAAAGACGGGTCGGCCCTGAGGGGTACCCGCGCGAGCATATTGCGAAGTGATGTGGAGATGGGTTGACCTGGAGGGTGCCCGCGAGATAAATACGAGGCGTGGCCGGGCATTCCTAGCCCTTGCCGCAAGTCCTCGAGACGGGGCGATGGGGTCACATCGATCGTGAGTCTCTGCTCGTTTCCGTGCGCTCCTAAACCACTAAACGGTTTGGATATTTGATCCGAGGGGCCTCTGACCTGATAGCACTAACCATCACGTGGCCATAGTATGGGCGTTCTGCATCGTATACTTCAGCCGGAGCTTAATGGACGTCAGCGACTGAGCGGCGCACGCCGAGTTGGACTGGTTACGTAACCGCGCTTGTATTAAGGGGTTGCTAGGTCTGCTCTCGGTGGCCCCGTAACGTACAGGAGTTCCCGGGGCGATGGCCCAAGACCCCTGGGGGCATAGGTTTAGTCCGGCGTGCTGACCTCTCTGTTAGGTATTCGGTCGGGTTGCGGCGTGTTGCTTAGCCGAGGCCGGGCATGACCGAGAAAAGTGTGTCCGGCCGGAGTTAAGCGAGAGTGGTGGGTAACTTGGTGCACCCCTGCAGGGAAGAACTTATCTATCGATAGCCTGTCCTACGGTAACGGACACTCGGAGTTGTATCCCGATCGGTACAACTAGAACTTGAGATGAGAACTGGATAGTACGGCTCTGGGATTGCTTTCTCGTAGGGAGTCGAGAAAGGATCTCAGGTCGAGGTTGATACTACTACTACTTTACTTTTGCTAATCTGCACTCTTCTAATGCTGCAAGACTGCTGAAGATGTTGAAGATGCTAGTCTTCGACAGGACTAGGCTTTCCCCCTCTATTCTGGCATTTCTGCAGCCCAGTCCACATATACAGCCTCCTTTTTGACAATGTTGCATATGTAGTGTAGATCCTTGCTTGCTGAGTACTTCGGATGAGTACTCATGTTTGCTTTGCTTTCTTTTTCCCCCATATCCATTTGATGCCACCAGACGACGGAGCCCCTGAGCCAGATGCCCCCGTCGACGATCACTACTAATACCCGCCCGACGAGTACTATTACTACGAGGAGCCGACTGACGACCAGGAGTAGGATCGGAGGGTCCAGGGCAGGAGGCCTACGTCTTTCGGTCGTAGTATTTTATTTTGCCCCGCCTCTGTGAAGGCTTATCTCTGTTCTGTAATATATCTGTACCCAGATATCTAATGCTTCCGCTGACGCTTGTATGCCATCGAGCTATGTATTCGAGCCCTCGAGGCCCTGGCTTGTAATATAAAGCTTGTATGACTTTATTTATGTTTTAGAGTTGTGTTGTGATATCTTCAAGTGAGTCCTTAGGCTTGATCGTGTGCATTTGCGTGTATGGTTAGTGCACGATTAAGCCGGGGTTGTCACAGTTCCATAATGCATCATCTCGCAACTAAGTTATTAGTCACATTGCTTGCAAGGCTTCATATGATGTGCATTACCGAGTGGGCCCAGAGATACCTCTCCGATACTCGGAGTGACAAATCCTAATCTCGATCTATGCCAACTCAACAAACACCTTCGGAGACACCTGTAGAGCATCTTTATAATCACCCAGTTACGTTGTGACGTTTGATAGCACACAAGGTGTTCCTCCGGTATTCGGGAGTTGCATAATCTCATAGTCAGAGGAATATGTATAAGTCATGAAGAAAGCAACAACAATTAACTTAACGATCATAATGCTATGCTAACGGATGGGTCTCATCCATCACATCATTCTCCTAATGATGTGATCCCATTTATCAAATGACAACACATGTCTATGGTTAGGAAACTTAACCATCTTTGATTAACGAGCTAGTCAAGTAGAGGCATACTAGGGACACTTTGTTTTGTCTATGTATTCACACATGTATCAAGTTTCCGGTTAATACAATTCTAGCATGAATAATAAACATTTATCATGATATAAGGAAATATAAATAACAACTTTATTATTGCCTCTAGGGCATATTTCCGTCAAAAGTAGGGGTAGCGAGGCACGTGTTGTATTGTTTCCATCAAGGGTAAAAAGATGGGGTTTTCATCATATTGCTTTAGTTTATCCCTCTACATCATGTCATCTTACTTAAGGCGTTACTCCGTTCTTATGAATTTAATACTCTAGATGCATGCTGGATAGCGGTCGATGTGTGGAGTAATAGTAGTAGATGCAGGCAGGAGTCGGTCTACTTGACACGGACGTGATGCCTATATTCATAATCATTGCCTTGGATATCGTCATAACTTTGCGCTTTTCTATCAATTGCTCGACAGTAATTTGTTCACCCACCGTATTATTTTCTTTCAAGAGAGAAGCCTCTAGTGAAACCTATGGCCCCCAGGTCTATTTTCCATCATATATTTTCAGATCTATAAACCAAAACCCCAAAAATACCTTGCTGCAATTTATTTACTTTTATTTTTTTTACGTTTTAGTAATCTTTTATATCTATCTCTATCAGATCTCATCCTTGCAAGTGACCGTGAAGGGATTGACAACCACTTTATTGCGTTGGGTGCAAGTGTTTGATTGTTTGTGCAGGTGCATAGATTGGAGACTTGCGTGTACCTCCTACTGGATTGATACCTTGGTTCTCAAACTGAGAGAAATACTTATCTCTACTTTGCTGCACCACCCTTTCCTCTTCAAGGGAAAAACCAACGCAAGCTCAAAAAGTAACATTCAACAACTTTGACAAATAGAAGGGCACTCGTTTGATCTACATAGCAACCGATTGCTTTGTGGCAACATCCTTAGAAGTTAGCACTCTAGCCCATTCCTAAAACCGGTTTAACTACCCAAAATGCCCTGTCCTATCAACAAAAAGAGAAAAAAATTACTTCCTCCCAACCCCCATCTTAATACCAGTTTTTTGACGGGAGGAACTTTCCTCTCCTAACCACCACCTCTTGCCATGACACTTCTCAGCCGTCGGTGCCTCCAGCAAGCCGAGTAGCCACCGTCTTATCCATAGCCGACCCTCCCCACCTCTCCTCCCTCAGTTGGATATTGGAGACGTCGCATGCGTCGCCCCGATGCCACACACTGTACCACCTAGCAAATTCGTCACTATTGTGGCACCTCGTAGTTCTTCCTGTCTCCAATGTTGTTCATGCAGCCATCTAAGAAGCCAATAATGCCATCCTAATGAGCTCTGAACTGCCCCCTTGCCACTCTTTGGCTGGCCAAAAGCCGCCTCCCAACCTTTGTCGTCACAGGCTTGAGCTCCATCCAGGCTAAGAATTGACTCCCCACATTCTCGCTTTCCTTACATTAGCCATCACTCCTCTTGACGAGGAGCGAGCGAGATGATAACAAAGACAACGGCTGCGGGGCAACGGTGGTCACCAGCTGTGTGCATGCGAGCCAGTAGAAAAGAAAGGGATTGGTGAAAGATGGGCTGACAAGCCACAAGTGTACCCATTTGCCATTGCGAGTAGAAAGAATTGGGAGAATATTGAAGAATACCCTGATTATAACGGATGGATTGGAGATGCATTGAGACTGTCTTTAAGTGATAAGAGGACTAGGCCTACAAGAAAAGCTTGACGCTTGTGAGCCGCTCAAGATCAACTCGTCTTTTTCTCTCGACTCAAAAAGAAATAAGCTGAGTACAAGCACTTCACGTAGCTCGATTGAGAAACGAGATGATCTTGACCCAACACCGGCTCACTCGATCTTAGCTCGACATGATATGATTATATTACATAGTCCTAGTACATATTAAAAGGTAGGATAATTTATTTACCTTATGTTGTTCTTTGTTTTATCTACTATCATCAAACATGAAAGCTTAATTAAGTGCGGAAATTTTTTAGGCGTCAATATTTTTTTTTGGAAAAGGAGGCTCACCCTCGGCCTCTGCATCTGAAAGATGCATGCGGCCATATTATTAATAAAAGGTTCGAAAAATAACAAGGTCTTAGCTCCATTACAGCTCGCAAGAGGAGCGAAAAAAAGAGAACTCAATGCCACAACCGGCAGGATAATAGGATTAGAACACTAAACGCCTATCCTATTATGAAACCGCCATCCAAACTGGTTGAATATATCCCGTGCTACCATCTCCCACTGTGTGCACCCAGTAACCAAAGGCTCCCTGGAGTCCATAGGAGTGAGTAAGGACCATGTACGGATCCATGCCGTAGCTCTGAAGATGACCTGCAAGAATGTTAAAAAAATGTTGTCTGTTAAAGATCATATCATTTTTGCAGTTCCATATAGCCCAAATAAGCGCATATATTCCAATCCGAATACGAGACGCAGTAAGTAGATCAACTCCAGCTAGCTAGGTCCCAAATAATGCTTCAATACTAGTTGGAGGATTAATGTTAAAGGCTATATGAATCATTTGCCAAAGTAATTTCGCGAGGGGGCATTCTATGAATAGGTGTTGTATTGTTTCATCATGATCACAAAAACAACATCGTGCACTACCTACCCACCGTCGCTTTAGTAAATTATCTTTGGTAAGGATCACTTGCTTGTGGACAAACCACATGAAAATTTTGATACGCAATGGAACCTTCACTTTCAAAATATGTAGTGATCTTGGGATTGGGCCAGAATTAATTAGATCCACGTACATAGATTTTACCTTAAACACACCGTTTCTGGTTAGTTTCCAGTGAAAGGAATCAGGTTGGTCGGATAGTTGAACTTCCATCAACTGCCTCACCAAGTGTAGCCAGGAATTCCAACGCTCCCCAACTAAAGATCTCCTAAACTGTATATTTAAGGGCACCTCCTGTAGAATATTAGCCACGTAATCCTCCTTACGTTGAACAATATTATATAAGGTGGGGTACTGTAGGGCTAGAGGCGTCTCCCCTAACCACGTATCCTCCCAAAATCTTGTTGTCATCCCATTGCCAACAAAGAATTTGTCCCTACGAAAGAACACATCTTTCATTCTCATAAGTCCCTTCCAGAAAGGTGAATCAGTAGGTCTTGCGGTAACTTGGGCCAGAGTTTTCGAATGTAAATATTTGTTTCGTAGTATCTGAGGCCACATACCATCAACTTCTACTGATAACCTATATAACCATTTACTCATTAGGCATTTATTTTTAATCTCTAGGTTCTCAATGCCGATACCACCCTGGTCCTTGGGCCGGCAAATGATATCCCATCTAGCCAGTCGATATTTCGTCTTTACATCATCTGACTGCCAAAAAAGTCTAGATCGATAAAAATCAAGTCTCTTCCGTACCCCCTTAGGTACTTCAAAGAATGATAACAGGAACATCGGCATACTAGTTAGTACTGAATTAATAAGCACCAACCGACCTCCATAAGACATTAGCTTGCCCTTTCAGCAGCTTAGTTTTTTTCAAATCGATCTTTGATGCATTTCCATTCTTTATTAGTAAGTTTTCGATGATGAATGGGTATGCCCAAATAACTGAAAGACAAAGATCCCAATTCGCATCCGAACAATTGTTTATATGCCTCTTGTTCCTCTTTGGCCCTCCCAAAGCAGAACAATTCGCTCTTATGAAAATTTATTTTTAATCCAGACAATTGTTTTAAAAAGACATAGCACCAGTTTCATGTTCCGGGCCTTTGCGAGATCATGCTCCATGAAAAGAATAGTGTTGTCGGCATATTGTAAGATGGAAACTCCCCCATCAACGAGATGGGGAACTAGTCCACCCACCTTCCCGTTCTCCTTGGCCCTACCAATTAGAATGGTCAGCATATCGGCTACTATATTGAATAAGAGAGGAGACATCGAATCACCTTGTCTCAAGCCCTTATGAGTCTGAAAATAATGCCCGATATCATCATTAACCTTAACTCCGACACTATCTTTTTGGACTAAGAAATCCACCTGATTCCTCCAGGTCTCGTTAAAACCCTTCATGCACATTGCCTGCTGAAGGAAAGGCCACTTAACTTTATCATATGCCTTTTCGAAATCCACTTTGAAGATGACCCCATCTAGTTTGTTCGAATGAATTTCGTGGAGAGTTTCATGTAAGACAACCGCCCATTCTAGGATATGTCTTCCTGGCATGAAAGCCATCTGGCTCGGTTGTACCACCGAGTGTGCGATCCATGTCAGTCTATTAGTACCCACTTTCGTGAATATTTTGAAACTCACATTTAAAAGACATATCGGTCTGAACTACTCGATGCGAACTGCTTCCTCTTTCTTTGGCAGCAGCGTTATCATACCAAAGTTAAAGATGGAAGAGTTCCAGATGACCACTGAAAAAATCTTGAAACATAGGCATAAGATCATCTTTTATAATATACCAATATTTCTTATAGAACTCCGCAGGGAACCCATCTGGTCCCGATGCTTTATTCGGTTTCATTTGTGATATTGTATCGAAAACCTCCTTCTCTGCAAACGGTGCAGATAAGATCTCATTTTCATCTGACCGAAGTTGAGGGATATCCTCTATAACAGACTCATCCAGGACACCGCGTTACCCACCGGAGACCCGAATAGTTGTTTATAGTAGTTTGAAATATATGACTTGAGGTTTTCATGACCTACCATAGTTCCTTCATCCTGCTCAATCTGAATTATTTTCTTTTTCCTATGTTTATCATTCGCAATCATGTGAAAGAATTGCGTATTGTCATCCCCATGGACGACCTTAAGAACTTTAGCAAGCAAGGCCCATTTCATTTCTTCTTGTCTACGAAGAGTACGCAAGCTTTGTTCGGCTTCAGCTTTTGCAGCCAGCTCTGACACATCGAGCAAGTTCGATTATGCTTTAAGGTCTAAAGGAATGTGGTCAGGCGTGTGTTAAATATCCTGTTAATTTTTGCCAAAGTTTGGGAGCAGACACACTTTGTTTTCTTCTGTTGCTAGTTCATCTGCGATCCTTTGCTATTAAGTGATAGTCTGACCACATTTTGTCGCAGCAATCTCCACATTCGTTTGATTTCCTCTCATCAAATGTTCCTCCTGTCACGATCCTTTCATGGGAGGAGCTTTCGTCTCCCGACCTCCACCTCCTGTCGCAACACTTCTCTACCACCGGCACACCCGGCAAGCAGCGTCACCACTGCCTTGTCCTTGTCCAGACCACTGCCACCATCGAGCCAAAGTCTTCACAGGCACATCGCCCCGTAGCTCTCTCCCGTCTCCAATTTCGTCGGCGCAATTTCGTCGGAGCAGGCACGAAGACGCTAGTTGCGGGCGCGGCGGCGGCCGCCAGATGCGTGTGTTCTACCGAGTAGAAAAGAAGGGGATTGGTGAACGATGGGCTGCCTGACCACGAGTGGGCCCATTTGTCAGTGCGAGTAAAAAAATTGTGAGTCAAGATTATTAAAGAATACCCAGATTATTAGGAAAGGTTTAAAAATGTATTGAGAAATGACAACCGCAACCATTTCGTTGCGACGGCTCCGCTCTAAGAGCATCTCTAGCATACCCCTTAAAAGTTGACCCTTAAAAACGTGTATAAGGGGCACTGTAAACCATTTTTACGATGCGAAATTGCTCCAGACAGACCCCGTAAATAAAACTGTATCCCACTGTAGCTCAATTTTTTTTCTTTTATTTGCTTCTTCCTTCCTCCCGGCAGAGCCCGTCTCCGGGCACGGCGTGCCTCGCCCTGGCACCGCGGCTCGCCCCGGCGCCGCCCGCCTCGCCCCCGCCTTGCCCCGGCGCCGCCCGCCCCGACCACGCGCTCCCTGGCGTGCCTTCCCGTCCCCGATTGAGCCCAGCACCGCCCGCCGCCGCGCGCACGCTCCCGGCATGGCCGCGTGAGCTCTCCGGCGCCCCCCGGCGTGGCCGCGCGAGCTCCCCACCGCTGCGTGCGATCCGTCCCCTCCCCCCGCCCTTCTCCGGTGCCGCCCCGCCCCGATTCGGGCCGCCGGTGGCCTGCTCCGCCCTGCCCGTGGATGGTCTCGTCTTGGCAGTGGAGGTCGAGCCGGCCGCAATTCGGAAGGGCGGCGGCAAATTCCGGTGTGCGGCGGCTTCTTCCGACGTGCGGCGACGGATTCCTGTGAGTTCCGGGTAGATTCGGGCCAGTTCCGCGGCGGCGCATCTGCTCCGACGAGGTTTGACTGGTTTACGGGCTGAACTGTATACTGCCTTCCAACCTGTACATATAAGGCTCTCGCGGATGGATTCTCAGTGCCCCTTAAAAATTTTACGGGTCGATCGAACTTTACAGGGTCTGCAAGGGACCGTTTTTTCGACCGAAACTGTAAATGCCGGATTTTTTATGGGTTTGACTGCTTATACGGGGTCTGCTAGAGATGCTCTAACCACCAGGGCATCGCCCCACTGGTGCAAAAATACTTCACTTTTGCCTTTTATTTCTTTTCTTAACGTTCGCGAAAGCCCGGTTTTGGGAAGCTTCTTCCCAAACAGGGTTTTTTCCGGTTGGCGTTTTAGATTATGGACGGTTTTATTTGGTTTTTTCTTTCCTTTTTTTAAATGCATGATTTTTTAAAGAATTTCTTTTTTAAAATTGATGTGATTTTTTTAAAAACCGATGAACGTTTTCAAATTTATGAACTCTTTTTCATAATCAATGAATTTTTTTTACAAATCTGAGTTTTTTTCAAATTCAATGAACCTTTTCCAAATTCGATGATTTTAAAAAAATGGTTGAACTTTTTTTGAATTCGACGAACCTTTTCTATTTTGATGATTTTTTTTTAAAATTGATGAACTATTTTCAAATACGATGAATTATCTTCAAATTTGATGAACCTTTTCATTTTTTGAATTTTTTTAAAAATAATTTACATTTTTGTATTCATGATTTTTTTTATTTTTTTGCTTATTTCTAGAGTCAATAGTTGACCAGTCAACCATGTCCAGTCAGCAGCGAAGCGACGTGACCGAGCCACGAGCGAGCCAGGGAGTGCGCGTGTTTTGGGCCAGGCCCAAGAGTATGGCTGCGTGGGCGCCGAAACCCGCTAGCACCTAAAGTGCTGACTAAAAGGAAAAAAAAACGCATGTAACAAACAGGCACGTGAGGGTTTCGTGTAGAACGCTGCAACAGCCGTGGCCGCGCCCGCCAAGGATCTTTGGTCTCCTCGCCTCTAGCTGCCATCTTAACACTGCGAGGTGGGGGGACCTCACATTTTCAAGATTTTTATGCTCTTCGTCAACAACTAGTGATCTTCATATTTTGTGAGAATAAAGTACTCTCGTTCTTTAGGCGGTGGTATGAGGTTAGAGAGTTTTTTTGTCCTCGCAAATTGAATTATTCGGACCTGATGAGTTTATGTTGGCGTGTCAAGTTTTTTTTTGTTGGGTTGATTCTTTCTGGAGGTGAAAATTTTCATCGACACTATGGTGAAGATATCCTGATTCGACAGCCCTCACTTGCCGGGTATAATCCCTGGCCCAAGTGCGTTCATCGATCAAGGCTTCCCATCTTTTTGGATGGGCGACTCAACGCGCTTTCAAAAAATATTATTGGTAATGTTCGTGCGGATGAAAAAGGGACAACATCGTTGCTCCAGTCCAATTACAACCTCTTCAACAAAGTCTTTGGAGCATTTATTCTTGCAGAGATTGATACCGCAAAGAAGATGTTTTCAAGAGATTTCATTATAATTCTTAGTTTTAAGAGTTGCTTTGTATTTTCTTGGATGTTAGATCCAAATCAGTGGACCTGTAATCTATTATATAATTAAAACAATAGAAAACGAATGATGGAGATTTGGCACTCTAAAAATTAAGATGTATCAACGGTGAAGATTAGGGAAGATTTTTTTTTTCTTTGCAAGGGATTGGGCAAGGACTCAGATATATACTATTGCACACGCAGCGATGATTTGGCAAGGACACCGACAACACATTGGTTTCCTGCGGCAATACGCGCAAATTAGTCAAGGACAAGCACGTACAGTACAACAGAAGCGCACGGATTACTCTATAAAAGGAACACGGATTAGTTTCCATCGTCCATACAACGTGTACTCCCAGCAAATTGAACCACCAGGTTGTCACGTGTCTGCCTGTGCATATAATAAGACACGATGTAGTACTAGTTGGATGTAAAAAGAGACGTGTCCCCATGGAAGCTAATAACAACGTACAACAAATATGTTATATATGCGTGACATGGTGTCCCTCAATTAGCATCACGAATCTCTATGGGGTTTTCAAAAGAAAAACATGCATCTCCATGGGACGCTACAAACGATTAAAAAGGAATATTGCCCCTACGGCAATGAGGCTAGGCTAGCAGTAGTCACGAACACATATACACTAGCTAATAGGCATATGTCAGTATATGTAAAAAAAACGCCAAGATTTAATATCCACATATTTGCTAAAGCACATCTAGACGTGCCTAAAGTATTGTACATGTAAGTTCTATGTCATTGATTTTATGTAGAGATTCGTGCAGGATTCCCCCCCCCCCCCCCCCCCCCCCCCCCCCCCCCCCGTTAACCTTTTTAAACATAAGGTGGCGCGCATGGAACTGATCCACGCAATATGAATTAGTACAGATATGTGTGCGATGACAATGTAACAAAGAGGACTCATTGTGGGCTAATATTTTGATGCAAAAAAAAATGGTAAAGCTGAATACGTAAGAGTTAGTCGGGCTGAAAGTATCGTTAATACTAACACAGGTGTAATAAAAGAAATTGTCTATGGTGTAGTTCACCAAACCACGTGAACATGTTTGGAATAAAGTAAATAGAGTACAATAATTTAATGATTAAGGTTTGCCGCATAAGGACAAAAGCACAAAAATATAGTTCTACAATGAATATATAACATTTTTAAAAATAATGGATAAACTACTTTGAGGTGTGGGTCGAGCTTCTAGAAACAAATTCATATTTTATAAAAATGAAAAGAAACATAAGTAATTCCAAATCATGGAAAACAAAAAAACAATTAACATGTGTTTTTAGAAACATCACCACGGAGATTTGTCACATGATCGACAAACATGATATGTCATAAACGTAGGTGCAATGTTGTTCAAAATGAATATCCAAAAATACTTTAAGTAATAACATTTGCACGCTATAGACAGTTGGGATTAACTTTGAGTGCTTTTAGAGTTTAAGAAGAGTCACACTCCGGTAGAATTAAGTTGAGGGATGAAAAACAAATCCCATGATAGACATACATAGCATAAGCGGTACAGGTTGTAGCCAAAAGTGCAACGATAATGCAATCAATATTGAAGTATGTGTAGGATATGAAAATGAGCTCTTTTTTATATTGCTCACCAGCTTTAAATATATGTTCATGGCAATTATATTTATTTCTCAGAATATATTTTATCAATAATCATTGATGGAAAAGAGGCTGAAGGGGGAAAATTAGAAATTAGTATGAGATTATAGTTTTCGGCGATGGTCCATTGAACACAATGCATTTAATTGGCTATTGTCACGACCTAAGGTTCTTATAAACAATCGGATAAATTTAATAGATAGATTTTCATCAGTGGCCAATAAAATAAACTAAATATGTGATTCCTTTGTAGATGAGTAGTAAAAAGTTTCAATCATAATTTTCAATAGGCCGATGGGGGGCAAATAATTGGTTGAGACATAATCCAGAGTACATTCATGCATATATTATTTTTCTTAGGATATTTTATATTGTAATTGTGTGTCATATATCCAAGAAGCATTTCATTGCAAATATATTTAATAAAGGGAAAAACATAACAATTCGTAAATCTAGCCGCGCAAATGCGCGGGTTGCACTGCTAGTATATATGAATCGAGAGAAAAAAAAACACATTACAGTTTATTTAAACCGAGCAAAACAACCTAGTTGTTATTAGTATGAATGAAATTACGGGTGTTAACGTCACAGCCGCCGCCTCCTCCTCCACTAAAAAGCTAGGTTTTCCACGCTTTTTTTTTTGAGATTATTTTCCACTATTTTTAGTAGCGAGAACATTGACTCACTCAAGCCATTTTCAGATCTTCCTTTGAAGGTGTGAGTGTGAAGCCAACTCTAAAAGTGGGGTCTGTCACAGTAGAACGAACATGCCAAGATAAAAGAAGATGGAGCAAAAAAAAAAAAAACCTTAAGAGGCACGAACGCAACACTATCTAAAATGTCCCGCACTTCTGTCAAGGAATAGAATGGAATCTGGGATCAAAGAAAGGGGAAGATTTTGCACCCACCTTCTCTCAATGCTGCCGCTTTGAGTTTGTGTCGGCCCTACTGCAGTCGGCAGTGGTCAAGGTCGACCCGCGTGCCTCAGGGGAGCATCACCGCCCTACGCGCTGAGGGGCGCCGTGCGCTAGCTCTGACGTGTGATTTGACGGCCAAGTCGAGATTGCCCGTGCGGAGGTTGAGGGCAAGGAAGGGGAATCCGGCGTGCCCGCCCCGCACGACATCAGGCCATGTGGAAGCTCTCGAGCACGAAAACGAACGGTCACTACTCTCTCCTTCTTGGATTGCCGGCATCGCTCCAGGTGCCCTCTTACTTCCTCTCTTTCCCTTTTACTCTTTCTTTCTTCTATTTCTTTTATTTTTGATTGATGGACATACAACTAGAGCTTATATATTTTTTCCATAATCAACTATGAAAAAAAATACAGCTTACCCTTTCTCGCTATTTATCGCAACCATCCTTTCTGTGAAGATGGGTGAAGAGAGCTGAGCAATGGTGGTGAAGCTGGAGGAGGATTGCAGAATAATAGTCATTTTTGAGCTAGCTACGACCTCCTCTGGTTGTTTCATAGGGTTCAGCACAATGTGTTCTCCTGTAATTTGGTCACCAAGGCAGCTGAAATGATTTGGCATCTGAACTTTGTCAAGGTATATAGTTGGTCATACTAAGTTGATAAGTAGAACGTCATGGCATATGCTAATCATTTGTATATCCAAATTTAGCCAGGTTGATTGGCAAAAAGGAATCACAAGATACATTGCTACATATTCTAATAAAATTCTATTATGCTGGTGATTATCTGTCTCTAGCATTTATTATTATGATTTCAGTGTGCCCTTAGCATTCCAGATAATACTCATCAGCTAGAGTTTAGTAAAACACAAAAGTGTGTAAGCTACAGATTTTCCATTGTTCCTCGATTGTTTTCCGGATGGAACTCTTACTGGTTTAAAGTTTCAGGAATGTTATTTTTGCTCTAGCTTTTATTTTATATTTTTTGTACATCCAAGAAAGAGTATTAAAAAGGTAGTTTGCGCGAGTTGTTTGTGTTGTTAAGAAATACGTTGAACTGTCTTAAGACTTTTTTGAATTTCTTTTATCTACTAAAGCTACATTTATTAGAATTATTTTGCACATTTGAAGCTGATTGTTAAGATAGTGTATCTGAACATTATTTTTGGGTAAGAGAACCAAATATCTTGTTTGCGGGACTGGTATCATATAATCTAATTCAGATATAAGTGATGATTACAACAATGTTCTAATCTCAGTTACTACTAATGCAGTCCTTATTGGAAGACGCAGATTGTAGATCATTCTATCCCTGTAAGACCGAGATTTTGATGCTCCTGTTACCTGGCATCACGGTCGAGGAACATGTTTTTGGTCATGATTCCTGTTGTGCTTCTTGTACGTGCTACCATCATTTAATTCTTGGTATGCTTTGCCGCCAACATGTCCCTGATACTCGGATCAAGTTTTCATTGCACCTTGAAAGCTTTATGTGATGACATGATCAGGATGCCAAGGATTCGGGTTATCAAAACAAAAAAGGTTGCAGGATTCAAGGTCCAGTAATATATGCACCTCTCTTTCTTCTTCTATCTATGCTCACGTCCTAAGCTTGTGTTGCTAATTCGGATCAAAGAAGCATGGCCATATATAGATCAAAACTATAAGGACATTTTGTTTTCCAAATTGATATATCATGTTACATACGTGACATACTATTTAGCACTTAACACTGGATGTGTTTTCCTCCTGTAGGTGGTGAAGCTGTTGTGACTTGTGAGCATACTGTAATTACAAATGTTAGTACTTGTTTTTAGACAGGGCATGGAAGCATATTTTGACCCAATGAGTACACTACAAGGCTTGGCAAGGTGCAGACGAGGCCGCTCATCTCAAGTTCTTGTCGGTGCCCTTGTCTCCCTAGACTTTGTCTTGTTTCACATCCAAGGGACTGGTGTGGTGATGGGTGAAATATGAATGGAAGGAATGTTTCTGATAGTGTACTCATGATCTCGCCGTTGTAGGCATCGTAGTAAGAAACATGAATGGAAGGAATGTTTCAGGCAGGGAGAAGCAACCCCAGTTCAATCACATCGGATCTCGCCGTTCCACAGATGCCGGAACACCATCACGCCCTCCTCTGCTTCATCGACTTCTCCACTCTGCCAGGGCCGTTCCATGGTCACCCTGGCGCTGCTCGCCAGGGCGGAGTTGATGGTGTCATGACGCCTAGCCGGGGCTACAGCGTTGCGGTTAAATAGGAGGTTGCTGCGTTCTATGGCAGCTCTTCCCTGAAGGCGCATACCATATGGACGATGGTTATGCAGTTATTTTTGCAAAATTACCATCCACTTTCAACCTACATGCAAATCACTCAAGGAAGCTAGAATGTTGAGAGTATGCTGCTTCCCCTTCCCCTGCTACATGGTTCTTATGGCCATGAATTTTATTGTGAAGTTGAATGCCTTATGTATATCATGTACCCTAATAGCTGGTCTCTAGTTCAAAAGAACGTGATACCATGAAAAAAGGGAGAGAGTGAATTGTGCAATAAATCCCCCCTCCATCTTGCACATATTATATTTCAAATATGCCGGCATTTTGGTTCCATTTTACGTATTTGTTTGTCATATACATATTGCATTGAGTTGTACTATTCATCTCTAGAACGTAGGGCAAGTGTTATATGACATTTGATACTGTGATAGAATCGTTATGGTTTACAAAGAGGGTGGATTTAGTGAGCACATGGGCACATGGCCAGATATGTAGCCTTACCAATCATGCGTGTGGGTTCTCAGCGGCGACGTAGAAGGGGAGGGGGTGTTAGAGGTATGGTCGAGGGAAACGTTGGACCGAAAGAGAAAGCGGCTCGGGCAGGCGCCACACGGCATCTACACCAGACACAACCAGTGTCAAAAGGTGGGTCATGGGACGGAAGGAGGAAAGAAGATGACCACAAGCATGTAATTTTTTTGAGGGGGAGGGGATAGAGGGATGGTCAGGAGCAACGATGGACCTATGGGGAAGGCTGCTCGGGTAGGGTGGCACACGATATCGGCACCGGCCATTACCAGTGTTGGAGGATGGGCCGTGGGGACAGAAGGAGGAGGACGATGATGATCAACAAATTTTACCACCGAAAAAACAAGCGATTGGTGCATAGTTGCTCTCATGTATACGTTAAAGAAATAGATAAAAGGTGGACCGAAAGAGAAGGTGGCTCGGGCAGGGCGGCACACGGCATCGGCACCAGACGCAACCGGTGTCAAAAGGTGGGTCATGGGACGGAAGGAGGAAGAAGATGACCACAAGCATGGAATTTTAGAAGAGGTGGAGGGGATAGAGGGATGGTTAGGGGCAACGATGGACCTACGGAGAAGGCTGCTTGGGCAGGGTGGCGCACGACATCGGCACCGGCCATTACCAGTGTTGGAGGATGGGCCATGGGGACAGAAGGAGGAAGACAATGATGATCACAAAATTTTACCACCGAAAAAACAAGCGACTGGTGCATAGTTGCTCTCATGTAGAGTATATGTTAAAGAAATAGATAAAAGGCGATGTATATTCGAAGGACTTGATTCATGTCACTTAGTCATCCATTTGATTTATTTTCCTGTATTTTGCCCGTCGCAATGCCACGGGCATTCTACTAGTCAACTGATGAGATCTCTCCGTATCCCTTCATAGTAAAGAATAGGATGGTCTTTTTTTTAATACATCGCCCGACGTACTTTTTTCTCTTTCTTTTTAATCTTCAAATTAACTGCGCCATGGGAGATTCGAACTCCAACCTTTAAGATTTAGTTCTAGTTTTAGTAACCAACCGGGACAGGTTACTTGTTGTGCCCACTTGCTTTCTTTTTGCTTCTTATGTGACAAATGTAACATTGTGAACTTTCAGGCCGGGGTATCTCAGTGTTTTTCTAAATTGGAGTTTGTTCTGTTTTTTTTGACTTTTTTGTTTTCTTTTTCCCCTTTTCATTTCATTTTTTTAATATTTTTAAAATGCGTGAAAATTTTAAAATAAACGAAATTCAAATTCGTGAACTTTTTTGAACTTGTTTTAGCGAACTTTTGAAAATCTGTGAATATTTATCAAAATTGATGAACTTTTTTCAAATCCGCGAACGCTTGGGCTGGCCCAACAGACGGTCGATGGAATCAATTTTTAAAATAAAGATTTTTCATTTACTTTTGACATCTTTCATTCAGACAATTGTCAGTGTTCAGCTCTAGTTTGAAATTATGATTTATCATCTATTATGTGCATCTTTGAATGGACTTGGCTCATACCACAGTGTAGAGGTGAAGCTAATGACAACACTATCAGCAAAGAAGAAAAGAAAAAATAAAACAGCCTTAAAACATGCAAAAGAGTGTCATCTTGATGTGCAAGAAGTTGGGTACTGATATGACAAGGGGCCAGAGTAATTTGGTAGTAAAAATTGATTCCCGAATCATGATTGCGGATGAGCATCAATATCAGACTTCTACTGAGGGGGGGTTGGCGAAGTATCTTGATTTCTATTAGCAAATATATGAAGCAAACTGGATGCGATAAACAAGCATTGGAATTTTAATCGTTTTAAAAACCAAAGCAAAATTACAGTAGCATGCCTGCCTGCAAATGAAAGCATGTTGAGTGATGGTGAACATATATTATAAATGGAATGACAGTAGTATGCAAATGAAACTATAGAATCAAATGAGAGGGTGATGCTGCAAACGCTGTCTGTCGGTGTGCACTGAACTCGCTGGCAAAGAGTTGGGAACAAATACGCCTTGTAGGCTGTGGAGAGACGTGGACCTCGTCGTTCTCCATGTCGACGCGAAGCAAATACTGGCCTTTGTGCACCAGTCGACGGTCGACGATGCTTTCGTCATTTACCACTAAGTAGACGACGCCGTCTTCGTGGATGCTGAGGATAGGGAGCGACAGAGCAAGCTGTCCCAAACCTGCAGACTGGTAGCTCACGTTTGCCCAGATTTTTTCAACATTGTACTTGCAGGTTATGGTCCAGCCTGAGAGGTCAGGCGACAGCGTCCAGACGATGAGTTCCAATCCATATTCATCCAAGGCGATGAGCTTTATGTGTGCAGCACAAACACAGGCCATGGAACGGAACTCGTCTGGGCGGACGCTGTCTGGATACTCGGGGTTTACATCATAGGTTGGACATTCTTGTGGCAGCTTGATAAAGTTGAACTTGTTGTTGCAGTCTTGGTTGAGATCACAGAGGAACATGCCTTTGAGCAGATCCACCCAGCAAAGGATAGAGCCCCGGTAAGAGAAGCACAAATCAACGGAGAAGCTGCTGGATGGAAGGGGATGGCTCCCGGACAGCAAGACCCATTCTTTGGCACACGACTTCCACAGCCAGACCACGGCCTGGGAGAATCCTGGCATGACGAGCTCGGCAAGAAGGTAGCCCTCCCCTTGGGCGTCGCACATGACGACGGCCGACTGGTGCCCCATGACTCCATGCTAGTCGTCGTCGTCGGGGAGACGGGGGATCACGGACAGGGAGTCCTTCCTGGCGTCGTAGATGAGATAGCCTCCCCGCAAACTAGAGCCAGGGCGGTACCCGCCGGCGTAAAGGGCGACCAGGTTCTTGTCCGTGCTGGAGATGCGGCCCGAGTCCAGGTCCATGTATGGCGGCGGGAGCGGGAGGGATTGCGGCGGCACCAGTATGTGGAGGAAGGAGAGTTCCGGCGGGTTGCCGACGACTGCGCGGGCCTTGAAGGTCCGCAGGTACTTGATGACTTCATCACTCATGGCTTTGCGGGTTTGTGGTCCTCTTCCTTCCCAGAATCCCCACGGGTAGGGTACTGACTCTCCGCCGGATACCGCCTCGTCGGGGGAGAAATCAATCTCGCGGTCGAGCAGAACCATGGAAGAGCCCATAGCGGCTAGCTAGCTAGCTAGCTAGGGATTAGGGTTGGGTGGAGCTATTTGGGGATCGATGGTGGCGGCTCGGCCAGGATTAGACCTCCATCGGCTGCCTTGGGAGAATCCAGCCGGCCTAGGAGTCAGAGTCCCAACCCAAAATGTGGGACCTTCCAAATACCAAGGCTGCAGTAATTTTGAAGCAAAAGTATGGCTTACAACTCGATCAGGACATAAAAGCTATCTCTCGAGGAGGCAAAGCAAGAAAAAACATACCCCAGTTGTTGCTGGAATATTATTTTTTCTGAGAAATATTTCTCATGAAACTGCTCAATAATATTTATGGTATTCTGTCTTAATTGATGTTCATGAGAATCTTGGTGAACTCTGTGCATGGGTAGCAGAGGAAACATATTCTTGGCTATACATTGGTTATTTTTAACTCTATGCCAAATTGATTGAAATAATTGAATTTTCAATATAAATTCATTTAATATATGCAATACGGGATGTTATTTGCTCTATGGAGGAAGATAAAAACTCTCCGAGGGAAGGATCTGACCAAATATTATTGGTTGCACCTCGAAGAGGAAGAGATGATATTTTATCAATACAGTTGGCAAAGAGGAAAGGTATGTCTATAATTTGTATCCATGGAAATTTTCATGTACCATTTTTTTAAATAGTTCTGTTGCGCATTCTGGTTATATGTCATATACTTCCATGCAAACAATTCCAAGGAAATGCTAAAGTAAATAAACTTGTTATTGGAAATTATGCCCACAAATACCGTTGTGGAGGAAAATTGTTGTTGATGGATACGCTATTATACTAACCATGCATGAGAAGTAATTCAAAGAAGTGTCTATTATGAGCATCACTCATTTGTGGAGGAAGATGGGAACAACTCTATGGAAAAGGAATTTTTTCTCTCACTTAACAGTATGGCCATTGTTGATGTTTGCATTGACTATGTATATGTCATTTTTTTTACAAATGGTTGGTTTGCGGATTTTGCCTCTATGCCTTATATTGCTCGAATACAATAGCAATTTTATTGACATGCTAAAAGTACCAAAGGAAATTACACTACTAGGGAAAAGCCTAGCAGTAGCGCGGGTCAAATGCCTAGCAGTAGCGCGGGTGGCCGCGCTACTGATACGGTGCTACAGCTAACCTTTAGCAGTAGCGCGTATTGGCCCGCGCTACTGCTATCTAGGGGTAGCAGTAGCGTCTGTTGCAGAAACGCGCTGCTGCTAATAGCTGTAGCGCCCTAGTTTAAAAAGCTCTACTGCTAAGAGCTCGCTGCTGCTAAAGTCATACCCCACGCTACTGTTATTAGTTTTTGATTTTTTTTCTGCTGCATATTTTCCTTTGTATTTATACAGGTTTTATACAATAGTTTCTAGCATATCATACACATACAAATCTGATCATATCATACACATACAAATAGTCTCATCAAATCGATCATGTCATCATCATAATCATCATCCAACACAAAATGATGTCTCTGGTCATCATCTCGAAATAGCGATACAAGTTATGACATGATTCAAATACTTGCAACTACATCGTCATCCATCTAAACAATGATATAGACAAGAAGAGCTATCACTATGAGTGAGAGCGAAACTATGCAGTACATGAGGCGGCGGTTATGATTCCTCTCTCGCGCTAGCGTGAACCTCAAGTAACTAGCTTCTGCTTCTTGTCTGCTTTTGAACCCTTTATGGCTGGCGCCCGAGAACTGCTCCACTTGCGCCTGACACTCGGGCCAGTCGTCGTACATTCCCGGAACCTTCCCTAATTACACGACATAGCACTGCTTCTTCGCCGTCAAGGATCTAGGTACCTGTTAGAGATGCATCTTCATCAAGAGAATGTACAATCATATGCAATAAAATATACTTGAGCAACACGAAAAGAAAGGGTTAGCAAATAAATGCAACATATAGTAAACATAAATAATCAATGCAGTTTCATCGTACGCAAACTAATTAACTAGAGGTACGTAGGTCATCGTACCCAAACTAACAAAGTAGCGTTACGCAAGTTCGGCAGGGACCATGGACATCACAAAGTTTCATCGCTACAGAAAGTATACAAGTTCAACCGACACATATCATCATCATCAGCATCGTAAATCACTAGAAGTCCCATCCATCCATATCATCGAGGATGCACCCTAGCTTCTTGAACTGCATGAGGTCCTGACGTTGAATGCCTATGCGAGTTCGGACGTCAGCTCGCGATATAGGGCCGTGGTGGAACATCCCCTTCTCTTCGATGACTTCTTTCATTATGATCATCGCAATGTCCCTCTGGATGCGAAAGAAGTCATCTCTAAGTTTATAATCCGCTTCTCCTTGGGATTCTACCCACTTGCGGATATGATCATCGCTTTTGGTTGTCATGCAAAGCTGTTGGTGATCCCTTCTGAACTCCATCACGAGATGGAGGAGGTAGAATCCATCATTCCTGCTTGGTTTTGGGACATGGATGCAGCAGAAGTTAGTTTTATGCGAGAAACCCGGCTTGCGGTTCCTTTGTTTCCTGATCTGTAGGTAGCCACCCCTCAAGCTGAAGCCGTGGAGAGCATCATCTAGAATGTTCATTACGTGGGTGTAGTCCTTCTCGTAGTTTCTAGCAGGGTCAAAATACATGGCCTGGGAGACTTTGCGGGTAAAGAACGATAAGGATGGCGCGCCAGTTGCCACGGGGGAAAAACACCTCAAATTATTCTCCATATGAGCGAGAAGGAATGATTGAAATGTACGAAAGGATTGTCCGGCACAGACTTACTTTGGATGATAAGGCAGGAGGACAATTTCCTAGTCCTTATTCCTTATCATGAAGTTTTCGAGGTACTCCCTAGCAGTTTTACGGTCAAAGTCACCGAGACTCAAGAAGGACTCGTGCACGTAGTATGGATCCGCCACACAGATTTACGAGACTTGTTCTCTCTTCATGACGGAGTTCATATGTAGCGCAAAAAGGCGGAAGATTGTAAAATCGAGCCGCCTTGTCAGAAACATCTCGAAGATATGGTCAAACCGCGGGAAGAATACCTCCGCGGGCCGTGTGTCGACGTAGCACTTCCCCTCAGGCACACGAACCACGTATATCGGATATCCTGGATCCTTCGAGGCTAGTAGACTTATCTCAGTCGACAGCACATGGTCGTGCAGTCTCCCGAGGTCCCCTGATATGGCCTCCAGCGGTTTCGGCGGTAGGATCGGCTCGCCTGCGACATGGAACATGGCCGCACCTTTGATGGGTACACCTCTGCAAAATCCGCCGTCTGGCTGCTATGTGCTCTGGCTTGTTTGTAGGCAGCAGAGCCTTTCTTCGGTGGTCTCTTCCTCTCCTTTTTCTTGGGCTGACCTTCCAGACCCTTCCTTAACCCCTGCCCTAGTGTTTTCGGGCTAAGCACTATATGACCCTCGGCTAGTAGAGCCTGCGTTGAGGCGGCATCTTCAGGCGTGTCCTATGAGCATTGCATGAAGAGAGACTTCTTGCAATCAACCATGCTAGGATGTTCCTTCCCCGGCACATCATCCATCTCCTCATCAGCATGCTGATAGCCCGAATCGTCATATGGCTGACTCATGATTTATACATCGTTGTCATAGGGGCCTGTATTGAGGAACCGAAGAGGGTCATCCTCGTCCATCTCATCATCCAATCTTTGTTCTAGGGGGGTGATTACATCATCCACTATTGGACCCCCTTCCTCGCATCGTCCGCCGCTCTCACCCGACACTACAGGCGTTAGTAATTGCGTAGGCAGGGTGGTGGTGTTCATACCTGCTTGCAGATGTGTGGTTATTGGTGTGCTCTCGCCCGCCTCCAGACGAAGAAGATTCTTCGACCATAGCAGCATCCAACCCTTGCAGTTTCCAAGCCGCGTCAGGGTCTCGTCGTCCTCTCCCCTGAGCCTTACTAGAGGAGGCAAATCCTCATGCCCTGATTTCACACTCGACAAGTTAACCCTAAAGTGGCCAACGGGGATCTGCTGGCCGTGGAACATGAGTTCCAAGGGCTGCGTTATCACTGCCTTTCCCACGTCCACATTCTGGACTTTGATCAAGTACAGTACGGTGCATGGGGTTTCGTCGGCCTGCAAAGACATGTCTGCGGCGTAAAACATCCGAAAGGTAACGAAAACGGAATATTCTAGATATATGTTGGTGCGACATGTAATTACCGTGAGGGTGTCGAGCTCAGCCAAACACGAAGGCCCGCCTAGCGTGCCAAAGATAGAGGATTGGCTGCTATGAGCGGGTGTTGGTGTGGGAGCATGCGCGGTTGCGTGAGCAGGTGATGGTACGGTTGTGATGTTCACCGAGTTGCTCCCGACAAAGCTGGGCATGGGAAAATCATCTGCCGTCTTGTCTGGATTTTCCTTCGTCTAGTTGATGACAGCCAGGATCAAGTTAGTAGCAAAATCATTTCTACAGGCAGCTACAGCTGCAGCGATTGTCTGCTGGACCAACTCATTTTTCTCCTGAGCTACTTTTTTCGCGTCCTTAGCTGCTTCTTTCTCGAAATCAAGCTTCACCTTCTCGTTGATGTCCGCCTGACTAAACTTCTTTTTCTGCTTCTTGGCCTCCGGGCCCTCGTTGTAAAAGACCTTCCATGTGCCGCCGTCTCCGGCGCCGTGGACACGTCCATATTGCGGCCGCGGGTCCAAAGGGAGTCCCTTCAGTTCGTTCAAGGCCCGGTTGAGATGGGTGTCCCACTTGGGCCTCATCGACGAAGACTCGCTTTCGGCTGCAAGCCTGTGTTGCTTCTCCTGCAAAAGGAACGTGAACTGTTTACGAATGTGTAGTCGACTTGATTAGAAGCTAAATGTAAGGTGTGTTAAAAGAATAATTAACAGTATTCTTTCCAATTTCCTCGTGATCGGGTCCGTGTAAAAAACCTTCTTTTCCTTGTCCCACTTGTAGCGGGCCCTAATGAAGTAACGCTCCAAGGGGGCGGTGAACTTTGCGAAGGGGTCTGGGATTCCTGCGGCTTCATGTTCCGCGTCCTCCTTATCCCATATGGGCCTTTTGCCAAGGTAGCCACGGCTTCCGAGGCGTTGGTTCCCCGTGTTCCTTTGCTGAAGCGCCTTGAATTTCTCAGCCTTAGCCTTGGCTGCCTCGATAGCACAAGTGTCCTTGAACTTTTGGAACTCCTCTTCCGTACGTGTCGGATTTTCCTCCAGAATCTTGGACAGGGGTTTCTTAGCCTCAATAGCTCATTTCACCCTCCCTTTCGAGGAGGCCAAATCATTGCTGAACATGCCCATGGCATGATTGTTAATCTTTTTCATCTTCGGATCATCCCACGGGTGTTCTATGCGGTCATCCCGGTCGGGGAACTGGAATCTCTTGTGCAGCTTCGTTAGGAGCAACTGCTTCAAACGTTCTTTACCCCTTAAGACATCATCGTTGATGCTCGCGCATTCCCGTTGGATGCATCCGAGTTGGTTCCTGTAGCACTTGCGAGGTTCTTCCGGCTCTAATGGCTCAAACTTGCCAGGGGCCATCCATGTAATTAGCAGTCATCTAATGCCGAGTTTGTTAGGTTTTCGTATCCTCTGTTTCTTCTGCTTCTTCTTTTCGCTAGCGGCTTCGGCGCCGGTACCTTCTGTTGGGAATCGTTGCATGGAAAAACAAAAAAAATTCTATGCACACGCAATGATCTATCCATGGAGATGCATAGCAATGAGGGGGAGAGTGTGTCTACGTACCCTTGTAGACCGTAAGCGGAAGCGTTTCACAATGCGTTTGATGTAGTCGAACTTCTTCGCGCTTCAACCGATCAAGTACCAAACGCACGACACCTCCGCCTTCTGCACACGTTCAACTCGGTGACGTCCCTCGCCTTCTTGATCCAGCAAGACATCAAGGTAGTAGATGAGTTCCGTCAGCACGACGGCGTGGTGACGGTGATGGTGAAGTGATCTCCATAGGGCTTCGCCTAAGCACTACGAAAATATGACCGGGGGTGTAAACGGTGGAGGGGGGCGCCGCACACGGCTAGGCAATTGTCTTGGGTATGCTAGGCGCCCCCCTCCCACATATTATAGGTGGGAGGGAGGAGCAGACATAGGAGGCGCCCAAGTAGGTGGAATCCTACTTGGAGTCCCTCCCAAGCCGCGCCCCCTGCCATATTTAATAGAGGGGGAAGGAAAGAGGGGGGGGGAGGGAAGGAAGTGTGAATCCTAATCCACACTTTCCTTTCCCTCCCCCTTTTCCATCTCCACCTAGGCCAGCCTGCGATGGGGGGCGCACCAGCCCCTTGTGGCTGGTGCGTTCCCTGTCTTGGCCCATAAGGCCCATATCTTTTGCCGGGGGTGCCCGGAACCCCTTTCGATGACCCGATAAATACCCGGTACCCCCCGAAACACTTCCGGTGTACGAATACAATCGTCCTATATATCAATCTTTACCTCTCGACCATTTGGAGACTCCTTGTCATGTCCGTGATCTCATCCGGGACTCCGAAGAACATTCGGTCACTAAATCACATAAGTCATATAATACTATATCGTCATCGAACGTTAAGCGTGCGGACCCTACGGGTTCGAGAACTATGTAGACATGACCGAGACACCTCTCTGGTCAAGAACCAATAGCGGAAACTGGATGCCCATATTGGCTCCTACATATTCTACAAAGATCTTTATCGGTCGAACCGCTATGACAACATACGTAATTCCCTTTGTCTGTCGGTATGTTACTTGCCCGAGATTCGATCGTCGGTTTCTTCATACCTACTTCAATCTCGTTACCGGCAAGTCTCTTTACTCGTTCCGTAATACATCACCTTGTAACTAACTCCTTAGTCATTTGCTTACAAGCTTATGATGTGTATTACCGAGAGGGCCCAGAGATACCTCTCCGATACTCGGAGTTACAAATCCTAATCTCGATCTATGCCAACTCAACAAACACCTTCGGAGATACCTGTAGAGCATCTTTATGATCACCCAGTTACGTTGTGACGTTTGATAGCACACAAGGTATTCCTCCGGTATCCGGGAGTTACATAATCTCATAGTCGAAGGAATATGTATTTGACATGAAGAAAGCAATAGCAATAAACTGAACGATCATTATGCTAAGCTAACAGATGGGTCTGGTCCATCACATCATTCTCCTAATGATGTGATCCCGTTATCAAATGACAACACATGTCTATGGTTAGGAAACCTTAACCATCTTTGATCAATGAGCTAGTCTAGTAGGCTTACTAGGGACACTGTATTTGTTTATGTATTCACACATGTATTTAAGTTTCCGATCAATACAATTCTAGCATGAAAAATAAACCTTTATCATGAATAAGGAAATATAATATAAAATAACAACTTTATTATTGCCTCTAGGGCATATTTCCTTCAGTCTCCCACTTGCACTAGAGTCAACAATCTAGTTCACATCACCATGTGATTTAACACCCATAGTTCACATCGCCATGTGACCAACACCCAAAGAGTTTACTAGAGTCAGTAATCTAGTTCACATCACCATGTGATTAACACCCAAAGAGTATTATGGAGTGATCATGTTTTGCTTGTGAGAGAAGTTTAGTCAACGGGTCTGTCATATTCAGATCCGTATGTATTTTTGCAAATTTCTATGTCTACCAAGCTCTGTATGGGGCTACTCTAGCTTATTGCTCCCACTTTGAATATGTATCCAGATTGAGACTCTGAGTCATCCGAATCGGCGTCAAAGCTTGCATCGATGGAACCCTTTACGACGAACTCTTTATTACCTCCATAATTGAGAAATATCTCCTTAGTCCTCTTAGGTAACTAAGGATAATTTTGACTGCTGTCCAATGATCTACTCCTGGATCACTATTGTACCCCCTTGCCAAACTCATGGCAAGGTACACAACAAGTTTGGTACACAGCATGGCATACTTTATAGAACCTATGGCTGAGGCATAGGGAATGACTTTCATTCTCTCTCTATCTTCTGCCGTGGTCGGATTTTGAGTCTTACTCAACTTCACACCTTGAAACACAGGCAAGAACCCTTTCTTTGATTGATCCATTTTGAACTTCTTCAAAATCTTGTCAAGGTATGTGCTTTGTGAAAGTCCTATTAAGCGTCTCGATCTATCCCTATAGATCTTGATGCCCAATATATAAGCAGCTTCACCGAGGTCTTTCATTCAAAACCTCTTATTCAAGTATCCTTTTATGCTATCCAGAAATTCTATATCATTTCCAATCAACAATATGTCATCCACTTATAATATTATAAATTCTACAGAGCTCCCACTCACTTTCTTGTAAATATAGGCTTCACCGAAAGTCTGTATAAAACCATATGCTTTGATCACCTCATCAAAGCATATATTCCAACTCCGAGATGCTTGCACCAGTCCATAGATGGATCGCTGGAGCTTGCACACTTTGTTAGCACCTTTAGGATCGACCAAACTTTATGGTTGCATCATATACAATTCTTCTATGAGAAATCCATTAAGGAATGCAGTTTTGACGTCCATTTGCCAGATTTCATAATCATAAAATACGGCAATTGCTAACATGATTCGGACGGACTTAAGCATCGCTACGGGTGAGAAAGTCTCATCGTAGTCAACCCCTTGAAGTTGTCGAAAACATTTTGCGACAATTCGAGCTTTGTAGACAGTAACATTACCATCAGCGTCAGTCTTCTTCTTGAAGATCCATTTATTCTCTATGGCTTGCCGATCATCGGGCAAGTCCACCAAAGTCCACACTTTGTTCTCATACATGGATCCTATCTCAGATTTCATGGCCTCAAGCCATCTGTCGGAATCTGGGCTCATCATAGCTTCTTCATAGTTCATAGGTTCGCCGTGGTCTAATAACATGACTTCCAGAACAGGATTACCATACCACTCTAGTGTGGATCATGCTCTGGTTGACCTACGAGGTTTAGTAGCAACTTGATCTAAAGTTTCATGATCATTATCATTATCTTCCTCTCTAGTTGGTGTAGGCATCACGGGAATGGTTTTCTGTGATGTGCTACTTTCCAATTCGAGAGAAGGTACAATTACCTCATCAAGTTCTACTTTCCTCCCACTCACTTCTTTCGAGAGAAACTCCTTCTCTAGAAAGGTTCCATTCTTGGCAACAAAGATCTTGCCTTCGGATCTGTGGTAGAAGGTGTACCCAATTGTTTCCTTAGGGTATCCTATGAAGACGCACTTCTCCGATTTGGGTTCGAGCTTATCAGGCTGAAGCCTTTTGACATAAGTGTCGCAACCCCAAACTTTAAGAAACGACAGCTTAGGTTTCTTGCCAAAACATAGTTCATACGGTGTCGTCTCAACGGATTTAGATGGTGCCCTATTTAACGTGAATGCAGCTGTCTCTAATGCATAACCCCAAAGTGATAGTGGTAAATCGGTAAGAGACATCATAGTACGGTTACGTCGTTCGGACACACCATTACGCTGTGGTGTTCCAGGTGGCATGAGTTGTGAAACTATTCCACATTGTTTTAAATGAAGGCCAAACTCGTAACTCAAATATTCGCCTCCGCGATCAGATCGTAGAAACTTTATTTTCTTGTTACGATGATTCTCCACTTCACTCTGAAATTCTTTGAACTTTTGAAATGTTTCAGACTTGTGTTTCATTAAGTAGACATACCCATATCTACTCAAATCATCTGTGAAGGTCAGAAAATAATGATACCCACCCCGTGCCTCAACACTCATTGGATCGCATACATCGATATGTATTATTTCCAATAAGTCATTGGCTTGCTCCATTGTTCCGGAGAACGGAGTTTTAGTCATCTTGCCCATGAGGCATGGTTCGCAAGAATCAAATGACTCATAATCAAGTGATTCCAAAAGCCCATATGCATGGAGTTTCTTCATGCGCTTTACACCAATATGACCTAAATGGCAGTGCCACAAATATATTGCACTATCATTATCAACTTTGCATCTTTGGCATCAATATTATGAATATGTGTATCACTACAATCGAGATTCAACAAAAATAGACCACTCTTCAAGGGTGCATGACCATAAAAGATATTATTCATATAAATAGAACAACCATTATTCTCTGATTTAAATGAATAACCGTCTCGCACTAAACAAGATCCAGATATAATGTTCATGCTCAACGCTGGCACCAAATAACAATTATTCAGGTCTAAAACTAATCCCGAAGGTAGATGTAGAGGTAGCGCGCCGATGGCGATCACATCGACCATGGAACCATTCCCGACGTGCATCGTCACCTCATCCTTAGCCAATCTTCGTTTAATCCGTAGCTCCTGTTTCGAGTTACAAATATGAGCAACCGAACCAGTATCAAATACCCAGATGCTACTACAAGCATTAGTAAGGTACACATCAATAATATGTATATCAAATATACCTTTGTTCACTTTGCCATCCTTCTTATCCGCCAAATACTTGGGGCAGTTCCGCTTCCAGTGACCAGTCCCTTTGTAGTAGAAGCACTCAGTTTCAGGCTTGGGTCCAGCTTTGGGCTTCTTCATGGGAGCGGCAACTTGCTTGCCATTCTTCTTGAAGTTCCCTCTCTTTCGCTTGCCCTTTTTCTTGAAACTAGTGGTCTTGTTAACCATCAACACTTGATGCTCTTTCTTGATTTCTACCATCGCCAATTTTAGCATCGCGAAGAGCTCGGGAATCATTTTCGTCTTCCCTTGCATATTATAGTTCATCACGAAGTTCTAGTAGCTTGGTGATAGTGACTAGAGAACTTTGTCAATTACTATCTTATCTGGAAGATTAACTCCCACTTGATTCAAGCGATCGTAGTACCCAGACATTCTGAGCACATGCTCACTGGTTGAGCTATTCTCCTCCATCTTGTAGGCAAAGTACTTGTCAGAGGTCTCATACCTCTCGACACGGGCATGAGTCTGAAATACTAATTTCATCTCTTGGAACATCTCATATGCTCCATGGCGTTCAAAACATTTTTGAAGTCCCGTTCTAAGCCGTAAAGCATGGCACACTAAACTATTAAGTAGTCATCATATCGAGCTTGCCAAACGTTCATAACGTCTGCATCTGCACCTGCAATAGGTCTGTCACCTAGCGGTGCATCAAGGACATAATTCTTCTATGCAACAATGAGGATAATCCTCAGATCATGGACCCAGGCCGCATCATTGCTACTATCATCTTTCAACTTATTTTTCTCTAAGAACATATCAAAAATAGGGGAGCTATATTGCGAGCTATTGATCTACAACATCGATATGCAAAAACTATTAAGACTAAGTTCGTGATAAATTTAAGTTCAATTAATCAAATTACTAATGAACTCGCACTTAAATTAACATCCCTCAAGTTATTTAAGTGATACATGATCCAAATCAACTAACCCATGTCCGATCATCACGTGAGATGGGGTAGTCATCAATGGTGAACATCTCTATGTTGATCATATCTACTATATGATTCACGTTCGATCTTTCGATCTCCAGTGTTCCGATGCCATGTCTGTACATGCTAGGCTCGTCAAGTTTAATCCAAGTATTCTGCATGTGCAAAACTGTCTTACACCCGTTGTATGTGAACGTAGAGTCTATCACACCCGATCATCACGTGGTGTCTCAATACGACGAACTGTAGCAAAGGTGCATACTTAGGGAGAACACTTTTACCTTGAAATTTAGTGAAGGGATCATCTTATAATGCTACTGCCATACTAAGCAAAAGAAGATGCATAAAAGATAAACATCACATGCAATCAAAATATGTGACATGATATGGCCATCATCATCTCGTGCTTTTGATCTCCATCTCCAAAGCATCATCATGATCTCCATCGTCACCGGCTCGACACCTTGATCTCCATCGTTGCGTCGTGGTCGTCTCGCCAACTATTGCTTCTACAACTATTGCTAACGCATAGCGATAGGGTAAAGCAATTACATGGCATTTGCATTTCATACAATAAAGAGACAACCATAAGGCTTCTGCCGGTTGATGATAAATTACAAAACATGATCATCTCATATAATAACGTATATCACATCATGTCTTGACCATATCACATCACAACATGCCCTGCAAAAACAAGTTAGACGTCCTCTACTTTGTTGTTGCAAGTTTTACGTGGCTGCTACGGGCTTCTAGCAAGAACCGTTCTTACCTAAGGCAAAAACCACAACGGTACTGTTTTAACCTTCTTCAAGGACCGGCCGGAGTCAAATTCGATTCAACTAAAGTAGGAGAAACAGACACCCACCAGCCACCTTTATGCAAAACTAGTTGCATGTCTGTCGGTGGAACCTGTCTCATGTACGTGGACATGTAAGGTTGGTCCGGGCCGCTTCATCCCACAATACCGCCGAATCAAAATAAGACGTTGGTGGTAAGCAGTATGACTATCACCGCCCACAACTCTTTGTGTTCTACTCGTGCATATCATCTACGCATAGACCTGGCTCATGATGCCACTGTTGGGAATCGTTACATGGAAAAACAAAAAAAAATCTATGCACATGCAATGATATATCCATGGAGATGCAGAGCAACGAGGGGGAGTGTGTGTCTACGTACCCTCGTAGACCGTAAGCGGAAGCGTTTCACAATGCGGTTGATGTAGTCAAACTTCTTCGCGCTTCAACCGATCAAGTACCGAACGCACGGCACCTCCGCGTTCTACACACGTTCAACTCGGTGACGTCCCTCGCCTTCTTGATCCAGCAAGACGTCGAGGTAGTAGATTAGTTCCATCAGCATGACGGCGTGGTGACGGTGATTGTGAAGTGATCTCCGCAGGGCTTCGCCTAAGCACTACGAAAATATGACCGCGGGTGTAAACGGTGGAGGGGGGCGCCGCACACGGCTAGGCAATTGTCTTGGGTATGCTAGGCTCCCCCCTCCCACATATTATAGGTGGGAGGGAGGGAGGAGCAGCCATAGGAGGCGCCCAAGTAGGAGGAATCCTACTTGGAGTCCCTCCCAAGCCGCGCCCCCTTGCCATATTTAACCGAGGGGGAAGGAAAGAGGGGGGGAGAGGGAAGGAAGTGGGAATCCTAATCCACACTTTCCTTTCCCTCCCCCTTTTCCTTCTCCACCTAGGCCGGCCTGCTATGGGGGGCGCACCAGCCCCTTGTGGCTGGTGCGTTCCCTGTCTTGGCCCATAAGGCCCATATCTTTTGCCGGGGGTGCCCGGAACCCCTTCCGGTGACCCGATAAGTACCCGGTACCCCCCGAAACACTTCCGGTGTCCGAATACCATCGTCCTATATATCAATCTTTACCTCTCGACCATTTAGATACTCCTTGTCATGTCCGTGATCTCATCCGGGACTCCGAAGAACATTCGGTCACTAAATCACAAAACTCATATAATACTATATCGTCATCAAACGTTAAGCGTGCGGACCCTACTGGTTCGAGAACTATGTAGACATGACTGAGACAGCTCTCCGGTCAATAACCAATAGCGAAAACTGGATGCCCATATTGGCTCCTACATATTCTACGAAGATCTTTATCGGTCGAAGCGCTATGACAACATATGTAATTCCCTTTGTCTGTCGGTATGTTACTTGCCCGAGATTCGATCGTCGGTATCTTCATACCTAGTTCAATCTCATTACCGGCAAGTCTCTTTACTCGTTCTGTAATACATCACCTTGTGACTAACTCCTTAGTCATTTGCTTGCAAGCTTATGATGTGTATTACCGAGAGGGCCCAGAGATACCTCTCCGATACTCGGAGTTACAAATCCTAACCTCGATCGATGCCAACTCAACAAACACCTTTGGAGATACCTGTAGAGCATCTTTATGATCACCCGGTTACGTTGTGACGTTTGATAGCACACAAGGTATTCCTCCGGTATCCGGGAGTTGCATAATCTCATAGTCGAAGGAATATGTATTTGACATGAAGAAACCAATAGCAATAAGCTGAACGATCATTATGCTAAGCTAACGGAAGGGTCTTGTCCATCACATCATTCTCCTAATGATGTGACCCCGTTATCAAATGACAACACATGTCTATGGTTAGGAAACCTTAACCATCTTTGATCAACGAGCTAGTCTAGTAGAGGCTTACTAGGGACACAGTATTTGTTTATGTATTCACACATGTATTTAAGTTTCCGATCAATACAATTCTAGCATGAACAATAAACCTTTATCATGAATAAGGAAATATAATATAAAATAACAACTTTATTATTGCCTCTAGGGCATATTTCTTTCAGTCTCCCACTTGCACTAGAGTCAATAATCTAGTTTACATCACCATGTGATTTAACACCCATAGTTCACATCGCCATGTGACCAACACCCAAAGAGTTTACTAGAGTCAATAATCTAGTTCACATCGCCATGTGATTAACACCCAAAGAGTATTAAGGAGTGATCATGTTTTGCTTGTGAGAGAAGTTTCGTCAACGTGTCTGTCATATTCAGATCCGTATGTATTTTTGCAAATTTCTATGTCTACAAAGCTCTGTATGGAGCTACTCTAGCTAATTGCTCCCACTTTCAATATGTATCCAGATTGAGACTCAGAGTCATCCGAATCGGCGTCAAAGCTTGCATCGACGTAACCCTTTACGACGAACTCTTTATTACCTCCATAATCGAGAAATATCTCCTTAGTCCTCTTAGGTAACTAAGGATATTTTTGACCGCTGTCCAGTATCTACTCCTGGATCACTATTGTACCCCCTTGGCAAACTCATGGCAAGGTACACAACAAGTTTGGTACACATCATGGCATACTTTATAGAACCTATGGCTGAGGCATAGGGAATGACTTTCATTCTCTCTCTATCTTCTGTCGTGGTCGGGTTTTGAGTCTTACTCAACTTCACACCTTGCAACATAGGCAAGAACCCTTTCTTTGACTGATCCATTTTGAACTTCTTCAAAATCTTGTCAAGGTATGTGCTTTGTGAAAGTCCTATTAAGCATCTCGATCTATCCCTATAGATCTTTATGCCCAATATATAAGCAGCTTCACCGAGGTCTTTCATTGAAAAACTCTTATTCAAGTATCCTTTTGTGCTATCCAGAAATTCTATAAAATTTCCAATCAACAATATGTTATCTACATATAATATTAGAAATGCTACAGAGCTCCCACTCACTTTCTTGTAAATACAGGCTTCATCGAAATTCCAAATATCACATGTCCAAATCACATGTCCACATATCACATGTCCACTTCAAATTTGCATATAACAGGAAGAAAAATACAGAACTTGAAGAAAAATGCAAGATGTCCTTTTTCTTCACAATATTTGAAACTAAATTCAGCACTAGTCAAATTTGATAGTAAATTCAGCACTTGTCAAATTTCTGTAATAATTTGAAACCTACCTAAATTTCTGTCCTAATTTCAAACCTACCTAAATTGCTGTCCTTATTTGAAACCTAGATAATTTTCTGTCCTAATTTGAAAATCTAGCTAAATTTTTGTCCTAATTTGAAACCTAGGGTTCATACTACCTAATCTGTCCTACGATTCATACTAATTAACCTAGGGTTCATACTACCTAATTTGAAACCTAGCTAGGGTTCATACTAACTAGTGTTAATTAATTCTGTTTTTTTAAATAGCAACAATTGCTTTAACTAAAAAATTAAATAGCAACAATTGCTTTAACTAAAAAATAGCAAAAGTTTGAACCCTAGGGTTCGTACTAACTAGCACTAAAAAATAGCCTCAAATCTAGCACTAACCTAGCACTAATCTAGGGTTCATATGGCACTAATATTGCCCAAATTAACCTAGGTAGGGTTCATATGGCAGAGAGACAGAGAGAGAGAGAGAGAGAGAGAGAGAGAGAGAGAGAGCAGAGAAGAGGGGAGGGGAGAGGTCGGGGGATGGGTGGGGTCTTACAGAGGGGGGTTCAGGGGAGACGGCGGCACCGAGGATGGTCGGAGGCGAGGCGGGGTTGGGGGAGACGGCGATGTCGAGGAGGCTGCAGGCGCCGGCGAAGTCGAGGAGGAGGAGGCAGGCGCGCGGCGATGTCCAGGAGGCTGCAGGCGCCGGCGAGGTCGAGAAGGAGGAGGAGGAGGCAGGCGCGCGACGACGTCGAGGAGAAATCAACCGCGGCGAGGACGGGCTCCGGTGACGGCGCGAGGAGGCAAGGGCGACGAGGGCTCCAGCGACGGCGCGAGGAGAAGACAAGGGAGGAATGGGGGGGGGGGAATTGGGGCAGAGAGGCCCGCGCAGTATGGTTAAGTCAAAGTAGCAGTAGCGCGTTTCTGAATACACTCTATAGCTAAGTTAGCAGTAGCGCATGTACAGACAAACCGCGCTACAGCTATGTTAGCTATAGTGCGTATTCAAAAACGCGCTACTGCTACTTTGACTTAGCAGTAGCGCCTTTTAGGAAAAATGCGCTACTGCTATTCCTATCATTTTTTTCCTTCCATTTTCATTTTATTTTTTCCTTTCTGCCTTTTCTTTTCTTTTATTTTATTTTCTCCTTTTTCTTTTTCTTTTCTCTTCCTTGTAATTTTCTTTTCATTTTCTTCTTTCCTTTCTCTTTTTTCTTTTTCTTTTCTTTTCCAAAAGAAGTCCGAGCCGGGAAGAAGGGGATTGGATCGGATACAATGTATATAACTCAGGCGGGAGTTTATATTACACATCATTTCACCGATAACGATTAAGTGCGTACACAAAATACATACATACATACATACATATATAAATGATGCACATATATATATATATATATATATAAATATAAATGATGCATGGTTTCTCAGCGTCGACGTTTTTGCTTTTGAGTGAGCTTCTTTCCCTTCTTATTCGTTGACGAATAATTGAGCCCCTCATTGTGACTTTTCCTTTTCCATGGAGTACGATCTTTCTTAGGTAATGTAGTATTGATTCTTCTTTTGACGTATGCTTCATCGTCATCGTTATCTTCCCTCATCGGTTGCCGTACTGGTCATAGTCTTCCTCGTTGGCGATTCCATCCATTCCAATGATGTTCCTTTTGCCTCTCCTCATGACAACACGGCTGGGATTCCTGGGGTCGGTTATGAAGAAGCATTGTGTCACATGCTTAGCGTGTACCCATAGCTTGTTTTTTGCGATGGCGTTCACGATAGTGCTCTTGGCGTCGGGTATAGACATTGTAGCGAAATACCAGTTTTCTCTTTCGACATTCTTAGCCCGTCTGACAGGGAACATCATCGTGCTGTGCAGTCCAGAGTAGTCAAGCTCCCAGATCTCCTCGACCCTTCCGTAGAATCTCTCGGTTGCGACATTGTCGCCGGTCATGCATTCCATTGTCACCCCTGAGTTCTGAAAATCATTGTTCATATCTTTGGCCTCCATGTAGAACGTGTATTCGTTAATACCGTATGCCTAATAGGTCGCGAGGTTGGCCGCAGGGCCATGTGCTAAGGCGTATATGAGCAATCCGTCTTTAGAGCCCTCTTCCGGGGAATTAGTAAGAATATGCTCTTTGAAACAATGCAGGAAAGTGGAGTTGTGCTCTCTAGTAACTTCAGCGTTCGTCCTGCATAGCCCCCAGTCACGATACTTCTTTGCGATGGTTTCTTTGTGCAGTTTCACGAAAGGATCTACCATGTCTAGGTGATGTAGCACTACTAAGTTAGCTATGTCAAAGTCGTTGCCTCGATCCAAGTAACCCACTTGCAGTTCCCTGCGACCGTTTGAGTGACCTTCTCCTTCGAGCCTCCCAAGGTGCTTCTTAACAGGTAAACCAACACCAGGCCGGTCTCCGCAATATAGATAACTCTCGCAGAAAGAGATGCACTCTTGTGTCAAATAGCCCTGGACGATGCTTCCATCCGGACGGGATATGTTACGAACGAGTCCTTTGATGACCCCATTCATCCTCTCGAACAGCATCATGTTGTGCAGGAATGACGGCTCTAGGTCTATTATGTCATCCACAATGTGGACACAGATATGCACCATGACGTCAAAGAATGTGGGCGGGAAGTACATCTCAAGATCATTTACTATCACAACGATCTCTTCCTGTAGCCTTCGGAGCTGCTTCACACTGATCGACTTTCGAGAGATGACGTCAAAAAAGTTGCAGAGACCAATAAGCATGTCACGGACGTGCTTGTCCATTATCCCTCTAAGGGAAACAAGTAGTATCTGCGTCATCATCACATGACAGTCATGGGACTTCATCCCGCTGAACCTTTTCTTATTCGTGTCTAGAAATCTGCTTATCTTCCCATAGTAACCGGAACTAACTTTGATTCCAGTAAGGCACTTGAAGAATTGATCGATCTCAGCCGGACTTAAGGTGAAGCAAGAAGGGGGGCAATAATCCTCTTCCTTCACTTTTTTGCCCTTCTTCTCCTGCACCTCCGTCTCCGTCTCTGTCTCCTCTGACTTTTATGGGGCGGCATGTGTAGATCTGCCCTGATTTTCAAATCTTGCAAGTCTTCTCTTGCCTTTGGCCCATCCTTGGTCTTATCTGGCATGTTCATCAGTGTCGCAAGCAAGCTCTCAAGGACATTCTTACAGATATGCATTTGATCAAGGCAATGAGGCGTGTCGAGTTTGTGCCAGTACTCCAAGTCCTATAAAACAGACCTCGTCTTCCATACCTTCAGTAGCGGCTCCGGCACCTTTTTCATCGTCTTTCCCGGCGCGGGGCACTGTTCCCAGTTTTACAACAGCTCATCAATTTTGGCGCCGCTCCGCTTACGTGGAGGTCCTCGATGCTAAGCCACGGTTTATCCACGGGTCGTCCTTCTCGAGCCATCTTCAATGCCCCATGCACATGATTTTCCCAGACCCGCCATCTTTCATTGACGTTAGCTGCTGAGACGTCGTATCATCCATGCACCACGTGCATCCACAATATCTGTGGCACACCTGGCCTGCGACATATCCGTAACCGAGATAGTCGTGCACCGTCATGATCAGCGCGGCTCTCATATAGAAATACTCGCCTTTGCTGGCGTCCCATGTCTTGGCCGGTGTTTTCCATAACGTGTCTAACTCCTCTTGAAGTAGCCCCAGATACAAATTATGATGGAAATATGCCCTAGAGGCAATAATAAATTGGTTATTATTATATTTCCTTAATCATGATAAAGGTTTATTATTCATGCTAGAATTGTATTGACCGGAAACTTAAATACATGTGTGGATACATAGACAAATACCGTGTCCCTAGTGAGCCTCTACTAGACTAGCTCGTTGATCAAAGATGGTTAAGGTTTCCTAACCATAGACATGAGTTTTCATTTGATAACGGGATCACATCATTAGGAGAATGATGTGATGGACAAGACCCACCTGTTAGCTTAACATATGATCGTTCAGTTTATTGCTACTGCTTTCTTAATGTCAAATACATATTCCTCCGACCATGAGATCATGCAACTCCCGGATACTGGAGTAATACCTTGTGTGCTATCAAACATCACAACGTAACTTGGTGATCATAAAGATGTTCTACAGGTATCTCCGAAGGTGTCTGTTGAGTTGGCATGGATCGAGATTGGGATTTGTCACTCCGTGTATCGGAGAGGTATCTCCGGGCCCTCTCGGTAATACTGCATCACATGAAGCTTGCAAGCAAAGTGACTAAGGAGTTAGTTATGAGATGATGTATTACGGAACGAGTAAAGAGACTTGCCGGTAACGAGATTGAACTAGGTATGGAGATACCAATGATCGAATCTCGGGCAAGTAACATACCAACAGACAAAGGGAACTACATATGTTGTCATAAAGGTTTGACCGATAAAGATCTTCGTAGAATATGTAGGAACCAATATGAGCATCTAGGTCCCGCTATTGGTTATTGACCGAAGAGGCGTCTCGGTTATGTCCACATCATTCTCGTACCCGTAGGGTTCGCACGCTTAACGTTCGTTGACGATATAGTATTATATGAGTTATGTGAATTGGTGACCGAATGTTGTTCGGAGTCCCGGATGAGATCATGGACATGATGTGGAGCTCCGGAATGGTCCGGAGGTAAATATTGATATATAGGACGATGCTATTTGGTCACCCGAAAGGTTTCGGAATGTACCGGGTATTCATCGGAGTGCCGGAAGGGATTCCGGGAGGCCACCAGTAAGTGGTGGGCCTTATGGGCCAAAGGGAGGGGAAGCACAGCAGCCCACAAGGGGGCTGGCGCGCCCCTTCACCCCTGCCCACGCACCAAGGAGGGAGGGAAGGAAGGGGGAGGCGCCCTAAGGCAGCCATCCCCCCTTTCCTTCCCCCCATGCACTAATATGGAAGGGGGGCACAGCCAGGGCAGGCGCCCTAGGGCAGCCGCCGAGTCCTTGGGGGCACGCCTAGGGCTGCCTGCCCTCGCCCTCCACCTATATATATGAGAGGAGGGAGAGGGGCAACGACATCACGATCCCCAAGCTGTGTGCGGCGCCCCTCTCCCTCTTGTTCGTCCTCGGACATATTTTCGTAGTGCTCGGCGAAGCCCTTCGGAGATAGTTGCATCACCACCGTCACCACGCCGTCGTGCTGCCGGTACTCATCTACTACTTCGCCCGTCTTGCTGGATCAAGAAGGCGAGGACATCATCGAGCTGAACATGTGCTGAACGCGGAGGAGACGTGTGTTCGGTACTTGATCGCGTGGATCGTGAAGGTGTACGACTACATCAACCACGTTGATAAACACTTCCTCTTAACGGTCTATGAGGGTACGTAGACACACTCTCCCCTCTCATAGCTATGCATCTCCATGGATAAATCTTGCGTGTGCGTAGAAATTTTTTGTTTTCCATGCAACGTTCCCCAATAGTGGCATAATGAGCCAGGTCTATGCGTAGATGATATGCACGAGTAGAACACCAAGGAGTTGTGGGCGGTGATGTTCATACTGCTTACCACCAATGTCTTATTTTGATTCAGTGGCATTGTGGGATGAAGCTGCCCGGACCAACCTTACATGTCCACATACATGAGACCGGTTCCACCGACTGACATGCAACTTGTTTTGCATAAAGGTGGCTGGCGGGTGTCTGTTTCTCCTACTTTAGTTTAATCGAATTTGACTATGGCTGGTCCTTAAAGAAGGTTAAAACAAGAAACTTGATAATCACCATTGTCGTTTTGCGTAGGTAAGAACGGTTCTTGCTAGTTGCCCATAGCAGAGACGTAAAACTTGCAACAACAAAGTAGAAGACGTCTAACTTGTTTTTGCAGGGTATGTTGTGATGTGATATGGTCAAGACGTGACGTGATATACATTGTTGTATGAGATGATCATGTTTTGTAATATCGACAACCGGAAGGAGCCTTAGGGTTGTCTTTTAATTATTTTATGACCTGCGTGTCAATCATTAAGTGCCATGTAATTGCTTTACTTTATCGCTATGCATTAGCAATAGTTGTAGAAGCAATATTTGGCGAGACAACCCCGACGCAACGATGGAGATCTAGGTGTCGCACCGGTGAAGATGGAGATCATGCCGATGCTTTGGAGATGGAGATCAATAGCACAAGATGATGATGGCCATATCATGTCACATATTTTGATTGCATGTGATGTCTATCCTTTATGCATCTTATTTTGCTTAGAATGACGGTAGCATTATAAGATGATCCCTTCACTTAATTTCAAGATAAAAGTGTTCTCCCTGAGTATGCAACTTTGCTAAAGTTCATTGTTTCGAAGCACCTTGTGATGATCGGGTGTGATAGACTCTACATTCACATACAAAGGGTGTAAGCCAGTTTTGCACAAGCAGAATACTTGGGTTAAACTTGGCGAGCCTAGCATGTACAGACATGATCTCGGAACACTGGAGACCCAAAGGTCGAACATGAGTCATATAGTAGATATGATCAACATGAAGATGTTCACCATTGAAGACTACTCCATCTCACGTGATGATCGGACATGGTTTAGTTGATATGGATCATGTATCACTTAGACAACCTGAGGGATGTTGATTTGAGTGGGAGTTCATTAGTAATTTGATTAATTGAACTAAAATTTATCATGCACATAGTCAAAATGTATTTGCAATTATGTTGTAGATCAATAGCTCGCGATGTAACTTCCTCATTTTTTGATACGTTCCTAGAGAAAACTAAGTGGAAAGATGATGGTAGCAATAATGCGGACTGGGTCCATGATTTGAGGATTATCCTCATTGCTGCATAGAAGAATTATGTCCTTGATGCACTGCTAGGTGACGGACCTACTGCAGGAGCTGATGCAGACATTATGAATGTTTGACAAGCTCGATCTGATGACTACTTGATAGTTTAGTGCGCCATGATTTACGGCTTAGAATCGGGGCTCCAAAGACGTTTTGAACGCCATGGAACATATGAGATGTTCCAAGAGCTGAAATTGTATTTCAGGCTCATACCCGTGTTGAGAGGTATGAGACCTCTGACAAGTACTTTGCCTACAAGATGGAGGATAATAGCTCAGCCAGTAAGCATGTGCTCAGAATGTCTGGATACTACAATCGCTTGAATCAAGTGGGAGTTAATCTTCCAGATAAGATAGTGATTGACAGAGTTCTCCAGTCACTATCACCAAGATACGCGAGCTTCGTGATGAACTATAATATGCAAGGAATGACTAAAATGATTTCCGAGCTCTTCGCGATACTAAAATCGGCAAAGGTAGAAATCAAGAAAGAGCATCAAGTGTTGATGGTTAATAAGACCACTAGTTTCAAGAAAAAAGGCAAGGGAAAGAAAGGGAACTTCAAGAAGAATGGAAAGCATGTTGCCGCTCCCGTGAAGAAGCCCAAAGCTGAACCCAAGCCTGAGACTGAGTGCTTCTACTGCAGAGGAAATGGTCACTGGAAGCGGAACTACCTCAAATACTTGGCAGATAAGAAGGATGGCAAAGTAAACAAAAGGTATATTTGATATACATGTTATTGATGTGTACCTTACTGGTGCTCGTAGTAGCCCCTGGGTATTTGATACCGGTTCAGTTGCTAAGATTAGTAACTCGAAACAGGAGTTGCAGAATAAACGGAGACAAGTTCAGGGCGAGGTGACAATGTGTGTTGGAAGTGTTTCCAAGATTGTTATGATCACCATCGCACACTCCCTGTACCTTCAGGATTAGTGTTGAGCCTAAATAAATGTTATTTGGTGTTTGCGTTGAGCATGAATATGATTAGATCGTGTTTATTGCAATACGGTTATTCAACTAAGTCAGAGAATAATTGTTGTTCTATTTACATGAATAAAACCTTCTATGGTCATACACCCAATGTGAATGGTCTATTGAATCTCGATCGTAGTGATATACATATTCATAATATTGATGCCAAAAGATGCAAAGTTGATAATGATAGTGCAACATACTTGTGGCACTGCCGTTTAGGTCATATTGGTATAAAGCGCATGAAGAAACTCCATGTGGATGGAGTGTTGGAATCACTTGATTATGAATCATTTGATACTTGCGAACCATGCCTCATGGGTAAGATGACTAAAACTCTGTTCTCTGGAACAATGGAGCGAGCTAATGACTTATTGGAAATAATACATACCGATGTATGCGGTCCGATAAGTGTTGAGGCACATGGCGGGTATCGTTATTTTCTAACCTTTACAGATGATTTGAGTAGGTATGCGTATATCTACTTGATGAAACACAAGTCTGAAACATTTGAAAAGTTCAAAGAATTTCAGAGTGAAGTAGATAATCATCGTAACAAGAAAATAAAGTTTCTACGATCTGATCGTGGAGTTGAATATTTGAGTTATGAGTTTGGCCTCCATTTAAAACAATGTGGAATTGTTTCACAACTCACGCCACCTGGAACACCACAGCATAATGGTGTGTCCGAACATCGTAACCGCACTTTATTAGATATGGTGCATTCTATGATGTCTCTTAGCGATTTGCCTTTATCATTTTGGGGTTATGCACTAGAGACAGCCGCATTCACGTTAAGTGGGGCACCATCTATGTCCATTGAGATGACACCGTATGAACTATGGTTTGGCAAGAAACCTAAGATGTCGTTTCTGAAAGTTTGGGGATGTGACGCTTATGTCAAAACGCTTTAGCCTAATAAGCTCGAACCCAAAGCGGAGAAGTGCATCTTCATAGGATACCCGAAAGAAACTATTGGGTATACCTTCTACCACAGATCCGAAGGCAAAATCTTTGTTGCTAAGAATGGGTCCTTTCTAGAGAAGGATTTTTCTCTTGAAAGAAGCGAGTGGGAGGAAAGTAGAACTTAATGAGGTATTTGTACCTTCTCTCGAATTGGAAAGTAGCACATCAGAGAAAACCGTTCCCGTGATGCCTACACCAACTAGAGAGGAAGCTAATGATGATGATCATGAAACTTCATATCAAGTTACTACTGGACCTCGTAGGTCGACCAGAACACGTTCCGCACCAGAGTGGTAGGGTAATCATGTCCTGGAAGTCATGTTGTTGGACAACGGTGAACCTACGAACTATGAAGAAGCTATGATGATCCCAGATTCCGACAAATGGCTTGAGGCCATGAAATCTGAGATAGGATCCATTTATGAGATCAAACTGTGGACTTTGGTGGACTTGCCCGATGATCGGCAGGCCATTGAGAATAAATGGATCTTCAAGAGGAAGACAGACACTGATGGTAATATCACTGTCTACAAAGCTCGACTAGTCGCGAAAGGTTTTCGACAAGTTCAAGGGGTTGATGATGATCCTTTCTTGTATTGTACCTGCGTCAGTGTTTTCCCCAAGGAGGAAGGGATGATGCAGTACAGCGAAGGTAGGTATTTCCCTCAATGATGAAACCAAGGTTATCGAACCAGTAGGAGAACCAAGCAACATTATTGATGCGGAGCATCCTATGGACATCACCATGACAAGAGTCCATTTGGTGAGTGACACGTGCGACATCTACTTCACATACCGAAAGGTGAATCATCTCCTTTACACGTGTTCACTTGACCCATTCGAGGATGGTATACTACTTGACACTCCACTCGTGTGCATATATAGGTATTGTCGGAACACTACGAACGACGAGGAGGAGTGCGAGCGCAAGTGTACAACTACACCATCCGCGAGGGAAGCATGGAAGAGAAGACGGAAGAAACGGAGCTGCTACAAGTTCCAGCTCTTGGACGTCCGACGACCTCCGGACGACTGACGATCTCCGGACGTCCGACGCCTGGAGACTCCACCAGCCAGATCGACTACAGCACATGAAGACGCTACAGTGGCCGGACGACCGACGACCACCGGACGTCCGACAAGTCCCAGCGCCCGGACGACCGACGCCGACCGGAGGACCGGTGCCACCTGTCCAGAGAAGAGACATCGGACTTTCGACACGTGCCGGACGACCGGTCCCCCATGAGCCGTCGGACATCCGACACCGACCGGACGTCCGATACCTGCCTGTGCGCAGCCGCGGGCCTTTGGCCTTGTATCCCTTTCCCACTTACCCCTTCGTGACTTAGACTATAAATAAAACTCCCCCTTCTCCTTTCGAGGGTAAGCAAATGTGATAGCTCATTTAGAGATAGAGCTTTGCTCATCCATCCGGATCTACTCTTCCGAGAGAGACCGCGGCCTCTACGGAGAAGATCCATCTTGGATTCAAGACCACTAATGGGAAGATCCGCCTAGGATACCATCAAGACCTCCTCTTGGAGATGAACTTTACCTTGTATCTTTCCTTTTGTTGTTCATGTACCTTGTGGATCTTGTGTGTTTGATTGTCTAGTGGATGTGTGATTGGACTTGTTCTTGAGTGTTTCCCCTTGTGATTTCTCCCCGTTCTTCCCCGTGTTCTTCGTGTTCTTCGAGAGAATCCACTCCAATCGTGAAAGATCGGCCTACACTGGGTTAGCCCCGCATCATATGGTATCATGAGCCACGTTGATCACGAATTTGGAGCCCCTACCCTTTGTTTTCTAGCCTTGTTTTGTTTTGTTCTTCCCCAATTTCGAAAATTCCCCACCAAAAATAGCCCCAATTTTTTTTGTGATTTGTTGGTTTGATGATGTTTTGTTGATTTTGATCCATGGATTTGCTTGGTTTTGAGTGGATCTAGCATTTCCCCAAGTTTCCCCATCTTTCATCCACAAAATCTCCTCAATTTCGAGCCCGAAATCCCCAATTTCCGCCCAAAATCGCGTCCCGGATCTAAATCCCGAGTTGACCCAGACACACCGGACGACCGACATTTTCTCGGACGTCCGACGCCCCCGGAATCACTGGACGTCCGACCATTACCGGACGACCGGAACCACCCATCCAGAACAAAAACATCGGATTTCTGACCACTTCCGGACGTCCGTTCTGTGCTCCACCCCTCGGATGTCCGACGATCACCGGTCGTCCGACCCTTATCAGACGTCCGACCCCTGTAAAAACTGATTTCGGCTGATTTTTTTTCGGCCATAACTAATTCATCTGAACTCCGATTTTGACGTTCTTTAGCTCGTTTTGAAGCTCTTGACATCCCCCTTCCCATAAAAATACTACCATCATCATTTGACACCATCAAAATTTTGGAACTTTGGCATCTTTGCCTAGGGCTTTCACTACATCATCCTCATAGCCACCACCGACTTCCGCAACCTAACCCATTTTGTTCCCCATAGCATTTGTGGTTGTTTGAGTAGTGATTCGAGTCTCCTAAGGTGTTTTGGCTACTTAGGGATGGTTACTTCTTCATCAACCACCACCATAACTTCCGCATAACCTTGCCTACCATACATTCCGCCACCCCAACTTAATCCAATTTTGTTTGAGCTTGTTTGAGTTGTGAGTTGTGTCTCCTAAGGTGTTTAGGCTACTTAGGGACGGTGACCTTCAACTCTGACTCGCATAACCCAATAACCCTCCACTTACGCATTGCCTACTCCATAACCCATCATTGCACATCCGCAATCCCTTTGAGCTTCCACAAAACCACCACCGTTTTCCGCTACCACCATTTGACATTTGACATTTGAGATTTTGAGTTCGCGGTTTTTCCGTTTCCTAGGGTGTTTCGGCTAACTAGGAACGGGTTGACATCGGCAACACCGCCTCTCATCATTGCCAAGGACGGTAACCTCGATGACACCATTGTATATTCCCCTTGCAATGGCATTGATAACCCCTAGCCCATTTTGCGTCACTTGCCTATCGAGACTAGCCTTTGAGTGTTGCCGGCCACGCTACTTGTGCACATTAGTGATCATCGATCCGCCCTTCCATTGCATACATACCATATCATATTGGTATCATCATATCATCTCGTGTGCCACAAGTTTGTTCCCGCATATACACAATTGCTATCTTGGTTTGTGCATCGTGGCCATATCAAAAGAAAAAAGAAGAGAATAAGCTTTTAAGCAAAAAAGAGTGAACAAAGAGCTTGTAAGCAAGAGCCATAGCATCGTATCATAGTGCATTACAATATATCATATGGTATCATACTTGATCATCTTGGATCATCGTGTGAGAAACACCGGGAACCATACATACATAGCATACTTGGGATAGAAAGTTGATACATTTTGCATCTTATAGGTTGTGCACAAGTGCTGTATCCGCCTATTGAGCAATCGTGCTAGCGTCTCTCTTGAGTTGTGCAACACGAGCGTTTTTCGTGGACTCCACATTTTGTGCTCATTCCTTGGTTGCACAACCCCATTTATCTATCCGTGTGTGTGTGTTTCCGTGTGCCACCCATTGCTATTGGTCTACTTGTTTCACTTGCGAATTTGTGAATCTCTTTCAAAATTATTGACTCTTGCTAACATTTTGCATCAAATTTTTTGTGCCACTATCCTCACCAAGCTACTCCATAAGCTTTACTTGATAGGTGTGAGTGAACAAGTCTGGTACCAATTCCACTATTCTTTCATTTCACATTGAGTGAAACGGGATACATCCTCAACTTTGGGAAAAGGTAACTTGGTATTGTTTATCTCATTTCCTACTCACCTCTATTCGAGTCTTGTGATGGATAGGCAAAGCACACCCCCTTCGGTCTACAACACTAACGGCGAGTTTGGTGCCATGAAAAACAAATTTGACACCAAGAAGAATGCTCAAATGAAGGAGATCAAAGCCCACATCAAGTCCTACAAGAGATCTTCCTCATCTTTGAGAAGACGCTCAAGAGCACATGCCTCCGAGCTACCATCTCCGGCAAGATCACATCGGCATCGACACCACCACCGACAAGAACGTGAAGGTCTAGAGCTCAACACCAACAACCGCTCAACGAATTCACCATCTCCCTTGGCATCTTCGCCAAGCGACTTCAAGGCATCTTCGCCTACGGACATACGACATCTTCGCCAACAAGCACCCCAAGACTACGCTCAAGAAAAGCTCCCCAAGCTCAAGTCCGTGACTTCCACGAGCTACTACGACCTCGACACCGACCACAAGATTCCTTTCTATGGGACTCAAGAACCCGAGGAGTATTTCGAGTGGGAGCACCTAATGGACGACTACCTCAAGCTATATCAAGTTCCCCCCGAAGATCAAGTGAAGTGCGCCACAACGAACTTCCATGACTACGCGTCCGCATGGTGGCTTCACACACCATTGGAGAGCTACGACATGAGTTGGCCCAAGATGAAGAGAGATTTGCGACGAGAGTTTGTGCCTCCAACCTACACGGAACAACTTCAACGCCAATTGGAGAACACCATCCAAGGATCCAAGTCCCTCTACAAGTACTTCCACGAGATGAAGAAAGCCTTGTGACGAGCTGGCGTGGATGACCCCATTTCGATGAAGTTCCACTTCATGATGGGATTGCACAATGACATCTCCAAGACTATCTTCCTCGAGAACTACAAGTCCCTCGACGACTACTACATTGGTGCTCTCAAGGCGGAACAAGAACTCATGAAGGCTAAGGCTTCTCCACCCCAAGCACACTTCTCGAAGACCAAGCTCCAAAACGGCGAGCATGAGGCTAGTACCACCACAATGTCCAAGCCCGACGAGCTCCAAGACGATGCTCCCAAGTTTGAATTCACCGCCATCCCTCTTTGTGGCATTGATGATGCCGAGTCTACTTTGACTCTTTTTCAAGAAGGTGCGGCGACGACTACAACTATGGAGCCAATCAAGGAACAAGCTTTGGAGGCGAGCGACATGGTGACGATCAAGGATGATGCTTCCATCTTAGGAGGCGAGAGTGATGATGTGCCATCTTCGGCCTTCATCCACGGCGACGGTCACGAGATGATCGAGCATGGGATTTTCCCTTCGGTCATGGAGGACAGTGATGATGTGCCATCTTCGGCCTTCATCCATGGCGACGACGATGAGATGGTTGAGTATTTCACCTCGACCACAGCGACGTATGATGACTTTAGTGACTTGTGCCACCATATTGAGAGTAAGAGTGAGTTCACCACTAGCCCCATATATGATGAGTTGCCACAATTCCCATGTGAGGAGAGCCACAACCCCCACCACTTGAGTGAGATGAGTGACTCCACCATATGTGAGTTTGAGTGCACCTACCTTCAGGGAGTGAGTGAACCACCACATAGAGAGAGTGAGGTAGTTGATAGGGAATGTGAGGCCACTTCGATTTCTAACGACCTAACCTCTACCTCTATTGTGTCTTCTCATTTGGTGCTAGGTCCCATATATGATGACGCGCCGACACACAACGACTTCGTCCTACCTTTGGACAAGATGATGGCCATGGTGGAATATGATGCACCCCCCACATGGTTCCATCAAGTTGATGATGATGACCACCATTCGGTCTTTCCCACCTCACCTACACCACATGAGTGGAATGACAAAGGTAACATATGTGAAGGTGATGCTCTAGTCCCACTAGTGGACATTCTTGACATTGATTGCTTGCATGATGTTGATCCACCTATTGCCATGATTCATGCTAGTATGACTTCCCCATGCGATGATTTACCCATTTATGATGAGTATGATGATTCTCATGTGGAGTCTATTAATTGTGATGCCATGTTACATAGGATTTCTTGTGACAATTCTTTAGGTCACATCATGTTTGACAATCCTCTTGACTTGTCATATGCTATGCATGAGATCAATAATATGTCCAATTTGCAATCTCTTCGTAGTAACTATGCATATGCTATCAAAATAAACCCAATTTGCACATATGACATAGATGACAAGCCCATGGTTATTGGCATTTGTTTTTCTTGTGATGATATTGATATGCTCCCTTTGCATCATTTATCTCGTATGCCATGCCATGACCACCTAGCTTCGGATATGCATTGTTTTGGATGTTGTCCATTTTCTCCATATGATGTTTACCACGCACACAATTTCTTTGGTTTGTGTCTCTTTTGTGTAGGTACCCATGAATACTTGTCAACCTCACAATCCCATGAGTTGACGAAACGAGCTCTAGAGAGCAATGATGACTTGGGATCCCGTGGATTGGTTTTCCCACCGCTCTCTTCGCGCATTTCTTGTACATGGCCCTCACTTGGTTATGGGTTATTGTCCATTACACATTCTATGCCCATCTTGCCATGTTCACTTTGCATGATATGCTTAGTCCTATACCTTTACCATGCATTTGTGACCCATGCTTTGCATTACACATGATGATTGATTCTACTACTTGTATGTGTATTTGCAAGCTTGGTGGAGATATTGCTTGTTATTGCCATGTTCCTTTTATGACCCATTCCTATGATGATACTATGATTTTGCTTTGTGTTCGTGCTTGTGATATGTCATGTGCATTGCCTATGCCTATTATTTCCTCACATGACATGATTGCCATGATTTACTCTAGTGTGTTGCATCTTCGCTCCACTAGTTTGCACGACATGATTGATATGCTTGCTTATGTTGCATCACCAATGATTCATACTTGCTCATTTCATGCGGTTGATGACAACCATCTACATGCTTTGCACATGATTGTTATTGCTTCTTGTCATCTATCTCCATGTGTTGCCTCTCTCATGCTAGATGATTTGCCATGTATTGAGTGGAACAATGATTTTAGTCTTGCTCATGAGATTTCCCCCATAGCATTCTCGCATATATTTGGAGATTTTGACATATTTCTTGTGAAGCATGCTTGTCTTACTTCTTTGCACCATATACCTAGTGCCATGAATATAGCCATTGTTGCATCATATTATTCATGCACTTGTGCTTCTAATGGTTATGTGCAAGAGAAGAGAACCATAATGATGGATGATGTGTTTATCTACCATGCACATACATTCTTTTTTTTGTTGTGTGCATGTGTAGGATACTTGGACTTTGTGTCGACTTCCACTTCACGTGAGTTGACCATTCGAGCTCTTGAGAGCGAACCACCTTCTACCACGAAGATTCTACATCGCACTTGCTTGTGCTTCGGCATTGTGAAGGACACACAAGGAAACGCTTTCAAGGTGATATCCTTCTCTTTTGAGAACCCCCAAACCATGAGCAAGGATATTGTGGACCATACTACTTGTGTTGCTTGCACCACGAGACTTATTCATCTTGGACCACTTGATTGCACACATGTTAGAGATCTTGCTTCGACTTGTCCTTTTCACTGTTCCATGCATCATGATATATATGCCTTGTGTGTTGCATCCGACTTGTGGATTACTTGCTCCTATGATATGCTTGGTTGCAACAATGTCATTTCTTCACATATGCCATGTCCCATTGCTTGTCAGATGATTAACTTGATTGCCTCACACATGATGAACAATTGCTCTTTCTATTGTGTTGAGTGCCACACTATATTCACTACACCCTATGGACGTTATGCTTGGATTGTCTTGCACTTGACCCATGTGTTTAGACACTTCATTTTATTTGGTGTTGTGAATGATTCTTATGCCTACCATAGACCTTTCATTGAGAAATTTGTGAATGCTTGCTATGACCTCGAGGTAGATGCTTATTCTCTTGTCACACATATTTGCATCACTACCTCACAATTGCATACTTGTCCCCATGATGACCTTGATTTTGCGCAATTTATGTGCTTACATGCCATGTCACAATCCCTTGTCACACCATATGCTTTGCATGATCACAACACTTGTTGGGTTAATCACCTCTTGAATGCTTGGTTTTGCACTAACGCTAACCACATTTGTTTTTCCAAGTGTTTGTTGTCCTTCCTCCTTTTGAAGGAATCACAAGACGGTGCGACATTGGAGAGTGCCCACTTCGAGCTTCAAGATGACGAGTACTTGGTGAACGTCCACTTCTACACGGCGAAGCCATCTCTTTCCCATGGTGATTTGGTTTTCGATTCGAGGTCGGATCTTTCCCAAGGGGGGGAGGTGATGCGGAGCATCCTATGGACATCACCATGATAAGAGTCCGTTTGGTGAGTGACACGTGTGACATCTACTTCACATACCGAAAGGTGAATCATCTCCTTTACACGTGTTCACTTGACCCCTTCGAGGATGGTATACTACTTGACACTCCACTCGTGTGCATATATAGGTATTGTCAGGAACGCTACGAACGACGAGGAGGAGTGCGAGCGCAAGTGTACAACTACACCATCCGTGAGGGAAGCATGGAAGAGAAGACGGAAGAAACGGAGCTGCTACAAGTTCCAGCTCTCGGACGTCCGACGACCTCTAGACGACCGACGATCTCCGAACGTCCGACGCCTGGAGACTCCACCAGCCAGATCGACTACAGCACATGAAGACGCTACAGTGGCCCGACGACCGACAAGTCCCAGCGCCCGGATGACCGACGCCGACCGGACGACCGGTGCCACCTATCCAGAGAAGAGACGTCGGACTTTCGACGCGCGCCGGACGACCGGTCCCCCATGAGCCGTCGAACGTCCGACACCGACCGGATGTCCGATACCTGCCTGTGCGCAGCCGCGGGCCTTTGGCCTTGTATCCCTTTCCCACTTACCCCTTCGTGACTTAGACTATAAATAAAACTCCCCCTTCTCCTTTCGAGGGTAAGAAAATGTGATAGCTCATTTAGAGATAGAGCTTTGCTCATCCATCCGGATCAACTCCTCCGAGAGAGACCGCGGCCTCTACGGAGAAGATCCATCTTGTATTCAAGACCCCTAACGGGAAGATCCGCCTAGGATACCATCAAGACCTCCTCTTGGAGATGAACTTTACCTTGTATCTTTCCTTTTGTTGTTCATGTACCTTGTGGATCTTGTGTGTTTGATTGTCTAGTGGATGTGTGATTGGACTTGTTCTTGAGTGTTTCCCCTTGTGATTTCTCTCCGTTCTTCCCCGTGTTCTTCGTGTTCTTTGAGGGAATCTACTCCAATCGTGAAAGATCGGCCTACACCGGGTTAGCCCCGTATCAACTATGTAAACGGTACCTGCACACAAAGAACAAATACTTGCAACCCGCCGCAAAAGAGGGGTTGTCAATCCCTCTCGGGTAAAAGATTGGTAAAGTGATAGATTGGTAGATGCAAATAAAATAAAAGCAAATAAAATTCAGCGAGGTATTTTTGGGTTTTTGATAATATAGATCTGAAAACAAAAGATGCAAATAAATAAAAAGGCAAATAGCAATATAGATGTGAAGATATATGATGAGAAAATAGACCCGGGGGCCATAGATTTCACTAGTGGCTTCTCTCGAGAAAATAGCATACGATGGGTAAACAAATTACTGTTGGGCAATTGATAGAACCTCAAATAATTATGATGATATCCAGGCAATGATCATTATATAGGCATCACGTCCAAGATTAGTAGACCGACTCCTGCCTGCATCTACTACTATTACTCCACACATCGACCGCTATCCAGCATGCATCTAGTGTATTAAGTTCATGGAGAAACGGAGTAATGCAATAAGAACGATGACATGATGTAGACAAGATCTATTCATGTAGGAATAGACCCTATCTTGTTATCCTTAATAGCAACGATCAATACGTGTCTTGCTGCTCCTTCTGTCACTGTGAAAGAACACCGCACAATCGAACCCATCACAAAGCACCTCTTCCCATGGCAAGAAAAATCGATCTAGTTGGCCTAAATAAACCAAAGATTCGAAGAAGAAATACGAGGCTATAGTAATCATGCATATAAGATTTCAAAGAAACTCAAATATCTTTCACGGATAAAAAGATCTGATCATAAACTCAAAGTTCATCAGATCCCAACAAACACATCACAAAAAGAGTTACATCAAATAGATCTCCAAGAGACCATTGTATTGAGAATCAAAAGAGAGAGAGGAAGCCATCTAGCTACTAACTATGGACCCGTAAGTCTACAATGAACTACTCACGCATCATTGGAGAGGCACCAATGAGGATGATGAACCCCTCCGTGATGGTGTCTAGATTGGATCTGGTGTTTCTGGAACTTGCGGCGGCTGGAATTGTGTTTTGTCGACTCCCCTAGGCTTTTTGGATTCTCGAGGTATTTATAGAGCAAAGAGGCGGTGCGGGAGGTGGCCGAGGTGGGCACAACCCACCAGTGCGCGCCTGGGCCCCCAGGCGCTCCCAGGTGGGTTGTGCTCCCATCGGAGCCCCCCTCTGGTACTTCTTTGGCCCAACAGGTGTCTTCTGGTCTAGAAAAATTCTCCAAAAAGTTTTGCTGCGTTTGGACTCCGTTTGGTATTGATTTTCTGCGAAGTAAACAACAAGCAAAAAAATAGCAGCTGGCACTGGGCACTATGTCAATAGGTTAGTCCCAAAAAATGATATAAAGTTGATATAAAATGATTGTAAAACATCCAAGAATGATAATATAACAGTATGGAACAATAAAAAAATTATAGATACGTTGGAGACGTATCAGCATCCCCAAGCTTAATTCCTACTCGTCCTCTAGTAGGTAAATGATAAAAACAGAATGTTTGATGTGGAATGCTGCCTAACATGTTCATCACATATTCTTTTCTTTTGTAGCATGGACATATGGACTTTTATATGGTTCAAAGCAATAGTCTAGTTTTGACATGAAGATTTCAATACTCAAGCATATCAACAAGCAACCATGTCTTTCAAAATATCAACACTAAAGCAAGTTATTCCTAGCCCATCATGCTCAATCATTGATCCATTGATGAAACACACTCGCATATTAGCTACACCCATTGCTCAAGTACAATCATAGTGCCCCTTAGTTGGTGCTTTATAAGAGAAGATGGAGACTCAATAAAAAGAAAAATTGCATAAAGTAAATAGAAAGGCCCTTCGCAGAGGGAAGTAGGGATTTGTAGTGGTGCCAGAGCTCAAAGCAAAAAAGAGTGATAAAACATTTTGGGTAGCATGCTTTTCCTGTCAACGAAAACGATCGATTAGTTCCCAATACTTTCCATGCTAGATATATCATAGGCGGTTCCCAAATAGAAAATAAAGTTTATTCCTTTTTCCACCATTCTTTCGCATTCCACGGTTAGCCGTATCCATGGGTGCCGTCCATACCAACACTTTCCAAGGAATTTATTATTTGACAACATAAAGTAAATTCATTTTTCATTTCGGGACTGGGCATCCCTAATACCTTTGTCGTACTCTCGTGCAATGACAAGTGAATAAACACTCATGCTGAGAATAACACATCTAGTATGAAAAAATATCCACCACCCCCTACCGTTTCATGAGAGGTACAAGCACACAAAAAGGAAATTTATTTTGAAAATTAGAGATGGCACATACAAATTTGCTTAGAACGGCACTGAAATACCGCATATAGGTAGGTATGGTTGACTCATATGGCAAAACTGGTTTTAAGGATTTTGGATGCACAAGTAGTAATCCTACTTAGTACAAGTGAAGGCTAGCAAATAGATTGAGAAGCATCCAACCAAGAAACAAAAAATCACATAAGCGAGCATTAAGCATAACTAACACCGAATAATGCACCACAAGTAGGATGTAATTTCATTGCATTACTATTGACTTTCATTTTTGCATAGGGAATCACAAACCTTAACACCAATATTCTTACTAAAGCACAATTACTCATCAACATGACTCACATATCACTATCATCATATCTCAAAAGTATTACAAAGAATCAAGTTTATTTTGTCCAATGATCTTCATGAAAGTTTTTATTATATCCTTCTTGAATATCTATCACTTTGGGACTAGTTTAATATGTTGCTTTTGATAACTCAAATAAATTTAAGTGAAGAACATGAGCATAAAGTTTTTCATCTCTCAAAATAATATAAGTGAAGCATGAGAGAATTTCTTTAAAATTACTAACTCTCAAATAAATCTAAGTGAAGCATGAGAGCATTTCTTCAAAAATATTAAAGCACACCATGCTCAAAAAGATATAAGTGAAGCACTAGAGCAATTCCATGGCTCAAAGAATTTAAGTGAAGCACAAAGAGCAATTCTAACAAATCATAACATAATTTTGGCTCTCTCAAATAGGTGTATTCAGCAAGGATACTTGACACAAAACAAAAAACAAAACAAGCAAATACTCATATACTACAAGACGCTCCAAGCAAAACTCATGATATGTGACGAATAAAAATATAGCTCCAAGTAAAATACCGATGGTCGTTAGAAGAAAGAGGGGATGCCACTCGAGGCATCCCCAAGCCTAGTTGCTTGTTCATCATTGAATATTACCTTGGGGGGCGGTAGCATCCCCAAGCTTAAGCTCTTCTTACTCCTTATTCCTTCATCCATCGTGATCTCACCCAAAACATGAAAACTTCAATTACACAAAACTTAACAAAACCTTCGTGAGATCCGTTAGTATAACAAAGCAAATCAACACTATGTACTGTTGAAAACCCATTCATATTTTATTTTTGCATTATATCTACTGTATTCCAACTTTGCTATGGCTCATACCCCCCGATAAAGTCCATAGATTCATCAAAATAAGCACACAATACAAAGAAAACAGAATCTGTCAGAAACAGAATAGTCTGTAGCAATCTGAATACTTCGTACAATTCTGTAACTCCAAAAATTATGAGAAATTAGGAAAACGTAGGCAATTTGTATATCAATCTTGTGTAAAAAATTCAGAATTTTTCATTACTCTGTGAATTTCTAAAATTATTTTACTGGACGCAAAAGTTTCTATTTTTCAACAAGATCAAATCAACTATCACCCAACATGATCCCAAAGGCTTTGCTTGGCACAAACACTAACTAAAACATAAAAACACAATAAAAACAGAGGCACAATTGTGCAAACAATCAAGAACAAAAAGAAAAAGGCAAAAATAAATTTATTCATTGGGTTGCCTCCCAACAAGCGCTATCGTTTTACGCCCCTAGCTAGGTATAAGATTTCAATGATGCTCACGTAAAAGACAAGGATTGAAGCATAAAGAGAGCATCATAATACTTGTGACAAACACATTTAAGTCTAACATGCTTCATATGCATAGGCATTTTGTAGGCAAACAAATTATCAAGACAAGAAATATTTAGCATATGCAAGGAAGAAGAAAGAAACAATAGCAATCTCAACATAACGAGAGGTACTTTAGTAACATGAAAATTTCTACAACCATATTTTCCTCTCTCATAATAATTGCATGCAGGATCATAATCAAATTCAACAATATAGCTATCACATAAAATATTCTCTTCATGATCCACATGCATGCAAAGTTGACACTCTTCCAAAATAGTGGGATTATCATCAAATAATGTCATGACCTCTCCAAGCCCACTTTTATCAAAAATTTCATAAGATTGAACACTCTCCAAATATGTGGGATTATTTTTACCTAAAGTTGACACTCTTAAAAACCTACTTTCAATACTATCGCAAATATATTCATCATGAGTCTTAAATAAATTTTCAAGATCATAAGAAGAATCACCCCAATCATGATCATTGCAATAAGTAGTGGACATATCAAAATTAGCATCCCCAAGCTTGGGGTTTTGCATATTATTAGCACAATTGACATTAATATAATTTATAGTAAAATCATTGCAATCATGCTTTTCATTCAAGGAGCTATCATGAATCACTTCATAAATTTCTTCATCACAATTTTCAGATTCACGAATCTCAAGCAAAACTTCATAAAGATAATCAAATGCACTCAACTCACTAGCAATTGGTTCAATATAATCAGATCTTTTGAAAAGATTAGCGAGTGGATGAGGATCCATATCAATAGATTTTTAGCAAGCAAAGATGCAAGCAAATAAAAGGCACATGGTAACACAAGCAAACAATAGATCGAACGAGAAAAAGGCAAACGAAAAAGAAGGCAAATAAAAAGGCAATTTTTTGTGAAGTGGGGGAGATGAAAACGAGAGGCAAATGGCAAATAATGTAAATTGCAAGGAGATGATATTTGTGATTAGGAACCTGATAGATGTTGATGATGTCTCCCCGGCAACGGCGCCATAAATTCCCTTTGATGATCCTTTCTTGTATTGTATCTGTGTCAGTGTTTTCCCCTAGGAGGAAGGGATGATGCAATACAACGAAGGTAGGTTTTTCCCTCAGTGATGAAACCATGGTTATCGAACCAGTAGGAGAACCAAGCAACACTATGTAAACGGTACCTGCACACAAAGAATAAATACTTGCAACCCGATGCAAAAGAGGGGTTGTCAATTCCTCTCGGGTAAAAGATTGGTAAAGTGATAGATTGGTAGATGCAAATAAAATAAAAGCAAATAAAATTCAGCGAGGTATTTTTGGATTTTTGATAATATAGATTTGAAAACAAAAGATACAAATAAATAAAAAGGCAAAATGCAATATAGATCTGAAGATATATGATGAGAAAATAGACCCGGGGGCCATAGATTTCACTAGTGGCTTCTCTCGAGAAAATAGCATACGGTGGGTAAACAAATTACTATTGGGCAATTGATAGAACCTCAAATAATTATGACGATATCCAGGCAATGATCATTATATAGGCATCACGTCCAAGATTAGTAGACCGACTCCTGCCTGCATCTACTACTATTACTCCACACATCGACCGCTATCCAGCTTGCATCTAGTGTATTAAGTTCGTGGAGAAACGGAGTAATGCAATAAGAACGATGACATGATGTAGACAAGATCTATTAATATAGGAATAGACCCCATCTTGTTATCCTTAATAGCAACGATCAATACATGTCTTGCTGCCCCTTCTATAACTGGGAAAGAACACCGCACGATCGAACCCATCACAAAGCACCTCTTCCCATGGAAAGAACAATCGATCTAGTTGGCCTAACTAAACCAAAGATTCAAAGAAGAAATACGAGGCTATAAGTAATCATGCATATAAGAGATCAAATAAACTCAAGTAACTTCAATGAATAAAAGATCTGATCATAAACTCAAAGTTCATCGGATCCCAACAAACACACCGAAAAAGAGTTACATCAAATATATCTCCAAAAGACCATTGTATTGAGAATCAAAAGAGAGAGAGAGGAAGCCATCTAACTACTAACTACGGACAATGAACTACTCACGCATCATCGGAGAGGCACCAATGAGGATGATGAACCCCTCCGTGATGGTGTCTAGATTGGATCTGGTGTTTCTGGAACTTGCGGTGGCTGGAATTGTGTTTCGTCGACTCCCCTAGGGTTTTTGGATTTTCGGGATATTTATAGAGTAAAGAGGCGGTGTGGGAGGCGACCGAGGTGGGCACAACCCACCAGAGCGCGCTTGGGCCCCCAAGCGCACCCAGGTGGGTTGTGCTCCCCTCGGAGCCCCCCTCTGGTACTTCTTTGGCCAACATGTGTCTTCTAGTCCGGAAAAATTCTCCAAAAAGTTTTGCTGCATTTGGACTCCGTTTGGTATTGATTTTCTGCAAAGTAAAAAACAAGCAAAAAACAGCAACTGGTACTGGGCACTATGTCAATAGGTTAGTCCCAAGAAATTATATAAAGTTGCTATAAAATGATTGTAAAACATCCAAGAATGATAATATAACAGCATGGAACAGTTGACTACGATGAGACTTTCTCACCAGTAGCGATGCTTAAGTCTGTCCGAATTATGTGAGCAATTGCCGCATTTTATGATTATGAAATCTGGCAAATGGACGTCAAAACTGCATTCCTTAACGGGTTTCTTAAAGAAGAGTTGTATATGATGCAACCAGAAGGTTTTGTCAATCCTAAGGGTGATAACAAAGTGTGCAAACTCCAGCGATCCATCTATGGACTGGTGCAAGCATCTCAGAGTTGGAATATACGCTTTGATGAGGTGATCAAAGCATTTGGTTTTATATAGATTTACTGTGAAGCCTGTATTTACAAGAAAGTGAGTGGGAGCTCTGTAGCATTTCTGATATTATATCTGGATGGCATATTGCTGATTGGAAATTATATAGATTTTCTGGATAGCATAAAAGGATATTTGAATAAGAATTTTTCAATGAAAGGCCTCGGTGAACCTGCTTACATATTGGGCATCAAGATCTATAGTGATAGATCGAGACGCTTAATAGGACTTTCACAAAGCACATACCTTGACAAAGTTCTGAAGAATTTCAAAATGGACCAGTCAAAGAAAGGGTTCTTGCCTGTGTTGCAAGGTGTGAAATTGGGTAAGACTCAAAGCCCGACCACGACAGAAGATATAGAGAATGAAAGTCATTCCCTATGCCCCAGCCATAGGTTCTATAAAGTATGCCATGCTGTGTACCAGACCTGTTGTGTGCCTTGCCATGAGTCTGGCAAGGGGGTACAATAGTGATCCAGGAGTGGATCACTGGACAGCGGTCAAAATTATCCTTAAGTACCTAAAGAGGACTAAGGAAATGATTCTCGGTTATGGAGGTGATAAAGTTTTCGTCGTAAAGGGTTATGTCGATGCAAGCTTTAACACCGATCCGAATGACTCTGAGTCTCAATCTGGATACATATTGAACGTGGGAGCAATTAGCTAGAGTATCTACATGCAGAGCATTGTAGACATAGAAATTTGCAAAGTACATATGGCTCTGAATGTGGCAGACCCATTGACTAAACTTCTCTCACAAGCAAAACATGATCACACCTTAGTACGCTTTGGGTGTTAATCACATGGCGATGTGAACTAGATTATTGACTCTAGTAAAATCTTTAGGTGTTAGTCACATGGCGATGTGAACTATGGGTGTTCATCACATGGCGATGTGAACTACATTATTGACTCTAATGCAAGTGGGAGACTGATGGAAATATGCCCTAGAGGTAATAACAAAATGGTTATTATTATATTTCCTTAATCATGATAAAGGTTTATTATTCATGCTAGAATTGTATTGACCGGAAACTTAAATACATGTGTGGATACATAAACAAATACCGTGTGCCTAGTGAGCCTCTACTAGACTAGCTCGTTGATCAAAGATGGTTAAGGTTTCCTAACCATAGACATAAGTTGTCAGTTGATAAGGGGATCACATCATTAGGAGAATGATGTGATGGACAAGACTCATCTGTTAGCTTAGCATATGATCGTTCAGTTTATTGCTACAGCTTTCTTAATGTCAAATACACATTCCTTCGACCATGAGATCATACAACTCCCGGATACTGGAGGAATACCTTGTGTGCTATCAAACGTCACAACGTAACTAGGTGATCATAAAGATGCTCTACAGGTATCTCCGAAGGTGTCTGTTGAGTTGGCATGGATCGGGATTGGGATTTGACACTCCGTATATCGGGGAGGTATCTCTGGGCCCTCTTGGTAATATAGCATCACAAGAAGCTTGCAAGCAAAGTGACTAAGGAGTTAGTTACGCGATGATGTATTACGGAACGAGTAAAGAGACTTACTAGTAACGAGATTGAACTAGGTATGGAGATACCGACGATCGAATCTGAAGCAAGTAACATACCGACAGACAAAGGGAACTACGTATGTTATCATAAAGGTTCGACCGATAAAGATCTTCGTAGAATATGTAGGAACCAATATGGGCATCTAGGTCCCGCTATTGGTTATTGACTGGAGAGGCATCTCGGTCATGTCTACATCATTCTCGAACTCGTAGGGTTCGCACGCTTAACGTTCGTTGATGATACAATATTATATGAGTTATGTGAGTTGATGACCGAGTGTTGTTCGGAGTCCTGGATGAGATCACGGACATGACGAGGAGCTTCAGAATGGTCTGGAGGTAAAGATTGATATATAGGACGATGCTATTTGGTCACCGAAAAGGTTTCGGAATGTACCGGGTATTCATCAGAGTGCCGGAAGGGGTTCCGGGAGGCCACTAGTAGGTGGTGGGCCTTATGGGCCAAAGGGGGGGGGGAAGCACACCAGCCCATAAGGGGTCTGGCGTGCCCCTCCACCCCCTGCCGAAGCACCAAGGAGGGAGGGAAGGAAGGGGGAGGCGCCCTAAGGCAGCCAGCCCCCCCTTTCCTTCCCCCGATGCACTAATATGGAAGTGGGGAGGGGGGAGGGGCGGCAAGGGCAGGCACCCTAGGGTAGCCGCCGGCTCCTTGGGGGCGCGCCTAGGGCTGCCTCCCCTCCCCTCTCCACCTATATATATGAGAGGAGGGAGAGGGGCAACAGACATCACGATCCCCAAGCCGTGTGTGGCGCCCCTCTCCCTCTAGTTCGTCCTCGGTCATATTTTCGTAGTGCTCGGCGAAGCCCTGCGGAGATAGTTGCATCACCACCATCACCACGCCGTTGTGCTGCCGGAACTCATCTACTACTTTGCCCGTCTTGCTGGATCAAGAAGGCGAGGACGTCATCGAGCTGAACGTGTGCTGAATGCGGAGTTGCCGTGCGTTCGGTACTTGATCGGGCGGATCGTGAAGGTGTACAACTACATCAATCGCTTTGATAAACGCTTCCGCTTAACGGTCTACGAGGGTACGCAGACACACTCTCCCCTCTCGTAGCTATGCATCTCCATGGATAGATCTTGCGTGTGCGTAGAAATTTTTTGTTTTCCATGCAATGTTCCCCAATAGATTAATATTATTTCCCGGTTGTTTCGGCCCTTGAATCAGCATCCTCATGTGTATGTACTTCGACTTCATGCACAGCCAGGGGGGCAGGTTGTACATCCATATAAACACGGGCCATGTGCTATGGTTGGTGTTCTGGTTGCCAAACGGATTCATGCCATCGGTACACGCGCCAAGCATGATGTTCATTGCATCACACGCGAAATATCGATATTCGCCATTGAACGCTCTCCACTGGCTTGCATCCGCGAGGTGTCTCAGCTTCGGATCATCTCCTTCATTGGGCTTTTTCCTCTCTGCATGCCAACGCATTAGCTTTTTTGCCTTGGGATCTACAAAATAATGTTGCAGACGGGGAGTGATCCGTAAGTACCATACAACTTTCTGGGGAGATTTCTTTCCGGCCTTCTTGTATTGAGAAGCATTGCACACTGGACAGCTAGTTTTTTATGTGTGCTCCTTCCGATAAATGATGCATTCGTTGATGCATGCATGGTATCTAATGTATAGCAGATCAAGAGGGCACACGATCTTCTTGGCCTCATCCACACTAGTAGGACATAGATTCCCCGCGGGAAGAACATCCTTTAGGTAATCGAGAAGCTCATCGAGGCTAGTGTCGGTCCATTTGTTTTTAGCCTTCGTCTTTAGAAGTTCGAGCATGAAACTCAAGCGGGTCACCTCGGGATCACAACCATCATAGAATGGAGTGTTCGAGTCTACCACCAGTTGCTCCAGCTTGGTCTCCTCTCTAGAAGCGGCTCTTTCAGTACTCGTCTCCTTGCGAAGCAGGTCTCGAACATGAGGGTCCCGCATGATTGAACTTAGTAGCGACAAAGTCTGTGGTGTGTAGTCCATGTTTTCTCCGCCGCCATGTCTGGCCTCTTCTCCGCCGCCATGTCCAGCCCCTTCTCCGCCGCCATTATCGGTCGTCTCTTCGTCTTGCCCCGTGTCATCATTGGCTGCCCCGTCGGCGTCCTCATCATCATCATCATCTTCAATTATCCACCGAGTATAGCCATCCGGAAACCAGTCATGAGCAGGTGCGCCATCAAACGACCATCCTCTTAGGGGTCGAGCCAAACTCCTCCTTTGCATCTTCGACACATAAAATCTCTGTTCGGTTATTTTCATTCATGTCCTGCACCGCTGATCGCAACCACCTTTCCACCATCGTTTCACTGACCATCATGAACGCCTGTGCGGTAATAATAAACAAATTGATTATAAAAATGCATGCATGCATCAAAGCCATACAAAAATTCGGCATGACCTTCCCTAAAAATAGGACATATAGAGTTTGCCCGAAATTCGCCGAAACGGAAATAAATCGACATTTCGGCAAAACATAGGCAACTCAAGCACAATTCGGCGGCAACTCATGCCACCCACACAATTTCCATCATATCACTCGATTATGTCATGTCGCACACATACACATATTTCCATTCTTGCAAAAGCACAAATTTTTAATCACCTATCTCGAGAACGAGCACAGTGATGATGATGTCGATCGGTGTCGCCACACACCTAGGGAATGATCAAAAGTGGACAAAGCTTACTTCTTGACATGGCTAGATCTAGTTAGGGAGGTACATAGGTCACTTCATTAAACGGGTAGATCTACCTAGCTAGTTGGGGAAGGAGATGACTCTAACTAGTGGAGGGGGAGGGAAAGAGAAAGGAGTTGCATTAATGGAGGTGGTGTAGTTAGCTAGGTGCATTAAAGAAAGAGAAAGATAGGTAGAAGAAAGAGAGTAATGGGAAGGGAGAAGTAGTGAGGAAGAAGCAAAGTGAGGGAGAGAGAAGGTGGGAGCTAGGGGAAATTGAAAGGAAGAGAGGATGGGGGAGGGGGAGGGGTAGGAAAAGGTGGCTGCTGCGCCTTAGCAGCAGCGAGGGTTGAAAAAACGCGCTGCTGCTAAAAAGTAGCAATAGCGCAGTCCTGCAACACGCGCTACTGCTATGTGGGGCCTGCCATGTGTAACATCCCAAATTTTTAATTTGGAATGTTATGCATTAGATCATCATTTGCATATCATATTTTAATGCATTTTGTTTTGCGATCCTCGAAATCCTGAGCAACTCAAGGACCACGGAGAGAGTTGGGGATTTCACCGTTTTCATATTTGAATTTTCTCAAATATTGAAACAAGGATCAATTTGGTTTAATTATTTTTCTCTCCAAAAATATTTCATATTAAAAATATATGAGAGGAGATAATATGACTTCTCCAAAATAAATGGAATATTGGAGGAAAAATATTAAAATCAAATAAATAGTTTATTTGGATTTTTATTGCAATTTTATTTGAATTTAGGAAAATTATGCGTTTTTCAAAATTGCATTAGAGTCCCAAATAAATGTTTACCTTGTCCGGTAGATTTTTAGAGGACGGGGAAAATTTATTTCAGGATTTTTGGAGTCCGTTTAGTATTTCTTTTCTTTGTTCTTCTGCGTCAGGATTTATTTAAAAAAAAAAAACTTCGCGGACCGAACTGGGCCGAAGCCCAGCCGGCCCAGCAGGCCGCCGCCGCCTTCCCCCGCACGGGAGTCCGCCCCGCCGCCGCCGGCCGTGTCCGAGGCGGACACGCCTCCCGAGGCCGACCCCCTCCCCAAGCCAACCCCCCCGGCCCCTTTATATGCCGCCCGCCCCGCCGCCTCGACCCCTCCACACCAGCCGCCGCCGCCGCACGCAGCAGCAGCCGCAGCCCGCGCCAGCCGCCGCCGAGCCGCCGCACCCCGCCGCCGCTTGCCGCGCCGCCTCGCGCGCTCGCCGTCGCCCGCGCGCCCCCCCTCCCCCCGTCGCCTCGCCGCCGCACGCCGCTCGCGCCGCCGCGCCGCACCCCGCCGCCCCGCAGCACCTCGCCTCGCCGGAGCCGCCGCTCGCCGGATCCGACGCCCGGTTTTTTTTCGGTTTAGGTAAAAACCGATCGGTTTTTTTAGAAACCCTAGATGCGTTTTTTTTATTTTATCGGTTCATTCGGTTTTTCCCGGTTTAGCTATCTAGCGGACATTCGTCCGTACGTTCGTTTTAACGATCGCTATTCGTTGGTTAACCGCAGACAGCGAACGTTTGTTCGTTAGCCTGTTCGTTAGTTTTTCTTTTTCTCGGATTTTCCGCGATTATTTTCGATCGCGATTCCTGATCCGATTTTCGTTTTAGTATAACTTTTCGCTCGTTTGTCGGAATCAGGCGATTCAAGCGCCTAGATCTTCGTCTCGAAGCCCTCTTTCTGTTTAACCAACTTAAACAAGTTTTTGCTACTGTAAAATTTGACTTTAGTCGAGATTAGTAATCAAAGCTTGTTTCTTTCGCAGTTTGAGTTTCGTTGCTTTGTTTGATTTGATTCTTTTTGCAAACCAGAGTTCTTCAGTTGAACTTTCTGGTTAAATCACCTCATTTGAGTTTTACCCGTGCATCTTCGCTTGATTACTTATGTATGCTATTGTTTGTTTGCGATAGAGTACCCGGAGTGCGAAGCGTGCTACTACGAGTCTTTAGGATTTGCAGATCGTCAGCAAGGCAAGTAACACATTGATCATACTTCTTCGTTACCAGTTTTTATGCATTAGTTTCGACCCTCAAATATTGCATGATTAGGATGTGATTAACGTGTGGGTACTGGGAAGTAGATGATGAGGTAGAACCTATTGCCCTTTTTAATACCAAACCCTTGGGAGTTACTTCTACGCTATGCTTATGTTGCCATGCTATGCTCGTAGACGTGGATTGGGTTTGAGTGTATCCATGACAGATGTGAGATTTTTAATTAATGGTTCAACTTAAGGTGGCAACTTTAATACACATCTGGGTGGATTGCTTGTTTGGGCACCTGGGGATATACCAGTGTTGTCCTAGGAGATCCCGGGGATATACCGTGTGATCCTCCTACGGTCCGCCACCCAGGCTCAAAGGGATCATAAGATTATTCATGCTAGAAACTTCCGTGTGCAGCCACAAGCTATTATGGGCTCTAGCATAGTTGAGTATGTTACATGACCTCTTTCAGTGGTAGGCTAGCAGATGTAGGGGAAAGTAGGTGTAACTGTCTACCCAGAGTAAAGAGTAAATGTTTCTGAAAGACTGTGTCTCGGTCATCCGTTTCTCAAACACCATGTAGTGCGAGAAATCCAACGGAGGAGATCGAGTCTTGTGGGGAAAAGTGCACAAACCTCTGCAGAGTGTACAAACTAATCATGATTAGCCGTGTCCCTGGTTATGGACATCTTGAGTATCTGGTTCTTGGATCATCATATTGAATCCCATCACTCTAAATTAATTTGTTGGGATTAATGATTACTTTTAATTGGGATTGAGAGGGGGTTTTACCTTCTCAATGTTCAACAACCACCATGATAGTTAAATAAAATATATTCCTTTGTTGTAGGGAAAAATTGGCTTTTCGCAAAACAGTATAACCCTAGAGCTTTTCCACCAGCCAAATATGCATGTAGTATTAGCATATATTCTGTTCATTGCTCTACTGTGTTATATTGCCAGCATATTCCATGTGCTGACCCGTTTCGGGCTGCAACGTATCATGTTGCAGACTTTTCAGACGAAGAGTAAGGTGTGCTAGGTCGTTGTCGTGCACTCAGCTATGCCGTTGGAGTTGATGGACTCACCTTATCTTCCAAGCCTTCCGCTGTTATCTTATTTAGATGGCCTTAAGCCATATTTACTGTAATCAGTTCTCTTTTGAGACATTCGATGTAATAAGTTTGTGATTGCTACTCTGTTATAAATCCCTCAAGTACTGTGTGTGTCAGCATTACCGATCCAGGGATGACACTTGAACACAGAGATTCGATCCATTCGGGTCGGGTCGCTACACCATGTGGCACGGTTCAAACTTAGCAGTAGCGCTCTCCCCCTAAAACGCGCTACTGCTATCTACTTAGTAGTAGCGCGTGTTTTGGAAGCTCGCTACTACTATACCTAGCCTGTCGGCAACAGTGTGGCAATCATAGTAGTAGCGCATTTCCCTAGGGCCGCACTACTGCTATCTACATAGAAGTGGCGCCCTTCGTGACCACTTGCTACTGTTAATTAGCAGTAGCGCCCCATTTTAACCAGCGCTAATGATAATCATCCGTGTATAAGGTTTTCCCTAGTAGTGTTATATATATTGTGTGTTTTTCCATTGCTGCTAAATTCTTGTGGACTTTGGAATTGGAAATTTTGCCATGAAACTCCTTGGTGGAGGAAAAGTATTATTGTTATAAGACACACTATATGCAACTTCAATGTGGAGGAATTTAATTTATTGTTCTATCTTGGAACCCATTGTATGAAATACTATTTGGTAAAGGAAGAGTGGAAATATTGCTCAATAATAAAATTAGTGCATTACGGAATTTCACACAATGGTCTATTCTTTCTTGATGGTCCATTGGAAGTTAGCAACCCAAATTGTTATTTGGGGAAGATTACTCCATAGAGAGGAATGCTGATAATGGGAACACATGCTTGGAATTTATTGTTTTGGTCGTGGACGACTTGGTCACATATCATGGAACCGAATCGAGTGGCATACTAATTCTGGAATTCAAAACTTTAGTGGGAGGAATTTGGTTTTTTGAAGAACATATATAATGGGTATTTAACTTGCACACCTTTTCTTAAGGTGGAAAGAGATAAAAAAAAGCTTCACAACATTCTTTCATATATACTTATGGTATTTTTTTGGACACTTCCACTAGAGACCAGATTTTTTATTTCATTTCACTCATCGATGATTGCACTTTGTATGGTTATATGTTTACCTTTCATTATACAAGTCGGAAGGTTTTATTGTGATGTTCACATGTTGTACCGAAGTGGAAAATCAGTTGATTAAAGAATATCAAAATCTTAACAACTGATTGGTGGGGGAAGTACACTTCAGGAATATATCAATCGTATAAAGAGCATGAAACTTCATTCACCATCATAATATATCATATACTTCACAATTAAGTGGAGGAATTGATTATCTTTGATACTCCCTTGTTTTTCTTTGGAGGAAGCGTTACATATTGCGTTCATATCATTTTTCATCTCACACAGTCACTCCTTATGGTTTGTAGACTGGAAGGAGATATTTTATTTTGGCAAGAAATTATCAGTTACTACAAAGAACACACAAGGAATTTGTTAATTGTTATTCCAGTGGATCAAGGATATGATTTTTACTCTGGAAAAGGAAAACTGGTGGAAAGTGGGGGCACAATATTTTTTATGGATAATGCTGAAATTATTGGCAATCATACTAAAATATAATCTTGACCCCAAAGGTAACTACAAGTGAAACTCCTGACACTAACATGTTTAGGATAAGTGGGAGGAAATAACTTGGAATATCATGTATGGATATTATAATGTGTTATTGCCTTATTGGGGGAAGTGACTTTAAATTTTTAGAGGAATAACTAAAGTCTCTTAAGAAGGCTTAATTTTTCCATGAGTGTGAACTATGGGTAAAACAAATGCGGGAAGAAATAAACTCAATGAGGAAGAATAAAGTTTGGGAACTTATTTTCTCACCAAACAACCGCAAGCCCATTGTTTGTAAGTTTTTTTTCTAGTTTACAAACAATTCAGTTCCATGGAATATTATCATGTCACTCTTGTTATTCAATTCTTTACACAAAGGAAAATGTATTTGTGGAAACTCTTTCTCCGGAATTTAGGGAAAGAGGGAATAAACACATGGTTTGATAATTCAATATATTAATGTATGGTCTTATAACAAGCTTCACATCAATGGAAAAGCATGTCATATGGTTTTCTAAATGAATCAAGGTGGTCATCTACAAATGTAAGTATGAAGTATTTTGCATTTTTATTGTATATGTTAACACTATTCTTGTTGTTTGCAATGATAAAGTCACATTGATGGAAGTGTAAGCTTGGTCATTTTTTCAACTTTCATATGAAAGGCATGTTTGAAGCTTCTGATTTTTTTTTGGGAGTGTAAATACATAGGGAATGTTTTGATACATTTTTCTATGGAAAATTGCAAACCCGTTAAACTACCTTGATGGGGAATCATACTCAGTGAGGAATTATCTTTGAGCTCCTGTGAAAAAGGGGATACCAAATGTATCTTCTTTATACTATCAACCTTAGCTACCGGGATTTATTGGTGCATTCAAGCAATGGAAGGAAATATGTGTGGCTAAGGGAATCTCACACATCATATACGATCGTGGAATGTGCATCACAACTTGCCACTTATTTCAGAGTATATGATTAAAAGTAAACACAATTGAGGAAGTTACCATTGTATACACGAGGTGTGGAATGATTCAACTCAGGTGCGTATATTTGATTTATTTATATAATACTAATATGGTGCAGGTTCACTGACTAGAGTCAGGAATTCTTTTTAAAACATGTTTAGACATGGAACTTCATATATTGATTAATATGTTTAAGCCAAGTGGGAGATGTTGGATATTTATGTGGCTTTCAACATTTATTCAACATATTTTATATTATTTAACTAAATATGGAATTATTCATATTAATAATGTTTGTGACGGGGAATAATTGATGTGGAATTTCACTCGAGAAAGTAATACTCGAGGTGCCGAGGACAACTGTGACGGAATACAATAGAGGAATTAATAGGGGTCGACTCTACTAGAATTTATATGTACGTACGTATTTTTTCCCGGGACATCACAGGGTGGAAGATCTGGGTTTGTTTTGCAGAATCAGCTCTGCAGGCTGTTGACCCACATGATTAAGATTGGATGTTGATCTCACATGTACAATCTAATCATGGCACATGACTCACACATGTGTGCTAGGGACTAGTATATTTAGACTCGGAAAAACTGACATGTTTTATCATGGTTGGTAACATTGTTCAGGAGCCATACGGATCTTTCCGGAAATAGGTGGAATATTAAAACACCTAGAAGTGGAGTCTATAAATAGGTCCCTACCCTCTAGCCTCAATATGCATTGTGAGCGGCATCACGAAAAAGGCAGAGGAATTAGAGGATAGACCGCATACCCCTCAATTTCCTAACACCAGTGACTATTTAGAACTTATATGACCTAGTCAACATAAATGCTTAATACGTCATGAGACTTGCTTCACATCAACAGAGTTTGAAGAATGTAATGCTTGAAAGCACAATAGACATAATCATACTCCTAATTAAAGCAAAGTAAAATTTAAGCTAAAAATGAAGAGACCCAAATCAGATATCAAGGAAAAAGATTCCATCATATGCATTGGCAAAGTAATGGTCCACAAATCAGACGTGTCATGGTTGCACCAAAACTTCAGATTTTTGGTTGGCTGAGCAGGTACATGATGTCCAATTTAGATAAATTATAACTGAGCCCTTTTTCTGCCTTCTCAGACCATTAGCATTTTCAGCCGTCGGGTCATCAGTTTGGGGCATTTCTGGCCATCAGATTTGTTGTGAATCGTATCTAATCAGGCTCTGTTCGCTGTTAATGAGCGCGAGCCGTCATGGGCCGCTACTCTGGTCGCATTTTTCCGTGTCTCTGGTAAAATTCGGCCTAATGGGCCTTTAGTCCCTCCCTTATGGGCCAGTAGCAGACCCCTCGCTACGTTGCTCAAGCTATCGTTTCGTGCCCCTAAAAAAATGTCGTTTCGTTCGGCAAAATCGCACGCCTCCGACCCCTTCGCGTGGCGGCTCTTCCTATGGGTAAGGCCCCGACCGATGCCGGAGCGCCGGGTCGATGGCGACCGCGCTGGGTTCGGGCAGCGCCACGACGGGACGGGGTCGGCTCGATTCCCACGATCCATTCGGTTGCACGGCGTGGCGGAAAGGTGTGTCGCGGCAGCCGTGCGTCGAAGTTCTATCGCCGATCCAACGATGATTGACTTTCCGCCCCCATGTAATTGGTGCTGCTCCTCTCTAGCTTCCCTTCGTCCGTTCAGTTTCATCATCATGGTCACCAACATCTTGATTTCAGTTACCACGGTGGGTGGAGGAGGCGTTACCACAATGCCTGGGAGTTCAGAAAAATCGTTCGGGCTGCCCAGATCCCTTCTTAATCCAGGGTATAAATAGCTCATTCCCTGTTGCCGGCTCGTTCAAGTTCTACTTCCGTCTCTTTGTTTGTTGGTTTATCAGTTCCGATGCTTTATGATATGGGTTTGGTTCTACTCTGTTTGTTGGTGAGCTATCTCATTTTTTATGCAGGAATTGTGGAGTTGATCATTCGCCTGGTTGCGGCAGGCCTGATCGAGGTCTATCCATGGCTCCTGGATAGGTCAGTGTGCCAATTAATTGCTTTTGGCGCTTGCAGTGCTGAATATTTGACAACCAAGTATAGGGATCGGTCCAATCAGAAAGTTATTGGATTTGTGAACTTCAGGTTTATTCTCTGATTGTGAATCCATAGGTACCTTCTGGAGTTCAAAGGTAGATGAAAACACTTCTGAAGCACACATGTTAGTGAAGGTTGGCTCACATGGATTTTTTGCTAATTGATACATATGCAGTGTCATAGATACAGTTTCATGTACTATAAAATGGTGATATAGCAAATTTATTCATGGAACTCGGGCCTGTGGTATAGGGCCTTAAATCATCGACCCCCTCTGCATATTATAGAAGAGAACTTCATATATCATAATTACATGCACTTTTGCTTTTTTTGGGATGTACTCCTGTTGCTACCTATGTTTTTGCTTGCATTTGCTGGCATGGTGAAATTTTTAACTTTTTATATATAATTGTCCTTAACAATTTGGTAATACTTATGTTTAATCTGGTGCACATGCTGACATTTAATTAATGATGAAGTCATTTTTTAATCCTTCTGGAGATTATAACTTTGCATCTTCTCGCCTGCAGCTTTATACCATCATGCCATGCATACCTTTGTTGATTGGTCATAGTTTCACATTTTGGTTCTCCTAGGCACAAGTCTTTGACTAGCATGCCTCACACTGCAAATGTTGGATGCATCAGATAAATACTAGATGTACTACATGGATGGATAGACCTACAAGAGTTGATCAATATTGTTTTCTTTAATACCATTAAAGTTGTATGCTTCCGTTCCTGCTATATTTACTTGTTGTTTTCTATGCCGTGCACCTTAGCTTTGGTCCAGAGTGGATGTGCCCAAATGGTGGCATTGTTTTGGCTAGCTGAAAACAGTTAGTGTGTGCTCCATGGACAAGATAATCATTGTGCTCTTTCAGGTCAGCAGACCATCCGTGCTTAGGAGAACATCTCAGGGTAAAACTGGGCTTGTACTGTTCCCTAATCTTGTTCTTCTTCTTGGCAAAACATTCCATTGTTACATCCTAGGCATGTATGAAGCCTTCTCAGGGCACTTGCAATGTGGACCGTCAGATTGAGTGTCCAAACGTATCCCAGCCGTTTGTTTTTTTGATGGATCAATCCTGGCCGTTGGATCAAACTGATGTGACTAGCAATGAATAGTGCTGCTTTCTTCTTACTTTGGATTTTTTTTTTTGCTTATCTCACTGACTGGTGGGCCTCCCGGTCAGTGGTCCGCTGTTGTCAGTGACTGCGGAGCCGCGTGCATCCGATGCTGGTTCTTATGGGCGCGGGCGTCGTGTCACCGCGTGCAAATTTGGGTGGCCGCCGAGGGCAGAATCGGGATTTCACATCGTGGCTGTTGCGTGGCACTCCGTGGATGGCTGGGCTATGCGTAAGGAGCGGAGAGCGACCGATTTGTTCAGAACCCTAGCCGACACTCTCTCCTTCGCAGTCCTCCTTCACGCGCGTGCGAGATGCATCGCCGCCGCCACGATCTACATCGCCCACCAACCACGCCGTCACTCTCCCGCACTTTCTCCTCTCAGTTCCTCTCCCGTTCGCGAGCTCCCCGTCGCCATCGTCGGGAGGAGAGAGACTGACGGTCCTGGCGCATCCCCATCAACGGGAGAAGTGCAGGAACCGCCTACGCCCCTCCGGCGACCAGATCTCCTTCTCCCTCGCCCGCCGCCGCGCCCCCGTCAAGTTAGCACGTCACATCGTCGGGAGGAGCAGAATATGTCGCTGCCCTGCCCGGAGGAGTGGGTCGTCGCGCCGTTGACGGGAGGAAGCCGGACGGAGTGCGCCGTTGCCATCGGCTGCGCCCTAGGCAACACCGACAGGCTCCAGTGGATCGATCGGACGCCAAAAACCGTCCTAGGCCCGCTGCATCTCCGGCTCTAGCGAGGCACTCCTACAGAAGGTCGACGAGGAGGGCGCCACAGCCGCCGTCATCAGGCCGGTCCGCATCCATGTTGCTTAGCTTCACCAAGACGACGTCACAACTCCTTGCGCCCACGCCGTTTATCACGTGACAGCTCTTGGCCTAGGCGTGCTCTCAGGTTCCTCTCTCTCTCTCTCTCTCTCTCTCTCTCAGTTTTGATCCCCTTTTCTGAGCTCATGCCTAAATTTTTGTTAACCAACATGCCTGTTATGTATATTGGGACTCGATTGTGATCTCTATCAGGTGAGCAAATCCTGCCATAGTTTGTTGGTGGTTGCTGTTTGTTAACAGGCACATGATTTTCTTCTTCATGTCTTTCTATTTCCAGAAGAATCAACGATTGCCTTTCTGCTGGTTCATATGGATTCTATTTTTATTGTTAGTGGTGATGGCTCAAATAGATACTTGTGTTATAGATTTAGTTGGATCTGGACGAGCAGCATATGTGTTGCACCACTGATGGATTGCGAAAGGCCGAAAGGCCTAAATGGTGTTGATAGTGTTGTACAAATATGCATGCATTGGAAGGCTGATTAGAGATGGATATGTGGTGCCGACAGCCACCGGTCCGAAATAACTATATTATAGTAATACTGGGTTATTTGTATGTAACCCCAATTTTGATTTGAAGTTTGCAATTCCTAGATCAAGGCCTAATGTTCTTGGCACATCATTTCTTATGATATGAAGTTGCAATTCTTAGATCCTTAGCAACAGTAGTAGACTCCCATATAAAACCAGTGGCCGAAGTGAACTAGATTACTAGAATGTATTGATTCACTAATGGATGTTAGATCAACTTTCTCCCCTCAATTGTTCTATGACTGATCCTTTTTGGTGTCGTCTGATGATTTCTTACTCTCCTTTGGAACAGGAAAATGTAACCAATTGCAAAGCTAGAAAGCATTCATTTGGCGCTGGACTTGTACCTATTGTTTCAGAGAATAGTTGAGTATGAAGCAACAAACGTGATGCTGGTCCTGTTTCTCCAAAATGCAAGTGGACACTGCATTTACTTGGATTTGGAGCTCATGTTGCACTATGCAATGGAAGGTTTTCCTGTGGTTGATCCTGGCTGACCGCCTAAACACCAGAAATATGTTGAGGAGGAGACACTACAAGATTGCGAATGACGATTATGGATGTCTGTTCTGCAATGACCCGCCCGAGGAATGCATTGTGCACCTATTCTTCAGTTGCCCCTTTAGTATTGCCTGTTGGAATACCTTGGGGATCTCATGGCCCCAATCTGAATGTAGGTTCCAACTGACACACGCTGGCAGGGCCGCTTGGAATAAGCCCATGTTCATGGAAGTTTTTGCGGTGGCTGCGTGGGGGATCTGGAAGGAACAAAATGACAAACACTTCAGAGGGGTTCCTCCATCTCATGGCTGGCTAGGTTTAAAAAAGATTTTGTCCTTCTTAAGCATAGATCAAAGCAGAAGCTAGTCCCTTTTGTGCTCTCCTTTGTACAATCATTATAACACTCCCTCTAGATTTCCTTTTGTAAAACTCTGATCCCAACTACACCACTATGTAAAAACTTTGTACAGTTGACCCCTAACATATTTTAATAAAGAAAAGAAAGTCAGTGGGAGCCTTTCCCACTGTCATTGGCCCTCAAAAAAAAAGTGATGCTGGTCCTAAGCATCAATCTATATGTTCCGACTATGGCTACATGCAAGGTAATATAAATAAAACTTTAGTTGCTTTATGCCTCAATTTCGTTCATACCATGAAACTGGACTTTGTTGGATGTGGTTGCTTATTTTTTTCTACTGTAGTGGTGGTTGCACAGTAATTCATTCATTGTGTGAGAAGGTGAAGGATTAGATTTTTGTTTCGTGTTGGGATAGAGCAGGAAGATCCATGGCATAGTTGTTTTCTTACATGATTTTTTCTTTCATCTTCCAATATACCAATTCTTTGTTATTACTGGCCGATTTTATTTTGCAGCACACTGATTTATCTTCTTTATACTAGGTCTGCGTGGAATTTCCTACATAATTCACCAGGACATGGGCAGTCTGCATCACGACAGTGGGCAAACTTGTGGTACTCCAGCAGGAGCTCCTCATGATGCCACAAAGAATAATCACATCCGTAGTCAGCACAAGTGGCCAATGGACATGATCCCCAGCAGTGATTGTGGATCTTTTGAGAGATTAGGTATGAAATGATTTTTTCGTCGCATGTTTTTTCGTCGTTGGTGGTTCTGCCGCCGCGGTAGTTCGATCATGTGGCTGCCTGCCTGCCCAAGGGCAAGGTAGAAGTCTAATAAGAAAGGTTCATCAAAATGGAGAATCTTTCATGTACATGATCACATTTTTTTGTTGGCCTTCATTTTTTTTCTTTTCCTCCCCTGAACCAGGACATCAGAGCCTCTGTTCCCTTGATTGAGTGGCTTCAATCAGTTGGTTTAAATTCTAAGGTTTGCTGTCTCGAGCAAATCATAAAATCATATATTGTAGATCTGTAGACTAAAATAGTCGCTCATCCTCACTATTCGATTTTGGATGTCCCTCATAATGTTTCTCCAGCTCGCTACAAAGTTGTTGTTTTAGTTGCTGCCGCAAAATTTTATTTTGTTGAATGTGGGAGAATAGCGAAAGGGTCGCATTTCAATTCTCATATGATTAGAAATATACCTTGCTCCCTATCTTTTTGGATATGCACTTCTGTTAGCTATGTGAGCTATGGCTGTCCTGTTATATGTACTTGGGGCTGTAGCACTACTCATCTGCATGTACAATATTTATTTAGATACAAGACAGAATGACTGCAGTCTTGGTTGATACCTGATCAAACTCACCTATTTCACTTTACTGAAAATGTTCAGTTTCTTACCAATTATTATTTGTTGTCAATATAAAAATTGTTTGTTGCTAAGAGAAAACTCTTCCAATTGATGTTTGGGGAGTGAGGTACATGGTCTTTTACTTTTATATAGTGAGGTTCTACTTTTAATTACATTTTTCTTGCTAAGTAACACCAGATGCTTAAAGTGCATCTGTTTTGACAGCTAAGGAGTGGGAGAATTCATCACCCTGTTTCACTCAAGTTGCTTCAGCATCTGCCATCATCTTTTTTTTGTTTATACTTTCGTAGAAATCTATAGATTTCTCAATGGAAACTGATGGATTCAAAAGATGCATCAAAGATTTCAACTTGACTCTTCTGTGTTATTTAGTTTTGTGTTTAACAACTTGACAACCTATCATCTATCTCCCATGACAACTTAATGTGAACTTAATTACCTATGGATATGCGAATGTAATGTTTACATTTTACATATGTGTATACATGCACGATCAGTTACTCAGGTGTACACTACTTTAACCTTATCGACCTTTAAAAAGGTTATTCATACCATGTCCTCAACCTACACCTATTATTTTGATTGTTAATTTACTTCATGACCCTATCATGGTTTGGATTGTTGTGGCTTCCAAGAGATTTTATATTTGTTTCATTATTTCTATGTATTATTTGTATCCACACTCTAGAGCTATCTAACAAACTTCTTTCTGTTACTTTATTTTGCTTCCATTAGTTGTGTTTCTGAGAGAAAAACAAAATCTTATGTTGCTTTTCTATCCAGGTTGGGTTGAGAAAGGCTTGAGCATGATAGTTTATGCAAGATGTATCATGTATGCTCACAGTTTTTCATCCTAGGCATAGGTTGTGTACTGAAAATTAAAGGTGAGTTCATACATTGAGGATTTCTGTTTTGACATTACCTTACATCGTTGATAACGATTGCAGCATGATGTTGAGTTGCTTTTGGCTCTCCTTTTGCTTAGCACAGTTTTATATTGTCCTCGGCCTCCACATCATTGATTTTTAATGAGCGATGTGAGATTGATAGTGGGTCACATGTTTATCAATGTTGTTTTGGCATCGTCAAATTATTTATCTGCCATTTCTTTTGTCGCAACTCTGTATCTTTTTGTTATACATTTAGAAATCTTGGCTTAGGTTACAGTGGCCTCTTGCAGTTTACCCGCGTTCACTCTTCTCATGTTTGATTTTAATGCTTCTATTTTTTTGGCCGCCCAGAGCTTATAAACAAGATTCATGGCTGCTTACATCATGTGAGTAAGCACAATGCCAATGTTAAAGAATAAATAGGAATTGAGCTAGAAATTCTTTATAGAGGAAATCAGATGGCTCCATTTAGAACGAAAACTGAAAAACACAACTTCCAGTTGGCTTTGACAGAATAGCAGCGGATCCAACCATGGCTAGCCAGAATAGGTTCTTCTTTGCCAAATGGGCTAGAGACACGATCTTGATTGGCCAATATGGTAGCATACAAAATATGTCGCAATGTTAAACGACTGTAGATTTGATGGTTCAGTTTCATAGGCAGTTGACCTTTGTATCAATTATCTTGTGTATACATTATGCTATATGACCATGGAAGTTGTGCCTACAAAATGCAGAACTGTTTGGTCTACAAAACATTTTACAAATATCTTTGACGGTCCGGATGTGTGTTTTTCTTTGGCCCTGCAAAAGAATTGTAAAAGCATGAGCAGTTCTGTAAAATTCCAAAGGTCCATCTAAGCATAGTAGAAGCCCACATCTCTCTTTACCACTATATAATTCGTTTTGGTACCATCTGACCTAATGTTTTTCATTTCCTTCTGCTTCAGACCAGGCAAGCAGTGGCGACGCCGGACAGACCGCTCTCGCACCTCCAAACTCCCTTCAGGGTCCGTCAGGGTAGTTACTCACGGGCACGTAGTTCTGCTGTTTATTCTTACTTGTGATTCTGCTTGTTGTGACCGTGGCTCGATCCATGTTGCGGCCCAATTATTATTTTTGTTTGGTTGCGATGGATCGTCTTGGCTTGCTTTTGGCCTGAAGTTATTGCCTTGCTTTTGGCACACCTGATTCCACTACCTTTTGTTGTTGCTTGGACCAGTTTCTATGTATTGAACATATTTATAATGTTGTGCTTCTGATATAATTTTGCTATATTATACTGGTGATTTTCAGTGATTACTTTGATTTCTACTTGCGCAGTGACTATTTACAAGGTCATACTCATGTTTTGATGCAAATACTTCCTTTGCTAAATTGTATAACTGTGACAGGTTCATACATCATGTCAAGGAGTATTAAGTTATAGCACGTTTACTTAGGTTCTTTGGCATGTTATTCATAGGGTTATCAAGTAGGGTCCTAATAGGGTTATTCACAGTATTAAGTCATGGATTTAACCTATGTTGTACCAATATCATGCTATTGTTTATATTTGCAATCCTTCGATGACTGTATTACCGTTACCGGCTTGGATATGACTTGTAACCGGCAGCGGTGCTGCCGGGTGCGGCAAGCCGCACTTCCTACCTAGTTTATATTTACCAGATGTTGTTTTCTTATTTCGTATTTTCTTGAATCCCCCAATTTATTTATTTGTACAAGTGGTATTTAGAAGAGTTTTGTTCACGTAACATGTATGTTGTTGTAAACATAAATATTTCTTGAGAATTAGGCAAACTGTGAACCCGTTCGATTGAACATAATTGCAGATAAAGCTGGTTTATTCCCGCAAAACTTAGTCCCAAAGATCATTGAGCTTATTTTAATTCAACGTGCTCTTAAGATACTTATTCTCTTTCACTAACTGTGTGTATATTTCTCTTAGATTTCCTGCCATATTTATGATTGGAAATTTTGTTCTTCATAAGATAATGTCGTATTCTAGAAAAAAGATCTTTCCTTGAGCAATGGATCCAAAATGTTTTACATATCTGTTTGGTTGTACCACTACCTTTGATTTATTGTCTCGAGTTGCCTCTTTCCCACATAGAGCCGGTTTAAATTGGAGACATCCACTCAAAAAATATATCACAAAACCACTCTAGCTTAGTGAAAAGAGCTGAACTGGTTACATCTGAATTGCTGAACTGGTTACTGTTAATTCATCATGATGTATCTTAAACACTGGGTACATCTGAATTGCTGAACTGGTTACTGTTAATTCATCATGATGTAGTTAGGATATGTTGACAGAAACATCATACACTCAAAACTTCGACTAATAGGAATATTTTGTTAACTCTTTACTATCGTCTTCCCAAAGTTTACGTTGCCTTCCCTAATTTTTCCCTATACAAAGCCTTCTTTATACCTATTATACAAATCAGATACATTTGGTAAGAGTACATAATTATCGTGATTTATATGAACGCATTATCTAGAGCACTAAACGTTAAATTTGTATGTCTCCATATATTATGTAAATTTCTATTGGTCCATTGTAAAAATTGACGGGCGCGGCGCCATCAATGATCTAGTTACTTCTTAAAACCCAGTGTTCTATGTATCTGATTGCAGCCTTCTATTATCTTTCATGTTTGATCCAGGCATGGCGGACAACAGCGTGATGTCATTGTTGCATAATGTAAAGATCTTGTAGCTCATGATCGAGGAAGCGAGGTACTGAAGCAAAATCATGTCATTGAAATGATTAAATGCTATCTCTACTATACTAGTCAGTCAGAAATTAAGTGTCGAGTATTTGTTTCTATCACCTTAGCTTTCACTCTGTATTCATCCCTATGTTGAGTTTTACTCTAAATTCTTTATTTGCCACATCTGGCTTCGTTTTCAGTCACTGTTGAGCCATGTTCCAACCATGCTGAACGACAATCCATTTGATAGTGCAGGTGAGTGCATTGACAAACATCTCAAGACAGTAGTAGCGGGAAACTATTCAGACAACAGAGCAGGTGTTGACTTTGCCAAGTTCTTTGTTTTCCATGCAAGAGAGCTAGATTCAATAGATTTTCATGTCCCTTTTAGCTTGAACAAAAGATGGAGTTCTAAGGAATGTAAGCTGATGGATGTTATGAACAGAGCTTCTCCAAATGTTCTCACTACGGGCTCTCGACAGAGGTGATCAAAGCCGAGAGCCGTTCTCAGCAAAGACTTGCCATTGCTGAAACAACACTAAAATGTAGATGGCGAAGAGAAAACACTCAGCAAAAATGACATACGCCGAGGGTCAAACAGTAAAGACACGGCAATAACTTGCCACGTGGCATATCCGTTTGCACTTGATGGCTCCGCGACGTCGGTTTGTGTTTGTCGAGAGCTCAGATCTGGCTCTCGGCATACATTTTCGAAAAATCATTTTCTTTGAGTACTTTTCTAGGTAATGCCACATTTTCAAACATAAATTTTTAAAAAAGTTTGCCGAGAGCCTAATAAATGATCTCAGTATAGCACAGAACTGACCCAGGTAATGCCGCGTGGAAGCTTCTGCCGAGTGCAGTTGCTCTTGGCAAAGACATGTAGTTGGCAGTATAAGTCGGGTGCCACCTCTGCCGAGAGCTGCCTCTAGGCAAAAGTTTTGCTTTCTGAGTGGGCCTTCGGGAATGTCTGTATTATCAATCAGCTGAAGAATATATTGCATGTTTGCTTGTTTTGACACAAAATATGATGGATACAAGTATAGTTGAGCCAACCCGAGTTGAGCATATCTTATGTGTTGAACCCACTTCTTGGCTCCTGCTATCTTATGTGTTGAAGCCACTTCTTGGATCTTGTGATAGCAAAAATGAACTAAACATGAAATGGGAATTATCAATAGAGAATTGTTTGTATAGGAATCCGAACCGGCAAAAAAGATAAACATAAGTACGTAATAAAATGTGCAACAATCATATAACTGGAAACAGTTGGGGAGGATAATAACATGCTAATACAGTCTTACGCAAGGAGAGATCGGGACACAGGTGATCTCTCGAGAAAAGGCAATGAAGGAAGAACATACCTCTGTGTTGAAGCCACTTCTTAGCTCTTGACATCTTGCGTTTTGAAGCCACCTCTTAGCTCCTTATATTATCTTCTTATTAGTGATCTTTGTGCGGATATTTATTAATGCTTCCATGTGTACACCAATGCACCAGATATGGGTATTACAAAAATCTGGTGGAGTTTAATATTCTGAAACCTTGGATCCATATGCTACTTTTCACTAAGTTAATTGTGGTTGTTTACTCTACATTTTATGATCATGTGCGAAATGTTATATACTCCCTCCATTCCTAAATATAAGTCTTTTTAGAGGATTTCAATACGGACTACATACAGAGCGAAATGGGTGAACCTCACCCTAAAATTCGTCTATACACATCCGTATCTAATCCACATTGGAATCTCTAAAAAGACTTATATTTAGGAACGGAGGGAGTAACCAACCTAGGCATGTCATTATGAAGGGCAATAATCAATCTAATTGGTTTCAAATGACTAGACAACCACTGACATTAATGTTGAAGTGCATTACAATCTTCAAATTATTGGGCGGACTCAGTTAGGATCATATCAATTCTACGGTTTGATCACGTGCCAATTTGATTCAATCATTATGGCGGCAACCTTATGTAAATCACTATGTGGTTACATCACAGCTCAAGGGATCAGCAAACTACATACTCCCTTCGTTCCAAAATACGTCGAGGGTTAGGTTCCACTAGGACAAGCCTTGATCAATAACTACTCAATTAATATATATTTGTGTTGAATAAAATTGACGTAATTAGATTCATATTCCAAACTACTACTAGCTTTTTGGTGGTTATGAATTTCTATGATAAAAAACGTACATAATAATAATAACACAACCTTATTCACTATATATTTTGGAACAGAGGGAGTAATAGTGAAGTCTCTGCTATGTCGGGGAAAAATGCTTTATGAAATGGAACAGTTAATCTTTTGACATGTTGGATTTGAATCAGAACAATCTTAGTGTTCCACATGTTCTGCCAAAGAGTCAAAGCTTGGACTACTGCTTTTTCCATCTTGCTTCTCTCATGTAATCAAGGCACCATTGCAGGAAGGCAGGCTGCAAAAGTCAATGAACCATCATTGTTATGTGAAATCACTTACAGAGTATGGTTGTGAGTGAGTAAGCACGTGTAATCCGTGTCTTGAATGAGGCCAACATTTGAGAAAGAACTTGCATTTGTAGTGGCTCGTCGTGAATAATATTCTACAAGTCAACTAGTTTGCAGTACAACTTCAATATTTCTTCTATTGAAGACAATAGATGGCACATCTGGTCCGCAGACGGGGTTAACCAAATCAGCACCTGACTTCCCTGTTCATAATTAGCACAGAAAGAAGATACAGTTCATCTTTTTTCACTATTAATATCAAGAAAATCATCCCCTAAAAAAATCAAGAAAATCATTTTCCATGTTTACGCTGCAAGCCACTGCGCTCCAGGTTGTGGGCCGTGAGGCAGCACTTGTGAGCTATCCAAGTGAAGAACTTACACCTAGCAGACTAGCATAGGCAAAGCGAGTATTAGCCCTGAAGAAGAAGCGATAAACACTACTAGCGAAAACCCGTTATCAGTAGCGAGGGGTGGTACCCCGCGCTGCTGCTACTTCTGGTAGTAGTAGCGCTGGTTATGTGGGCTGTCGACCGTGGAGACGTCGTGTTGTCACACTCGGGAGTGAGGATGATCTCGTTGACAAACTCTCAAGAATTGTGCGCTGGAAGCTGCCCGATCCTGCAGCGCCGCTACCACCGAGCAACCAGAGACACAGACAAAGGAGAAGAGATAGAGCCGATGTGACGCCGGCATCCATCCCTGACTGTGGAATCTAGCTCCTGTCCCGATCCCCAAACGGATGTAGAATTCTCGCGGATCTACAATTCTAGAAAGTAAGGAGCAAGATCATACCTTGAAGGCGCAACGATTGCTTGGTGAATATGGGGGGAAGGTGACGGCCGACCACGCGCTTTCGGCGGAGGGGCGGCCGGGATTGAGGCGTCAGCTGTAGCTTCTAGGGCAGATGATGACCTGGAGGAGGGATCTAGAGAGAGCTGTGCTGTCCTTTTTTGCTTTTTTGGTACTTAGCCCTGCTGTTTGGTGTAATTGACATGTGAAAGTGGATTCATTTGGCGTTTAAGGGTGTTGCCGGTTCCTCGTCTTTTTAAAAGATCTACCCCGGTTCTTCCTCTAGCGTGTGCATGGGCTATACTCCGTTTTTTTGTTGCTTAGGTTGTCCGATCCACATGGAGAGAAACTGTTGATACGAGAAGGAAAGGAAGAAAAAACATAACACTGTGACTATTCAGAACTTAGATGGCTTGCTCAACATCATTGTTTACTATGTCATGAGACTTACTTCACATCAATAGAGTATGAAAAGCATATTTCTTGAAAGCACAATATACATAACCATTCTCCTAATTGAAGCAAAGTAAACGTATGCGTAAGCGTACCACTATGTTGGCTCGGCTTGCCGTGGCCGTGTCTAGAGGTTGGAGGAGGCTGCTGCTCTGTGGAGGAGGTGGTTGGTGGTGGGTTGGATGCGTGACTGTGGTGGTGGTGGATGTGGAGGAGCTTTCCTTGGTCGTGGTCGCATTGGCCAGGGCACTGGAGATGGTGGAGGCTGCTAGGTTGCTGAGCTGCGTGATGTGACGCCTCCCATCACGGTGGTCGGCCCGATTGAGCAGCTCCGGAAGTTTGGGTTTTCTGATCTTGGGCTGGGAGAAATCCCTGCTTTGCAACACCGAGACTAGCAATGGCCACGTTCTCCCTGGAGGCGTTGCTTTGGACCTGATCCAACTCCCACTCTCATGCTCAGGGGAAACCCTTGGTTTGTCCTTTGGACCAGGCAGCGACGGCGTCATGGCGTCGTCCCCTCCTTGGAGGCGCCGTCTTGTTGCTTGAGGAGTCACGACGGCATGGCTCAATTAGGTGTCGGCTTCTACTATGGGCGTGGGCCTCCTTGGTGCAATGTACACTATCGCAGGCGCTAGCTCTCTCGATGACGTCGTCTCTAGGTCCGCGCCCAAGTCCTTGGAGGCATTGTCTTGTAGCTTGAGGAGTCGGCACAACTCAATTAGATGTCGTCTTCTACCATGGGCATGGGCCTCCTTGGTGCAGTGTACACCATCGCAGACGCTGTCTCGATGGCGTCGTCTCTAGGTCCGCGCCCAAGCCCTGCGATCCACTTGCCTACTTCTTCTTGGCACAATGGGTGGGGTACGTTGGTCTGTGTTGGCCTCGAGTCTTGGTCTTGTTGTAGAGGTCTTCGGCATCGGTTGTGACGCGGCTTGGTTGCTCTGTGGCTTGCCTCATCGCCATTGGCACGAGGTTGGCCTAGGTGGAGCATGTATCGTAGTATGTGTGGTGTGTGTGTTTGGTGGATGTGGTTGCTAATTCCTGTCATTGGCGTTGTAATGGCTGAAAGGCGTTGTATCCTTTGCCACTTCTTCTTTAACATATGATACGCATGCTCATGCGTATTCGAGAAAAAAACGTTGAGCCAAACATGAAGAGCCCCAAAAAAATATCTCGAATAGCAAGGATAAAGAATCCATTGGTTGTAGCACAGGCAGGCAAGTTAACGGGCCACAAATCAGACATGTCATGGCTGCAAGAAAACTCCAGATTTTGGGTTGGCTGCGCAGGTACATGATGTCAGTCTATTACTTAAAACCTAGTGTTCTATTTATCTGCTTGCAACCTTCTATTGTCTTCAGGCAATGGTTCACAACAATGTGATGTCATTGTTGCATACCGTAAATATCTTGTAGCTCAAGATCAAGGAAGCGAGGTTCTGAAGCAAAATCATATCATTGATGTCATTAAATGCTTTCCCTAGTTACATCGGATTCACATACTGGTCAGTTGGAAATTAAATGTTTAGGTATTTGTTTCTATCACCTTAGATTTTACTCTCTATTCATTCCTATGTTGAGTTCTACTCAAATTAATTTATTGGCCACATCTGGTTTCGTTTTCAGTCACAAATAAGCCATGTACAACCATGCTAAACGACAATCAAGTTGATAGTACTGTTGAGGGCATTAACAAACATCTCTAACGAATAATAGTGAGAAAGTATTCAGATAACAGAGCAGATGTTAACTTTGCCATGTTCTTTGTTTTGAATACAAGAGTGCTATATTCAAGGGAGTTATTCTAGCTGGCCCAAAAGATGGACTTCTAAGGAATGTAAGGCGATGAATGTTATGAACAGAGTTTCTCCAAATGTTCGGGTTTATTTTGAGGGATCAGAGAGAGCAGAATATATTGCACATTTTTTTCGACAATATTTCGACACAAGATATGATGGATATGCATATAGTTGAGTCAACCCGAGTCGAGCATAACTTGTGTGTCGAAGCCACTTCTCGGCTCCTGCTATCTTGTGTGTTGAGGCCACTTCGTGGATACTGCAGTAGCAAAAATGCAGTAAACATGTGGTGGAAATTATCAATAGTGAATTTTTTGTATTGGAAACCAAATCAGCGAAAATGATAAACTTAAGCACTTAACAAAATGTTCAACAATCATCAAACTTATAACTTTTGTGAAAGATAATGGCATGCTCATACGCAAGGAGAGATATATTAATATCGTTATCAGCTTCCCTCTCTCTACCTTTAACTATAAAGTTTTATTTTAGCGAGCCAAAAGACTTGCAATTTTCATTATTCAAGAAAAGAGTAAGAATTGCATTGTCTCGGTTGTCAAGAGTGAGCAGCTTATGGACCTTGCAAATACAAAGGCTTCAGTAATTTTTGAGAAACATTATGGCTTACAACTCGATCAGGACACAGGTGATCTCGCGAGAAATGCGAGGAACGAAGAACATACCGCTGTGTGTTTGAGCCTCTTCTTAGCTCCTGCTATCTTGTGTGTTGAAGACACTTGATGGATATACACTTGATCTCCAGGCCATCGAGCATCGATCCTTCGATCTGTCTGAGCTTGAAGCTCCGTTCACCCCGGATGAGATTTGGGATGCTATCAAAAAGCTACCTTCGGGCAAGGCACCTGGGCCGGATGGCTTCACCGCTGATTTCCTTCAGTCATGCTGGGACATCATAAAGAACGACCTCTGTGCTGTCTTCGACAAGTTATACGCTCTCAACGGGCAGGCTTTCCAGAGGCTTAACGAAGCCCTCATCACTCTGATCCCCAAGAGGCCGGACGCTGCCACCTTGTTCGACTACCGTCCCATCAGCCTCATCCACATCGTCGCTAAACTCTTCGCCAAGGTTCTATCCTTGCGGCTGGCACCTCGACTCGGCGAGTTGGTCTCCTCCAATCAAAGTGCCTTCATTGCGGGCCGGAGCGTTCATGATAACTTCATTCTTGTCCAGCAAACGGCACGGCAACTTCACCGTCTTCGGCTACCTCGCGTTCTGTTCAAGCTGGATATAGCCCGCGCCTTTGACTCGGTATCTTGGCCGTTTCTCCTCCAGATCCTTGAGCATCTTGGGTTTGGACCTAGGTGGCGCGAGTGGGTGTCCATTCTCATTTCCACGACATCCACTCGGGTGATGATGAATGGCATTCTGGGCCCTCCTATTGCTCATCATCAAGGCCTTCGGCAGGGTGACCCTGTCTCCCCGATGCTCTTCATAATTGTCATTGATGCGCTGAACTCGCTCCTCCAGTTTGCGGTGACCAAGGGCATCATCCGGCGACTCACCGACCGCCTGGCCGCTTCGAGCATCTCCCTCTTTGCTGATGACGTGGTCGTTTTCTGCCATCCCGACCCCTCCGAGCTAGCAGTCGTCAGCAGGCTCCTCGATTTCTTTGGGGCTGTGTCCGGACTACGCACCAATCTAGCTAAGTGTTCGGCGGCGCCAATCCAGTGCACTCCGGAGGTTTCCGATGCGGTTGGCTCCTCCCTGACCTGCCCGGTCGTGGCCTTCCCCATCCAATACCTAGGCCTCCCCCTCTCCCTCCGCAAGGTACCTGCCACTCACTTGCTTCCCCTCATCGACAAGTTACTTCGCAAGTTGGCAACCTGGAAGGCCGCGCTTCTCTCGCGAGGGGAACGCCTCGCCTTGGTCCGGCAAGTTCTTGTGGCCATGCCCGTGCACATACTTCTGGCCATGTCACTGTCCCCACCTATTCTCAAGAAGGCGAACAGGGTCATCCGTGACTTCCTTTGGCATGGCCGCAAAGACGCCCGCGCTGGATCTTGTCTTGTTAGCTGGGCAAGAGTCTGTCGTCCTATCGAGCTTGGCGGGCTCGGAATTCGTGATCTTCACCGCACTGGCATCTCTCTTCGGGTCCGATGGCTTTGGCTCCGCGCTTCTGATGGCTCCCGCCCATGGTCACATCTCCAGCCTCCCTCCGACCCCGAGGCTCTTCAGTTCTTCCACGCCTCGATGACTTGGTCCATTGGGAATGGCACATCCTGTCGCTTCTGGACCGACAAATGGCTCCAGGGCTGCTCTATCAGTGATCTCGCCCCGAGCCTTGCCGCTCTTGTTCCAAGCCGGCGACATCGATCGTGTACCGTCGCTGCTGCCCTACTGGATCGCGCGTGGATCAGTGACATCCACTGCCACCTTGGCCCGGTGGCTGCGCTGGAGTACTTCGACCTCTGGTGTCGGCTGCAGACTATCAATATATCCCAGGAGCCCGACACCATTCTATGGAAGTGGACTGAAAACGGGGTTTACTCCGCTTCCTCCTGCTATAATGCCCTATTCACCGGCTCTACTACGTCCGAGCATTGGCGCCTCGTGTGGAAGTCGAGTGCCCCCCTCTTTGTCAAGTTCTTCATCTACCTTGCCTCCGTCAACCGATGTTGGACGGCTGACCGGCTGGAGCGGCGTGGCCTTCCGCACGAGCCTGTTTGAGTGCTATGTTCCCAACATGCGGAGACCCTTCATCACATCCTGGTTGAGTGCGTTTTCTCCCGCACGATATGGCATGGCACCCTCTCCTGGTGTTGCCCCGAGATCACCATACCAGATGGCTCCCTTGGCTTCCTAGACTGGCTCAACTCAGCCCTTACTATGGTGACTCAAGATAAAAGACGAGGGCTCTCCACCATTGCCGCCTTGACGGTCTGGTCCGTTTGGCGCCACCGCAATGCGATCATCTTCGACAAGATCACTCCCTCCTCCGCCTCCCTCCTGGCTGCGATCCAGGATGACGCCCGCTTCTGGGTCTGTGCAGGAGCCAAAGGATTGAGTAGTATCATACCTGTAACTTAGACTGATATCTGGGCTGAGCAACCCATTCCATGCTCACTCTGCATCTCGGACACGCCTTGTAGTGTACGTGCCCCTGATGCATAACCTGTATGTTCTCCCCTCTCTATCAATGCAATGATACGCTGACCGTAGCGTATTCGAGAAAAAGATATATACTGGTATAGAACCAACAAAATAAAATGAAATGGGAAGTACCAATAGTTTTCCTTGTAGTGATCCTCGGGTTTCCAAATTGTCGACGTGTGAGAAACTTATTTGTGGTTATGGTTTTTTTAATCATAAGAACAAAACCTTGTTCCCTGTGTATTTTGGAATGCATTCATAAATGACGAAGTATCTGCTGTGTAATAAAAAGAAAATACTATCTGAAGTCGATCTTTTGACATATTAGATTTGAATAAGAACAACCTTAGGTATTCACGTGTCCTGAGCTTGCACTACCTCTTTTTCCGTCTTGCTTGTATCATGCAATCAACGCATCTTTGCAGGAAGACGGGCTGCAAAAGTCAGTGAGCCATCATTGTTATGTGAAATCACTTACATGATGATGGTTGTGAGTGAGTAAGCACGTGTAATCCGTGTCTTGAATGACGCCAGAATTTTAGAAAGAGCTTACATTTTTAGCGGGTCGTCGTTGAATAATATTGTACAACTCAACTGGTTTTGCAGTACAACTTCAAACTTTCTTCATCTGGAGACAATAGTGGACACATCTTGTGTGTGGACGGGGTTAACCAAATGAGCACCTGAATTCCCTGTACATAATTAGCACCAGCGTCAAAGAAAGAAGATACAGTTCATCTCTTTTCACTGTTGACTGTCCTGTGGCTGCGCTCGCTATAGAGAACAATCTCGTCGACAAGGTCCCAAAAATCTCAAGAATTGCAGGACGAAATCCCACCTGTGATATCTCTGATCCACGCGTTTCCGGAAGCTGCCACCGAGCCACCAGACCCACGGACAAAGGAGAAGAGAGCCGGCGCGAGGTCGGCGGTAGAGCGCTCATCCGCCAGCCAGAATCTGGATCCGGTCCGTTCGCCAAACAGATGTAGAATTACGGATCAAAATATGTAGAGAGTAACGAGATAGATCGTGCCTCGGTAAAGATTGCGGTGGGTTAATTTGGAGAATGGCCGGCCACGACTTCGTGAGTGGCGGGGGCGTTCGGCGGAGGGGCGGCCAGGATCTGATATCAAGAAAAATGATTCCATTGACTGTAGCTCTGTCATTGAGTCATCTTGTAGCAAAAAATTGTACTCATGCCCGTGCTGTGCAAGATGAAAATATACCAGAGATACACTCTTGACTATGTAGTCCTGCTATCTTTTGTGTTGACACCACTTCTTGGCTCCTGCCATGTTTTGTGTCGAAGCCACTTCTTGACTCTTGCTGTATAAACAATACAATAAAATGAAATTGAAATAATTATCAATACGGAATTATTTGTACGGGAATAAAAAACAATAAGAAAGGTAAACATAACCAAATGCGCAAAAATCATTGAATTGGAAAGTATTGTGAAGAATGTGTAAAGATATTTTATTCATTTGGATCTCCTACCTATTGTAAAGGCCATAAACCTCATTTCTCTATTTTGCTGCTGAGACCAGCAGACTTATCTTTTCAGTTTCTTTCTTTTGCTTCTCTGGAGTAGGAACATGCGATTTGCGTATGGAGATGTTGGAACTTTCTCTGGTTTCATTTTCAATGAAAATGGAGCCCGGGGGGGGGGGGGGGGGTGCCTTTGTGCCCTCCTGATGGTCTAAGGACTGTAAACATAACCAATACTTTGCTCACCACCACTATGTTCACTAGTTATCCATGTATTAAAGGAATTGTTGTTAATTATTAGTGCTCGTTTACGAGTATAACTGCGATACTAATAATTCTTTGAAAGCTGTAATACTAATCTTTACGCAACAGAAGGTTTGGCATACTGTTGTAAGCTGTTTACCTCCTGGAGATATATTGGTGGGTGCAAGCGGCAAAAATAAAGACGTCAATTACATTCAAATATACTGTGAGATAGTCGTAGTTTGGCCATTGGTGTTGATTACATTCAAGAATTGGGAGCTTGAGACAACAGTCGGATCTTCAACCACTTGAATAAGCAATATAACTTGCCAACTAGCGAGTAGCTCAACCCATTTGACACATGTGTTGTGTAGTTAAATGTATTAAGTCCTAGTTCCTAAGTCTTACAGACAACTGCACCCTGCGCTTATGCTAGAGACTATTCAGCGTCTTTCAGAAAATGAAACCAGAAGCTTACTTTGGAGAGCAGATCGTTCCAAATGGCCTCCAGTGCAGTTGTTTTCACCAACATTTTCTCCAATTTGCCCTTCTGAAACTAAATGGAATCAAAATGTGATGGCGGTGAAGAATTGTAGAACACACACAATCACATATAAATATATGATGCACATCATACCACGACTGATGAGGATAATGCATGTTAAGGTTGCAAGCTCGGGCGGATGCTAAATTCTCGATGTCTGGAATTATGAATGTGGCTTTGGTGTGATCTTTACTACCAAATTTACCAAAAGATGTAAGCAAATAGGCCTGACTGAATCGATATATCAGAGCATGCTGCATAACATTTTGTCATATTGGTACAAAATATTGATGAAACTAAGAAAAAGTAGACTTACCCCTTCAAGTGAAATGTTACTAGTAGGTGTAGCTAACAGAACATAAAGAGGGAAGTTACTCTCGTCTGGACATGCACTATTTGTACCTCTAGAGAGTGATACACTTACTTGAATCCTGCATCCGCAAGAACAAACACCGGTCAGCATTTGCATGATGTAACATATAAGATTAAATTTTGATAGTGGTTAGTACTTGTAGTATCACAGAGGTTACACATGCAAGAACTTAATTTCTTAGGCCTTGTTTAGCCCAGCTACAATTTTGGTGTATGTAGGGCACCAACCAAGCTACCATTTCTTGGTGCTTGTTTAGCCAAACTACCATTTTGGTGTATGTAGGGGCAGCAGCCATCTAGCTCTATGTCCAATATTCCTAACTAAAAGTAGTTGCCATACAATATCGAATATAGTGAATATTCCACTAGTAGAAAATAGGGCTTTGGTCCAGGCCTGCCCAGCCCATTAGCCCCGGTTCAGTCACGAACTGGGACCCATGGGGGCATACGTCCCGGTTCGTGCGGCCAGGGGGCCGGCCGGGCCTCGTGGGGCATTGGTCCCGGTTCGTCTGGACCCTTTTGTCCTGGTTCCAGACACGAACCGGGACCAATGGGCCTCGCTCCTGGCCCACATCCATTGGTCCCGGTTCGTGGCTGGAACCGGGACCAAAGGGTGGCCTTTAGTCCCGGTTCCACCCACGAACCGGGACCGATGAGGTGCCTATATATACCACCTCGCCCGCGAGCAGAGCACTCCACTGCTCTGTTTTTTCTGGCCGGCGAGGGGAGGGCTTTGTGGTGCTCTAGCTCACCTCCTATGCACATGAGGTGTTTGATGAAATGCCCGAGCCACACTACTTAAGCTTTCTCCTCTCCAAGCTCGACCTCCAAGCTCCATTTTTCTCAAGATTTGTCTAGGTTTAGCGGTCCGTCACGTCCCGTCCCCGTCTTCACCGCCGTCGATCGCCCGCGCCGATCTCGTCGCCGGCACCACCGTGGTGAGCCTCTTGTTCTTATCTTCTTTCTAAAAGAAAAAAAATTCTTACTTGTATGATTTAGATAGATACTTGTCTAATTTTCTTACTTTTATTATTGTTTGTTATTATATAGTGCGATGGTTTTGGTATCCGCCCCCGTCGGCCCTCGTCCTGTCTATGATTCGGATGTGGTATATATTATATTTTATAACTATTTGGTTCATTTATTGTTTATGACAATTATGCCGACCAACGTGACATAGATTTTTTTATCTAGGAGGTATCTGAACCGGAAATTCCAACCGACCCTATTGTCGAGAGGTTAAATTTAGTTGAAGAAGAAAACAATTACTTGAAGGAAAAATTGAAAAAAATTGAGGAGGAGAAGATGATATTGGAGTTGCATGTTGCGGATGCCGTCGATGATCACAAGATCAAGATGGATGCAATGCGCTTCAAGACTAGAAAGTATAGAAAATATGCCATTCATACCGAGGCTTGGTATCATTATGCCGTTGGATCAATTGTTACCTTGGTTGCGATTATGATCGCATTTGTTGTTGCATTGAAATGTTTTACATAATTTCAATGTATGGTTTAATTAGATGCTCTGGAGAGCTATATATATATGTTGTTCAATGAGAACTATGTATGTACTTTGGTTTTAATGTGATGATGAACTTCTATTAATTTGGTCACTTATCTATTCATGATGTTTTGTAATGGTTTTTGACACACTTAATTATATATAATGCACGCAGATGAACCGGCAATGGATGTACGGTGATAGACGCACCTCCGAGTACATTAAGGGCGTGCATAATTTTCTCGAAGTGGCTGAGGCAAACAAGCAGAATGGTTTTATGTGTTGTCCATGCCCTATATGTGGGAATACGAAGTCTTACTCTGACCGGAAAATCCTTCACACCCACCTTCTTTATAAGGGTTTTATGCCACACTATAATGTTTGGACTAGGCACGGAGAAATATGGGTTATGATGGAAGACAGCGAAGAAGAAGAGGACGATGACAACTATGTGCCCCCTGAATACGATGATGCTGCAACGGGGGAAGCTGAAGATCAACAGGAACCAGACGATGTGCCCGATGATGATCTCCGCCGGGTCATTGTTGATGCAAGGAGACAGTTCGAAAGTGAAAAGGAGAAGCTGAAATTCGATCGCATGTTAGAGGATCACCAAAAAGGGTTGTACCCCAATTGCGAAGATGGCAACACAAAGCTCGGTACCGTACTGGAATTGCTGCAGTGGAAGGCAGAGAATGCTGTGCCTGACAAAGGATTTGAGAAGCTACTGAAAATATTGAAGAAGAAACTTCCAAAGGATAACGAATTGCCCGACAGTACGTACGCAGTAAAGAAGGTCATATGCCCTCTAGGATTGGAGGTGCAGAAGATACATGCATGCCCTAATGACTGCATCCTGTACCGCGGTGCGTACGAGGATTTGAACGCATACCCGGTATGCGGTGCATTGCGGTATAAGACCAGACGAGATGACCCTGGTGATGTTGACGGCGAGCCCCCCAGGAAGAGAGTTCCTGCCAAGGTGATGTGGTATGCTCCTATAATACCATGGTTGAAACGTCTGTTCAGAAACAAAGAGCATGCCAAGTTGATGCGATGGCACAGAGAGGACCGTAAGAAAGACGGGAACTTGAGAGCACCCGCTGATGGGTCGCAGTGGAGAAAAATCGAGAGAAAGTACCGGACTGAGTTTGCAGGTGACCCAAGGAACGTATGGTTTGGTTTAAACGCGGATGGCATTAATCCTTTCGGGGAGCAGAGCAGCAATCGCAGCACCTGGCCCGTGACTCTATGTATCTATAACCTTCCTCCTTGGTTGTGCATGAAGCGGAAGTTTATTATGATGCCAGTACTCATCCAAGGCCCTAAGCAACCCGGCAAGGACATTGATGTGTACCTAAGGCCATTAGTTGAAGAAGTTTTACAGCTGTGGAATGGAAATGGTGTACGTGTGTGGGATGAGCACAGACAGGAGGAATTTGACCTGCATGCATTGCTGTTTGTAACCATCAATGATTGGCCTGCTCTCAGTAACCTTTCAGGACAGACAAACAAGGGATACCATGCATGCACGCACTATTTAGCTACCACCGAAAGTATATACCTGGACAAATGCAGGAAGAATGTGTACCTGGGGCATCGTCGATTTCTTCCGACCAACCATCAATGTCGAAAGAAAGGCAAGCATTTGAATGGCAAGGTAGATCACCGGAAGAAGCCCGCCATGCGTACCGATGATCACGTACTTGCTATGGTCAATGATTTACACGTAATCTTTGGAAAGGGTCCCGGCGGACTATCTGTTCCGAATGACGCTGAGGGACGCGCTCCCATGTGGAAGAAGAAATCTATATTTTGGGACCTACCCTACTGGAAAGACCTAGAGGTCCGCTCTTCAATCGACGTGATGCACGTCACAAAGAACCTTTGCGTGAACCTGCTAGGCTTCTTGGGCGTGTATGGAAAGATAAAAGATACACCGGAGGCACGGGAGGACCTGCAACGTTGGCACGAAAAAGACGGCATGCCTCCAAAGCAGTATGAAGGTCCTGCCAGCTACGCTCTTACCAAAGAAGAGAAGGAAATCTTCTTTGAATGCCTGCTCAGTATGAAGGTCCCGTCTGGCTTCTCGTCGAATATAAAGGGAATAATAAATATGGCAGAGAAAAAGTTCCAGAACCTAAAGTCTCATGACTGCCACGTGATTATGACGCAACTGCTTCCGATTGCATTGAGGGGGCTTCTACCGGAAAACGTTCGATTAGCCATTGTGAAGTTATGTGCATTCCTCAATGCAATCTCTCAGAAGGTGATCGATCCAGAAATCATACCAAGGCTAAGGAGTGATGTGGCGCAATGTCTTGTCAGTTTCAAGCTGGTGTTCCCACCATCCTTCTTCAATATCATGACGCACGTCCTAGTTCATCTAGTCGACGAGATTGTCGTTTTGGGCCCCGTATTTCTACACAATATGTTCCCCTTTGAGAGGTTCATGGGAGTCCTAAAGAAATATGTCCGTAACCGCGATAGGCCAGAAGGAAGCATCTCCATGGGCCATCAAACAGAGGATGTCATTGGGTTTTGTGTTGACTTCATTCCTGACCTTAAGAAGATTGGTCTCCCTCAATCGCGGTATGAGGGGAGACTGACTGTAAAAGGCACACTAGGAGGGGACTCAATAATATGCAGGGACGGGCATTCTTGGTCTCAAGCACACTACACAATTCTACAGAACTCTACCTTGGTGACGCCGTATGTCGATGAACACAAGAACATTCTGCGCTCCAAACACCCGGAGCAGTGTGACGACTTGATTACATGTGAACACATCAGGACTTTCGGCAGTTGGTTGGAAACACGTCTCAGAGGTGACAACACTGTTTCTGATGAGCTGTACTCGTTGTCCGGCTGCTCCGGCGCGTGGCGGCACTCCGCCTCCTTCTCCAGCTGCTCCGGCGCATGGCGGCACTCCGCCTCTTTCTCCGCCTGCGCCGGCGCGTCCGAGCAGCCCGCCTCCTCCTCCGCCTCGTCAGCAACAACGGAAGACAGCCGCCGCCGCTCCGGCTACTCCGGCGAGTCGTAGCACTCCGCCTCGTAAGCAACGAAGGAAGACAGCCGTAGCCGCTCCGGCTGCTCCGGCGTCTAGCAGTACAGCCAGAGGCGGGAGGCAATACATATTCGGTCCATCTCTCAAGCCTCTAGAGAAGTTATCATACGAGATGACCGAGGAGGAAAACGCGCAGATCTGTCAAGCCGAAGTGAAGGACTTTTTTGCAAAGAAAAATCCACCTCCGGAGGAGAAGATAGATCCGGTGAAATTGAAGCGCACTTTGGAGAACCTGAAGCGACCACCACCGCCTTCACCGGATGACAACCATGTCCACGCTCTTAAAAAAGCCGTGGGAGGAGCGCGCCGGTCAGGAACTACTTCAAGTGACAAAAGGTTACAAGAACGAAGAAGTGGGAACAAAATTCCCCAGCTCGGCAAACAAGCGAACCAATCGTGCCCCTCACTCAAGGTGTCTAGCGATATCATCGCAAATCTGCCGGGGATGCTGCCTGGTACCAATCCTGGTGATTACCTGCCCGACGATGCACATTTTGATACAATGGAGGTGGACGAACACAAATACCAGTACGGAAAGCCTCTCGTCAGACCTGGTGATCCTCCTCTAACAACGATGATGCGAAGATTCCATAAGTGGTACATGGACACCTGCAAGTCTGGGAAGGATATTTTGACGCTGAGAGTTAAAGAGGTGCACGACCTCGTTGGAATTGATCTGTTGTCTATTCCATTTGAGGAGTTCTTCCAGTTTTACAGTCAAAAGGACCTCGATAAAATAATCATCACTTGCTACTGTCTGTAAGTACTATACTTCTGTAATTAAGTCTCTATATATAGCTCAGCTCTTTCATTGCATGTATATATAATTATTCTCACTATATTATGCAGATTGAAGATCGTTGAATGCAGAAATGCACAAATCTATGATATTGGGTTCATTAACACAAATCTCATAGATGAATGGACGGTTAAATATAATGCGAAAGAAACCGAGGCCAACTTGCTACAATCGTTGATTAAAAATCAAAACAAAGATAAAATACTCTTTCCTTACAACTTCAGGTGACTATTACTGTCTTCTGCATATTCGGTTTTCATTATTACTCGAGGTTATAGTAATGTAATTGATGAGTTATGCATGCGTGCGCAGCTTTCACTTTATTCTCCTAGAGATTAAGCTTGAGCAGGGACTAGTAACCGTCTTAGACTCAAAACAAAAAGATCCCAAGGAGTATGCGGCCATGACTGAAATGCTCCAGAAGTAAGTTCAATCGATCATTATCGCACCATATCGGCAACTTTGTTCATTTCCTGATATCAAGTAATTATTTTCTTTGTCTCGCAGGGTTTGAAAAGTGTTCACCGCAGAAGTTCCGGGACTGCCGGGGGAGCTGCGATTTACACACCCGAAAGTAAGTACTACTAGCTAGTTCCGCGCATCTCCCATTGATTCTAGCTAGTTTCATCAATACCATTTATAATGCTTGATTATCAGTTTGATTGACCTCTATTTCTCATAAAGTGGTTGTGGCAGGAAGGCGGGAATAATTTTTGTGGATACTACGTTTGCGAGTACATCTACAACGCAACGACCTCTAAGCGGGGCTACTCTGAAAAACAATATGAAGTGCGTAAGCAATAATATTCACAATTTTATTTTATTACCATCATTTGTGTTGAGTTTCATTCATATATATGTATTGACCCCCTTCTTCAAATTAGATTTGGTAGATGCGGGATGAACTCCTACCACAAGATCGCATAAAAACAATTCAAGAGGAATTGGCGGGATTCTTTCTTGACCACGTCACCAATCCAGCCGGAGAATACCATGTGGAACTTGACATCAGATGTTAGGGATTGTAAGAGATCTTATATTGTATATATGTAGCTAGTAGCATCGGATAGATATACGAAAACTTGTTGTTCGACCAATCTCTCGGAGAAGGAGGAGGTCGATCACTTCTCTCTGTATATGTTCATGACGATCTTGTGTACTTGATGGTTTCCTTCATTTGCTTACTAGCTAGCGTGTCGAGTCCTCTCTATACGTATAGTACGTAGCGTCGACCAAGCACGGAGATAAGAGAGGACACTTCTTTCTAGCTATTAGCTAGCTAACACAATATATGAAACCCCTAAATTAACCCTACAAAACCCCCAAACCCCCAAACCCCCCCCCCCCTTTCAAAAATAAAAATAAAACCCCAGCTCCTGAGCTGTTGACACGTGGATGATCTTTGGTCCAGGTTGGTATTACCAACCGGGACTAAATGCCCTCCTGCCTGGGCTCGCCGCAGTGGCCACGTGGAGCCACATCTGTCCCGGTTCGTAAGCGAACCGGGACTAAAGGTGTTGGGCTTTAGTCCCGACCCTTTAGTCCCAGTTCCAGAACCGGGACAAATAGGCCTCTGGAACCGGGACAAATGGGCCTTTTTCTATTAGTGTTCCTTATTGTGTTGAATAACATTGCTGCACTGAGTATTTTGGAACGGAGTGAGTAATAGTGAGTCAACATTTGTATACTGCCAGTACCTCTTCTTTCGTCTTACTTCTATTTTTTTTTTTGTGGAACCGGCAGGAGCACTGCCTTTTCATATAAGAAGGAGAATAAGGTTTATGTACAAGAGTGTTCCGGTTTTTTGGAGAAAAACCGGACAAAAACCCCTAGAAAAGCCCACAGGCTGGCACTAATCAACCAATACGGGCTGCCACCTGTGCCCGGCCAAAGGCCAAAGTCCTTTGCTTGATGTCGTCGAAGGCAATAGCTGCTACCTCTAGGTGTGTGAGGCGATTTCCATTGAAGATGCGTCGGTTTCGCTCCTTCCAGATGTTCCAGATGGTGTAAAGGAAGCGGCCGCTCCGCCTTCTTCTGTCGTCCTTGGGCAAATTGGTGGTGAGCGAATCCCACCAGTCTGAAATCCCCATCGAAGGGGGCAACGTGGGCGTGGCCCCAGAGTCCTCTCCCGTCCACACCTGGACGTGAGACCAAACTGCGGCGGCAAACGGGCAGTCCTTGCAGAGATGAGTGGCCGTCTCCGGTGCCCCAAGGCAAAGGGGACAGCGAGGGTCGTGCGGCCAGCCACGAACGGCTAGCATGTCGGCCGTGAGGATTTTCCGGTGGAGCACAAGCCAGGCGAAGAACTTGCATTTTGGCTCAGCGTGTGCCTCCCAAATCTTGGCTGGGGAGAACCTGGGATAGGATCCAGAGAACTGGGCCGCGTAGGCCAAAGCAGCAGAGTATATGCGATTGGGGGTCCACCGCCAAGTGATGGAGTCCTCCTGGTCCGGATTCAACGCAACCTGAGTGATAGCTGATGCGAGGGCAATGAACTCTTGCAGGTGGGTAGGCCATGAAAGACGGGCCACCGATCTGATCCAGTTCTCCTCCTGGAGCTCCTTCATCACAGTTCTCCGCTTCCTGGTGGCAATTTTGTACAGCTCCGGGAAGGCCCGGGATAGAGGGCCCCGTCCTGTCCAGTCATCGTGCCAGAATAAGGATTTTCTCCCATTGCCCAAGGAGATGGTGGTAGAAGCCCTGAAGAGCGCCATATCCGTCTCATCGCAGGGCACCGCAGAGCCCACCCATTGGCGGTTAGGATCAGTCCACATAAGCCAAGGCCAGCGAAGTCGGAGCGCCCGACCAAATCTCTCGAGGTCTGTGATTCCCAGGCCCCCCATGGGCTTAGGCCGGCAAACAGTCTTCCTGTTGACCAGAGAGTGTCCGCCAGACGCATTTTCCAAGTCTTCCCCACACCAGATGAAGTTACGAGTGATCTTACTGAGCTTCTGGATTGCCCAAGTGGGAAGCGAGAGCGCAGTGATGTGATGATTTGCGATGGCGCACAACACGGACTTTGCAAGGGAGACCCTGCCCGGTCGCGCCAGGTTCTTCCCCTTCCAGCCCGGCAACCTACCCATTGCCTTGTCCAGAAGAGGTTGGAGGTCCACCCTTCTGAGCCGCCTAGTATGTAGAGGGAGACCCAGGTATCGGCCGGGGAACGAGGCCAGCTTGGCCGGGAAGGCCGAGAGGATGGCCGGGAGATCAATGTCTTGGCAGCGAATGGGAAACACCTCGGTCTTGCTGACATTTGTGATGAGGCCCGATGCATCCCCAAATAGGCAAGTATCCGAGCGATGGCGTCGATCTCTTCTTTGACCGGGTTAGCGAAGATGCCAGCATCGTCCGCATAGAGAGAAACCCTGCAGGAGGCCGGCCGCGCCATGATGGGCTTGAGGATCCCGGCCTGGGAAGCCGCCCGGAGCATAAGTTGCAGAGGATCGATGGCCAGAATGAAGAGCATAGGCGACAACGGGTCACCCTGGCGAAGGCCTTTTCCATGCGCGAATGGGGTTCCCGACTCCCCATTCAACAGCACCCTGGAGGAAGATGAAGCGAGGGTCATGCAGATCCAGTCCCGCCAGCGCTGTCCAAATCCCAACTGCTGTAGCACCTCCAGGAGGTAAGCCCAACCCACAGAGTCGAAAGCCTTGGAGATGTCGAGCTTGAGGAAAAGGCCTGGCGTTGAAGAGCGGTGCAATTCTTTGATCAAGTTTTGCACGTGTAGGAAATTATCGTGGATGCACCATTTCTGCACAAAGGCACTCTGGCACTTGGAAACCAGCGACGGAAGCAGAGGGGCTAGCCGGTTAGCCAACAGCTTGGAGAAGATCTTGGAGATGCTGTGTATCAAACTGATTGGGCGGTAGTCGCCAATCGAGGATGCGCCGGCTTTTTTCGGGAGCAGAATAATGTTGGCTGAATTGATCAGGCTAGCGCAGTCGCCTCTCAGGTTCGCGAGCTGCATCATCACAGCCACGACATCCGCTTTGATGATCTCCCAGCATGATTTGAAGAAGGCGCCGATGAAACCATCGGGGCCCGGGGCCTTGACCGAAGGTAAGGAGAATACCGCCTCCTTAATCTCCGCCTCGTCGAATGGAGCGTCCAGAGCTGATAGGTCATGGCGCTGCATCTCGATGTTCTCCCAGACAATGGACTTGGTGCGCAGGGCAGGCGTGCCGATGTTAGCTTGGAAGTGGTCCAGAAGGGCCCGCTCCTTGTCCTGTCTGGTAATTGCCAGCCCCGAGGTGGTTGTGATTGTCTGAATGAAGTTCTTACGCCTTCGTCCGTTTGCACGAGCATGGAAAAGCTTTGTGGTGGCGTCCCCCAGGCGAATCCAGTTGAGCCGAGAACGCTGTCTCAGCTTGATTTTCTGAATTGCGAGAAGCCCAAGGTACGAGGCCTTCAGTTGTTTACGCAAGTCCCTCTCAGAGTCCGAGAGCGGTCTTCCCTCCTCAGCAACATCCAGGCGCCAGATGATCTCCTTGGCCACTGCGATCTGGGAGCCAAGCATCCCGACTTTTTCCTTTTGCCACTTGCGCAAGGCCTTAGCGGTCCGACAGAGCTTGATATGTATCTTGCGGATGGCATCACGGGCCTGAACCGGTTTGTTCCAAGCCAAGGCAACGGTGTCCTTGAAGCCCGGGAGACGAAGCCAGAATTCCTCGAATTTAAAGGAAGGCTTTCTCGTGTTGTCGACGCACCCCTGAAGGTATAACGGAGCATGATCCGAGCAAGCTGTAGTGATAGCCTGAAGGTGCGCATTGGGAAAGAGCATGTCCCAATCGTCGGAGTGGAACATGTGGTCAATCTTGGTAAGGACCGGGTTGTCCTGCGCATTGGACCAGGTGAAACGGCGCCCGCCCAGGTGAAGCTCCTTTAGTTGCAAGAAATCAAGAGCCCCACGGAACTTGCCCACCAGACGGCGATTGATGTTGGCGTTGCTCTTATCCGCCGCTTTAGTGATGAGGTTGAAATCCCCCAAAAGGAGCCACTCGCTTCTTGCCACGGTCTTGAGAGTCCTAAGCTCCTCAATGAAGGCCAACTTGTCCTGCTCTCCCTGCGGGCCATAGACGGCCGTGATAGTCCACGAAGCGCGCTCGTTGAGCATGGTGATGTTGGCGGAGATGGAGCCCGGAGTCGCATGGAAGTCGGATAGGGTGAAGAAGCGATCCGACGCGGCCAGAATCAAGCCCCTGCAGGTGCCATCGGCCGGGAGGATATAGTAGTTTGCGACAAAACACGGGCCGAGCATCTCGCGGATGATGGCGTCATCAACAGCCTGGAGTTTTGTCTCTTGGAGGCAGACAATGGAGGCATGAGAGTCCCGGACGATGTCCCGAACGGCATCCCGGCGGGCACGCGAGTTGAGGCCTCGAACGTTCCAACAGATGATGTTGACGTTAGGTTGTGCCATTAGGGAAACTTTGGGTGATCACGGCAGGAGCAGCTTCTCAAAGCCGAGAAGCCGGTAGATGGACGGTTGACGCAAACACACATGTTGTAGAAGATAGCAGACGAACATGAAGCACCCCAAGGGTGAGACGGTAGGCGACCTCGAGCCGCAGCGATGTGTAGCATCCGGAGACTAAAACGGAAAGCGGAAAGTAGAAGGCGATACATCTTGGGACGGAAGACCTCCCAGGCCGAGCGTCGGACGCAAGGGCCACTAGAACTACTAGGACACCTACACATCAGTAACTTGAGCCTCCACGGTTGCTTTCTTGCCCTTCTTCAGCTTCTTTTGTGTGAGGTTCTTGGCATGTGAAACAAGTCCCGCAATCGCCTGGACCACGGGAGCGGCTAGCGGAGTGGCGAACAGGTCCAGGTACGCTTGCTTGGCCTTGTCGTCGTAGCCAACGGACGGATCAAGGACACCGCAGACCCTGGCAATGATCTCTTGGACCGCGTCCGAGCCGGCGCCCGGTGGGAGCATAGCCTTCTTCTTGTCTAGGCGGGCGCTGCGACGAGTCACAGCAACCGCGACGGCAGCCTTGGCCTTGCGTGGAGCCGGAGTGGGCAGCAGCGGAGCGTCAGCGCAGTTGGCGACGGAGTCGAGGAACGTGTCCAGAGCCACTGGAGGAAGCAGCCCGTCGTCAGGCGCCGCCACGACGGCCAACGCAGCGGGGTCGTCGGAGAGCAGCTCGGCGTGGACGTCGCCGGGCAGCAGAACAACAGCAGCAGTCGGCACGTTGATGGTAACCGGACCATCCACCACAGGCCCACCAGGGAGCAACCCATCCACCAAGTCAGCAGTTGGCAGCACGTTCTCATGCGCCAAGTCAGCAGATGGCAGCACGTATTCATGCACGGGCCCCAGGCCAACTCCATACACGGGCTCCAGGCATCTTTGCAGGAAAGTCTGCTGCAAAAGTCAGTGAGCCATCATTGTTACATGTAATCCGTGTCAAATGACACCAGATTTTAAGAAGAAACTTACATTTTTAGCGGCTCGGAGTTGAATAATATTGTACCACTCAATTGGTTTGCAGTACAACTTGAAACTTTCTTCAGAAGCAAGCTTCTCATCCGGAGACAATTGAGGGCACATCTGGTCTGCAGACAAGGTTAACGAAATATGCACGGGTCTCCCCTGTACATAATTTGCACCAGCATCAAATAAAGAAGATACAGGTCATCAGTTTTCACTATTAATATTTGCCATGTTTACTTGGTTTCATATCTTAAAAGCAGCTAAATAGACATAGATCAACTCAACTACTAGCTAGTTTCTGGAATCAGGATAAGACCAAGAAACGTATAGCGCAACTTAGATTTAAAGTGGGGAGTCTCATTAATTCACGAAAAGTCAGAACTTGCCATATACTAGTTTATAGATGTGCAACCATTATATTTATCCACAGAGATCACCAACCAGTGATTAGTCAATGACAGTAGCCATTTTATTAATTTCCAAATGCAAACAAGGTTAGCAACATATAAATTTGAACTAAGCAACCACATTAATTTTTGGAACTACTTACTGTCATAAGGAGACTTCACTATCTACCACAACAAAATACCACCCAACAGGTATAAGGATGCAGCGCGCTATCCGACTGGAGTTCTAACATCGTGTGTATCTCTTCCCCAGCCTAAGCAACCATATTAATTTTTGGAACTACTTACTGTCATAAGGAGACTTCACTATCTACCACAAAAAAATACCCCCCAACAGGCATAAGGATGCAGCGCGCTATCCGACTGGAGTTCTAACATCGTGTGTATCTCTTCCCCAGCCTCAGAGTTGTTATCATAGTAACCCTGCATGCCGCTTACCACACGCCCCCCTAAGTGTACTAGTGGAATGATCTGGTTGTACCCATAGGCTAGTTGCAACACAGCATCCCGCCGTCCCCATGGACACACACACCAGATAGGATGAGCCCGCCGTGCCTAAACGTGTGGCTCTGCATTTGCTTGCCCTAGTTTTCAACCTTTCATGAATTATCGCTATGATCAATTGCCGAACTTCATCTATAATCTAGCCTTTTATTAGCTCTTTTCTTTCCATTTTAATCCTTGATCTTCGGATCGCGACCATGTTATTTCCCACGGGAAAGGTGTGGCTGAGCTCCCGTGCAGGTACACCGGTTATCACAGCTGTCCGTTGCTATTGAGATACGAGGTATGTTTGACTTCCTGCTGCCATGGCACAGGTCAGTTGCAGAGCTATGTTTCCATGGCTCTGCACATTGAATAAGTTTTTTTCCTCAAGGCATCAATTCTGCTGGTCAGCACTGCAAGAGGCTAACTTTTGCCGCATGCTGCGAGAGTGCGGCTGTGCCCTTCCAAACAAAGGAAAAGAGGGCAAGAGAGAAAATTAAATATACTAAAACTATGTGAAGAAGGAGATGTTGTACAACTCATAAGAACGGGCATATCTTTGCACATTTCTTCTGGCAGTTGCTAAACATTTTTGGAGTTCATTTAAACATCACATTTTATGCATATTGATGGTAAATGGCTTTGCCATTAAGAGCCTGTATGATTATGATTGTGCGGGTTACATTTTGTGATTATAATATGAGCCTGCTCAAAGTAGCTCTACTGGTTTCTCCACAAAAAAAAAAGAACTGCTCAGTACACTACAAAAGTTATCGCGCGCAAATGTTTGAGGTGAAAAATGCTAGTAAGTGTTGAACAGTGCACCTGACACAAATCAACATGCATCTGACACACATGCAACAAACAGTCCAAAGCGTCATGTCTCCCGTCCAGTTTGTTTTAAGGGAATCCCACCCAGATTAGTGAACAATCAAGGGCCTTCTTCACTATTTTGACCCTTTTAGAAAACTTTCGTACAAAATGAACTCCACACAAAACTATTTCACGATCTGACCCTTTTGGCAACGCCACAAGTCGTGGCGTTTCTTCTCTATTTGGAAACGCCGAGCTAGCCAGCGTTGCTGGCCTGGTCGGGACGCTACGTGGCAGGGCAGAAACGCCGAGCTAGCCAGCGTTGTTGGAAACGCCAAGTGTGGCTGGCGTTGGTGCCCAAGCATGAAACGCCATGGGTGTTGGCGTTGCAACTAGCTTGCTCATATTGCCATTTATTTATGAAGTGGAGCAACGCTGGCCAGTTCGGCATTTCCAAATAGAGAAGAAACGCCACCGCTTGTGGCGTTACCAAAAGGGTCAGATCGTGAAATAGTTTTGTGTGAAGTTCATTTTGTGCGAAAGTTTTCTAAAAGGGTCAAAATAGTGAAAAAGGCCGCAATCTGCTGTCTCCAAATTCCAAATTCAGCACAAAGAACAGGTACACCTACACAGGGCTACAAAAATTCTAAATTCCTGTCTCCCACTGCTTCCTGCTAAACATCAATCAAAGCCAGCAATCTAAATGGATGCGCCACAATTAGTCCCGGTTGGTGGTTGGTGATACCAACAGGAACTAAAGGGGTTGCGACAGGCTGGGGCCCCTGCGAGCCCCACCAACCGGGACTAAAGATAGACCTTTAGTCCCAGTTGGTATCACTAACTGGGACTAAAGTCTTCCTTATATAAAGCTGCTTCGTCTAGCCCGAGTCCAAGCTTTCTTTCCTCTCTATTTCCTTCCCCAAACTCGAGTTCATCCTCCATTTTTGTCAAGATTTGTCAAGATTGAAGGCACCCCGTCTATCCAAGGGTTCTAAAAGGTTAGCAACTTCATCATTTCATCTCTCATTGCTAGTTTAGCTCGTTTCATGCTCTATAAGTATAGTGATTTGGATTTTAGTTTGGGAGTAATTATGTGGGAGTTTATTTGATTTTTATGCACTTTGAGCTCAAATTAACTTATTAATTTGCATATGTGTAGGTGTGGTTTACTTGGTGCCCTTCCCGTCCCCGTCCTACCACCATCGATCGCCCGCGCCGTCCCGTCGCCGGCACTACCTTGGTGAGCCTCTTGTTCTTATCCTTTTTGTAAAAAAATTATTTGTATAATTTAGATAGTTACTTGTATAAGTTTCTTACTTGTATGGTTGTTTGTTATATATAGTGCCATGGTTTTGATATCCGTCCCCGTTGGCCCTCGTCCGGTTTATGATTCGGATGTGGTATATTATCTTTTATAAATATTTGTTTCATTTCGTGTTTATGACAATTATGCCCATCAAGTTGACACATATTTTTTTATATAGGAGGTATGTGAACCGGAAATTGCAACCGACCTTTTTGTCGAGAAGTTAAATTTAGTTGAAAAAGAAAATGATTATTTCAAAGAAAAATTGAAAAGAATTGAAGAAGAGAAGATGAAATTGAAGTTGTATGTTGCCGATGTTGTCGTTGATCATAAGATCAAGATGGATGCAATGCGCTTGAAGATTAGAAAGATTAGAAAATATGCCATTAATAAAAAGGCTTGGTATCATTATACTGTTGGATCAATCATTACCTTAGTTGCGATTTTGATCGCATTTGTTGTTGCATTTAAATGCTTTAGATAGTTGTATGTTGTTTTATGAGAAGTATATGTATGAACTTTATGTATATATTTTTGCAGTAATAACATTTGGTCACTACTCTACTTTGGTTTTAATGTGATGAACTTGTTATTAATTTGGTCACTTCGATGTTGTGTAATGAAGATGAGCCGGCAATGGATGTACGATGACCGACGCTCTCTCGAGTTCATTAATGACGTGCATAATTTTATGCGTGCTGCTGAGGCAAACAAGCGGAATGGTTTTATGTGTTGCCCATGTGGTGTCTGTAAGAATACTAAGGATTACTCTACCTCAAAAATCCTTCACAGCTACATGCTTCAGTCCGGTTTCATGTCCGGCTATAACTGTTGGACCAATCATGGAGAAAGAGGGGTTATAATGGAAGACAATGAAGAACAAGAGCATGATGACAACTATCCTAGGTTACCTGAATTCGATGGTACTACAATGGGGGAAGCTGAAGAAGAGGCATCAGATGAGCCCGCTGATGATCTTGGTCGGGTCATTGCTGATGCAAAGAGAAACTACGAAAGTGAAAAGGAGAGGTTGAAGTTGGAGCGCATGTTAGAGGATCACAAAATATTGTTGTACCCATATTGCGAAGATGACAAGAAAAAGCTGGGTACCACACTGGAATTGTTGCAATAGAAGGCGGATAATGGTGTATCTGACAAGGGATTTGAAAAGTTGCTGAAATGATAAACAAGACGCGTCCAAATGATAACAAATTGCCCGACAGTACGTACGAAGCAAAGAAGGTTGTCTGCCCTCTAGGATTAGAGGTGCAGAAGATACATGCATGCCCTCATGACTGCATCGTCTACCGCGGTGAGGAGTACGAGAATTTGAATGCATGCCCGGTATGCGGTGCATTGCGTTATAAGATCAGCCGTGATGACCCTGGTGATGTTGAGGGCGAGCGCCCAAGAAGAGAGTTCCTGCCAAGGTGATATGGTATGCTCCTATAATGCCACAGTTGAAACGTTTGTTCCAATACAAAAAGCATGCCAAGTTGTTGTGATGGCACAAAGAAGACCGTAAGAAAGACGCGATGTTGAGAGGACCCTATGATGGGTCGCCATGGATAAAAATCGAGACAAAGTTCGCGGACTTTGCAGATGACGCAAGGAACTTATGGTTTGGTATAAGTACAGATGGCATGAATCCTTTTGGGGAGCAAAGCAGCAGTTATAACACCTGGCATGTGACTCTATGTATCTATAATCTTCCTGCTTGGTTGTGCATGAAGTAGAAGTTCATTATGATGCCAGTGCTCATCCAAGGCTCTAAGTGTAATATCCCCAGCCTCACACCATAGTGATCACCCTCTGATCATGCCAAGTCACCATGATTAACTATGTTTGATCATCATTACATCATATCTCATTTCAAATTCCAATGCAAATTGCAATTCGAATTTAAAGTGAAAAATAAAAGTTGTTCAAATCAGAAACTAAAATGTTCATAAGATAGCAAATAATTCAGAAGCAATTATAAAAATGTAATCAACATTTATAGAATTAGTTAAGTGACTCTAGCAACCTAAAACAATAGCTAACCGCAACATTTTAATGCATTTTAATTAATCCAGTTTACAAAGGGAATTATATTTTAGCCAAACCAATTTTTGGGGATAGAGGATACTGCACTGTGTTATATGGGTTAAGTCACACATTTTATAAAAGTCAATTAGTGGCCTAACAATTAGCAAAACAGTAGATAAGAAAAGAAATAAATAAAAGAAAAGTAGCAGAGGCCCACTGTGCAACTGGGCTCTAGTGCACAGTGTGCCTGGCCCAGCCCACCTCCACTCCCTCACCTGTTTCCTGCCGCCGTGTCGCCGTCTCCGTGGCCGCACGCCTCCCATCCGGCCGCAGCTCGCCACTCCGACGGGAGCAGGAGCGCGAGGGGATAAGGGCGGCCCAAGCCTTCCCCCCTGGCCGCCTCGCCTCACTCTCTCACCTTCCCCCTCTCTCGCACGCGCTCTCTCCCCTCCAGATCCGCCCCGGCCGCGCCTCTCTGTCACCGCCCATCGGCGTCCACCGCGGCGACCGCTGCCCCCATCGCTCTTCGGCACGTCCCGGAGCTCCACGGCCGTCAGCACCGTCGTCCACGCCTACGAGCAGGAGCCGGAAGCCCTCCATCGCCGGGCCGGCCTTCTTCTTCCTCCGTGGATCACCGCCGCCTCGCCAACAGCTCCGGCAACCGCGCGTCTTCCCCGGGCCGTCTCAGCAATGTTGGTGAGCTCACGCTCCTCCTCTTCCTCTGGCAGAGCTCGCCCGCGCCCCATAGCTAACCCGGCAACCGTTGCCGAAGCTCGTCGCCGCCATTCGAGTCGCCGTCGTGGCCATAGGCCGTAGAGCTCGTGACGGGGCTTTGCCTCATGTTCCTTGGCTCCCCAGGAACCCGTCGATGCCCTCTGCTTGTCCTACCATGCCTCCTTGCATGATCCCCGTCCGTGCCCGAACTCCGGCGCCCACCAAGCTCGACGCCGGTGTCGTCTCCGGCCGTTCCAGCCGATCCAATCGCCTCCATTCGACGCGGCTGCGTCGCCGCGTTCGAACGCACCCAGCCCCACGACGAGCCGTGCCCCGCAGCCCCGCCTTCGAGCTCGCCCAAGCCCCGGCGTTCACCCCGCTTGTCGCCGTCGACGCTGCGGTCCTCCTCCGGCCAAGCCACCGCTTCCATTCAACGCGCCATGGCGCGGGCGTTCGAAAGAACCCACCCGCGCCCCCTTAAATGCGTCATGGCGTGATTCCGGCGAGGTCCGCGCGCCTCCGCCGCGTTTTCGGGCGCCGGCGGTGAACCTCCGCCGCCCGCCGACGTGGCCTGACCGGGCCCCACCGCAGAGTCGCTGCCGTTAGGCCCCATGGGCCCCAGTTGACCCAGTTGACTGGGTCAACTGCTGATTGGGCACCCTGACCCGCTGACATGCGGGCCCCACCAGATTAAATGTTTTTATTAATAAATAAAATTGCTAACTAAAATCGGTTAATTAGTTAGTAATTAGATAGTCACTGACACCTGGGGCCCACCCCTCTAATTAGTCTGTTAGATTAAGTTTAACCACTGTTAAACCCAGAGAGGCTGACAGGTGGGCCCCACCTGTCAGTTTGACCAGTCAGCGTCTCTGTTGACTGCTGACGTCATCCTTCTGTCATGCTGACGTCATATTTCCTTTTCTGTTAATAAAAATAATTTCAGAAAATAGTTAAAACTTTGAAAATCCGTAGAAAATAAACCGTAGCTCGGATCAAAAAACTTTCTACATGAAAGTTGATCAGAACGACGAGACGAATCTGATCGTGTCGTCTGTTTCCATGTCAGAACCCTCTACATAGGTGAACCCGCAACTTTTCTTCCATTTCCGGTAGATGAATAGTGCATACATACCGGTTAATAAATCCCACGTTAATCCTAAAATAACTAAAATGACTTAGGCATATTTTTAGGCAACCCTGCACTGCATCCTAGGCATGGCTGGCTCTGTGTTGCATATACTTGTTGTGTATTTATTTGTTTCCTCCCCCTCTTCTCTCTCGTTAGACCTCGGTACCGACGTAGCTCCCGAGACCGACGCAGCTCAGGAGCCCGAAGACACCGTTGACGACCTTGCCTTTGCCGCAGAGCAACCAGGCAAGCACCCCCCTTTTGAACATGCCTATATCGCCTATTCTCTTCTCTTTTATGCTTGCATTAGAATTGCTGCTGCTACTGTTATCCTATTTCCTCCTGCATAGACTGTTTATTATAACCTTCTATTGTTACCTACCTGCTAATCCTAAACTGTTTAGTATAGGTTGGGTAGAGACCCATCAGAGACCCCCACTTTATCCCTACTGCCCCGCTGGATTATCAGAAGACCTGATCAACGGGATTGAAGACCAGGCCCCGGCACCGCACATCACTTCCCCCTTAGTTGCTCGACACTACTGGGTTACTATCGGGTGCCGAGGGTATTACCTCGTCAGCACTTCTGATGATAACCTTGTAGGTTAGTTAATCGGTCATGGTCAGTGAGGGTGATTCCTCCTACACCACCCCCGACAACGACGTCGTCGTGCAACATCTCAAGTGTGGACCTCGAGGGTGATTCCTCTATCGTTCACCTTGACGAGAACATCAGGTGGAATTCCATCGAGGGTGATTCCTCAGGGTTCCCCTTGGTGTTAGACACACGGTTACTATTGTTACTATGACTTTTCACTGAAGCATGTTACTAAAGACGGGTCGGCCCTGAGCGGTACCGACGCGAGCTTAATTGCGAGTGATGTGGAATCGGGTGTACCTAGAGGGTGCCCAAGAGTTGAACACGAGGCGTGGCCGGGCATTCTTAGCCCTTGCCGCAAGTCTTCGAGACGGGGCGACGGGGTCACATCTTTCGTGAGTCTCTGCTCGTTACCGCGCGCTCCTAATCCACTAAACGGTTTGGATATTTGATCCGAGGGGCCTCTGGCCTGATAGCACTAACCATCACGTGGGCATAGTATGGGCGTTCTGCGTCGTATACATCAGCCGAAGCTCTATTGACGTCAGCGAGGAGCGGCCCTCTTTGGATTGGACTGGTTAAGCCCGCGCTTGTATTAAGGGGGCTAGGTCTGCTTCTGGAGCGTCCTCGCAACATGCAGGGTTCCCAGGGCGAAGGCCCAAGACCCCTGGGGGCATAGGTTAGTCCGGCGTGCTGACCTCTCTTTAGAGCCTAGGTCGGGTTGCGGCGTATCGTTTGGCCGAGGCCGGGCATGACCCAGTAAAGTGTGTCCGGCCGGAGTTAAGCGAGCGTGGTGGGTAAGTTGGTGCACCCCTGCAGGGAAGAACACATCTATCGATAGCCTGTCCTACGGTAACAGACACTCGGAGTTGTATCCCGATCGGTACAACTAGAACTGGATACTTGAGATGATAACTGGATAGTATGGCTCTGGGATTGCTTTCTCGCAGGGAGGCAAGGAAGGATCTCTGGACGAGGTTGATAACACTACTACTACTTTACTTTATGCTAATCTGCACTCTTCTAATGCTGCAAGACCGTTGAAGATGTTGAAGATGCTAGTCTTCGATAGGACTAGGATTTTCCCCTCTATTCTGGCATTTCTGCAGCCCAGTCCACATATACAGCCTCCCTTTGATAATGTTGCATATTTAGTGTAGATCCTTGCTTGCTGAGTACTTCGGATGAGTACTCATGTTTGCTTTGCTTTCTTTTTCTCCCCATTTCCCTTTTGGTGAATCCAGACGATGGAGCCCCTGAGATAGTTGCCCCCGCCGACGGCTACTACTACTACGCTCCCGACGAGTACTACTATGAGGAGCCGTCCGACGACCAGGAGTAGGTTCGGAGGGTCCCAGGCAGGACGCCTGCGCCTTTCGATCGTAGTGTTTTATTTTACCCCGCCTTCCTAAAGGCTTATCTCTGTTTCTGTAATATATCTGTACTCAGATATCTGATGCTTCCGCTGACGCTTGTATGCCATCGAGCTATGTATTCGAGCCCTAGAGGCCCTGGCTTGTAATATAAAGCTTGTATGACTTATTTATGTTTTAGAGTTGTGTTGTGATATCTTCAAGTGAGTCCTTAGGCTTGATCATGTGCATTTGCGTGTATGGTTAGTGCACGACTAAGCCGGGGTCGTCACAGGTTGGTATCAGAGCCGACTGCCTGTAGGAATCCCCCTTTCCAACTCCTTGGCCGAAGTTGAGTCTAGTCGTCCAAAACTGTTTTACTAACTTGGTTGTGTGGCTTACGGGCCCGCGTCGCCAATTGGGTGGTATTAGGATCTTTTATTCCTCGTCTCTATTCTAGGACTCTGATCTCTCTTCCTTTCGGGTTAAAATTTTGCTAACTTGATATTAGGTTCTCGTAACCACTTCATCCCGGAGAGCCCCGACATTACCGATGATAGCTTGCTTCGCCAGCAGATTCTGCGGATACTCCTCGATGTTTCTCGAGACCCTCTGCCTACTGCCTTGCAGTTCCTTTCCGCCTAAACACACCTACGAATAAATCCCCATACTTACCCGAGGTCCGTCCATCCCCAGTTGTTCTTGTGATTCCCAAAATACCTGGTAATACTACCTGACCTTCCGAGATTCCTTTGCCGTATATTGCTCTTGAAACTCTTGCATGCCTGCACTATGGCTAATTCCATATGCCTAGTAATCCCCGTCAACATCCTTTGCCAATTACCATTTTGAATCCCCTGAATCAAAATGCTGCGAATGATCGCAATCATCAGTCGATTCCTAGAACTCGTCCTTCCGGCTCAGACGTCATTCTGGATCTGAGCTGGTTCTCGGTAAATCAATCCTTGATTGATTGGCCATCTAATTCTATTCAACATACTCATCTTTTTATCAGAGCCTCTGCCTCTGATTCCCCGATTTTGGAATCGTAAACCCTTCGCATTTAAGCTTCGGCTTATTCAGATGTTTCCATAAACTGATGCCCTTGCATTTCTTCTTCTTCTGGTTGAGTACCGCTACTCACGTCAGATCCTTTGTCGTCTACCTGATCTTTTGTTGGATTAATATCCGACAGCATCTTTCATATTCAAACATCTTATGAGCTCTTCCCTTGGTATTTAGTACCTCCGGTGAATTGTATCATCTGCTTTGACTTCGATACTCTGCTTTCGAACTCGCATCCCTTGCTTTGGTTGATGGTTGTATAGATTCGTAAAATGTCCCGATGGGTTGTATCTATGCTTCTGCCATCTGCGAGAACCCAGAAACTTCTACGAGTCATACTCTACTGGTGTTACGCCAGATAAATTTTCAACATTTCAACTTCACTAAAAGCGAGAAGAGAATGAGAAGTTGTTCATTGAAGAAGTGGGAGTCGACCTTGAACTTTGTGTTCATGCCCAAGGACCCGATCTAGAACTTATCATGGAAGCTGCTCATAAAAATAATTATTTCCTTGGTACAAATTCATCTTGTATCTGTGAATTGATCCTTTGCAATCGTGTTTCCGGCCATATTGATATTCTTGATTCCTTTTCCCGGATAAGTTAGAATACTTGTCCTCTGCAGATCGTTTCACCCGTCCAACCTCTTCTCCGATTTACCTTCCGGTATTACCCCTAGTACTTGTTATTGGGAAGTTTTATACCCCATCACATCATTCCTAGCCTGATCGGCTAAATCATTATTGTATCGATTTTAATTATGCTACCCGGTCCTTATGCCCGAAGCAACTACCGACGACAAGCTAAGCTTACGTCAATCTTCCCCATCTTATCATTTCACCTCGAACAACAAGCTTGATTTCGAGCTTGTGTCATATTCGTGGTTCCAATAACCTTTCGCTTCGGCAATCCTTTTGCTTGATGTCATCGCTGACCAATTACATCTTCTTCAAACCTTTCGACAAATGTGTCGTGATCACCGACAGTATTTTGGATTCCTCGGAGATGTCCATTGAATTCATGGCTAGAAATACCATCTCTACCCCTCGATGATTTGTGATATCATCGATGACATCCTTGACTTTCTGCCAACACATACCTGGTTGTGTTTGGTTAATCCTTATGTTCCGAGATAATCCTGGAAGTGTTCCTTTGTATCTCTTGTGATCTTTCGATCCAACCCCTACTTGAAACACCATGTTATCGCTACCTCCAAGCATGACTATGGTATTCCAAATATCATTGAGAACAGTGAAAATGCAATGCTGCATGTCTCTTCATCAATTGTCCAAACATCGTTGTATGGGTAATATTATGATTCTTCCTTCGCCCCTTTAGCTAAATGCTTTTGAACTTGTTGTCCCATCATGTATATCATGCTCCTCTTGTCCTTGGGAAGGATATACTCCCAATCCTAGTGTGTAAACACATTTTCCTTTCCATTGGTTTGTTTAACCTTCTCGTGATCTATATGACATAAGCAGAAATAATTCCCTGCCTATGAAGACATCTCGGTCTACAACTCTGTCAGTGTGACCCTGTTACTATTGTTGATGACATTCCGGTAACCACCGATGGACGAGAACTTTGCCTATTGGTCCGCCTCGTCTTAACAAGCAGGAAAATGGTTCTCTTCGTCCCTCGCCCTTGGTACCGACGTTGTCGCCGACAGAACTGACAGACTATCCTCTGACATACCTTGATGTTGTGACCGGAAAGATGTCACCGTTCTCACTACTTTCGATCGACCCCCTCACCGCTCCACAGGATCGGAACCTGACTTTCCTGTATATCCTTGATTTCGAAGTTTCCTTTGCTCTTGACTTGTGTGTTATCACGAGCCACCCTCCGAGAGGAGATCTGTTCCCGATACTCTGAACCCTTTTCACACTCTATTCAGGTATCGATCGGATGTCCATTCGCTTGAAATTTCTTATTGTACCTTCATACTTTGCTCTCGATGTTTCATTAAGTTTCAACTCGAGAGATTCTTGTTGCCACCATCCCCGAGTTATCCGCCAGATAACTGACCTTGTAAAGGTCAGCTCTCCCGAAGTTACCCTTTACTTCTCCACTTATATCTCAGGACGAGATTTCTTGTAGTGGAAGAGATTTGTAACATCCCCAGCCTCACACCACAGTAATCACCCTCTGATCATGCCAAGTCACCATGATTAACTATGTTTGATCATCATTACATCATATCTCATTTCAAATTCCAATGCAAATTGCAATTCAAATTTAAAGTGAAAAATAAAAGTTGTTCAAATCAGAAACTAAAATGTTCATTAAATAGCAAATAATTCAGAAACAATTAGAAAATTGTAATCAACATTTATAGAATTAGTTAAGTGACTCTAGCAACCTAAAACAATAGCTAACCGCAACATTTTAATGCATTTTAATTAATCCAGTTTGCAAAGGAAATTATCTTTTAGCCAAACCAATTTTTGGGGATAGAGGATACAGCACTGTGTTATATGGGCTAAGTCACACATTTTATAAAAGTCAATTAGTGGCCTAACAATTTGCAAAACAGTAGATAAGAAAAGAAATAAATAAAAGAAAAGTAGCAGAGGCCCACTGTGCAACTGGGCTCTAGTGCACAATGTGCCTGGCCCAGCCCACCTCCACTCCCTCACCTGTTTCCTGCCGCCGTGTCGCCGTCTCCGTGGCCGCGCGCCTCCCAGCCGGCCGCAGCTCGCCACTGCGATGGGAGCAGGAGCGCGAGTGGATAAGGGCGGCCCGAGCCTTCCCCCTGGCCGCCTCGCCTCACTCTCTCACCTTCCCCCTCTCTCGCCCGCGCTCTCTCCCCTCCAGATCCGCCCCGGCCGCGCCTCTCTGTCGCAGCCCATCGGCGTCCACCGCGGCGACCGCTGCCCCCATCCCTCTTCGGCGCGTCCCGGAGCTCCACGGCCGTCAGCACCATCGTCCACGCCTACGAGCCGGAGCCGGAAGCCCTCCATTCCCGGGCCGGCCTTCTTCTTCCTCCTCGGATCACCGCTGCATCGTCAACAGCTCCGGCAGCCGCGCGTCTTCCCCGGGCCGTCTCAGCAACGTTGGTGAGCTCACGCTCCTCCTCTTCCTCTGGCAGAGCTCGCCCGCACCCCATAGCTAACCCGGCCGCCGTTGCCGAAGCTCGTCGCCGTCGTGGCCATAGGCCGTAGAGCTCGCGATGGGGCTTTGCCTCGTGTTCCTGGGCTCCCCAGGAACCCGTCGATGCTGTCTGCTTGTCCTCCCATGCCTCCTTGCATGATCCCCGTCCGCGCCCGAACTCTGGCGCCTGCCATGCTCGACGTCGGTGCCGTCTTTGGCCGTTCCAGCCGATCCTATCACCTCCATTTGACGCGGCAGTGTCGCCACGTTCGAAGGCACCTAGCCCCGCAATGAGCCGTGCCCCGCAGCCCCGCCTTCGAGCTCGCCCGAGTCCCGGCGTCCGCCCCGCTCGTCGCCGGCGATGCTGCGGTCCTCCTCTGGCCAAGCCACCACTTCCATTCAACGCACCATGGCGCGGGCGTTCGAAAGAACCGACCCGCGCCCCCTTACATGCATCATGGCGTGATTCCGGCGAGGTCCGCGCGCCTCCGCCACATTTTCGGTCGCCTGCGGTGAACCTCCGCCGCCCGCCGACGTGGCCTGACCGGGCCCCACCGCAGAGTAGCTGCCGTTGGGCCCCACGGGCCCTAGTTGACCTAGTTGACTGGGTCAACTGCTGACTGGGCACCCTGACCCGCTGACATGCGGGCCCCACCAGATTAAACGTTTTTATTAATAAATAAAACTGCTAACTAAAATCGATTAATTAGTTAGTAATTAGATAGTCACTGACACCTGGGGCCCACCCCTCTAATTAGTCTGTTAGATTAAGTTTAACCACTGTTAAACCCAGAGAGGCTGACAAGTGGGCCCCACCTGTCAGTTTGACCAGTCAGCGTCTCTGTTGACTGCTGACGTCATCCTTCTGTCATGCTGACGTCATATTTCCTTTTCTGTTAATAAAAATAATTTCAGAAAATAGTTAAAACTTTGAAAATCCATAGAAAATAAACCGTAGCACGGATCGAAAAACTTTCTACATGAAAGTTGATCAGAACGACGAGACGAATCTGATCGTGTCGTCTGTTTCCATGTTGGAACCCTCTACGTAGGTGAACCCGCAACTTTTCTTCCATTTCCGGTAGATGAATAGTGCATACATACCGGTTAATAAATCCCACGTTAATCCTAAAATAACTAAAATGACTTAGGCATATTTTTAGGCAACCCTGCACTGCATCCTAGGCATGGCTTTCTCTGTGTTGCATATACTAGCTGTGTATTTATTTGTTTCCTCCCCCTCTTCTCTCTCGTTAGACCTTGGTACTGTAACACCCCCGGTGGTTAGCCACAGTAATCCCATTTTGATAATGCCAAGTCAGCATGATTATCAGTGCATGATCATCATTAACATCATATTGCATTTCAGCTTCTAACTCAAAATCCAAATTTAAATAAAAGTGGAAAATAAAAGTTGCCCGAACCTGAAAACTAAAATGTGCATCATGTTGCAAATATTCCAATAGCATTTATAAAAATAATTGCAACATTAGTTGGAATTGTGGAAGGACTCGAACCACAAGAAACAGCAGCAACATAGCACTATTTAATCCCTTTTCAATTAATTAAAATCCAAACAAAAAGAGATTTGGACACCCAAACCATTTCTAGCAGTGACTATAATGCACCAAATTTTGGACTAGTCTCATATTTACAAAAGTCATTTGAAGTAAAAACAAAAGACAAAACAGAAATAAAAGAAAAGAAAGAAAAAAAAAAGGAAAGGAAAGGAGAACCCCCCCCCCCCACCCCCCCCCCCCGACTGGCCTCGGCCCCCAAGCCACCGCCGCCAGGCCGGCCCAGCGCGGCGCCACATAGCCGGCCACCCCCACCCGAAACCTAGCCCAACCCCCGATCCCCCCCCCCCCGTCCACTCCCCCCCCCACTCGGTCTTTCCCCCCCCCCCACCTTTCTGGATCGGGGCACGGCGCCCGACCCCGTCGTCCTCCACCGCCCCGACGACCGCGCCCCCCCCCCCCCCCGCCCCTCACGCCCACCCGCCAGTGCCGCCCTTCGCCGCCTCCTCCTCGCCCCGTCGCTCCTCCCCTTCCCCCCCCCGATCCAGAGCCGGATCGGGCCAAGCCCCGCGCTCGGCTGCCCGCGCCCGCGCGCTCGACGCCCCGAGCCGACGCGCCGACCGCGCCCGACCCGTCCTCGACGCCTCGCCCCCTCCACCAATTCAAAGCCTAACCGGCCGGTCGCCTCCCCATTCGTGCCGCGTTCCCCCTCGCCGGACCACGCCGTCGTCCCCGCGCCCGCTGCCCGTGCCCTACAGCGCCGGTGAGGCCTCGGCCTCGGCCTCCCTCCCTCGCGCGCGCACCCCACCCCGCGCCCCGGCCGCGCCCGCATCGCCCTCGTCGCGCTCCGCACGAATCCGAATACACGGTCCGTTCGTCCGTCACACGTCCCTAACTATCAGAACATGCAACCGTCCCTCTCCGGTCATCTGTCTGACAAATGTCCGGAACCGGGAAAACATTCCCGGATGGATTCCTCCTTCCTCGGTGACGTGCAACCATACGTTAGGATACACCCGGCACTGCGTATTATCATGTCGTACGTTGTGTTGCTCAAGTTTGCTCTATATTTATACTGTTTCCTCCCCCTCTTCTCTCTCGGTAGACCCTGACACCGACGTCGTCCCCGAGACCGACGCAGCTCCGGATCCCGAAGACACCATAGACGACCTTGCCCTTGCCGCCGAGCAACCAGGCAAGCCCCCCCTTTTTGATCATCCCGATATCGCCCATTCTAATTTCCCATGCTTGCATTAGAATTGCTGCTACTACTGCTTTACCTATTCTGATGCATAGCCTGTTCATTGTAACCTACTGTTGATAATTACCTACATATCCTAAACTGTTTAGTCTAGGCTGGGTAGAGACCTATCAGTGACCCCACTTATCCCGACTGCCGCGCTGGATCGTCAGAAGACCCGATCAACGGGATTGAAGACCAGGCCCCGACACCGCACATCACCCCCCTTAGTTGTAACGACACTGCAGCGTTACTATCGAGTGCCGAGGGTGAAACCTCTTGTAGCACTTCTGATGTTAACTCTGTAGAGTAGCTATTCGGTCGTGGTCATCGAGGGTGATTCCTCCTTCACCGCTTCCGATAACGACGCTGTCGTACAACACCTCAAGTGTGGACCCAGTGAGGGTGATTCCTCCTAGTTCACCTTGATGGATACATCGAGTGGGAATTCAATGAGGGTGATACCTCGGATTCCCTGATGTTATGAACACACGGATACTTGGACCTTACAATGTTACTTGGAAAGGCGGGTCGACCCTGAGGGGTACCCGCGTGTGATGTGAAGGCGGGTTGCCAGTGTGGTGCCCGAGTGGTGAATACGAGGCGCGGCCGGGCATTCTTAACCCTTGCCGCAAGTCCTCGAGACGGGGCGACGGGGTCACATCTTTCGTGAGTCTCTGCTCGTTACCGCAAGCCCCTAGTCCTAGCGATTTGGATATTTGATCCGAGCAGGCCTCTGGTCTGATAGCACTAACCATCACGTGGGCATAGTATGGGCGTTCTGCATCGTAGCATCAGCCAAAAGCTCTGTCAGACGTCCAGTTCAGCATGGCGGCACGGACGGACCGGCGCCCTCCTGGTGCCAGGCTTCTCCCTGCGCGCAACGACTCGGAGTGCACAGGGCGATGGCCCAAGACCTCTGAGCGCTTAGGATGTAGACCGACGGGGACCTCTCTGCTGAGCTGTAGGTAGGGTTGCGATGTGTCGTTTGGCCGAGGCCGGGCATGACCCAGGAAAGTGTGTCCGGCCGGAGTTAATCGAGCGTGTTGGGTAAGTTGGTGCACCCCTGCAGGGAAGAACACTTCTATCGATAGCCGGTCCTACGGTAAAGGACACTCGGAGTTGTATCCTGATTGATACAATTTAGAACTGGATACCTGTGATGAGACCTGTATATATGGCTCTGGGATTGCTTCTCGCAGGGAGTCGAGAAGGGATCTCAGGACGAGGTGGATGAATGTATGGCTCTGGGATTGCTTTCTCGCAGGGAGTCGAGAAAGGATCTCTGGGTGAGGTTGATATTATTACTGCTACATTATATGGTATTGTTCTACTCTCTTCTACTGCTGCAAGACCGCTGAAGATGCTAGTCTTCGATAGGACTAGGCCTTCTCTCTATTCTGGCATTTCTGCAGCCCAGTCCACATATACAGCCTCCCCTTGATAATGTTGCATATGTAGTGTAGATCCTTGCTTGCTGAGTACTTCTGAGTACTCACGGTTGCTTTGTTTTCCTTTTTCTCCCCATATCAGTTTGACGTGACCAGAGGACGGAGCCCCCTGAGACAGATGCCCCGACGATCGTTACTACTACTACCCAGAGGATGGATACTACTACGAGTTGACTGACGACCAGGAGTAGGATCGGAGGGTCCCAGGCAGGAGGCCTTCGCCTTTCGATCATAGTGTTTTATTTTGCCCCGCCTTCCTAAAGGCCTTTCTGTTTCTATTTCATATCTGTACTCAGATATCTGATGCTTCCGCTGACGCTTGTTCGCAAGCTTATGAATTCGAGCCCTCGAGGCCCCTGGCTTGTAATATAAAGCTTGTATGACTTTATTTATGTTTTAGAGTTGTGTTGTGATATCTTCCCGTGAGTCCTTAGGCTTGATCGTGTGCATTTGCGTGTATGATTAGTGCACGATCAGGCCGGGGGCGTCACAGGTACCGACGCAGCTCCCGAGACCGACGCAGCTCAGGAGCCCGAAGACACCGTTGACGACCTTGCCTTTGCCGCAGAGCAACCAGGCAAGCATCCCCCCTTTTGAACATGCCAATATCGCCTATTCTCTTCTCTCTTATGCTTGCGTTAGAATTGCTGCTGCTACTGTTATCCTATTTTTTGTTGCATAGCCTGTTTATTGTAACCTGCTATTGTTACCTACCTGCTTATCCTAAACTGTTTAGTATAGGTTGGGTAGAGACCCATCAGAGACCCCCACTTTATCCCTACTACCCCGCTGGATTATCAGAAGACCCGATCAATGGGATTGAAGACCAGGCCCCGGCACCGCACATCACTTCCCCCTTAGTTGCTCGACACTACTGGGTTACTATCGGGTGCCGAGGGTGATACCTCGTCAGCACTTCTGATGATAACCTTGTAGGTTAGTTAATCGGTCGTGGTCAGCGAGGGTGATTCCTCCTACACCACCCCCGATAATGACGTCGTCGTGCAACATCTCAAGTGTGGACCTCGAGGGTGATTACTCCATCGTTCACCTTGACGAGAACATCAGGTGGAATTCCATCGAGGGTGATTCATCAGGGTTCCCCTTGGTGTTAGACACACGGTTACTATTGTTTCTTATGACTTTACACTGAACCATGTTACTAAAGACGGGTCGGCCCTGAGGGGTACCCGCGCGAGCTTAATTGCGAGTGATGTGGAATCAGGTGTACCTGGAGGGTGCCCGAGAGTTGAACACGAGGCGTGGCCGGGCATTCTTAGCCCTTGCCGCAAGTCCTCGAGACGGGGCGACGGGGTCACATCTTTCGTGAGTCTCTACTCATTACCGCGCGCTCCTAATCCACTAAACGGTTTGGATATTTGATCCGAGGGGCCTCTGGCCTGATAGCACTAACCATCACGTGGGCATAGTATGGGCGTTCTGCGTCGTATACATCAGCCGAAGCTCTATTGACGTCAGCGAGGAGCGGCCCGCTTTGGATTGGACTGGTTAAGCCCGCGCTTGTATTAAGGGGGCTAGGTCTGCTTCTGGAGCGTCCTCGCAACATGCAGGGTTCCCAGGGCGAAGGCCCAAGACCCTTGGGGGCATAGGTTAGTCCGGCGTGCTGACCTCTCTTTAGAGCCTAGGTCGGGGTGCGGCATATCGTTTGGCCGAGGCCGGGCATGACCTAGTAAAGTGTGTCCGGCCAGAGTTAAGCGAGCGTGGTGGGTAAGTTGGTGCACCCCTGCAGGGAAGAAAACATCTATCGATAGCCTGTCCTACGGTAACAGACACTCGGAGTTGTATCCCGATCGGTACAACTAGAACTGGATACTTGAGATGATAACTGGATAGTATGGCTCTGGGATTGCTTTCTCGCAGGGAGGCGAGGAAGGATCTCTGGACGAGGTTGATAACACTACTACTACTTTACTTTATGCTAATCTGCACTCTTCTAATGCTGCAAGACCGTTGAAGATGTTGAAGATGCTAGTCTTCGATAGGACTAGGCTTTTCCCCTCTATTCTGGCATTTCTGCAGCCCAGTCCACATATACAGCATCCCTTTGATAATGTTGCATATGTAGTGTAGATCCTTGCTTGCAGAGTACTTCGGATGAGTACTCACGTTTGCTTTGCTTTCTTTTTCTCCCCATTTCCCTTTTGGTGAATCCAGACGACGGAGCCCCTGAGACAGTTGCCCCCGCCGACGGCTACTACTACTACCCACACGGCGAGTACTACTATGAGGAGCCGTTCGACGACCAGGAGTAGGTTCGGAGGGTCCCAGGCAGGAGGCCTGCGCCTTTCGATCGTAGTGTTTTATTTTGCCTCGCCTTCCTAAAAGCTTATCTCTGTTTCTGTAATATATCTGTACTCAGATATCTGATGCTTCTGCTGACGCTTGTATGCCATCGAGCTATGTATTCGAGCCCTAGAGGCCCTGGCTTGTAATATAAAGCTTGTATGACTTATTTATGTTTTAGAGTTGTGTTGTGATATCTTCAAGTGAGTCCTTAGGCTTGATCGTGTGCATTTGCGTGTATGGTTAGCGCACGATTAAGCTGGGGTCGTCACACTAAGCAACCCGTCAATGACATTGATGTGTACCTAAGGCCATTAGTTGAAGAACTTTTACAGTTGTGGGATAAAAAAAAGGTGTATGTGTGTGTATGAGCACAAACAACAGGAATTTGACCTACGAGCGTTGCTGTTTGTGACCATCAACGATTGGCCTTCTCTTAGTAACCTTTCAGGACAGACAAACAAGGGATACAATGCATGCACACACTGTTTAAATGAGACTGAAATTATATATTTGGATAAATGTAAGAAGAATGTGTACCTGGGACATCGTCTATTTATTCCGATCAGGCATCTCTTAAGAAAGAAAGGCAATCATTTCAAAGGTGAGGCAGATCATCGGAAGAAGCCTGGCCACCGTACTGGTGATGATATATTTGATATGGTCAAGGATTTAAAATTAATCTTTGGAAAGGGTCCTAGCGAACAATCTGTTCCGAATGACGCTAACGGACACGCACCCATGTGGAAGAAGAAATCTATATTTTGGGAGCTACCCTATTAGGAAGTCCTAGAGGTCCGCTCTGCAATCGACGTGATTCACGTGACGAAGAATCTTTGCATGAACCTGCTAGGCTTCTTGGGCGTGTATGGGAAGACAAAAGATACACCGGAGGCACGGGAGGACCAACAACGTATGAACGAAAAAGACGGCATGCATCCAAAGCAGTATCAAGGTCCTGCCAGCTACCCTCTTACCAAAGAAGAGAAGGAAATATTTTTTGAATGCCTAAGCAGTATGAAGGTCCCGTCTGGCTTCTCGTCGAATATAAAGGGAATAATAAATATGGCAGAGAAAAAATTCCAAAACCTAAAGTCTCATGACTGCCACGTGATTATGACGCAATTACTTCCGGTTGCACTGAGGGGGCTTCTACCGGATTTTTTTTGATTAGCCATTGTGAAGCTATGTCCATTCCTCAATGCAATTTCTCAGAAGGTAACCGATCCAGAAATCCTACCAAGGTTACAGAATGATTTGGTCCAATTTCTGGTCAGTTTTGAGTTGGTGTTCCCACCATCCTTGTTCAATATTATGACGCATGTCCTAGTTCACCTAGTCGAAGAGATTACCATTCTGGGTCCTGTATTTCTACACAATATGTTCCCCTTTGATAGGTTCATGGGAGTCTTAAATAAATATGTTCATAACCGTGCTAGGCCAGAAGGAAGCATCTCCAAGGGCCATGAAACAAAGGAGGTTATTGAGTTTTGTGTTGAATTTATTCCTGACCTTAAGCCAATTGGTTTTCCTCAATCGCGTCATGAGGGGAGACTGAGTGGAAAAGGCACGCTAGGAAAAAATTCAGTAATAAGTATGGACGGGCATTCTTTCACTCAAGCATACTACATAGTTCTACAAAATTCCACCTTGGTGGCTCCGTATATCGAGGAACACATGGATATTGTACGCTCCATGAACCGGAGCAGTCTGTTCCCTGGATTAAACATACACACATGGTGACTTTAGATGGTTGGTTGCAAACACATCTCATGAATAACACCACTATTGGAGATGAGTTGTACTTGTTGGCCAAGTAACCATCTTCGACTATATTGACTTTCAAAGGGTACGAGATAAATGAGAATACATTTTACACGATCGCCCAAGATAAAAAGAGCACCAACCAAAACAGTGGTGTCCGCTTTGATGCAACAAACAACAATAGAAAAAAGGACACATATTATGGTTACATAGAGGAGATATGGGAACTTGATTGTGGACCTTCTTGTAAGGTCTCTTTTTTTCGGTGCAAATTGGTCAATCTTACAGGAGGCGGGGTAAAGGTAGACCCGCAGTACGGAATGACAACAGGGGTTCTCAACAATCTTGGGTACACAGACGAACCATTCGTCCTAGCCAATTATGTGGCTCAGGTTTTCTATGTGAAGGACATGCGTACCAAACCAAGAAAAAGAAAAGATAAGGAAGCAAATACATCATACAATGAGCCAAAGCGCCACATAGTTCTTTCAGGGAAAAGAAACATCGTGGGAGTGGAGGGCAAGACAGACATATCAGAAGATTATAATAAGTTTGATGAAATTCTTCCCTTCACAGTGAAGACTGACCCAAGCATCCTGTTAAATGATGAAGATTCTCCATGGTTACTGTGCAATAATAAGCAAGGGACATACACAAAGAAAAGGTTTTATACCCCAAGATCCCACTCTGGGATGTGACCGGCTTCACCGTCATCGCTTTCTCTCTAGTGAGTTTCCGGACTTATAGCTGGAAAGTCCCACTTCCGACAAACCAGAGGGAATCTTTGTAAGAGTTAGGGTATATATGTGATTTGGGTGTTCCTAGGTGGACTCCAGAGCGTCGGAATCCAATCAAAAAGCTAGGGCATTTTGGCATTTGAAACATGACTTTTGAATAATTATTTATAAGTTATGAATTTTCAATTATTCCTGTCCTTTTAGTATTTTAATTATACAGAGGAGTTAATCAATGCAATTATGTCCAAACAAAATATGAATGTGTAGGTTATGTTAAGACAAACAATTTGACATCCTATTTGCTCCATTTGGCTTAACAGAACTAAAGATATGAATTTTTAAAGTTACAAATAATGTCTTCAATTACTATATTTAATTAATAAGTGCAAAATTAATTATGCTACTTCCTTCCAAAATGATACTAGTTGATAGAAATCTTCAAGATGAATCCACAGAAATCTGAATCAACTCATTTGGTTTAGTTTTCAAATTGTTATGAATTTTACAAGAATTAATTTCAATCTGTAGAATTGAATCTCTCAAATAATTTCTTCAAAATGAAAATTAATTGAAAGGCACCATTAGTCCCAGTTGCAACCACCAGCCGGGACTAAAGGTTTCAGCTCCGCGGAATTTTGGCCGCCGAAAAGGTTGGCGTTTAGTCCCGGTTCGTGGCTGGAGCCGGGACTAAAGGTTGGCATTTAGTCCCGGTTCGTGGCTGGAGCCGGGCCTAAAGGACCTTTAGTCCCGGTTCATGGCTGGAGCCGGGACTAAAGGTCACGGGTATATAATGTCCCGATGCCAGCCATCGCCCGGGAGAAGGAACAGATCCACGCCTGCCAGGCCGCTCGCCTTCAACCTCCGACCGCCAGAGATCGCCGACGCCGTCCCGCTCGCTCCGGCCCCTACCCGAGCTCGCCGTCTGCCTCATCTGACCCGTCGTGAGCTCCTGCACATTTCTCCCCTAACGTCGTGCTTTATTTCTCGCCGTAGCCGTCGTCCCCTTGCTGACCATAGCACGCTGCCGCCCGAGCTCGTTGCTGACGCAACTCCGGTGACTTTGGGTCCTGTGCGCATTCCCGTTGGGCTTGTGTGCATGCGTAGGTTCGTTTGGTGCTAGCAGTTGCACCTGCCGTGCACCGCAACGCCGAAACCACCGAGTCCCAAACTCCGGCCGCCACTAACCTCGATGCCACCATTGATTCTGGCCACCCCAGGCCCGGCTTGTAGGAGATATGCCCTAGAGGCAATAATAAATGCTATTGATTATCTCCCTGTTCATAATTAGGTTTATGTTCCATGCTATAACTGCTATGGTTCTCGAGTCTACAATAACCACGAGGCTCGGAGGAAGACTCATATGCACGTGTGGAATAATAAACGGTAAAATGTATTCCTAGTCTAGCCTCTAAGACCAGCTCAAGTGTTGCATGATGGTCCTGTTTTCCTGATCATGGGCATGTCTATGCCAGCAATTTTGAGGGCACAATGTTAGAATAACATTTGTGTTGAATCGACCCGATTGATGTTATGCTTGAGATACATTTGTCACAAGTTAATGGTTAATAACATAGAGATGGTTAACGTTTTCATGATTCCTCAAACCATGAGAGTATCGAGTTTCTTCATGCTTGATTCATGAACTTTGGGGTTTGTTAAATGTCATCCATAACTGGATGGCTATTACGGCGGCTTATGGGTTCATGGGAAAGTATGTCAAGTAACTTGATAGCTCAAGATTGGGATTTGCTCCTCCGACGATGGAGAGATATCTCTGGGCCCTCTCGGTGTTACGGTATCCATCATCGTCTGGCCAGACACAGGGTGATTTGATCACAGGGATGCTGGAACACGGTAACGAGAAAAGAGAACAATACCGGTAACGAGGTAACTAGCATAGTGGACAAGTTGTTGATCCACGGGAATGCCAACATGTCTCACCTCGGGTATTTGTAACATATCACGAAGCAACAGGAATAGCACACAGCAACTGGAGGTTCACTCGAACATTCATTCGTGTGGGTATAGGGGTCAGTATGGGTGTCCACGGCTCCGATGTTGATCATTAATCAGGAAGTGTTCCAGTCATGTCTATACTTCACCGAACCTATAGGGTCACACGCTTAAGGGTCATCTACCTACTGAATACTAGACAAGGAGTCCGAGAGAAAGTCACTGGAAAAGTTTCAGAGACAACGGAAAAGTTTCGGAGAGAACACCGAAAAAGTTTTGGTAAAACCGAAAAGTTGTTTCACATAAAACCATTGATCCAAAAAGGTTTCGGCAAGCTCCGGGAATGTTTTGGAGGTTGCCAGCTTGGTCTGGTAATTTCTGGAATTTTTCCAGAGAAAAAACTGAAAAAATGTTTTGGAGCTACCGGAATTGTTTACCGGGTAAACGAAGTTGGTTTTAAATTAAACCACCATACCAGAAATGTTCCGGAGCACGTCCAGATAATTTTAGAGGGTGTCGGAAATGTTCTGGGACCTTCCGGAATTTTTCAGAAGTAATAGTCGCGGAAAACATCTTGCCCCAGCGTGAGGGGACAAGATCCCACGGATCGTGGGGGCTGTTTTGGGGGCGCCCCCCCCCCCCCCCCCCCCCCCTTGAGGGGGCAGCCCCTTGTGGCTGGACAAAGATGTTGGGGGGCCCCCCATGGTGGGGGGAGCCCCCACAAATGGTGGAAAGTGTTGGGAGGAAGGTGGGGCCCCATGAGGGAACACCATGGACAAGGGAACATGTTTTCTTTGTTTGGTGGGTGCATGTTTTGTGGGCTGAATTTCAGCCCCCCTCACCCCTTCCACCACTATATAAGGAGGAGGAGAGGTGCTCTCCAACTCCACTCCAACTCTCTCACACAAGCCATGCATGATCTGGCATTCTCTCTCCCTCCCACGAAATAGTTTCGTAGTGCCGAAAGGCTGTCTGGGTTTCGGTGGGAACTAGTTCTGGACGGCGAAGCCCTGCCGGATAGATGACACCGTATGTGTGCAACCCCATAGAGAGGTCATAGTTTCGTCGTTTTGCCCGAGGGGCTGTTCGAGTGTCCTCCAGAAGGGTTGTCCGAGTAACCGTCCGAGTTTCGAGGTTCCTCCCGAAGGGCTGTCCATGACACTGTCCGAGGGACTGTCCGACCGCCTCCCGGAGGGCTGTCCGAGGGGCAGATGAGGGAGTACATCCTCGCGGTTGGGATCTGCACCGCCGATCGTCATCGACTCTACTTCCGGTGCGCTACGAGTCGGTAACGAAAATGATCAAACCTTGTATGCAGTCTCCCTAGTGGTCCTGGGCTGGTGCGTAGGTCGGAAATTTTTTATTTTCTGCTGCGTTACCCTACAGTGGCATCATGAGCTGTGCTATGCGTAGATGCAGGTTGCGATCTAGAATACATAGAGATGTATGTGTGTTGCACAATATAATTAGGTAGTAGATGAGTTCTATTATTGAAAATTATTTGTGCGGGTTGCAGATGAAATCTGTTACCCGATGTTCCTGTTGCTTACCTTGAATTTGCATAATCTTGATCTTGAAGGCATGGTGGAATCTCACAAAGTTCTGGCAATCCGCTGCTCCTGAGTATGCTGATTGACAGATCAATGAAGTGCTAACAGTTCTTTGGGTTCCACCATAGTTAAAGAAAGATGGATGTTTCGCAGACGAAAGGGCAATGCAGATATGATCTGCACGGGGGTCATGCGTATGACGAAGTTCAGTATGGGGCTCGAAATTTTATTATCTCGTGTTTCATACACCCCGCATTGTTAATCTAGCGACTTGGATTATCATACTTGATGATGGACGTTGGTAGCTTCGGTTTGTTTCGAAACCTTAGAAGCCACGTAAAACAAGTTTTTGCATGAACCGATTAGAGGCGTCTAACTTGGTTTTGCAGGAGGGTTTGCAGGATGTGCATATGATGTGGTATAGCAGTGCTCATATTTAATTTGATTATGTATGAGATGGCTATAAAATGTAAATTAACATGACCTGCGTGTCATGATTCGGCATGATGGCTGGAGGCATATGATTGCACTTTTATGACCTGCGTGTCAACCTTTAGTAATGCACTTATTTTATTAGCTATAGAGATAACAATATTATTTGGTGCATCGACAAGGTGGTGGCAATCTTCGCGAATGTGAACACCGACGTGAATGCCGAAGATGAAGAAATACAAGACTTCTCCGTCAGAAAGGGCTATACCATATCATGCTATTATGAATTGCCTGAGTTGTTTATCCCTTATGATGCACCCTTCTTGATTGCGCTATAGTCGCTTTTTATTAGGGTGATCTCTCACAAAAATATCAAGTAGTTAGTGTTCTCCCAAGTGTATCACCGTCACGGCACCTAACTTTTCGGGGTATCACATGGATATATGGGTACGAACGATTAGGGATGTGTGAGGCGGGTGAGTTGAGACCTCGCAGCGAGATCACTTGGTTGTCTTGACGTTCTAGCTTGAAAGTCCTGAGCTCGGAACACGCCCATCGAAAGATGAACAAGAGTCACATAGAGATGTGATTGGCAAGTTGGCCTACCGATTGCAATTCTTGTCACTTGAGATGGATACATCCTTGGCGTTGAATTGTAATATGGATCTTGAATCGCTCACAATCAATTATGAGAGATATTGATTTGAGTGGGAGCGCTCTGTAGAATTAACTTGATTAATTCTCAGTGCAATTAATTGTGAACTCTGTCTAAGTGTGGTTTGCATAAAAGTTGTAGAATAATGGCTCGCGTTTCCACCTTCCCTGTTAAAATTGAATAGCTGTTAAATATCTAGTTAAATCTTTACGGTTGGTAATGTAATGTGAGGATTGTCCTCAAGAGTACCGAGAAGGATTTTGTCCTATCGCATACTTTTGGTATTCTCTCGCTTATGCTATGGATCATATGACTCTCGTCCTTCGATCCAAAAGCTAGAATTCCGTTTCAGTCAAGTGCAATACGTTTGCTTCCATGAGACCCGAACTTCGAAAGTTTGGATAGTTATGTGATATTCATGGAATCTGAAAATCATTTTCAGAGACAGACAAAGGATAAAAGATATGAGATATCCAAAGCAATATTTGTTTGCAAACTATTAGTAAAGGTGTTTACTATGCATTAGACTGATAAAAGAGGGATCCAGGAGAACGCCTGTCATATGATGAAAGGTGAATAAAACAACAACTTAAAGAGAAAGGAAGTGTCCGAAGGGTGTTAGTGAGACTTTCACGCCTAAGAAGTCCAGGGCTAATGCCGCTCTTAAGTTGAGTGCTTCTTCTGTGAGTAGGAGAAATACTAAAAGTTAAACTGTTAGAAGTATAAAGGCAATAAGATAGGAGTCTGGAATATCCAGCTCATGTATGAATGTCATACAAGTTTTTGATGTTTAGAAGGCTGGTCAAAGATATAGTTCTTGGGAATTATGGTTAAACATGTTAATCACTAATTCTTGGGTATTGTGAGTTAATCACAAAGATACCCGCTCGATTTCATTCTGTTGCAACTCGATGTAAGAACTACTATGGCCTGAAAGACTAGCCAGGAATGAGGTTTAGGTATACACAGGGAACATAGTAAATGTTACTATACCTTCCATCGGTGTATTACCGTCTGTATTTATTTTCATAATTCATTTAGAGTTTTACACACTCTAGCCCATTGCATAAGGTATCTTGGAAGAAGGTTGTTCATAAGAGAACTTTTGATGTTCGGTGTTATGAATAACATAAGGGCCATACTTTCATTATGAATGAGATGTATGTTATGAATGTTGATAATAATACATTACCTCTGGGTTTACTTTCATAATTCATTTTAGAGTTTCATACACTCTAGCCCATTGCACAATGTTTGTTGCAAAAGAGTTGTTCATAAAAACAACAATTATTGTTCAGTATTATGAATAACATGAAGGGCCATGCTTCCATCCAAGATGGGATGTATGTTATGAATATTGATAGTAATATGATACATCCATAACACAGACGCTAAATGTTGCAAGACTAAAAGAATACCACACAGGTGTGGCACTGCATTTGGTCACATTGGCAAAACCCGCATGGAAAATTCCATTATGATGGATTTTGAAGTCATTTGATTTTGAATCATCTGACACTTGCAACTTTCCTCCAAAAGGTGAAGTGACTGAAATACCGTTCACAGGCCAAAAGGAACAAGCAACGAACTTATTGGTGATCATACATTTTGATGTGTGTAGTCCAATAAATAATGTTGCAAACAGTTGATTTATCTATCTTCAAATATGACTCAAGTAGATATATGGATATTTGCTTGATGAGACGTAAGTCTTGATCTTTTGAAATCATTCGAAAGGTTTTCAAAAATGAAATAGAAGTTATTGTAACAAGAAAATTATGTTTCTACAATTCGATTGCAGAAAGGAAAATTTTGAGTTACAAGTTCAGCGAATGTCTGATGAGTTGTGAAAGGGGTTTCATAACTTGCACCTCTCGGAACACCACTACAAGTGGAAAATCCGTGAAGATGTAATCGAACCATTAATGACATGGTAAGATCAAAGATGACATAAATAAATTTGCCATTATCCCTTTTAAAAGTGATGCTTTAGAGACAACGGCTTTTACACTGAAAAGAACTCCATCAGGTCTGTTGAAATGACGCCATGGTATGGTACGCCCAACCATGTTATATCTTTTCTTAAACATTTGGAATATGGGGCTTGTGTAAAAGTTTACAAACCTATTCCAAATCAGACAAGTGCTACTATGTAGGTTATCCCAAGTAATTGGGTATTCCTCCCTCACTATACCGAGGCAAATAGGTTTGCCACAAAGAACGGTATGCTTTTTGAAGAAAATGGTTCTTTCAAAAAGGTGAGTGGGAGAACAGTGCAACTCGACGAGATAACAGTATCGTCGTCATCAGATCAAAGGAAAGATACCTTGGAAGTAATTCCAGAGTTTCCAACTGCGACTGATACGGAAGTCTCTATAATAAAATGTATGGACTTCGGTCGAACTTGCAGCTGAACCACGTAGGCAAGGCTCGTGCAAACCTCTCAGGTGCGCAAACGAGATGTTGTTGTTAGACAACAGTATACCTACAATACACAAGGAAGCGTTGATGGGCCCTGACTCCGGAATTGGCTAAATGCCAATACAATCCGAGATAGTTTCCATATAAGTGATTCAAGATTAAAATCTTGATACACCTTTCGGAAGACTTAGAGTCTGACGAATATTTATGGAACTTAAAACTGATACAGATAAAATGATTTATCCATAAAGCTTGACTTGTTGAAATAACAAGTTCAAGGAGTTGACTACGAATAGGTTGTTTCACCTTAGCGATGCTTAAAGTCGGTTCGGGTTGAACTAGCAATTAATACATATTTCAATCATGAGATATGAAACAAGGATGACGAAAGGATTTCCATCTGATGGAAATGAAACCAAGGACTTGCATGTGTTACAGTCCAAGGTATTTTGTCAGTCCAGAGGATGCTAGTGAGTGTGCATACTTCAGAGTTCCAGCGATGGACAGAAGAGAGCAAAATGGAGTTGGAATCTTCGTGTTTTGATGAAATGGTCAAAAGGGTTTTGACTTCATCAATGGGTAACGAAGATGCTTGTGATTCAAGAAAGTAAGTGGGAGCATAATAATATTTCTAAAACCGTTGTGTGCTTTACACATTGTTAATTGGAAATAAATTTCTTGACATGAATTAGGAATTCATTTGAAAATAGTTTTTTCGATGAAGTGCTTGGGCTAAATAGCCTTAATATTAGGCATAATGATCTATGGAGATAGATTTACCTAATGGGGCTAAGCAATGAATACATATTGACAAGATGCTAAAACTTTTTAGCATTTAAAACACCAAGGAGTGATTCTTGTTGAAGTCACATGGAAAGAGTTTTGCAAGACTCGGTGTCCCAAAAACACTGATGAGCAAAATAGATGATGGAGATTCCACACACCTTCGTGTTTGGATTAATCATGTATTCCATGGTATGTAAAAACAACCAGATATGTCCAATACTCCAAAGTCGTTGCGAGTATAGATACCAAAGTGATCAAAAGTACTGATCATGGGACAACAGTGAAAGATGTCATTGAGTACTAGAGTAGTACTGATGACATGTTTTCTCGCAAGCAGAGATTATGAAGTGCTCGTTGTAAGTAATTACATCGATACAGTCTTCATCAATGCTCCATGCGATTTTTGATTTAAGTTAAGGGTTTTGTATAATACACAATATGGTGGCACGGTAGTTGGAAATTGTTCCAAACAAGTTACTGTGGTGAATTCTATAACAGAGGCGAAGTATGTTGCCGCTTTTAAAAGCGACAAAGAAGTTGTTGAATCATATAGTTCATTCATGAACTTAGTATGGTTCCAAGATGGCTTTGGTCAATGGGACACTATTGCAGATAGTTGCTCCATAGCTCAGTCTGAGGAATCAGGTTTCGACCAATGATTCACACATATGCAAAGCCAAGTCCACACAAAATATGAATTTTGTGAAAGCGTGAAAACGCGAGGATATGCAAAGATACACACGGATCTGAAGTTGTCCGATCCGTTGGACATCAGGCTATACCACAAGCGAAGCATATTTACACCGGTGTGCCACAGGTGTAAAGTGCATTAGCATTAACTAGATTATTAACTCTAGTTCAAGTGGGAGTCTGTAGGAGATATGCCCTAGAGGCAATAATAAATGTTATTGATTATCTCCCTGTTCATAATTAGGTTTATGTTCCATGCTATAACTGCTATGGTTCTCGAGTCTACAATAACCACGAGGCTCGGAGGAAGACTCATATGCACGTGTGGAATAATAAACGGTAAAATGTATTCCTAGTCTAGCCTCTAAGACCAGCTCAACTGTTGCATGATGGTCCTGTTTTCCTGATCATGGGCATGTCTATGCCAGCAATTTTGAGGGCACAATGTTAGAAGAACATTTGTGTTGAATCAACCCGATTGAAGTTATGCTTGAGATACATTCGTCACAAGTTAATGCTTAATAACACAGAGATGGTTAACGTTTGCATGAATCCTCAGACCATGAGAGTATCGAGTTTCTTCATGCTTCATTCATGAACTTTGGGGTTTGTTAAACGTCATCTGTAACTGGATGGCTATTCGGCGGCTTATGGGTTCATGGGAAAGTATGTCAAGTAACATGATAGCTCAAGATTGGGATTTGCTCCTCCGACGATGGAGAGATATCTCTGGGCCCTGTCGGTGTTACGGTATCCATCATCGTCTGGCCAGACACAGGGTGATTTGATCACAGGGATGCCAGAACACGGTAACGAGAAAAGAGAACAAAACCGGTAAGAAGGTAACTACATAGTGGACAAGTTGTTGATCCACGGGAATGCCAACATGTCTCACCTCGGGTATTTGTAACATATCGCGAAGCAACAGGAATAGCACACAGCAACTGGAGGTTCACTCGAATATTCATAAGTGTGGGTATAGGGGTCAATACGGGTGTCCACGGCTCCGATGTTGATCATTGATCGAAAAGTATTCCAGTCATGCCTATACTTCACTGAACCTATAGGGTCACACGCTTAAGTGTCATCTATCTGTTGAATACTAGACAAGGAGTCTGAGAGAAAGTCACTGGAAAAGTTTCAGAGACAACAGAAAAGTTCCAGAGAAAACACCGAAAAAGTTTCGGTAAAACCAAAAAGTTGTTTCGGATAAAACAATTGATCCAAAAAGGTTTGGACAAGCACCGGCAATGTTTTGGAGGTTGCCAGATTGGTCTGGTAATTTCTGGAATTTTTCCTGAGAAAAAACCAAAAAAATGTTTCGGAGCTGCTGGAATTGTTTACCGGTAAATGAAGATGGTTTTAAATTAAACCACCATACCGGAAATGTTCCGGAGCGCATCCAGATAATTTTAGAGGGTGCCGGAAATATTCTGGTACCTTCCGGAATTTTTCAGAAGTAATAGTCGCGGGAAACATCTTGTCCCAGCGTGAAGGGACAAGATCCCACGGATCATGGGGGCTGTTTTGGGCTGTTTTGGGGGCGCCCTCCCTTGAGGGGGCAGCCCCTTATGGCTGGACAAAGATGTTGGGGGGGCCCATGGTGGGGGCAGCCCCCACAAATGTTGGAAAGTGTTGGGATGAAGGTGGGGCCCCATGAGGGAACACCATGGACAAGGGAACATGTTTTCTCCATGTTTGGTGGGAACATGTTTTCCTTGTTTGGTGGGTGCATGTTTTGTGGGCTGAATTTCAGCCCCCCTCACCCCTTCCACCACTATATAAGGAGGAGGAGAGGTGCTCTCCAACTCCACTCCAACTCTCTCACACAAGCCATGCATGATCTGGCATTCTCTCTCCCTCCCACGAAATAGTTTCGTAGTGCCGAAAGGCTGTCTGGATTCCGGTGGGAACTAGTTCTGGACGGCGAAGCCCTGCCGGATAGATGACACCGTATGTGTGCAACCCTGTAGAGAGGTCGTAGTTTCGTCCTTTTGCCCGAGGGGCTGTTCGAGTGTCCTCCCGAAGGGCTGTCCGAGTAACCGTCCGAGTTTCGAGGGTCCTCCCGAAGGGCTGTCCGTGACACTGTCCGAGGGACTGTCCGACTGCCTCCCGGAGGGCTGTCCGAGGGGCAGATGAGGGAGTGCATCCTCGCGGTTGGGAGGTTGTAAAATCCTAGCTGCGGGGATCTGCACCGCCGATCGTCATCGACTCTACTTCCGCTACGCTACGAGTCGGTAACGAAAATGATCAAACCTTGTATGCAGTCTCCCTAGTGGTCCTGGGCTGGTGCGTAGGTCAGAAATTTTTTATTTTCTACTGCGTTACCCTACACGGCTAACCGCACCACTCGACGCGCGAGTTCACCAGCTAACTGTAGGTGATCTCCGCCATTTGGACGCTGGAGCGCGAAACCCGTGGCCCGCCACCGCGTCTAGCCTCACCGGCGTTGAACCGCCGACGGGTTTAGGTCATTTTGACCAAATTTGACTCCCCCTGGATTCAATGACAAGTGGGCCCTGGCCCTGCCTAATTTTTAGCTTAGGGCAAAAATTAACACTAATTTTTGTGTTAGTGACTGAGTCACTGGCCAATGGGCCCCATTTGTCAGATTTGACCAGGGACAGCCCAGTTGACTTGCTGACGCAATGATGACATCATGCTAACGTTATAATAATTTTCTGGTGATTTTATATTTCAGAAATGATTTATAAAATCCAAAAAATTGTTTAAACTTCAAAAATTCGTAGAAAATTAACCGTACCTCATAATGAAATAATTTATATAAGAAAAATTATCAGAAATAATCAAGGACTCCATCTGTATAATTTTCATGCATGAAAAACCAACTTATTCTTGCTGTATAAGTGAAAACATCTAAATGGCATTTAAAATGCTTAAATTGGAGTTTGCATTGGTTCAAATGGACTTTATTGCACTCTTGTTGCTAGTTGCATTAGCACAATCCACAACATTCTTAACATGTCATGTTCATGCATCATATTGTTGCATTTGTTGTGTATTGATTGCCGAAACTGTCCTTCTCGATAGGTCCTGCTCTTGTGAGTGGCACCGAGCCCCTGTCTGAGGAGCAGTACTACCCTGTTGATCCCCCAGGCAAGCAATCCCCCTTGATCATTCCGATGCAACCCCACTCTCTTGCTCCTGCTCTCTTTTACTGCATTAGGACAACAATGATTCAACTGTTACTTTATGTTGCGGTGGTTGAACCCATTCCTCTGCATAACCTGTCATTGTCACAGTAAACCAACTTATACTTGCTGTATAAGTGAAAACATCTAAATGGCATTTAAAATTGTTGTGTATTGATTGCATCTCTAGTATTGTTCTTCTCGATACTATGATTCAATTTTTGCTTATTGAATGCATTCTAATTTAAATACTAAATTGTTTTATCTTTCTTCTGGATTAGCTAAGCTATGGACGATAGCGGCACAGACTATGAAGAGGATATCTTCGAGATAATACGCTCCTCCCAAAACCAAGAGAATGAACCAGATGACGGATCACAATTTCTGAACGACTCCGGTGAGGGACTTGAGCAAGAACCAAGAGATGAAAGGGAAACAAACAATGATGGTGAAGAAAATGTTAGACAATTAACAAAGTCCAGTGAGGTATATATATATATTAGGCCTCTGGTGATCATTAGATGTATTAATTGATTTGAATATATACATTAACAAATCTTTCTTATTTTAGCCCTCCGGATCAAGCCAATCTCCTAGAAGGGTACAAGGTCGGGCCAAAAAGTTGGGCGATGGCATAAAGTTCAACATCGATGAAGTCGCAGAAGATGGCGAACTGATTGCTCCTAAACAGAATGCCCGTAAATTTATAAATCAATGCGGAGTTTGTTAGCGACAACATCCCGATCACCATCGAGAATGGAATAAGCCAAAGGAAGATCAAAGAGTTAGTTATGTCGACGTAAGATCGAAAAATTTGCTTTGGGATACACTCATGTCACATTTCAACCTACCAGAGGGTCTCACAGATGGCCAACGGTTGAAAGTCAAGCAGTTTGCTCTTAAGAAGATGGCCACACAATTCTAGAGTTGGAAGAAATAATTATACAACGACTACATCCAGGCAAAAAAGAAGCCTCCAGAATTCACTGGAGCACTAGAGAAGATAAAAGATCACTGGGACGCATTTGTGAAGTACAACGAATCGGATGAAGCCCTAGAAAGGTCAAGAAAAATAAAGATAAATGCTGCGAAAAAGGAGTATCACCATGTTCTGGGGACAGGTGGCTACAAGAGAGCCGTGCCTAAATGGGAAGCAGCTGAGGCCAAGATGATTGCTGAAGGGGTCATTCCAGCTATAGCGAATTGGCCCGAGAGGTCCAAGAATTGGTTTTATGCGCATGGGGGACAGTTGGACAAAGTGACAGGGCAGATTATTGAAAAGGCAGATCTTAAAACAGCCTCGGACGCTTTACTTGAAGCAATAGAAGATGCTCGAAAGGGGTTGTTCCAGCCTGAGAGAGAGAGAACGACGAGCTTACACGTGCCCTCGAGAATCCTGAACATGGAGGACGAACACGAGGCAAAGGCGTTGTTTCGTGGGTTCAAGGGTTTTCAGAGTGGAACAAAACTTATAGAAGCCGTCAGAGAAAAAAGAAGAAGGATGCAGACCGGCTTCAGAAGGTAGAAACAAAGAACGAGGAGTTTGAACGCATTTTAAAGCGGCAGCAGGAGCAACTGTATAGAATTAGCCAGCAAAGGGCATCTCCGCGGTAGGAGCAAGCATATCTAGCATTGGATAGTACCGTCCCATCTATGCGAAAAAGTAGCATGGGTTCCACGGGGGTCCGGGCCGATGATGCATTGCTGGCTCGCTACCCCGTGGATGATATCAAAGAGAGGACAAAATGTGAGCTACACCAGAAAATGAAGAACTTATCCATGAAGGTGGCGGTCGGCTTTGCTTTACCAAATGCACCTGAAGCAACCATCCATGGCAATCCGATTCCAGCTGGCTATGCTCCTGTTGGGGTGGATGAAGTTCTGCCGATATATGACTCACTAGAGCTTGACATTCCTGGAGGTGAAGGGGATCAGACACTGGGTGAAGTCATACATGGTGTCATTGTATGGAGAAAGGAATGCATCGTGTTTCCAGACTCGACGCCAAGGGCACCGACTCCTCCGAGTAGCAATACACCTCTAAGCAGTCCACCCCACCTTGAGAGGGAGCCCAGCGCGAGTCCACCACATCGATCTCCGCCGCGTCAGCTGACTCCACCCCCTATGTCCCAGCAGCAGGGCCAAAAGTAGAAGAAATCTAGAAAGAAGAAAGCCAACGACGAGCCTCCTGCCAAAAAAAGTTAGCTTACGATAAGACTGATGAGGAAACCAGGCGTGGTTTTCGAAGTGAAGTCCCATTTTACACCGAAACCACCCCTGCCGCCAAAGGAGATAATACCTATGAAAATCGCAAAGCACTTTGTGGAACTTCTTGAGTGACCCCCGGCACATGTGCAGAATAGGCCATCAGACTATGACCGCTCTATTAGGAAGTCATATGAGGAACAAATGCAGCAGTCGAGACGTACAAGTAGTAATAAAAGATGGAAAACAGTTCCCTAGCTCGGAGAACAGGTAATGCAATCGATCCCCCGCTCAAGGTGATTACACATAAGGTAACCGACGCTACTAGAGAGTTTGGTATAAGTGTTGATCAACTCCTAGGCACCGAGGAAGTCCCTGTGGCTGATGTAGCACGGCAATATGTCCCCGGGAACCCTCTTGTCAGAACTGAGCAGGTCCCGCATCTATCAACACAAATGCGAAGATTGCATGAGTGGTACATGAAAGAAGTAAAGAACGGGCGAGAGATGCTCATGGTGAAAGTCAAGGAAGAGCATTACTTCTATGAAAACGAGCTATGCATTGAGTTTCCAGAAATATTTTAGTTATACAATCAAGACACACTCGACAAATCTATCGTCAATTGCTATTGTCTGTAAGTGATTTCTTTCTGTAATTTAAGTCCCTAGCTCAGCTCGTTCATTGCCTGTAATTATCCTCACTATATTCTTCTGTACGCTATTATGCAGAATGAAGATTCTTGAATGCAAAAGAGATGGAATCTATGACATTGGATTCATTGACCCATATATCATTAATGAAATTATGATACAAAACCACGCCAAAGACTCAGAGAAGAACTTGCTAAGGTTTATGAAGGTACTAAATACCAGAACAGAAATACTATTTCCTTACAACTTCAAGTGAGTGTTACTGTCCTGTACTACAAATTCTATTTTTCTTACTCGATGTAAGTGTAGTTGATGAGTTATGCATGCCTGTTTATATAAATGTGTGCGCAGGTTCCACTGGATCCTGCTAATCATTAGAGTTGACGCTGGAACTGTTGAAACCCTGGACTCACTAGGTAAAGACCCTCGAGAATACACCAGCGTGGTTTTGATGCTCGGCAGGCAATTTCAATCATTATCGCACTATATCGGCCTCTTTCATTCATTTCCTGATATTAAGTAATTAATAACTCCTTTATTCATTTTCTTTGCCGGGCAGGGATTGGAAACAGTTCATCAAAGATGTTGCCGGTGAATGGAAATTGGAGCTGAAATGCCGACGGCCCAAGGTAATTAAGTAGTACTAACTAGGTCTGCGCATCTCTTTAATTCTAGTTTCAATACCATTATCATGCTTGATTATTATCTGATTGAATTCTATTCTCGCAAAGTGCATTAGGAAGAAACAGGGGACTAATTTATGTGCATACTACGTTTGCTAGAACATTCGCATTACGACCGAATGGCGCAAATTTGTAAGACAACCTCGGGTACGTAAACACTATTCACAATTTTTTTATGATGATCTAATATATATACACACAACTAATATATTCATATTGATCTCCTTCTTTAAAGATGGAACAGATGCGGGAGAAGCTCCTACCAAAGAACTGCATACAAGCAATTCAAGAGGAAATTGCGGGATTTTTGCTTACGAAGGTCATATCTGAAAGCGGAGAATACCATTGCCGCTAATGCCTGCATGTAATGATCTCCAAGTTGTAGGAGAAATTGTATATACCAAATTGTATATATATATATATATATGTATGGTCGTACAAGAAATTATATTATATATGTATGGTCGTATGAGAAATTATATTATGTATACATAACGTGTACAATATGTAGTAGCGTAAAATATGTTTGAAATAAAAAAGAATTGAATGGTAAACACAGAATGAAAAGGAAAAATAAACCATAAACCCTAAAACCCTGAACCCCAACACCCTGGACCCCAACACAAAATCCTTAGTCCCGGTTGGTGTCACCAACCCGGACTAACCGGGACTAAAGGTCCTCCAGCCCCCGGCGCTAGCTCGCAGCCACGTGGAGGGGCCCTAGTTCCGGTTGTTGACACCAACCGGAACTAAAGGTCCTCCAGCCCCAGCGCGCGCTCGCGGCCACGTGGAGGGGCTTTAGGCCCGGGTTGTGGCCAACCGGGACTAAAGGGTGGGGGCCTTTAGTCCTAATTTCGTTGTCCCGGTTGGTGACCCGGGACTAAAGGCCATCGCCAACCGGGACTAAAGCCCCTTTTCCATTAGTGAAGGTAAGTAAATTAAGGTGATTGATTATCATATACATGGAAAGTTGGACGAAGGGGTGGTGGGAAAAAAGGTGAAATGGAAACCTTACGTTCTTTTTAAGTTGTAGAGAAAATAGATAGTAGAGATAAAAAAATGAAATCACCACCCATAAAAAAGGAAAGGAACCTGTTCATTTCCTCCACCCGCCTCATCATTAGTTCTTAGTTGTATGTAGCATTTATGTTATTAGATGATGGCCTGCGCGTTGCTGCGTTAACTTTGTTAAAAATGCATAAATAGTTGCTAAAATAACTAAATCTAATGTAAAGAAATATAAGCTTGAAAATAAAAAAAGGTTTCTAAAATAGAATAAAAACTATTGAATTATTGTTAAAAATATCATTTTAAACAAAAAATGTGAAGAATGACTGACATGCATGCATGATATGGTAACATTACATGCATAGACTAATGAAAAAATAATTGTAATTTATAAGTTTGCTTATGTGGCAAATTTTGCATAGCTTAGTGGGAGAGAAGATTTAAATGCATGGCTTAGTGGGGATGTTGAGGTGGACACTTTGCATGTTAAGAGAATTGGGATCAACTTTCTAAGAATGTAGGATTTGAGGAGCCTAATGTCATGCCACTAACTACTTATACACAAGTTCATATTGTTCCAAATTCTTTTGTTGACCGCCCTAATGAAATCTATTCATTTGTGCGTACTCATCCGAAATCGCTAGTTTTTTCTTTCACGTTTGACATGATTCTTTGTTTTGCAATATTTATGGTAATTTCTAAAACACCGGGCTTCTTATTTCACACGATGCGCTACTCGACACATAGCATATTGACACTTGATCTTTTTGCGGGTTTATAGACACCTGATTTCATGGATGCTTTGCACTAAATCTTTGGTCCATCTTCATCTACTTCACCTTTATTTTTGTTTCCTTGAACTCCACCAACGACAATAAATATGCTTCTGGTCGACACATGAACTTCTTAGTTATCCGAGGCGGGATTTCGATGCTACCAATAGGCAATAGATATGCATACATTATTCATAGCTAAATTCCATAGACACATGAACATCTTAGTTATCCAACCGTACATGTTGATCCATCTACACGCGACATGCCAACGTGGTCCTTGTAACCTGGTGTGCGATTGAGCTACAACACAACATGCAGGCGCACATATTCATAACAACTCTAATATATTCTTAAAAAAAGGCAGGCTCCAAAACCTTTTCAAAGCATCCTCTTAGGCTCCAAATGTTTGGAAAAACATGAAGCCTCATGCAAGACCAAAATTCAAGCACAAGCACGTCAGCATGTACACGTTCAATCGACATGAAAAAGATTAAATATCGCTGGCACCGCCTCCTCGCAATTGTGTGTCACTCGGTTGACCTAAGTGTTCACCGCTCCCCCTCCTGTCTGTTGGCCACTGCATGCCATCCTAGATGCCATGCTCTTCGATCACCTTATCTCAGTAAACATCCATCCTTTTCATATTTCGTATTTTGGTCATGCTTATGAGTTGGTTCCCCTAGACGATCCTATCTTGCTTCAAATAGTTATCATTGGGTTGAAGCCTACGCTCCTCCATCTCTTCCTTGATCCTCTTATTGTTTTTTATGTCTTCGCACCACACCATCTTCTCTTGTTCCTTCTCTCCACCAAGTCTATCTTCACTTGCATCGCTCAAGCCGCAAATTCCTTTTTTCTATTGCTCAACAAATCAATCTTGTCCATCATTACCGCCAACCCTCATTGTCTCTTGAGCATCTCCTTCAGTGTCTCCTCCCATTGGGACACCCCTTGCTAGACTCCAGAGTAGGACTCCCAAGCTTCCACTCATCTTTTATCTCCAGCGTCACCTTCTTCAACCTCTAGAGACACTAGTAGAAAACAGGGCTTTGGTCCAGGCCTGCCCAGCCCATTAGTCCCGGTTCAGTCACGAAACCGGGACCCATGGGGGCATACGTCCCGGTTCGTGCGCCCAGGGGGCCGGCCGGGCCTCGTGGGGCATTGGTCCCGGTTCGTCTGGACCCTTTTGTCCCGGTTCCAGACATGAACCAGGACCAATGGGCCCCGCTCCTGGCCCACATCCATTGGTCCCGGTTCCAGCCACGAACCGGGACCAATGTTATGCCTATATATACCCCCTCACCCGCAAGCAGAGTACTCCACTGCTCTGTTTTTTTCTGGCCGGCTAGGGGAGGGCTTTGTGGTGCTCTAGCTCACCTCCTATGCACCTGAGGTGTTCGATGAAATGCCCGAGCCACACTACTTAAGCTTTCTTCTCTCCAAGCTCGACCTCCAAGCTCCATTTTCCTCAAGATTTGTCTAGGTTTAGCGGTCCATCACGTCCCGTCCCCGTCTTCACCGCCGTCGATCACCCACGCCGATCTCGTCGCCGGCACCACCATGGTGAGCCTCTTGTTCTTATCTTCTTTCTAAAAGAGAAAAATTCTTGTATGATTTAGATAGATACTTGTATAATTTTCTTACTTTTATTATTGTTTGTTATTATATAGTGAGATGGTTTTGGTATCCGCCCCCGTCGGCCCTCGTCCTGTCTATGATTCGGATGTGGTATATATTATATTTTATAACTATTTGGTTCATTTATTGTTTATGACAATTATGCCGACCAACGTGACATAGATTTTATTTATCTAGGAGGTATGTGAACCGGAAATTCCAACCGACCCAATTGTCGAGAGGTTAAATTTAGTTGAAAAAGAAAACAATTACTTGAAGGAAAAAATAAAAAAAATTGAGGAGGAGAAGATGATATTGGAGTTGCATGTTGCGGATGTCGTCGATGATCACAAGATCAAGATGGATGCAATGCGCTTCAAGATTAGAAAGTATAGAAAATATGCCATTCATACCGAGGCTTGGTATCATTATGCCGTTGGATCAATTGTTACCTTGGTTGCGATTATGATCGCATTTGTTGTTGCATTAAAATGTTTTACATAGTTTCAATGTATGGTTTAATTAGATGCTCTGGAGAGCTATATGTTGTTCAATGAGAACTATGTATGTACTTTGGTTTTAATGTGATGATGAACTTCTATTAATTTGGTCACTTATCTATTCATGATGTTCTGTAATGGTTTTTGACACACTTAATTATATATAATGCACGCAGATGAACTGGCAATGGATGTACGGTGACAGACACACCTCCGAGTACATTAAGGGCGTGCATAATTTTCTTGAAGTGGCTGAGGCAAACAAGCAGAATGGTTTTATGTGTTGTCCATGCCCTATATGTGGGAATACGAAGTCTTACTCTCACCGGAAAATCCTTCACACCCACCTGCTTTATATGGGCTTCATGCCACACTATAATGTTTGGACCAAGCACGGAGAAATAGGGGTTATGATGGAAGACAGCGAAGAAGAAGAGGACGATGACAACTATGTGCCACCTGAATACGGTGATGCTGCAACGGGGGAAGATGAAGATCAAGAGGAACCAGACAATGTGCCCGATGATGATCTCCGCCGGGTCATTGTTGATGCAAGGAGACAGTGCGAAAGTGAAAAGGAGAAGCTGAAGTTCGATCGCATGTTAGAGGATCACAAAAAAGGGTTGTATACCCCAATTGCGAAGATGGCAACACAAAGCTCTGTACCGTACTGGAATTGCTGCAGTGGAAGGCAGAGAATGCTGTACCTGACAAAGGATTTGAGAAGCTACTGAAAATATTGAAGAAGAAGCTTCCAAAGGATAACGAATTGCCCGACAGTATGTACGCAGCAAAGAAGGTCGTATGCCCTGTAGGATTGGAGGTGCAGAAGATACATGCATGCCCTAATGACTGCATCCTCTACCGCTGTGCGTACGAGGATTTGAGCGCATGCCCAGTATGCGGTGCATTGCGGTATAAGATCAGACGAGATGACCCTGGTGATGTTGACGGCGAGTGTCGGTGTCAAAACCGGCAGATCTCGGGTAGGGGGTCCCAAGCTATGTGTCATGGATCGATGGGTAACAGGAGACAGGGGACACGATGTTTTACCCAGGTTCGGGCCCTCTTGATGGAGGTAAAACCCTACATCCTGCTCTTGTTTATATTGATGGAATATCAAGTATAGAGTTGATCTACCTCGACATCATATGTTGTGGTGTAAACCCTAGAGGTATGATGATTGATGTCATAATGATCTAGCCTCCCTATCGACTAGCCCGTCCTCGGCTTATATAATGTACCAGAGGCCTAGGATAACAAGAGTCCTAGTCGAATACGCCGGTGGAGAGGAGTCCTTGTCTTGATCACCAAGTCTTGTGGAATCTTCCTCGTGTATACTTCGGCTGTCCGAACTGGCCCATGAGTAAACGGCCCTAGGGGTCCTCGGCCCAATCCAACTAATCGGGAGACGATGTGGTGAGTACCCCCTTGTCCAGGACACCGTCAGTAGCCCCCTGAACCGGTCATCAAGTTGGGGACGCTCCTCGATTCTTTCGAACTGTTCTTCATCTTCGGTCGTCGGTCTTGAAAACTGGTTCAACAAATCTTCTCATCTTCGATCTTTAGGATCGCCGAAGTGAATCCGAAGAGTTTACACGTCGGGTATCCGAGGAGCCCCTTTAAGTTCTCGGCCTTTATCAATGCCTTGTTATTTTTTACGCCACACCTCAGGTTTGAAGTTGTTCCCATGCGGTGGTGTCCTCTTGCATCCGAGCTCCAACGCCGGACTGTATTTGAGGTATCTTTTGCAGCCGAGCACCAACGCCGGACTGTATCCGAGCTCCAATGCCGGACTGTATCCGAGCTCTAACGCCGGACTGTATCCGAGCTCTAACGATGGTCAGCGTCCGAGGTGTCATAAACTACCTTGGTCTTTAAAAGATTGAATGAATTCAGCCGAGCTTAATGCCGGAAGTGCCCTCTATGGAGCCAGCCACTGGCGCCCGAGCTTTATGCCGGACTGCTTCCGAGGTGATGCACCACCCCGACTGCGGGCTGATTTTTTGTGAATATTTTTTATTGGTGCAATTTATTCTCCGCCGAGATATATAGCCAGTAGCCCTCAAGGTGTGTGTCGGTCTAAAACCCGAGATGCACCTGAAGGAAAACATGAAACCGCTGATCCAAGTAGCCCCTGAGACTCAGGTCGATGCGCGAAATCGGCCTGAGGATCAACTCCTAGCTCGGCAGCATACGTAGGAATAGAAATGCAGTGTAATATATTAGAGATAATAGTGATCGGCGAACGGGCCCTTGAGAGAGGGTCTTGAGAAGTTGCCGTAATATATTAGCTTGATGCCAGATAGGTCCAGATGGTACCTGCTGTTGTCCGAAGACGCGTTTGCCTATAGTTCGGTCAAGCCGAACACTAAGCACTTTGAATTTTCTGCATTGAACAAGCAATGCAGTAGCCCCCGAGACACTGGTCGGGTGGCAACACCAGATCAGGGGATCGATGTGCCCCTTTAATATTTGTAAATAATAAGCCCGAAGCCCAGTAGCCCCCGAGTCTTAATGCGGGGACGGGTGGCCGAATTAAGGATCGATATCCATAGTAAAATCACAAATTATGTGTAATGACTCTATGTATCCAAGTACTTTACATCATTAGTGCTCGGATCCGCATTGTACAAAACTTTGTTGACCGACCATCGGCTTCAACCTCTTCGGCCAGTAGCCGAGGAGTGTTTTCCTACTTTATAAAGCCGTTATAAGGGCAAAGATTTATGGAAAACAAGGCAATCCGGTCATACGGTTTTATATACAAAGGTACACGGAGAGATATGTTATATTACGTTTTAACGTAAGAAACATCTTCCAAAGAAAATAGTCCCGCTATCGGTTCCTTTCTTTGGGTCGTCATGCTTATCATGATCATGAAACCTCACCTCCAATCAATGTGGGAGAAAAATATTAAGGATTTAGTTCGGGGAAAGTTCCCGAACTCTATGGTATTAATGAACCAAAATTTTCACTTCCATCATTGCCGACCAATGTGATCCTTTAAGATTGCTAGCTTTCGGCTTCACCCAGTCTGAGGTACTTACTCGGATGACCCGATAGTAACAATCACAGAGGTGCTACCTTTACAACCTAGCCGAACAATCGGGAACGTAGGGGTAAGCACAGGAGCCAGGCAACCCAGCTTGGCCAAAATCTTAAGTCAAATTGATGCATATTTATGGCTTTATAACGATGATTGCGGAAGAAGGCCCTCGTATATTAAATACAAACGCCGATGATATGTTTATTTTGATTCCGTTGCGACCGTTTATCATTTGAAAGTGGCCCATCGTCGGCTTCCACCCCCTTGTAGATGCTACGCAGGGTGTTTTCGCAATAACAAAACAACCCTTAGCCGACGTCTCGGTGCTCGAAGGCGGTTGTGTTAGCGGAAACGAGGCAATCAGATATGCGGGCTTTATAACTTTCACTTAGTCATAGGAGCTTAAAGTTGGGAGGCCAGTTACTAGCCCCCAGTTAGTGTTCGGTGACAGTCGAGGTCAAGCCGTAAACACTTCAGCCAATGTTATGAACGGACCGTCATTTAACATGGGGTGACCTCTATCGATCTTATAATTTAACACAGTCATCGGATCGCTGACCAGTTTACACTTATTGTGACAGTCAGTTTTCGGCTTTCTCCACTGAGGCGCTTAACCATGCTAGCTGGAAGCACAATCGCAGTGGTTCTCCCTTTGCACACCTAGCCGAACAAAGCGGAACATAGGAGGAAAGCACAGGAGCCGGGCAACCCAACTATTGACCAAAGACACAATTCGAAACCGATGCATATAAAGCAATACCCGAGAATGTTTTGCCGAATCTCTAAAGGTGTCCGGCGTTGCACTGCGAGACTTATGCTGGAAACACACAAATAGTTTAAAAGTGCCATAGGCTTAAAAACCAAAAGATTATGCGGAAACTCCACGTCCGAACTAAATCAAGTCAATTGGTGCCAATCCGAAAATTGGTCTAAAAAAATTTGTGCTTCTGTCGTGCTTTAACATGACAAATCCGATCTCAAGACTGCAAGTGGGTCAAGATCGGACCCAGGCTATCCGGCTATTGACCACACACTCGAGTCGAGGAAGGAGTGATAGAAAAAGACTTTGCAACGAACAAGAAGAAAACACGCTTATTATAAAACGGCTCATGTAAATTTAAGAGCCCCCAGCTAACATGGGTAAAGGGAGTTTCTTTTAACAAACAACTCACGTGAGCACGGTCGAACCGAACACAAATTAAAAATTTAAAACTTTGGGCATGAAAGCGACTTAGCTGGTTAATGTGCTCGGCATCGATGACGCGGTCCGAGTTTACGATGGGACGACGTCCCAGCCCCTAAGCCGGTCACGAGATGGAGGAGCGAAGAGCTCGGCACTCCGAAGTGGCGACACAGCACGGCCAATGTGGCGAGGTGGAACCCCCCGTCCATCCGACTCGACGGAGTAGGCCGACGGTATGACGCCGAAGTTCCCGGTGTGGGTTAATGAAGTGATGACGAAGCCCCCAGTCCAGCCGAGGTGACAGCGCTGCCCAATCCGGACCATTTACCTGTGCACGGAAGATAGTGCAAGCCGGAGATAACAGTAATAAAAAAAGGTTGCATGATTAATAATTCATGCAAAGTGAGTAATAAAAGAAATATGGCCCGTGCGCCAAACACCCGACGAGGTAGGACCCTCTTGATGATGCCGAAGTCCCCGAGGCAACCGAACATGTCAGTATGGCAATTCAATCAACAAGATAATCATGCGAGCCGATTTATGCCAATTGGGACGACGACATTGGCTTGCCGAAGTGACCGCGTGACGCAGTCGAAGTCAATCACCTGCACACATAAAATAGTGCGGTCCAAAAAGAATAATATAAATATATATAAAATCCTTGCATAATTGCTTTTCGCAAAAATAATTTATTTAAAGAGATGTGGCCTGGCGCCGAAGTCAATGTCGATACAGGGCGTCGGCGTGGTACGGTAAAGGCGTGGCAAAGCCCGAATTCACAGGTCGGTCCGACTTCCGGATGCGGCGTTCGCCGAACTATGTACGGAAACTGACCGAACCACCACGCGACCGTCGTTAATGCGGCCACCATTTGATAGACCTATGTACAGATGATGGAACAAACCAGAGTAATAATTCCTTGGGAAAAATAAACCCAAACAAGCAAAAATTGCTAGGATTAATAGCACCTGGTTTATTTGTTGTAGCAGTCCGAAGAAAGGTTACTCCCAAAATTGGGACTCGATCCGCACACCCATTGCCTGATGGGTGATGAAGCGACGGCACGACGATGCTGGCAAAGATTATCTCGCCGAGGCAAAGCCCCCGGTCCAGCTAACGTAACGAAGCTGGTCGGCTGGTGACGCCGAAGTCTCCGGAGTAGGTTGATGAAGAGATGGCGAAGCCCCCGGTCTAGCCGAGGTGACGGAGCAGGTCGGTAAGGAGACGTTGCAGTTGCCATGTCAGCCGAGGTGTTGAAGCAGTTCGGCGTGATGGACATCAGCTTGAAGAAGCAACAGTGCGGTCATGCCGACGCAGGTCGTAACTTGTGACGCGGTTAATGCCGGCTTGATGAAGTGGCCATGCGGCGAAGCCATTGTGCCCGCTCCGTGTAATCCGTGGGGTGGCGATGTTGTTGATGATTTATCCTTGGCGATTCTGAACTCTTGTTCGGCTCGCCGAGATGATGATCCGAAGAAGTTGAGCTCGGCTCAAAAAGCGACGACGCGTCTAGCGCAGGTCGGCAGCCGTGGAGCAATATTGCCGGACTGGTTTGACACCAGCGTGATGGTGAAGATTACCTCAGAGGAAGCTTAAAATTTTATGTCCACATGTTTAAAAATAACGCACAATACCCTAGAAGAAAATTACTTTAAAAAGGTTGTCCAATATCACGTTCATAAAGAAACATGAATTCGGGTTGGATCTATATTCGCGCAGAAAACAGATCTAAAAATTGGTCCACTCATTGGAAGGTTTCCGGAGTTTGAACCGTCGGATCGAGCTGAAATTTTGAGAGGTGGTAAATATAGGAATTCCGCAGCCGATCAACGGTTGGATCTTCCAAAGGACGTCCGAGCTAGATGCTGGACACCACGCTCCAAACTCGTCCAGATTCCCGTCCAGATTCAATAGGGCTCCGGTATATCGGAGATCGCCGGAGATTCCTCCATCAGAACTCGGCGAAATTTTGCATGGTTGTTGTAGACTTAATTCCGCACAATTCCACTGAAGCAATCGTTAAAACGACACTCGAGGAGGCGGTGGAGGCGGATAAAAGTTTGCTGTCTAGAAAGACAGCACGGTCGGCCGAGGGCAATGTTGACGTTGAGCCCCCGAGCTCCAAGGATGATTTCTCCGTGATCATGATAGAGATCGGAGTTGATGTTTGATGAAGGCCCTCGACCGAACATGACGATCGGAGACGGAGCGTAGTCCTCGGTCGAGCCAAGGTGACCAGTCGAGCCGGCGACGAAGATGCCGACGTCGCAGTTGATCTGCGGACGAGCCATTGATCCTTTGCCGATCACACAGCGGAACTCTCAATGAAAGCACCATTGTCGGTGTCAAAACCAGCAGATCTCGGGTAGGGGGTCCTAAGCTGTGTGTCATGGATCGATGGGTAACAGGAGACAGGGGACACGATGTTTTACCCAGGTTCGGGCCCTCTTGATGGAGGTAAAACCCTACGTCCTGCTCTTGTTTATATTGATGGAATATCAATTACAGAGTTGATCTACCTCGAGATCATATGTTGTGGTCTAAACCCTAGAGGTATGATGATTGATGTCATAATGATCTAGCCTCCCTATCGACTAGCCCGGCCTCGGCTTATATAATGTACCGGAGGCCTAGGATAACAAGAGTCCTAGTCGAATACGCCGGTGGAGAGGAGTCCTTGTCTTGATCACCAAGTCTTGTGGAATCTTCCTCGTGTATACTTCGGCTGTCCGAACTGGCCCATGAGTAAACGGCCCTAGGGGTCCTCGGCCCAATCCAACTAATCGGGAGACGATGTGGTGAGTACACCCTAGTCCAGGACACCGTCAGCGAGCCCCCCAGGAAGAGGGTTCCTGCCAAGGTGTTGTGGTATGCTCCTATAATACCACGGTTGAAACGTCTGTTCAGAAACAAAGAGCATGCCAAGTTGATGCGATGGCACAGAGAGGACTGTAAGAAAGACGGGAAGTTGAGAGCACCCGCTGATGGGTCGCAGTGGAGAAAAATCGAGAGAAAGTACCGGGCTGAGTTTGTAGGTGACCCAAGGAACGTATGGTTTGGTTTAAGCGCGGATGGCATTAATCCTTTCGGGGAGCAGAGCAGCAATCACAGCACCTGTCCCATGACTCTATGTATGTATAACCTTCCTCCTTGGATGTGCATGAAGTGGAAGTTCATTATGATGCCAGTTCTCATCCAAGGCCCTAAGCAACCCGGCAACGACATTGATGTGTACCTAAGGCCATTAGTTGAAGAACCTTTACAGCTGTGGAATGGAAAAGGTGTACGTGTGTGGGATGAGCACAGACAGGAGGAATTTGACATGCATGCGTTGCTGTTTGTAACCATCAATGATTGGCCTGCTCTCAGTAACCTTTCAGGACAGACAAACAAGGGATACCATGCATGCACGCACTGTTTAGATGACACCCAAAGTATATACCTGGACAAATGCAGGAAGAATGTGTACCTGGGGCATCGTCGATTTCTTCCAACCAACCATCAATGTCGAAAGAAAGGCAAGCATTTCAAAGGCGAGGCAGATCACCGAAAGAAGCCCGCCATGCGTACCGATGATCACGTACTTGCTATGGTCAATGATTTACAGGTAATCTTTGGAAAGGGTCCCGGCGGACTATCTGTTCCGAATGACGCTGAGGGACGAGCACCCATGTGGAAGAAAAAATCTATATTTTGGGACCTACCCTACTGTAAAGACCTAGAGGTCCGCTCTTCAATCGACGTGATGCACGTGACGAAGAACCTTTGCGTGAACCTGCTAGGCTTCTTGGGCATGTATGGAAAGACAAAAGATACACCGGAGGCACAGGAGGACCTGCAACGTTGGCATGAAAAAGATGGCATGCCTCCAAAGCAGTATGAAGGTCCTGCCAGCTACGCTCTTACCAAAGAAGAGAAGGAAATCTTCTTTGAATGCCTGCTCAGTATGAAGGTCCCGTCTGGCTTCTCGTCAAATATAAAGGGAATAATAAATATGGCAGAGAAAAAGTTCCAGAACCTAAAGTCTCATGACTGCCACGTGATTATGATGCAACTGCTTCCGGTTGCATTGAGGGGGCTTCTACAACTATTGCTAATGCATGGCGATAAAGTAAAGCAATTACATGGCGCTTAGTGATTGACACGCAGGTCATACAATAATTAAAGACAACCCTAAGGCTCCTGCCGGTTGTCGTACTCATCGACATGCAAGTCGTGAACTTATTACAAAACATGAGCATCTCATACATCAACATATATTATATCACATCTTGGCCATATCACATCACAACATACCCTGCAAAAACAAGTTAGACATCCTCTACTTTGTTGTTGCAAGTTTTACGTGGCTGCTACGGGCAACTAGCAAGAACCGTTCTTACCTATGCAAAACCACAACGGTGATTATCAAGTTGCTATTTAACCTTCTGCAAGGACCGCCGTAGTCAAATTAGATTCAACTAAAGTGGAAGAAACAGACACCCGCCAGCCACCTTTATGCAAAACAAGTTGCATGTTAGTCGATGGAACCGGTCTCATGTACGTGGACATGTAAGGTTGGTCCGAGCCGCTTCATCCCAGAATACTGCCGAATCAAAATAAGACATAGGTGGTAAGCAATATGAACATCACCGCCCACAACTCCTTTGTGTTCTACTCGTGCATATCATCTATGCATAGACCTGGCTCATGATGCCACTGTTGGGAAATGTTGCATGGAAAACAAAAAAAATTCTAGCCACACGCAAGAGCTATCCATGGAGATGCATAGCTATGAGAGGGGTAGAGCATCTACATACCCTTGTAGATCGCTAAGCGGAAGCGTTTATCAACGCAGTTGATGTAGTCGTACACCTTCACGATCCGTTCCGATCAAGCACCGAACGTACGGCACCTCCGCATTGAGAACACGTTCAGCTTGATAACGCCCACGCCTTCTTGGTCCATCAAGAGGGGCGAAGTAGTAGATGAGTTCTGGTAGCACGACGGCGTGGTGATGGTGATGGTGAAACTATTTCCGCAGGGTTTCGCTAAGCACAACAGATTTAGGGCAGAGGATGAACTAGAGGGAGAGGGGGCGCTGGCACACGGCTTGGTGAATCGTGGTGTCTGGCACCCCCTCCCCTCCTCTCATATATATATAGGTGGAGGGGGAGGGGAGGAAGCCTAGGGCGCGCCCCAAGGGGGGCTGGCGGCTGCCCTAGGGCGCCTGCCAAGGTGCGCCCCCCTTCCATACTTGGCGCGTGGGGGAGAAGGAAAGGAGGGCAGGCGGCCCCTAGGGCGCCTCCCCTTCCTTCTTCCTTGCATGGAGAAAGGCAGGAGGGGGCCGGCCCCTCCTCCTTCCTTCCTAGGGCCGGCGGCCAGGAGATGGGGCGCGCCAGCCCCCTTGTGGGCTGGTGTGCTCCCCTCCTTTTGGCCTGTTAGGCCGAATAACTCCCCGTGGCCTTCCGGAACCCCTTCCGGTGATCCGATAATTATCCGGTGTATTCCGGAACCCTTCTGGAGACTGAATACTATCATCCTATATACCAATCTTTACCTCCAGACCATTCCGGAGCTCCTCGTCATGTCGGTGATCTCATCCGGGACTCCGAACAACATTAGGTCACCAACATACATAACTCATATAGTACTATATCGTCAACGAACATTAAGCGTGCGGACCCTACGGGTTCGAATATGATGTAGACATGACTGAGACGCTTCTCCGGTCAGTAACCAATAGCGGAACCTGGATGCCCATATTGGTTCCTACATATTCTTCGAAGATCTTTATCGGTCAAGCCTTCATGACAACATACGTAGTTCCCTTCGTCTGTCGGTAAGTTAATTGCCCGGGATTCGATCGTCGGTATCTCCATACCAAGTTCAATCTCGTTACCGGCAAGTCTCTTGACTCGTTCCATAATACATCATCTTGTAACTAACTCCTTAGTCACGTTGCATGCAAGCCGTGTGATGTTGTATTACCGAGAGGGCCCAGCGATACCTTTCCGTCATACGGAATGACAAATCCCAATCTCGATCCATGCCAACTCAACAGACACCTTCGGAGATACCTGTAGAACACCTTTATGATCACCCAGTTACGAAGTGACGTTTGATACACACAAGGCATTCCTCCGGAGTCAGGGAGTTGCATGATCTCATGGTCGAAGGAACATGTATTTGACATTAAGAAAGCAGTAGCAATAAACTGAACGATCATATACTATGCTAACGGATGGGTCTTGTCCATCACATCATTCTCCTAATGATGTGATCCCGTTATAAAACGACAACTCATGTCTAAGGTCAGGAAACCTTAACCATCTTTTGATCAACGAGCTAGTCCAGTAGAGGCTTATTAGGGACTTGGTATTTGTTTATGTATTCACACATGTATCTAAGTTTCCGATCAATACAATTATAGCATGAAAAATAGATCTTTATCATGATTAAGGAAATATAATAATAACCACTTTATTATTGCATCTAGGGCATATTTCAAACACGAACTGTTGATGATGATCCCGCGAACCGCCGTTGAACGTTCCCTCGAACAAAAGACCGAAAGCACAACTTCTCTACCTGGTTGCAAGCGTACGGTCTTCATGATCAGGCAGCGCTTTGTCGTCCAGAGCTAATCATCGTCGGAGAATTAGTGGGAGGAGATTAGAACCACACTAGGATTCTAATTATGAGGATTAGAGGAACTAGGTCTAGATCTGATTAGTCAACTAGGGCCAACTAGAACTAGAACTAGATGAAGTAGAGGAGGATCCAAAACTTGTGTATCCAAAAGTGCCTTGATCCTTTAGTATATATAGGTTGGAGGGGAGGTCGGGCTGTCAAGAGAAGGGAAAGGTCGCCCATCCCCTTGCGCCGACCAAGGAGGGAATCCTTCCCCCTTCCCAATTTGGCCTCTCTCAAAGGAGAAAGGGGCGTCACCCCAATTGGGCCTTGGTGGCCCAATTCCTCTTCCACCTCTTGACCTTTTAAGACCCTTTGATATTTAATTAATTATAAAAGCCTTACAATAATTAATAGAGCCTTTTATATATAATTTAACATCACCAGAAACATTTTGCACCTATGTATTATTTATCTAGAATATCCGGTATTGCCCGATAATCTCCGAAACCCTTCCAGTGACCCTGAAACGCTTTTGGTTCCTCTCGGAACTATTTCGAATATTAATGAAACAATTCCACAAATAAATCCTCGATACTCTCGTCCTACTAACACTCAGCAGATCGTGATTACCTTAAGCTTGTGACCCCGTAGGTTCGGTAAATCATAGACATGAACGAAACCCCTTCGTTCAATGACAAATAGCGAAACCGTCGACGTCCATATCGATCCCTATGATTACACGAATGACATTCGAGTGAACCTTTGGTTATCATGTGATGTTCCTTTTTCTTCGCGATACTATACAAAACCCGGGGAGTGTCAGTATCCTCCTGAGTCATGCTCATGCTCACAATACCATTACCCTCGTTACAGATTTTGTTCTTCGTTCTCGTTGAAATGTTTCGGCATCCCCGTGACGTAGTCACCTATGTCTAGCCAGATGATGATGGATGTCGTCACACCGATAGGCCCCTAAGAATTTCTCTCCATCGTCGGAGGAGATAATCCCACTCCCGAGCTATCTAGTCCCTTATCAAACTTTCCGATGAACCCGTAAGTTGTCCTTATGATCACCGTGTTACTCATGACGTTTGAGCAACCCCAAAGTCCAGCGTAGATACGAAGTAACTACGATACTTTCATGCTCCGAGGAACTAAAAAACACATGCTAACACTCCGTGTTATAACAATTGATTTCAGATGATATTATCTCAAAGTATAACAATCAAGATTGGGTCGATTCAATATGATCATTCTGCTAACATCACACTCTCAATGTTGTTTCAGGACCATCGTTACACTTAACGATATCCTAATATCCGGAAAACATGATCACCAACAACACTTGATATAAAACCCAACAGTGAAACCATCCGGTCCTGGTGACTTGTGTGGATGCATCATAAAGAGGGCCCGTTCAATCTCCATATTTGTTAGACGCGCACACAAACTAGCATTCATATCATCTGTAATCTTACTTTGGATCCACTCCGTCACCACCTCCGGTTGTATCACCTCCTGAGCAGTAAATATTTTTTTATAAAAATTGATGGCCACATTTTCCATACCGATTTGATCATACTCATATGTTCCGTCCTCACGATGCAAACACTTGATTTTTTTTAGTGCAATGACGCTACCGTGCTTGGCATGGAAGAACCCTGTATTGCGGTCTCCCTCCGCCAGCCATGATATCCTCGATCTTTGCCTTGCCATAGCTTCCTGCCAGGATAGAAGTTCAGAAATTCTTCTCATTAAGTTGTTCTCTGAATGTGAAGGACCTGTCCCAAGTGAAATAGACCTTACATGTTCAAGTTTAGCTCTCATCTCTTTAAGTTGTCTACTAACTGAACCAAATTCATCTTTGCTCCACAATTCTAGTGGTGTCCTAAGATTAGCTAGCGACTAGTGAACTCCTTCCAACGATCCATCCCCACTTTGCCAACCTTCATTAATGATCTGATCGTATCTTTCATGAAGTGCCCAAGCATTCTCATACAGGAAAGGCTTACCCCTTCTGCTTTGATTAAACCAAACTGATGAATCGTGATTACTAGTGCGCAATGGTCCGACTCTGTTGTCTGGATCTGTTTAACAGTAGTATTATCAAAGATCTCTTGAAACCGATCATCCCCAAGTGCCTTGTCAAGGCGCACCTTCACATTATCATCACCTTGCTGCCTGTTATCCCAGGCCATGGCAAACCAGAGTAACCTAAATCCTCAAATCTGCATTCATCAACAACATCCCTAAAACCCTCCATTTGCTAATCCTCTCTGTTATTCCTTCCAAAATGTTCACCTACACTTAATATCTCATTCAAATCCCCTGCACAAATCCACGGGTTACCATACTCCCAGCGCATATACTGCATCAACTCCCAACTACGTTTCCTCCTCAACCTTACCGATTCGCCATAAAAGGCGGTAAATGTCCATTCCCTCTCCCCTAACTGCTCATTCATCACCATGACATTGATATGATTTTTTTTTGAATGATTTAAGTGTCACTGTCGAGTTTGAATTCCAAAACAAAATCAATCCTCCACTTAACCATTCACATTTAACTCCATAAGCATTTGCAAAACCAAACTTATAACATAAATCTTGAGCTCTCTTGTCACTAAGCTTGTTCTCCGAGAGAAAGACCAATGTTGTGATTAGGATATTGAAGGGAGAAGATTATGCAGGGGAGATTAACAGGACGTTCATTGTTATTACTACTAAGGTACAAACCATACTTTTTTCGCAGTCCTGCCATATTAGCTTGCTCAATGTGATTTATAAAATCGATTCAAAAGTACTCGCTAACAGACTTAAGCAGGCCCTCCCCGAAATTACCTCTGAAAAACAATCGACCTTTGTGCCGGATAAAGTTATTATTTACAGTGTCGTTGCGACCTATGAGTGTTTGAATTATATGAAAAGAAAGAGGCAAAAAAATTTATCATTATGCGGTGAAGCTAGACATGCAGAAGGCATATGAGACAAAAAAAAAACCAGCATACTGCAGAGTTCTGCAACCCAGGTGCACTAGGGATATATCTATGTGCCCCCCGCAGCGATCCCTATCTCAGGGCCAGCCCAGTGACCCTGCCTACTGACGTGACACTAAAGTCACCCATGCATTTCCGTTTTTCCTGTACATTTTTGTTTTCTTTTTTTACATGTTTATTCTATTGTTTATATTTTGAAATGTTTATATTTTGTACCGTAAAAAATGTTTTGAACAATTAGAACTATGTACGTGACATTTTGAAGAAAAATTCCGGCGATTCAAAAATGTGACATTGAAAAAAATATTTATACAATGTAAACAATGTTTCCGTAGGTTAGAAAAATGTTTATTTCCATTAAAAATGCACAAATTGAATTTGTAAAAAAATGTTACTGTGTATTCAAAAAAATGTTCACAAACATGCATTTGTAAAAAAATTACGTCATGCATTTGAAAATTTTCCAAAGTGTATCATAAAAATGTTTCATGTGTGCTCTAAAAATGTACTACATTGTATACTGAGAAAAAAGAGGACATGTCTGTAAACAAAGTGAACCAGTAAAAAATGACAAAGAAACAAAAATAAAATAAAATAAGATCATAGAAAACAAAGAAAATCAAAGTATAACGAAGAAACAAAAACTAAAAAACAATGAGTAAAAAATCATAGAAAAATAAAGAAAGGAAGGAAATCTAAAAAAACGACGATAAAACAAAAGAAAATGGAAAAGGAAAAACAATAGGAAACCCTACAAGAACCTACAGCTCGCAATGAAGGGAACCTCGATACTGGGCCGGTCTGCTAGACATCCCCCGTAGGCAAGTCCTATTAAGAATCGGTATGGGCAACTTATAGCCATAGCGTGATGTATCACCATCATGCCTCAGCATTTCGTGCGTGGTCACATTAGTGGGTCAACCCGTTAGAACGTTTTTGGGACGGTTTTATAGATCTGTATGGATTGCTTTTAGAACATTTAGTGCACTATATTTTTCTTATTCTGTTTTTTAACAGTTCTCTTTGGTTTTTATTTTTTATACGTTTTCTTTGTTAGTTTTCATTGCTATTTTCCATTTTAATTTTTTTTTGTTCTTTTTTTTCTATTTATTTTTTTATTTTTGAATACACTAATTTTTCGTATACACAGTACACCCTTTTCAAATACATGACGAACATTTTCTGAAATACATGTTTGAACATTATTTTGATTACATGTTAAACATTTCTCATATACACATTAAATATTTTTTGAACACACGTTGATTTTTTTTGAAATATATTCTTTTTCAAAAACATGTTGATCATTTTTTGAATAGGCGCTATTGTTTTATACACGTAGAAAGTTTTTCAGAAACCTGATGAACAATTTTTTAGTACATGTTAAACATATTCAAATGCAAATTGAACATTTTCTTTATATAAGTTGAATATTTCTTTTATACATGTGAAACATTTTGTTTTAATTATGCAAACATTTTTACTTGCACCAATAATTGTTTACACGTCACGAACATTTAATTAAATGCAATGAAGTTTTTTTTAGAATGAGATTAATATTTTCCACAAATTACATGATCTTTGAACATTCTTTACTGTGCGGTGATTTTTTTAGTTTTTAAGTAATTTAATTTCTGAAATATTTATATTTAAAAGTTTTCAAAATATAAGCAGAAATAAAAATAAAATATAAATTGCGTAATGTACCGTAGACATGCGGACAGGGTGAAAAATTCTGAAAACAATGAAATATTATATATTTTTGCAGGTACAAAATATTACAGTTAACGTGAACAAAAACAAACCTTGCATTTTGCATGAGTTAGGATGGTCCGAGATTTGTACTAGCCCAACATCGAAGTTTGTGGAATTCATTCCCCGACCCACCGCCGGTGATCCCTCCAGACTTCGGCTGCCACATCACCAAAGCCCGCTAATGTAGTGTAGTGTCAGTTATTTTTTGAGAGCTTGCCGAAAAAAAGTTATTTTTCGAGAGAGAAGTGCATTGTCAGTTTGGCAGCAGAAAAACCGCGGGGGCGATGGCTGGTGTTTTCCCATGAAAATTGCAGTATAAAGTTAGATGCATGGCTGGATGCATTCCTTCCAAATCAGTAAATTGTCAGCTTTTGAGGAGTCTCGCATGAGTGTGGTTTTTCTACACCCACCCTTGATGCACCCACGCAAGAAAACATACCAAAATATTTCAAAAAAGTCTAAAACTTTGTGAGAATGATCATCAACCAATGTTAGAGAGGCTTGTCAATTTTGGTGGTCAGATGACATCCGAGCAGCTCTATACAAAAAAGACAAAATTACTGAAAATTTCTCAAAATATACGTGCACTGTTTGACCAAAATTTGTAAATTTCTTTTTTTTGTACAGTTTTTCTCGGATATCGCTTGATGAACAAACTTGGCAAGCCTCTCTAACATTTAATGATGATCATTTCCACAAAGTTTCAGATTTTTTCGAAATGTTTTGATATGTTTTCTTGCGTTGGTGCACCGAGGGGGTTCAGCCACTACTTTCCCGTTTCGCATTGCCCCTTCCCTGACGTTTGTGGTAATAGACCTGAGTTGCACGTTTCTGGAAACAACGTCCACAGACTTTCCCTCTAGACACGGCGCTTCCATATCTTAGAAACAGTCGAACGACACAAGTCGTCGTCTCGTCTCCCTTTGTTAGCTGGTGCCGATCGCTGTCACAGGGTTACCCAGCACCGACGATAGTGGATTAGTGGTTCCAACTACCAACTGAATCTTTACGACTAGTTTGCAGTGGCTGTCATTATCTATAGCCTAGAGCTGGATCGATTTGGCGCAGAAAATAGAAACCTCTGCTACGTAGTGTCAGAAGAATAGAGTTGGCTGCTTTTGACATATCATGTATTTGATTTGAAGAAAGAATAAGCTCAATCAGGGCCTATCCTACTACTTCATCTCGTTTGGGTTCTGATGGGTACACACACACCAGTGGCCAAACAGAGGGATAATAAAATGAGAAAAAACTGTCAAGTGCACAAAGACCCGCTCCATAGTCAAGTGGACGTGTGGAAATATAAGCCACATAGACTGACTGGGTTCTGAAGAAACCAAAGGAGAAGAACAAACATGTTACTTGTGCACACTTGTTACTCCAAGACAAGAGTCTCTGCAAGTCTTGGCGGAAGGTGGACAGCCCGACCTGCAGCAGCTTTACCTAATCAATCCTGGCCATGGAGGTTGCCATATCTGCGGTTGCAGGTGAACTTGCAAGTCATTTCATCTCCTTCCTACTGAACAAGTACCACTCGAAGCCTTCACGCTCGGAGGCAGAAGAGCTGATAGAGAGGTTGCAGCACCTCCTGATGAGAGTAAGCATGGTCGTTGAGGAGGCGGATGCGCGGTACATAACCAACTCCGGGATGTGGTTGCAGCTCAAGATGCTCTCAGAGGCCATGTACAGAGGATACCGCATCTTGGACACCTCGAGGTACCGAACCCTCCAAGACAGTGCAGGCTTCGATGAGGTTAGCATCAAAGACTCATCTAGCAGCAGCATGTATTTAGCAATTCCCCTCAAGCGTTCTCGAACAACAACCGAGAAGGATGACAAGGCCATGTGCCTCGAGTCACTAGGTGCCTTGGAAAGCTTAGAAGTCGCTATTGCTAACATGGCAGAATTTGTTGTGCTTCTGGGTGGATGCGAGAGCATGTCTCGTAGGCCATACGACATCTATCTTTACACCGACAACTTTATGTTCGGCCGGCATGCTGAGAAGCAAAAACTCCTGAGCTTCTTGTTGCAGCACAGACCTGCTGATGATGAACCGGCCATTCTTCCGATCATAGGTGGTGCCAAAGTTGGGAAGAAAACTTTGGTTGCTCATGTGTGTGGCGACGAAAGGGTTCGCTCGTGCTTCTCTTCTGTTTTGCACTTGAGTGGCGATAGTCTTTTGGGGCATGGAAGGACCCTGTCTGGGATGAAGATGCTTGTAGTTATTGAGTTTGCTTCTGATGAAAGTGATGATGACTGGAAAAACTTCCACTCATTTCTCATAACAATGGGCAGAGGAAGCCATATCATCATCATAAGTAGAATTCAAAGATTAGCCCAATTTGGATCAGTAAAACCAATTTTTCTAAGTGTTCTATCTTATGACGAGTGGAGGTACCTATTCAAGGCACTGGCATTCGGGAGCGTAGACCCGGCAGAACATCCACGTCTACTAAAAATAGGAGATGAAGTTGCCAAGCAGTTGCACACACAAGGTTCACTTGTCGCAACAAATGCTTATGCAGATTTGTTGAGAAGAAATCTTAATGCTCAGTTTTGGCATTGCATATTGGACAAGGGGATAAGAATGATTAAAAGAAACATCGCCATGTATGGTGTGCATCCAAGCATGCTGATAGAACAAGGACACCCGGTGGACATAACGGACTTTGCTATGCATCCACTTAGCATGATATCTTATACGATTAATGTTTCAATCAAGAAGGAATCGCCAAGTGTGACATTTGGGGAGTTGCTATCAGATCCTAGTGTTAGACCCAAAGAAGACTTCATTCTAATTTCATGGGAATCAAGGATACCCCCTCATAATTCATTTGCTAATTTTGTTATGAGTCGTGCTCAGGACACACATGAAGGAAGTGCCTTGCCAGGGAGGAAGCGACGAGGTGTGCCAATTTAATTGTGTTTCAGCAACTTGCATAATGTAGCCCTCTGTTGTATTTTTTTCACATGACAAACATAGGTGTTCACGTGTCCACAACTTTGGAACATTCCGAACAAACTATAAATATGAAGCTTGCCAAAACAGGAGAAAAACATTATTCCCTTCGCCCCTTTCACTCTAACAGTCAGGAGTGATCAAGTCCATCCGGCGGCATGATTCCACTTGTCATTTATCCTTCCTTGTTGTATTTAGTTAGCTATTTAAGCCTCTAATTTTAAGTGACAAGGTCGTCTCTAGGAATTTGGGGGCCCGGTGCAAAAAGCAAATGGGACCCTATTTTTTTTAAATACAAAAGCATTATTTCATACAATATTTAGAAATTTATCAAATATCAATGCAAAAGACGAAAGGCATAACTATATATATTCATAATTAATATTCTCCAAGACATCATTTTCAAGTGCTATTGTTGCCAATCCATTGGATCTTTCTTCTGTCATAGTATAACACAAGTATGATTTCAACAACTTGAGTTTAGAAAAGCTTATTTGCGCAAATGCAACTGTCATAGGAATGGTTTAAAAAATCTGTAAGCAATAATACCTTTAGGATAGAAGGGGCGCTTCTTCAAAAACTCAAGAATATCAAGTGGGCTCATATAATTCTTAAGTGATCCATGGATGATGAAAAGTAACTTGCAACACAGTTCATGTCCAACAACCACTCGTAAGTGCGTCATCAAGATAAACAAAAGCGGCCATAAAAAGTAATGCATTGGAACCAAACAAAAATAATATAAATGCATTAGAACTCCATGAATTATAGACTTGTCAAGATAGTAGAATAGAAATAGATTGAGCCTTGATTTTGAACGATCAACTACCGAAATCTTGGATGCGTTACTGAGATGTTCCAGTTTTTATAATAAACTGAGATGGCAGCAACAGGGCTTTACATTTTGTATCAATCAAATTATTTTTAAAAGGAGGCATTGTGGCCTATAGGGCACCAATTACTTGAACGGTGGTCATCAGTTTGGGACAGCGTGGCGGTGTCGGCTGACATGATGGCGTCAGCCGGCGCCTGCAACTTTTTGTGCGGTTCGTCTGCTGATTGCCGATCGTCGATCTACCGGCTGCTATCGGCTGCCTAATGATTGCCGATCTACAAAGCGAGACGGGTCGTCGATTTCAATTGATTTCAAAGATATGCAGAAAATCCTGTACGCATGTGCTACAGTTTCATCTCTCGGTCTATTATTTTTTCATTTCTAGAAGGCTACGCGTCCGCCGGCTGATTTTTCTAAAAGATCGGGCAGGTTGCGAGCCGTCAGATCTAGCACATGGAGCGGATGAGCGGCGCCTCCATCATTGCAACACAAGTCTTGTTGCAAATATATTTTTTTGTAACATTGGTCTAGTTGCAGAAAAGTTTTGCAACAGAGGTCTTGTTGTAGAATTTTTTTGCAACAGAGGCCTTGTTGCAGAACTTTCTTTACAATTTTTTTGCATCCTTGCATAATTTTTTTTACAAAATTTTCGCAACATAGCTCTTGTTGCAGAAAAGAACCCGAGGAGAGAGCGCCATGGGAGCTCGTTTGTTAAGAGAGAGAAAGGAGTAAGGAGAGAGGTGGGAAGGAGAAAGGGGCTGGCGGCGGAGCACCATGGGAGCTCAGCTGAGAGAGAGAGAGAGAGAGAGAGAGAGTTAAGGAGAGAGAGAGAGAGAGAGAGAGAGAGAGAGAGTTAAGGAGAGAGGAGGAAAGGAGAAAAGGGGCTGGCGGCGGCGTCCTCCGTTGGCGCTAGATGGGAGTTGGGAGGGAGAGAGTGAATGAAGAAAGGTTGGCGGTGCTTGCTGTTGAGAGAGATTTCCTAGAGATGAAGGCCTGAGGGGATAAGGTTCAACAACAAGAATGTGTGGCTCACGGGGACACGCGTCAAGCAGCCCAAGCAGTGTGATGCACACGCTGTAATCAGCCCGATGAGGGGAAGTTTTTTCCTTTTTAGAAACACATGTAACTTTATTCATACTCATAACAATTATAGGTACACTGATTTGGACCTAACATCCAAGAAAATACAAAGTAATTCCTATGACTAAGAATTACAATGAAATCTCTTGAATTCACCTTCTTCACGGCGCCAATCTCTGCTTGAAGAAATACTCCAAATACTTCGGTAAAGAGACTGTAATTGGACTGGAGCAACGATGTTGTCGCTCCTTCACCCGCACGAACATTACCTATAATGGTTTTTGAAAGTGCCTTGAGTCGCCCATCCAAAAAGAAGGGAAGCCTTGATCGATGAACGTACTTGGGCCAGGGATGATCCCCTATGAGTGCAGGCCGTCGAATCACTATATCTTCACCATGGTGTCGATGAAAGATTTCACCTCCACAAAGAATCAGACCAACAAAAAAGGCTTCACACAGCAACATAAACTCATCATATCTGAATAATCGGATATGCGAGGACAGAAAACTCTCTGATCTCATGGCACCGCCAAAAGAACGAGAGGAAATTTATTCTCATCAAACTATAATGATCACTAGACGATGACGAAGGATATAGAGGTCTTCAAGATCCGAGTACCCCCACCTCTCAGCGCCAAGATGACAGTCGGAGGCGAGGGGACCTAAATTTCTCAGACGGCAGCGGCAGCACAAGAAACCCTAACAATCAAAGAGACGCTGAAACGATCAAACGGTCTCAGTCGATCAGTTTGGCACGGAGACTGCTTCTGATCGGCTCTAGACGACCAGACCCAAGTAGCCCAAAAGGAGAGCTTCGAGCGACTAGGTTACGTAGGCAGATCTGGAAATACCTATTTGATGCATTTTGCGTCAAGATATTGTCGTTTCGCACAGGGCATCGAACAATCGTTTTGATGGGGCTAGCCCATTTAAGCGTTTCCGGTTTTGTAAGGTTCCTAGCCGGTTTTTCTGGTTTTGGCCTGAACCTTTTTTGTTTTCTTTTGCTGTTTCCCTGTTTGTTTTTTGGTATTTCAAGGTTTTTTTTTTCATTTTTCACTTTATTTTACTTATTTATTTTTTCTTTTTCTTCTTACTTTTCTGTTTCTTTTTATTCCTTTTTAATTTATTTTCTGTTTTTCATGTTTCTTTTCCTTTTTAATAAAAAGTACATGTTTCAAAAATTGTTCGGAAATTTCAAAAACTGTTTGTTCTTTTCAAGAATATTCATTTTTTAGATAATAGTAGTGTTTTCAAAAATTGTTCATAAATTCAAAAAATCTTCCCATTTTCAAAAACCGTTCACAAAATTTAAAAAATGTTCTTATGTTTCAAAAAAACTTTCAGGTATTAAAAAATTGTTCACATTTCCAAAAAGAATTTGGTTTTCAAATTTTGTTCTGAAAATTCAAAATATGTTCATCATTTAAAAAATTATCCCTGCCTTGAATTTTTTTGCACAAATTCAAAAAATGTTCGTGCTTTGAAAAATTCTTCATAAATTCAAAAATAGTTTGCATTCAAGTTATTGTTCACACATTCAAAGTTCTTCATATTTTCAAATTTTGTTTATAAATTAAAAAAATATTTCAGAATTGAAAAAAAATTGTCCCTGCTTTCCAAATTTGTTCGCAAATTCAAAATATTTTCACGTTTAATATTTTTTCGAAAATTCAATAAATATTCTGGAATTTTGATAAATGTACACTTTTTAAATTTTGTTCACAAATTAAAAAAATGGTCCAACTTTTCAAATTTATTCACACCATCAAAATGTTCAGGTTTCTCGAAATTTGTTTGAAAATTCAAAAAGTGTTCGCGTTTTGAAGAAAATATTCGTAATTTTAGTAAATTCATTTCCAAGAGGCCCTCAGTTTGACCCCTTACAGGGACTGTAGTGTTGGGATATTTTGCAAATTATTGTGTGTTTTTTTTTGCTGTCAAATGTTTCTTTAAGTGCCCGGCCGCAAATCTAACATGGGAGGCTCTTAGTCCGAGTGGCTTGCATGGCACGCCAATCATTATGAAGTCGCGGGTTTGAGTTTCCGTGCAAGCAACGATCGTAATTTCTGCATTTTTTCATCTCGGACAAGCGATGTTGTTTGTTTTTTCGGGAACAGACCAGACCGGTTTTGTGAAGCTTCTAGAAGCTCCCGCTCGATTTTGTGAAGCTTCTAGAAATATTTGACCATTTTATTCTTTTTACTTCTAAGGTTTCTGGACGGTTTATATTCTGTTTTTTAATTTCCTTTTTTATTTTCTTAAATTCGTGGAATTTTTTATAATCTATGAACTTTTTTCAATATTAGTGAATCTTTTTTCCAAATTGATGAAAAAAAATTCAAAGTTGATAAATTTTTATTTCAAAATCTATGAAGTTTTTTTCAAAATCGGTGGACTTATTTCAAATTTGTAAACTTTTTTTTCAAATTCTTGAACTCTTTTATCAGAATCGATGAACTTTTTCCAAAATATTTGATATTTTTCCCAAATTATTGAACCTTTTCATTTTTGTCGACTTTATGAAAAAAATCCATGTTTTTTACTTATTTTTGTAAAAAAATTAGATCAATGTAAAAATGGTAAACTGTCAACGGCTGACCTTTCCATCATCGACTGATCAAACGAAGAGGGCTGCTCCACGTCTTCTGTGCGTCCCGGGCGACCAAAGCGATCTTTCTTCCTTTGTTGGGCCAGGCCCAGTCTGGTAGGGTGTAAGCGCTAGGTAAGCTTCCTGGCGCTAAAGGCTCCAAAGAGGAGGTCTCCAGATCTCAAACGTGAGAGCTATAACTTGCCTCACGCGAGAGTAACTTCTCTCTAGTCTCAGCCCTATTCGTACAGTTCTGGGCCGGCTCATTCCTAGCGCTCGTTCGCTGGGGAGCTCTTATTTGCCGCGTTCTGCGGCAAATTGCGGTCGCTTCGCATAGGGCGCGCCCGAACTGGGCCGGTCCATTGCGGCAGAAGAGGAGCGAGCGATCGGGCAGAAAATGCGCAAAAAAATAAGCAGATGCGAGAATTTGGAGTCGAACCGTTGATCTCCTGCTATGCAGGCAACTAGCTTGCCAGTGCGACCAAAGATAGTTGTTGACTAACTTGTAGTGCCGGACTAAAGAATTAAAAGGAGTGGCGAAAACTGAACGTTGCTTAAGATATTACGAACAAAATTCCAAATTTTGAACACTTTTTTTCAATTATGGATAATTTTATGATAAAATGCGAATTTTAGAAATTTTGGAAAATCTTTTCAAAGTGCAAAAGACATTCTAAAATTCCCAAACATTTTACAAAGAAGCAAACAATTTTGAATTTGCACAATTTTTTTTTAAAAGGGTCCTTTTTGTTTTGTAAAAACTAAGTGATCTGTGGAACACAAATAATTTCCAAATTTGTGAAGGAAATTAAAAAAAAGAATTTTGGAAAATCAGGAACATTATTTTTGAAAGGCGAACATTTTTTGAAATTCCAAAAAAACAGGAAACGTGAACATATTTTGAAACTCCTGAACAAAATTTGGATTCAAACCTACGACCATCCACTCACTTGCGCGAGCTGCTAGCCAAAGCGCCAGTCAAGTTCCACTGAGGGTAGTACAACACGATACTAGAAGAGCTAAATACAACCACAAAACATAGCACTTGAAGACAATCATGAACCAATTTCCAAAAAAGGGGACAAAAAAATGTACTTGCGAACAATCTTGACAAGAACGACTAAATTTTGAAAATTTCTGAATATTTTTTAATTTTGAACAAAAATTTAAAATCCCAAACATTTTTTTGAATTTAGAGAAAAAAATTTTGAAATCAAGAAAAAATTTGAACATGAACATTTTTTAAAGCACGAACATTTTTTGAATCTTGAGAACAAATTTTGAAACGGAGAAAAAATTTGGAAGTGCGGACAACTTTTTAAAGCATGAACATTTTTTTGAATCTTGAGAACAAATTTTGAAACGGAGAACAAATTTGGAAGCGCGAACAATTTCTTAAAGCACGAACATTTTTATAATATTGAGAAATTTTTTTGAAACGGAGAACAAATTTGAAAAATCCCAAACAAATTTGGAAGTGCGAACATTTTTTTAAAATGTGAAAAAAAATTGAAATCTGGTACATTATATGAATTGTGAAAATTTTGAACTTTTTTGTGTAACGAGAACAATTTTTTAATTGTGAGAACATTTTTTTGAAAACTGAACATTTTATGGAAACACAAACAAAATTTGAATATTTTGAAAAACAGAGGAGAAAAGAAAAAGAAAAAGAAATAACCAACCAAAGAAAGAAAATGTTGACATCAGATTTTGTCACGGCATAAAAGGCAAATAAGATGTCCTCGAGTGAAAGAGCTTTTAACATGAAAAGTTTCACGTCGCCGAGTGGAACAACTTTGATATTTAGGTTATCGTCATCCAATCTCATCTTAGAGGCCGAAATTGTACTCCGAGTGGCCGAATTTAGTGTTCCGAGTGCTTTTCGGCCGATTACACCCTCAATACGACCTCGGATAAAGGAGCACTCTAAATGAATTGTCTTCGTCTCGTCGAGGCAATTGATTTTGATATATAAATCATCTTAATCCGAGTTCATATGCAAAAGCTACAGTAAATACGGTCCAGTCCGACCAGAGACGAAAATATTACGCTTGACGCCAAACACATGTTGATGAGTGTCTGATGCAGTGCGTAAGCAATTCGGCCCTCAAGATGGCCTTGAATCGGAAAACCTTCATCAGAAGAAAGTTTTGTCTCGTCGAGCCGGTCGATTTTCATATATAAATTATTTCGGTCCGAGGTAGTATGCAATCTGGGGAGGTAAAACAAGATCAGACTGTGTTTTCAGTCGGGAATCCGAGTGAAAGCTTGCCGATCGAGTAAAAGATTGCCGATCGAGTAAAAGATTGCCGTCCGAGTGAAAATATTGCCATCCGAGTGAAACTATTACAAATCCGAATGAGACACTGTCATCCGAGTGAGAGCTTGTCGTTCGGGTAAAGGATTGCCGTCCGAGTGAAAATATTACAGATCCGAATGAAATATTGACATCCGAGTGAAAGCTTGCCGCTCGGGTGAAAGATTGCCGTCCGAGTGAAGAAGTCTAGTCGGGCGATCCGAGTGAAAGACTCTAATATCCGAGTGGAGAGATTCAGATCCGAGTGCTCCGACCAGAAGCTAAAGATGTGCCTGAAAGGTTATCTAGATGACCTTGGAAAAGTGTTCAACACAAAAGTTGTGTGTATTGTCAAAACGGTCAACTTTGGTTTTGGAGTCGTCATCATCTGAGATAGTATACGGCCTGCAAATTCACTACAAGACTCGGACAGTACAGTTAGCTGCAAGACCGAGCCCGACTGGAGGTTAAGGGTGGCTTCGTAGAGTATTCAAGATGGCCTTCTTTGGAAAAGTGATCAACACGAAAGTTGTTCGTCTCGTTGAGACGCACAAATTTGATATTTGGGCCATCTTGATCGGAGGTCATATGCAAGCTTGACGGCCCGCGCAAGGAGCAAGACAAAAGTTTGGGCCAGATTCAGACTAAATCCGAGTTGGACTAGAACTAGGACTCTAGGACATGAATTGATGTAATTTTTCGTGTAAGGAAAGCCTAGATGAATCCTTTACTTGTACGGGAAGTCCAGCCGCCTCTTATATATGTTGGGGGTGATGGCCGATTGAACAACACACAATCGACATATCAATATTCTACTTTTTCATCTACGTTTTATCTCTCCACTGTTTTTCTCTCTCGTTCTTCGCTGTTCCTCGAGTTTGAGAGCTGCGAATCAACCTAGGGCAACCCATAGCCGCCGCACTCCCTGACGGGGTCCCTCCCGGGCGTGTGGGGTTTCGGGTCTGCAAAAGCACCCGCCGACTGTCTTGCGTATCACGCTCTCGGTCGGGTCTCCTTCGACGTAAGCTGCAGTGCATCACCCCCGGCGTCGAGGGTACACGTGACGTGTTCGTGTGTCAACACACTTTTTGGCGACTCCGCTGGGGACTGAAGATCAATCGTCATCATCCACCATGTCCGATCTTCCCAAGCCATCTGAGGTAGACACCGATAACATCATTAAGCCCAGTCTTGATGAGATATCGGCTGATCATCGCCAAATCTATGAGGAGTACAAGAAGGCGCGCGAAGAGAAGGATTTGCAGGAGTTCCTTGCAAAATTCAAGAAGGATCGCCAAGGCAACATCACTCCGATTGAAGAAATCAAGTTCCCTCCTCTTCAAGCCGAACAGGTTAAACCCTCTGTGAGTACTTCCTTTTCTCGTGAGCAATGGGCTGAGATTGAGAGTCGTATTGCTGATGGTAACAATCTGGTCTATCACACTTTCATAGAAAATACTAATGCTCAGAAGAATATATCTCAATCATCTAGTGGTAATGGTGGTGTAGTTGCTAGTGTGCAAAACCCTAATCTGGCTTTACCTATTTCATCGGCGCCTCCCATGCCGATGACTTATTATCCTGTCCAAACAAATCAGATTGTGGATGCACCCATTAATCCTATTATGAGCATGCCAGGTTCGGTGGCAACGCCAAACCAAACCCTACCTACAGGTACAACCACTCGGCCACTACCGAACTATGGTTCGGCATACATGCCATAGTTCCTACCTACAGCTAGTAGTCCTACTCCTCCTAAACCACTGCAACAAGCTTCATCGTCTACTACAGATGATGCCCCAACTAATTTTAGAGAGGAGATGGCTAAGATGCTTCGAGAGAATTTTGGAGTTGAGTTACCTCGGAATCGAATTTACCAAAAACCGCTTCCCGAGTACTTTGATGCCATCCAGTGCCCTCCGGAATATAGAATTCTAGATTTTGTTAAGTTTAATGGAGAAGGCACAAAAACCACATGGGAGCATGTTATTCAATACTTGGCACAATTAGGTGAGGCAGGCTCACTAAATGAATTGAAAGTGCGTTTGTTTCCTTTATCATTAACTGGTACCGCATTTTCATGGTTTCTTCTTTACCACATGGTTCCATTCAAGTTTGGTCTTAGCTAGAGCAGAAATTTCATGATCACTTTTATTGCGGTGACAATGAACTCAAGTTGTCACATCTAACATCGGTTAAACAGAAGCATGATGAATCGGTCTCTGATTATGTCAAGAGATTCAGAGAAACAAAAAACCGGTGTTATAGTTTGGTGATAACCGACAGAGACTTGGCAAACCTAGTGTTGAGTGGTTTGAGAACTCCCATTAGAGAAAAGCTAGAAGGCTATGAGTTCTTAAATATCAACCAAGTCTTACAAAGGGCTTTGGCTCAGGAAAGCCGAAGCAAAGATCTCAAAGAAGTGCATAGATATAAAGTCGACCGTCCAAAGGTGAATATGGTTGAATATGATAGTGATCACTCGGACGATGAGGGTGATATTTATGCTACTGAATTTGTTTGGCCATCAAAGGCCAAACCATTTACTTGCAATTATCTGAAACCGATTCATAGGAATCGTGATGAAGAGATGAAGTTTACTTTTAACATTGCTAAGTGTGATAAAATATTTGATGCTTTGCTGCAGGCTAAGATTATTAGGATATCTCATACTCTACCATCGTTTGAAGAGCTGAAACGGCGTGCCTATTGCAAATATCATAATTCTTTTTCTCATGCTACTAACGATTGCAATGTTTTTCGACGATAGATACAATCGGCCATTAATGACGGACGATTAAATTTTGCTGAGATGCAAGTTGATAAACAGCCCTTCCCGATGAACACCATGGGCTTGGAAGGGAAAAGGTGCTCATTCGGCCGGAGGTAGCTGAATCTGCATGTCATTGTTGGTGAGCCCAGGAAAGACAAGGAGGGTGACAAGGTCTTGGGGAGACAGGTTGTGCTTGATAAGCAACCCGATGGCAAGGAGGTGATCAAAATCACCATCAAGAATCCTACACTCGGGGGGCAACCGCAAGTGCAAGAAAATACTCATGTTAAATTTGTCAAGCCCAAGAGTCCAGAAGTTGGCAAGTGGAAGAGGAATGAAGCTAAAGTACAGCACAAGTGAATCAAGCCAACTTTTGATATGTTGCTGTCCAAGTATGCCAACCAGTCGGCCGGTTCTAGCTCTAACCGTCCATTAGACTTGAAGCGACCAAGGTCACCATCAGCTGATATGTCCAGTCGGTATATGAAACCGAGTGGACCAAGGGCGCCGTTTCCAGAAGAGCAAAGGCAGACTATTTGGGATCCAATTGACTACTCATATAATGGCCGACTGAACATCGGTGACTATCAGTCGGCTGGTCAAAATATGAGACCGAGTGGAAATTATCCGAGTATAAGAATACACCCAGGTGGAAGCCATCCGAGTGAAAAAATGAGGCTGGGTAGATTCCATCCGAGTGAATTCCATCCGAGTGAGTTCCATCCGAGTGGATTCCATCCGAGTGAAATCCATCCGAGTGGATTCCATCTGAGTAAAAAGGTGCGCCCGAGTGGAAATTTCGTGCATCTGAAAAGTCAAAAAGAATGGCGTGTTAAGTCACAAAGTGTTGCAGCAGTCGAGTCAAGCAAAGGCAAGGAAAAAATCGATGCCAACTCATTCATCTTGGGCACCAAAACATTCACCATACAACAGCCGATTGTGCATAGCAATCCGACTGAGTCGATACTTGCTATCGCGCCAAAGCACTCGGCCAATGACCATGAAGCAAGCACCAGCCAAGTGAAGCTGAGAGACCCTAAATACACTCAGCCAAAGTGGTGTCCTCCAGGGCTAACAAAAACACAGAAGAGGAAACTGTAGAGGTTAAGGAGTCAAGAGATGGCAGAGCTAGAGGCCGAGAAGCAAAGGGACAAGTTATTCAATGACACTCGGCCCATGGTACCTACAAAACAAGTGTGGAGGCCTAAACAAATACAAGATGCAGTGCCTTCTACACCCATCACAGCAGCACCTACACCACCAAAAGAGGACAATGCAACATTGCATCGTCTACGTTACCTATTGCTTCCTCTTCACTCGGACAGATTTCTGAATCGGTGGATACACTAGGGGAAGAGGATGATTTGTTGGGCTACGAGTCTACACCGGTTCATGAAGGTATGGATATCAATATGGTGTATTACTTACCCGCTGAATTTTGCCCTGTAGATGAAGAAGGGGAAGTGGCTCAGCTGGATTTTGGCCCTAAAAATGCAATATTCGAGAAGCCAAAAGAACTAGTAACGCATCTAAAACCATTGTATCTCAGAGGACATATTAATAGGTCGCCGCTCACTCGGATGCTTTGTCAGGGCATGTCTCTCTCTAAGTGGTTTTGGTGATTGATGACAATGCATTTGCAGACTAATCGTGTGCATTGAGCATTTCAGATATTCATTCATTGGCACGAGATGATTCTTTCCCCTCGGAGCTCAAGGTGAAGACGGTGTAGTCTCTTTCGTTTTGGTTTTGGTGGACTTGAGTCATAGGAGACGCCGTACTATCAAGAGGGGGTCCGTATCGGAAAGGCTAGGGTGGAATCAACACGTACACATCTTTCTCGCACCCCCAGCTCCTTCTCTCTTCCTTGGAGTATACCGTTATCGCGGAACTGGCACATAGGAGGAGCCAACAGTAGTACCGCCGAACCGGAGCGGCAGTACCACTGATAGCCTCAAGCAGTACTACCGCTATTCCACAGTGGTAGTACCGCTCGTGGCCATCAGCGGCAGTACGGCTCCAGTTCCGCGCTGGTACCGCCTTGATTTGAGACCGTCGCTTCTCGTGTCGGGTTGGGCGGCAGTAGGAGCAGCAGTAGGCGCGGCAGTACCGCTTACAAGCGGTAGTACCGTCCTACCAGCGCTACTAGTGCCGCTCGAGGGCTCTCTCTCTCCTGCTCCTTCTCTCTATTCTCTGTGCGCAGCCCCAGCGGTACTACCACTGGGCCAAGCGGCAGTACCGCTGCCTAGTATGGTAGTACCGCTCCCATGGGCGGTAGTACCACTCTTTGCGGGCTGAGTTGTGGGATAACGGTTGGATTTGATTCCCAACTATAAAAGGAGGTCTTCTTCCCCAAGAAGACCTACCTCTTTTCCCCCAAGCTCCATTGTTGCTCCAAAGCTCATTTTCGCCCGATCTCTCTCCCTAGCCAATCAAACTTGTTGATTTTCTAGGGATTGGTTGAGAAGGCCCGGATCTACACTTCCACCAAGAGAAATTTGATTCCCCCCACTAATCCCTTGCGGATCTTGTTACTCTTGGGTGTTTGAGCACCCTAGACAGTTGAGGTCACCTCGGAGCCACATTCCATTGTGGTGAAGCTCCGTGGTATCGTTGGGAGCCTCCAATCAAGTTGTGGAGATTGCCCCAACCTTGTTCGTAAAGGTTCGGTCGCCGCCTTCAAGGGCACCACTAGTGGAATCACGGCATCTCGCATTGTGTGAGGGCGTGAGGAGAATACGGTGGCCCTAGTTGCTTCTCGGGGAGCATTGTGCCTCCACACCGCTCCAACAGAGACGTACTTCCCCCAAAGGGAAGGAACTTCGGTAACACATCCTCGTCTCCACCGGCTCCACTTGTGGTTATCTCTTCCCTTTACTTTGTGCAAGCTATTGTTGTGTTGAATCCTTTGCTTGCACTTGTTGTTGTTTGCATCATATAGGTTGATCACCTAGTTGCACATCTAGACAACCTATTTGTTGCTAAACCTAATTTGTTAAGAAAAGTTAAAAATTGGTAGTTGCCTATTCACCCCCCCTCTAGTCAACCATATCGATCCTTTCAATTGGTATCAGAGCCTCGTCTCTTTATTAAGGGTTTCTACACCCGAAGAGTATGGTCGACACCAAGGAGGAAGTGCCTGAGGCCGTGGAGTTGACTTCGATCACTCGAGATGACTTAAATGAATCTATGGCTTCACTTAAGATTTCTATGACGACCGAAGTTAAGTCTATGCTTAAAGAATTACTTGAGGGGATGAAATCCACTCCCGATCCCTTGCTTGTGGTTAATCCCACGGCATCGGAGTCGGAGGCCAATTCCGCCAAGGAAGCGGCTAAAGGTACTCATGTTCCTTCCCCTCATGACAAGAATGGGATGGGAACCTTTGCCTCTGTTCCCCCTCCCCCGGTCTATGGAGGACCGGTCCCTACACCTCACATTAATAATTATGGTCCTCCTCCCAAGCTTGTTAAGGGTGATTTTGCTAATTGGGTCTTTCGCATTAAGTCTCACTTGAATCATTGCTCAACTAATCTTTGGAAAATCATTGAGCAAGGCTTCTACCCGCATGATCCAAACAACTTCACCCCAAGAGAAGAAGTGGACAATCAATACAATCACTCCGCATTGTTCATCCTTTAAGATGTTGTCCCTCCCGAAGATCTATCACACTTACGACCTTTCACTCATGCAAAGGATTGTTGGGAGCACATTGTTTCTATGTACAAGGGGAGCTCAAGCATCCAACAGTCCAACTTTGAAGTGGTCCTTGATGAGGCCGATGAATTTGTGATGCTTGAAGATGAGGATCCACGTGATCTCTACCGGAGGGTGACAACTCTTGCGGTTGCTCTCCAAGACCATGGAAGCAAGGATACGGATGACACTTCGATCAAGCGCAAGTTCCTCAAGGCCATCATGCCATTCAACAAGGCCATGTCTTCCGTGATTCGTCAAAGGCCGGACTTTCACACCTTAACCTCAAGTGAAGTGTTGGATGAGTTTATTGCCATGAACATCATGAACAAGACCGCCGACAATCCTCTTGCTCGTGTCTGGTCAAAGAAAAGCACTCCCACCCTTGCTTTGAAGGCCAAGGCCATTCCGGAAGAAGAAGAGCAAGAAGAAGAGGAGTGTGGCTCCGAGGACACCAAATATGCTTACCATGAGCACATGGCTCTTGCGTCAAGGCAATTTTGGAGCACCAAGAGGATGTCAAGGCCCAACTTCACCAAGAACAACTCAAGTGGGTCAAAGAACAAGCAACAAGTAATAACTTGCTACAATTGTGGCAATGTGAGTCACTTTGTGGTGGATTGCCCTTAAGAGAAGAGGGAAGACAATGGTGGCAAACTCATTCGCAAAGACAAAGCCAAGTCTTTCCCAAGCAAGAATAACTTCACCAAGAAGTCTCCTCCGAAGGCTTGGTGGCACATGAAGAGTACCCCTCCGATGATGATGAGGAAGATACAAGTGGAGAAGGAATGGCAATGGAAACCATTGCAATTGCTACATCTTCCCCGTCCAAGGTGTCTCTCTTCAGCGCCCCCAACGAAAACATCACTGCCAAGTGCCTCATGGCCAAAGGTATCAACAAGGTAACTCCTAACATCAAAACCACCATCATTACTACTCCTTCATTGTTAGATTGTGTTGATGATAGTGAGGTGGAGAAAGTTGATGAGAATGAGTTCACCAAGTTTGTGAGCAAGCTCAAGGGTGAGTCCAAGAAGCACTTTGTTGCTCTCTTGGAACAACTTGGTGAGGCCAATGATATCATTGAGTCGCATGAAGATACTATCTCCAAGTTGGAGGGGCATAGTCGTGACTATGCCGATGAGATTGTGGATCTTTCCATTGCTCTCGAGGAAGAGCGAGATCTTCGTTTGACTCTTGAGGAGTCACACAATGTTGATCATGCTAAATTGCAAAAGCATCTTGATCATGCTATTGTTCTTACTCGTGTGCTTAAATCCGAGAAAGTTGCACTTGGGGTTGGCCATGATAGACTCAAGGAAGAGTTTGATACACTTGACAAGGCTTACAAGGTCTTGAAGGGTGTTCATGCTTCTCTCAAAGAGTCTCATGATCAACTCCAAGTGAAGCTAACCAAGGAGATTTCCACTTGCCCTCCGTTCGTTCTAATTGATAATGCCCATGCTACTAACCCTTGTTGTGAGCATGTGCATCTTGTGGAGGAAAATGCCAAGTTGAAAGAGAAACTTGAGAATGGCCTTGTGACTTGCATACAAGGTGAAAAGAACCTCAATGACCTTTTAACGAGCCAAAAGGAAGTTGTAGGAAAGGAGGGACTTGGGTTTGCACCCAAGTCAAAGAAGAAGAAGAAGAACAAGACCAAGCAACCTCTCCCACTAAAGGAAACCTTTGTCAAGGAGGGTGAGGGTACTCATGAGAAGATGTATAACAAGGAAGTGGGTGGTAATGCCAAGAAGGGCAAAACCGCCCCTAACAACAAAGCCGACGACTTTAACCCTTCTTATATTTTATGCCGTGCTAGTGATGGGCATGTTTATGCCAAATTCATTGGTTCTTACTATGAGTACATTGAATGGTCTATTTGGGTTCCTAAGACCCTTGTTACTAACCTCAAAGGACCCATTCAAGAATGGGTACCTAAATCCAAGCATTGATCTCTTGTAGGAGTTTGCTTCCGGTGGAGTGTCATGGTTGCTTGATAGTTGTGCAACAAATCATATGACCGGGAGCAAGGACTTGGTGGTGGATGTGCATCCAATTCCATCTATGCCCACCCATGTCCAATTTGGTGATGCCTCAACTTCTAAGGTATTGGGACTTGGCAAGGTGGTCGTCTCTCAAGATTTATCTATTGAGAAGGTCATGCTTGTTGAGTTCCTTGCATACAATTTACTTTCCATTCGTCAACTTGCACTTATGGGCTTTGCAACATTCTTTGATCTTGATACCGTGGCCCTTTTGTGGACCAAGACTCTTAAAGTAGCCTTTGTTGGGCATGTCGAGAACGGTCTCTATGTGGTAAACTTTTCGGTGCGACCCACTAAGACCGCGACTTGCCTAATGGCTAAAGTTGATGTGGGTTGGCTTTGGCATCGCCGACTAGCCCATGTCAATATGAGATCTTTGCAAAGTCTCCTCAAAGGGGACCACATCCGTGGACTAAAAAATGTGAGTTTTGCCAAAGGCCATGCTTGCAGTGCTTGTATCGAAGGAAAGCTTCATGAAACGGCTCATCGACCCTCGACTATCATCTACTCGAAGAGGCCCTTCGAGCTCCTTCACATGGATCTCTTTGGACCTCCATCCTTTGATAGTCTTGGTGGAAGAAAGTATTGCTTGGTGATTGTGGATGACTTCTCAAGATATACATGGGTATACTTCTTCAAGAGGAAGAGTGAGATTCAACAAACCGTCATCAACTTTGCAAATGAAGCTCAACGTCAACATGAAGCAAAGATATTGATGATTAGAAGTGACAACGGCACCGAGTTCAAGAACTACACCTTGGATGAGTTTCTTAGTGATGAGGGGATCAAGAACCAATATGCCGCACCCTATACCCCTCAACAAAATGGTGTGGCGGAGAGGAAGAACCGGATGTTGATGGACGCGGCAAGGACCATGATGGCGGAATTCAAATCTCCGTACAACTTTTGGGCCGAAGCCATCAACACCGCATGTCATGCATCCAATAGGCTCTACCTCCGCAAAGGCTTGAACAAGACTCCATATGAGATACTTATCGGTAACAAGCCCAACCTCAAGTACTTCCGGGTGTTCGGTTGTAAGTGTTTCATTCTCAAGAAAGGTGTTCGTTTGTCTAAATTCGAACCTAGAGCTCAAGAGGGCATATTTGTTGGTTATGCTACAAACTCTCATGCTTACTGTGTCCTCAACAAGTCCACTGGACTCATTGAGGAGACGTGTAACATGGAGTTTGATGAAAATAATGGCTCCCAAGTGGAGCAAAGTGGTCTTTGTGATGTAGGTGATGAAATTCCTCCCCAAGCCATAAGAAGAATGGGGATTGGTCAGATACTCCCCATTGAGGAACCCCTTGTGGCCGAAGGAGAAGGACAATTCTCTACTCAAGTGGAGCCATCACCTACGCTAGACCCACATGCTTCCGAAGAACAAAGAGAAGGCCCTCAACTCAATGAACAAGATCAAGGGCCAGATCAACCCCATGGAGATGGTGATGCACCAAATGATGCCCAAAATCAAGTTCATGCCTCCGAGCTTGCTCAAGATCAAGATGGTGCTCAAGGTCAAGAGCAAGCTCAAGTCGGTGCTCAAGATCAAGAGCAAACTCAAGACGGTGCTCAAGATGTGCAAGATGATCCTCAAATGCCCATCGAGGAACTTTTGGAGCGTCGTGCCGCTAAGGTGGCTTCCAAGCTCGAGCGTCAACAACATGTCATGGAGAATGTGCTTGGAAGCTTGAGAAAAGGGGTAACTACTCATAAACAATTGTCAAACTTTTGTGAGCATCACGCGTTTGTTTCGTGTGTTGAACCCCAAAAGGTACATGAGGCGCTCGATGATGAGGATTGGCTTGAAGCTATGTAGGATGAACTCAACAACTTCGAGCGCAATCAAGTTTGGACATTAGTGCCAAGGCCAACGGAGGAACACAATGTCATTGGGACCAAATGGATCTTCAAGAACAAGCAAGATGCGAACGGTGTGGTTGTTCGAAACAAGGCGAGATTGGTGGCACAAGGCTACTCCCAAGTCGAGGGCATCGACTATAGTGAAACCTTTGCCCCCATTGCACGTCTTGAATCTATTCGCATGTTGCTTGCATATGCATCTCATCATGATTTTAAATTGCAACAAATGGATGTGAAAAGTGCATTTCTTAATGGTCCTTTGAATGAGTTAGTGTATGTCAAACAACCTCCGGGATTCAAGGATCCCAAGCTCCCCACTCATGTATACAAACTCAAAAAGGCGCTCTATTGCCTTAAGCAAGCCCCACGTGCGTGGTATGAGCACCTTACCGAGTTGTTGCAAGATCGTGGATTTCAAATTGGGAAAATCGATCCCACTCTTTTTACTAAAAGGGTCAAACACTAGTGCAGAACCGGGCTGTTGTCCCGGTTCGTAAGGCCTTTTAGTGCCGGTTCTGGAACCAGCACTAAAGGGTGGGGACTAAAGGTCCCCACCCCCTTTAGTGCCGGTTCAACACGAACAGGCACCAAAGGCCCACCACGTGGCACGACCCCGCACCGGGGGCTGGGAGACCTTTAGTCCCGGTTGGTAACACCAACCGGGACTAAAAGGTTTAGGGGTTTATGGGTTTATGATTTATTTTTTGTTTTAGTTTTGTGTTTTGCATTTAATTCTTTTTCATTTCAAACATATTTTACGCTACATATATTCCTATATATTCAACTTGGTCACTTGGATACATCCATTTTAATCTAATATGTGTTTCTTCCACCCTAATGATATACAACTCATATCATCATCATAATGATATATATATATAACAACTCATCATCATCGTAGTCATATATACAACTCATCTTGATCGTAGTGATATAAAAATCTCACCATTATGATCATCATAAGTTAACCACTACTAGGTAAGGTGCTAGTGATATAACAATCTCACCATTATGATCATCATAAGTTAACCAACTACACTAGGTAAGGTAGTAGGACCTACTACTCTCTCTCGGGTAGCATAGCATAAAATAGAAAAACCCCTCCTTCTCCGTTATGCAACATAGAGATCCAACTGTCTCCATTTTGTGGCCTTCGCCCAGCCACTATTTTTCTCCAAGCCTTGATTTTGAGGCCTCCATCTGTTTTAGAGGTCGAGTATGCATATTTGAGACCCTCCGACCATGGTCGTACGCAAACAACTGTCATCTCACCTTTGACAAACATAAATGGAGGCACAACCACATCCGGGAGCTTCTGTTGAAGAGCTAATAGTAACATATATAGTTAGCAATGAAGTTTACTTCAGAAGAATGTATGAAAAAGATGGACTAACTAGTGACACAATAGTAAAAATCTTACCATGATACTAGCACGAATGTTAGCATCGCACAACTCGTGGACTAGTGGCACGTATTTACCATAATTTTTCCCAACTCCATAGATGATCTTAAGTTGCAGAACGTCTTTATCTAAGGAGATAAGATAATTCTTCTCCTCCCAAGTTAGCTCTGCGCCATGACTGTAGTAGGTGTCGTCTATTATCTTTTGTATTTCTTGGGAAGAGAGAAAATAAGCTGTCAATTATAAAAAACAAGTTCAGCAGGTATGAATAACAAGTATTTTTAGATAAGGAATATAGATCATTTAACAAATGTGTTTAACAAACTCACACGGAGGCAGAATCGGAATCATGTTAGGATCCAGCCAAATGTTTTCATCTTCTGGATTGCCAAGATCGAATGTTATTTTCATATCCTCCTCGAATCCATAGGCCTTGCATAATCCTTCCCAATTTGAACATCCAAAATGAGTGTGACCTACTTCATTTATGATCTTAACCTCAAAATCGAAACCATGTTTCATTTTAAGGTGAGCTATCTTCGTGTCCACCTTGGACATCTCTTCGAAAGATAGCTTCTCAAGGACATATGGTCTTGCATAGCAAGGTATGCACTAGTCAAATTATAAAAAATGGAAATTACACGTTAAAGCAAAAATCTTAAGCCATGCTTAATTCAGAAGAAACACGTGCCACTGAAGTTACATACCGTAAAACCTTCGAAGCCCTCCTTAAGCGTGAGGGAGAAGCATGTACCGTTATCTAGGTGTGGTCTGTCGCACATACCCCCGTCGTCGGTACAGTCATCACACTCGGGGATCTTATCGTCGTCAGACATTTCCTATTGTTCATAATTCAAAGATTAAAAATTACGGCATGACCTTTGCTAAAATAGGACATATCGAGCGCCTAAAATTTGTCGGAATGGAAACGAATCAACAATCCTCCTAAAAGGTATAGCATTCTTTGATGACAAAGTGATAATGACATAAAAATTTATATTGTAAACCTATATTCAAAAAACCTATACGATTACTAGTTTACTATTCTATTCAAAAGACCATTCTACCGATGACATAAAAAACCTATATGCAAATTAATCCACACTTGATTTTTGTAATTCTTTTTCACTTGATTTTGCAAATACATAACTAAAAGTATAAAAAACTAAAAAAGATTCATCTACATTTATATATCTAGCATTTCTATATAACTAAAAGTATAAAAAACTTTCATCTAACATTTCTATAACTAAAAGTATAAAAAACTAAAAAAACATTCATCTAACATTTATATATCTAATTCATCTAACATTTCTATAACTAAAAGTAAAAAAACTAAAAAACAGAAAAACAGAAAATGTGTGTGTGTGTGTGCGTGTGCGTGTTCATGCATGTGTGTGTGTGTGTGCGGGCTCGATCGATGGGAGGGCGGCCATGGCGGCAGGGGCTGACAGCGGGGCGACGGCCGGCGAGGCGAGGCGGCGGGGGCGGCGCGCGACGGGGGCGGCGAAAGGGGGGCGGCGCGTCGAAGGCGGCGCGTCGGGGGCGGCGACGGCGTCGGGGCAGCCTGGCGGCGCGTCGGGGGCGGCGGCGATGTCCTCTGTTCGAAGAGACGAAGAAGCAGAGGGAAACTAAAAAATTCATAAGTGTTGTATATATAGGAGGGACCTTTAGTCCCGGTTGGAGCCACCAACCGGGACTAAAGGTCACTTTTGGCCAGCCGAAGCGGCGGGAAGCGCACCACCTTTAGTCGCGGTTGGTGGCTCCAACCGGTACTAAAGGGGGGCCTTTAGTCGCGGTTGGAGCCACCAACCGCGACTAAAGATGGTGCGCTGCCACAGCCGCGGTGCACCAAGTTTAGTCCCACCTCGCCCAGGGAAGGGCAGCCCCACTAGTTTATAAACCCAGCCGCGGCTGCTCCTTCGAGCTCCTCTCTAAAGCAGGCCTTCTGGGCCTATACCTCACCTGTGTTGCCCTGTGGGCCTACTGGGTCTCACGGGCCTGCATCCTGGCCCAATTACAGGTTGGGTTTCTAGTCGTATGCAGGCTGTTGTGGCCGAGTAGGCGGGCTTTTTTTAATTTATTTATTTTTCATTTTTTTTGTTTTCTTCTTTATTTATTTTCTTTTGTTTCTGAGTTGTTTTTTGCTTTATTTAGAGTTTCTTTGTGAATCTTTTTGCTTTAGGTAAAAAAAATTTATAAACTTTCTGTTAGTGCCAGTAGTTTTCAAATTTGGATAGTTTAAATTTGAATTATTTGAATTTTGTGTGAATCACTAGTTTGTGAATAACTTTACTTTAAAAATAGATTTTTCGGTGATTCTTTTTTGTTCCGTTTAATATTAGTGTGTTTTATCATTATATTCAATTTGGTAATTCTTAGGTTATTTAAAAAAATGAAATGCCTTTGTAACAGTTGAGTTTTCGTCCGAAACCTTGATACTTCGAAAGATATTGTCCATTTTGTACACGAAAAGCATCCAGTTTTTACCGTAACCATCTCAACTTTTTAGCACATGCTATGTGGGTGAAATGATGATAGCATGCCAACTTTCAACCTTTTCAGAGTTCATTTGTACTGCTTTTCAATTTCAGGGTCATTTAGCTAAAAAAATCAGTAAATGCATGAAAAATAGCAAATGAAGCCAGAAAGGGTTGAAAATTGATGGCGTGGCTTTGAATGGTGCATACTGAACGCACAAAAAGTCTGGAGTTGAAATAAGTTTAAAAAATGAAATGCCTTTGTAACAAATGAGTTTTCGTTCGAAACCATGATACTTCGAAAAAGATTGTCCATTTTGTACACGAAGTGCATCCAGTTTTTGCCGTAACCCTCTCAATTTTCTAGCACATGCTATGTGGGTGAAATGATGATACCATGCCAACTTTCAACCTTTTAGAGTTCATTTGTAGTTCTTTTCAATTTCAGGGTCATTTAGCTCAAAAAATCAGTAAATGCATGAAAAAAAGCAAATGAAGTCGGAAAGGGTCGAAAAATTATTATTCTCTTTATATTCGACGAGAAGCCAGACGGGACCTTCATACTGAGCAGGCATTCAAACAAGATTTCCTTCTCTTCTTTGGTAAGAGCGTAGCTGGCATGACCCTGATGTATGCCATCTTTTCCATGCATACGTTGCCGGTCCTCCCGTGCCTCCGGTGTATCTTTTGTCTTCCCATACACGTCCAAGAAGCCAAGCAGGGTCACGCAAAGATTCTTCGTCACGTGCATCACGTCGATTGCAGACCGGACCTCTAGGTCTTTCCAATAGGGTAGGTCCCAAAATATAGATTTCTTCTTCCACATGGGTGCGCGTCCGTCAGTGTCATTCGGAACAGATTGTCCGTCAGGACCCTTTCCAAAGATTACCTTTAAATCCTTGACCATATTATGTACATCATCACCAGTACGGTGGCGAGGCTTCGTCCGGTGATCTGCCTCACCTTTGAAATGCTTGCCTTTCTTTCTTACGGGATGTGTCGTGGAATAGTCACGGCAGATGTCCTAGTGTGAGCACTTAGTCGTGGAGCCATCGAAATGAGGTTAGTTTAAAGGGGTTAATCAGGGCAAAGGACACGGGGAGTTTATATTGGTTCGGCCCCTTGCGGTGAAGGTGAAGGCCTAATCCAGTTTGAGGTGGAATTGCTAGGGTTTCGATGACCAGGGAGCGAATACGCTTAACCTGGCTGTCGATTTATTGTCTCTTGTCCCTAAACCGCCGCCGGGTCGTCCCTTTATATACACAGGTTGACGCCCGGCGGTTCACAGAATCCCGGCTGGCTCATAAACGTGTCCGGCTCGGTATCCACTCTTTCCTATCTTACAATACAAGTCATATACTTATGGCGGTTTACATCTATGGGCCCTAACTCGCCTTTGGGCTTTGGGCCTTCTTATTAAGTCTCCTTCGTAAGTCGCCATCTTCTATGTCTTTATGGGCTTCAATACAGGTAAATCACTATGAGCATAACCCGGCCCCTCCTGGGTGGTTTATACTCAATAGTTATATCCCCAACATTAGGCCCCAGGTTGATTTGAACTTGTTCATGTCAATCTTCAACACTTAGGAAAATTCCTTCTTCATTACCTTCGCAAAAATTTGTAACTCGCCGTGAGCTCATCTTCCGAGATCATGATAACCCGCCATGACATCACCTGTCATTAATTTTATAAACATCCAGAAATCATATATGCATCTCCTTTTTAATGAACCTCCAAAAATCGAGGCGTCAGCCCTGTCACATATCCAATTTGGAGCTCCTCGATTCCCGCGCATGCCACTTATCCATTCACCTTATAAATAGGGCCAAGGGTCCTTTTCACTCTCCCCCCTCGGCCTCTTCGTCTTCATCGTCTTCCTCGCGACGCGCTGCTCTCGAGTCCAGCCGCCGCCATCGACCCTCTCCTCTGCATCACCCTTGGCTGCTGCATCAACCTGACTTGGTCCAGAGTTTTCTCACGCGCCTCCGCCGTTCAACAGCCTTGGTAAGTTCTTCCTCCTTCCCCCTCCGTAGATCTCATTAGGGTTCGAACGGATTCATGGAGGTTCGGCACTGTTCTTCACCTGTTCTTCGCTGTAGCATGAGGTTTGATTCAAGCTTGATATTTATCCTATGCGGCAATAATCCTAGTCCCTTTTTCCTCATTAGAGCATCTCTTTTAGGTAGAAAAATCCGATCTGGACCTTCATAAACTTCTCAAGTACCAGTATTTTAGGTCTGAATATATTTTCATTTTCTGACACGCGGTAGATCCAAACTTGCAATACCAATCTGTGAAACCTGTTTTTCATCACTTAGCCATTTTCCAACTTCAGATCTATACTTTCAATATCCGTGTAGGCGGTTTAACTTCAGAAAATAATAACCTGCCAGGTACCATTAGTCCCCTCTTAAACCGCCAAGTGCTCGTCTTTGTAATTTGATAATGTCACTGTCTGGTTTAGCATTTATGCATGCTTCAATGCTTTCTGCCTGTTAACCATGAACCTTAAACGGGCACAAATCTTTTCCAGGTTATCGTATAAATGGCCAAATCCTTTTATTCCTGTAACTGGGTTCAATCCCGGGTTACAGAAGAAGAACTGAACGGGTGTGTTGCAACCGGTGCTTTAGCGAAAAAGGAAGACATCCACTGGAGAGCCCTCGGTCCAGAAAATCCTCCTGAGCCCAAGGATGGGGAAGTGATCGTTTTTGTTGATCATCTGAGTCGAGGGTTCAGCTCTCCCAGATCAAAAAATTTCCGTGACATGCTTCACTTCTTCCAACTTCACCCTCAAGATCTTGGGCCTAACTCCGTGTCCAATATTTGCAATTTTCAAGTGTTTTGTGAAGCCTACCTGCAAGAAGAGCCCACAGTCGACCTGTTCAGAGATTTCTTCTATTTAAACCGCCGCACTGAATTTACGGATGGGCCCAATACTGAACTTGGTGGGGTTTCAATTCAGAAGAGAAAAGACGTCAGCTTCCCTCACGCTAAGCATCATAGCCATCCCAAAGATTGGAATCAAACTTGGTTCTATTGCCAAGATACATCTCCAGCTGGCGAGAATCCTCTGCCGGGTTACCGTGCTCACTGGCTTACCGATGCACATCCATTCCCCCAAAGACTCAATGCAAAGGAACGGTCCAAATATGCACCGCAGCTTTCAAAGCTCAGAGCCTTTGTGGCAAACGGTTTGACAGGCATTGATTTTGTCCGTTGCTGGGTATCCTGGAGCATTTTGCCTTTAAGCCGTCGCTCCGGTTTAATGTGTGAGTACACAGGGGATGTGAAAGACCCTCAACGCCACACTGATATTCAGCTGACTGATGCTGAAATTACTGAATCTGTAAAGAAGATGTTGGATGAACCGGTGACCGACTGTAGCAAAACAGGACTTAGTCCTTTTTGCGCTTCAAATAAACCGCCAGCTGTAAGAATTGCCCCACTCCTGCTTTAATCCATATTCTTAATACTCCCTTATGATCTTTTCAATCTTTAAACAGGGTGATGATCCGTTCTGGAAGAAGAAACCGCAGGATAAACTGGCCAAAATACCTCGTGTCAAGACCAAGGTCAACAAGAAGCCCGCTAAGAAGAAAAACACCGAGCCTACCGAGTTAAACATTGACGATGATAATCCGGAGTCAGAGGTAGAACTTGATTCACTTGGCTCTTTTTTCATACATCTCATTGACGATGATTTTTATCAGGACGACGCAGAAGCTAGCCGCGCAAATGACGTAGAGGTAACTATTCTCTCATCCGGTTCAGAACCTCTGTCCACACAGAAAACCCGACAAGCAAGCCGGAAAGTAAGATTTTCTCACCCCCTAGCTTACTTGGATTCAAACTTTCTTTTGAAGAAGCAGCAACACGAAGCTCGCCGCACAACCCGGCATAGCGGCCATGTGGTCACTTCTTCCGGTTTACCGAACTCGCCAGTTCGTAAACGCCGCCCAGAGGTCTCTTCTATTTCTGACACATCTTATCCCAAGGCGGGTTATTTCCGACAACCTCTTAATCCGTCTGATTCAAACTATCAGGCAACTTCCCATTCATCCTCTGGCGAGTCCACAGGGACACAAATTCCAACCCTCAAAACTGTTCCTGGGTGAGCATTTTTAACTAACCCCTTATACCTTATGCTTAATCATTATACTAACCTGTTATTTTCATCTCTGTCAGAGCCAAGGCCAGACCTAGTAAAAAGGCCAAATTGAACAAACCGGCTGATGACAGCGCGCCAACTGATCCGGAAAAGAACCCGGAACAGTTTGAACCAAATACTGAAGCTATTCTTGATGATCCGCCACCGCAAGATCATGAAACCTTTGTTGAACAGATGGAAATTGATCCGATGGGTCATGCTGATAAACCGCCAAGCCCAACTAAGGCTGCTGATGATAAAGCCGACGATGTTGTAGTTACCGGTGTCAGGTGTACAGCCCCAGGCAACCCCACTGTTCTGTCAAAACATAGTGCCAAAGAAGAATTTTCTGCTGTTGACAAGGGCAAGTGGAAGGTGGACTTGGAAAGCTATACCCACCTCAGCGCCCAAGATATTCATTCTGGGTTTTTAAACCATTTGCACACAAGCCGTGATTATGAAGCCGGTTTACTGAACATGATGAAGGAGCGATATGAGGTAAATGTTGTTAACTCTGCATAAATATTCTTCCCTTAGCCGCCAAGTTTACTGGACATAAAAGAATAGAATGTTCTGCAAACTTTCAAGAACCATATAGATCAACTCCACTAGCCCGCAAGGGCCGGTTTATAATGTCAATATGAACCGGGACTTTAGAATAATAACTCTTCAATTTCGCCTGTGTAGCCCCCAAGGGTCGACTTAACAAATATGTTAAGTTGAGACTAATTATGTTGTAAGGCTCAAAATTCTTACTTAGGACCTTTATAATCCGGTTGACCGTCAAGCTGATAGTTGTTATGTGCTTTGGGACTTGTAATTTTTTTTTGATAAGAAGCAATAGACATTAGCCCCCAAGTGCCAAGTATATTACTTGTTATGTGCTTGGGACTTTGAATATGCACTGCTATCTAATTAACTACATGTCTCTTGCAGGCTGATCTTAACAAGAAGGAATCTCAAATCGCCGACCTTCAAGAAAATTTCAAGTCGCAACAAGCCGAGACCTCCAAAGCCAAGGAAGAACTGACCAGTGCCTTAACAGCAATGGAAAAACTGAAGGAGAGCTTTAAGAACGAGCGGGCAGGTTGGGATACAGAAAAGTCAACTCTGCTGAAGAGGGCTGAAGATGTTGAGGCTGCCCTTAATCCGGTAGCTGAGGAGTTGACTGGCTTGAAACAACAAATAAATGCCATGACTGCTGCCGTATTTGGTAAATAACTTCTTCATAAGCTTTGAACATGTATTATGTAAGAGACTGCCAGTTTACCGATGTTTTTGATGATGCAGGAACTCGCATCACTCATCTTGGCTCAGATATGCGGCAAAAACTGAAAGCCGCCTATACACTTATAGAGCAATTATATACCGGCATACAACGGGTTATCTGCACAGCTTCCCATAATAAACCGCCCCCAACCTTGATCAAGGAGACGTTGGAAAGGCTGGCGATGATGCCTGCACGGTTTGAAGAGCTAAAGAAGTCAGCTGCCAGGGCGGGTGCTCTTACTGCACTGACTCGGGCCAAAGCTTGGATATCTGATCTTGATCCGGCCGATGTGGGAAACGGCTACCCGAGCATAAGGGAGGATGGGTCAGAGTTTAATAACGATGACCTCAGAGCCTTGACGAGGGAAATGTGCCCATTGGCTAGCAAATTGGCTGAAGAAACCGATCTTTCACATTATCAGTCGATTTATGATGCCAACAACAAGAGAGTTAACGCGCGAACTTATGATGCTCCAAATCTTATTCCTCCAATCCGTAAGCATACCTATGCCCCTGATGTTGACCCCTCCATACTTATAAGTGATGAAGCTGTATTCAAGGCCTTAACTGGGATCGATTGGACCACCATTGACTTCCAGCCACTGGGTAGAGAGGAGGAAGATGAACCGGCGCTGGACGATCCGCAACCTTCAAGTCAGCCAGGCCAGGACTCATAAACCGGGGGCCGGTTTAGCAGCTGCTTTCTTTAAGACTTGTTAAAACAGTTATTCTTTTGGGCACCAAACGCCTTGTAATAGGCTAGCTTAAACTCTTGTTCTGCTATGCCATCGTGCATATTTACTTTGCATGACACTGCTAATCCACCATGTTAAGATATGCCACTTATGCTTATAATAATAACAATGTGGAATCTGCTCCTGCATGCAACGGATTAAAAGTGTCCTGGCGGTTTACCGCTGGACGGGTCATAATGCCCAATATAAAACCATGGAAACTAACATAGCTTATACCCAAGGCTGGACTTTCAGAATAACCAAATTTGAAATATATCATACCTGTGATATTTGATCACACTGTTGGTTTACCAAACCGGTGTAGTAAGGGGGAGAACCCAAACTTTGAGCACTGGTAATTATCATAGATTGCTTGGCTTATGAACAAAACCAGGCCGGGTTAATAAACACCGGATATTATCTTATCTCATACTGGCGACTTATAGTCAAAAGCCAGGCCGGGTTAATAAACACCGGATGAATTATGATCATAAAGCATTATAAGCCTCATCAAATAAACCTCAAAAACTGTGGAATAAAACAAACGAAAAAACGAGGCTTTTCATGGGCTGCCAGGCCGAAAATCGAGTGCTTTCACGGGCCGCACAGCCACTGAGTTAAACCTATATACAAACCTTATAAGATGGACCTCACATAACCAATCATCGTTTTAACTTTGACAAGTTCAGGGTCTGTATAAGATTGACTTGTCAAACGTTCGGCGGGTCATTCCAGGAATACCTGGGCGGAGTGGCTTACTTAAAAAGGCAGGATAACCCAGGGTTTTAGGTGAATACACCTGGCTTCCAAGCCTGGCTTTTAAGCCTATTACAAGGGTTATACAAACTCTTTGTTCTTTAGAATCAAGGAGCCCCCAATAATATTTTTGAGCTGTGCTCAAGGGGCACCTATGTTTGAGCTGTGATTTTGCAACAGACTCTCTTTGGTACCTTTAACCTGGGTAGCAAGCCCCCAAGTTTTTTTTTCAGTTGGCTTATAAGCCGGTTCAAAGGGTAATCATAACTTCGCTCATAAGCCGGAAGCCCCCAAGTAACCAAAGACTCATTAAGAAAAAATGACAGAGGCCCTGCTTTAGCAGGGGTGCCGGTTTAATACATATATTGTCAAAAATATGTACATCAGAAGAGCCAATGGCTCAGGCGTAGTAAGGCCGAAGATGAGCAATATTCCACGGCCGGCGAGTCTCTTCCTCCGACGTGCGTGAGTCCTTGTGGTCTCGAACATCAATAAGGTAGTATGACCCGTTGTTCAGATTCTTGCTGACCACAAAGGGTCCTTCCCAAGGTGGGGATAACTTGTGCATATCAGTCTGATCCTGGATAAGCCGGAGCACTAAGTCGCCTTCTTGAAAGGTTCTGGTCTTGACCCAGCGGCTGTGATAACGACGCAGATCTTGCTGGTAAATCACCAAACGAGCCGCTGCGAGATCACGCGCCTTGTCTAACAGGTCAAGTGCATCCTAACGTGCCTTTTCATTATCAGCTTCAACGTAAGCCACCACCCGGGGTGAGTCGTGACGGATGTCACTGGGGAGAACCGCCTCTGCTCCATAAACCATGAAAAAAGGCGTGTAACCCGTAGATCTATTGGGCGTTGTGTTGATGCTCCATAGCACCGAGGGTAACTCCTCTACCCAACAACCCAGCGTCCTCTGTAAGGGAACCATAAGCCGGGGCTTGATGCCTCTCAGGATCTCTTGATTGGCTCTCTCAGCTTGACCATTAGATTGGGGGTGAGCCACCGACGATACATCAAGCCGGATTTGCTCACGTTGATAAAATTCTTTCATAGCACCCTTGGAGAGATTAGTGCCATTGTCTGTTACAATACTGTGTGGAAAGCCAAAACGGAAGATCACCTTCTTCATGAATTGAACCGCCGTTGCTGCATCACACTTACTGACTGGCTCTGCCTCTACCCACTTAGTGAATTTATCAACCACCACCAAGAGGTGGGTCTTCTTATCCTTGGACCTCTTAAAAGGTCCAACCATATCAAGCCCCCAAACTGCAAACGGCCAAGTGATTGGAATCATTCTCAACTCCTGAGTTGGAACATGAGCTCGACGTGAAAACTTCTGACAACCGTCACATTTTTTGACCAAGTCCTTAGCATCAGCATGAGCCGTCAGCCAATAAAAACCATGACAAAAAGCCTTGGCTACAAGAGATTTAGAGCCGACGTGATGACCACAATCTCCTTCATGGATCTCACACAGAATCTCACAGCCTTCTTCAGGAGAAACACAACGCTGAAACGCCCCGGTAACACTGCAATGGTGCAGCTATCCATTGACAATTGTCATTGACTTGGACCGCCGGGTTATTTGCCTGGTCAAGGTTTCATCCTCAGGTAACTCGCCCCGGGTCATATATGCCGAATATGGAATTGTCCAATCAGGAATAACATGAAGAGCCGCCACCAACTGAGCTTCCGGGTCAGGAATAGCCAAATCCTCCTCTGTAGGTAACTTGACCGACGGGTTATGCAAAACGTCAAGAAAGACATTAGGTGGCACCGGTTTACGTTGAGAACCCAACCGGCTTAAGGCATCAGCCGCTTCATTTTTCCTCCGATCAACATGCTCAACTTGATAACCCTTGAAGTGACCAGCAATAACATCCACCTCTCGTCGATAAGCCGCCATGAGGGGATCCTTAGAATCCCATGTGCCAGAGACTTGTTGAGCCACCAAATCTGAGTCACCAAAGCACCTTACCCGGCTTAAGTTCATCTCCTTAGCCATCCGAAGACCATGGAGCAAGGCCTCATATTTAGCTGCATTGTTAGTACAAGGGAACATCAAACGGAGAACATAACAAAATTTATCACCTCGAGGGGAAGCAAGCACAACTCCAGCCCCCGAGCCCTCCAATTGTCTGGACCCATCAAAGTGAATAGTCCAATACGTGTTATCTGGTTTTTCCTCAGGCATCTGCAGCTCTGTCCAGTCATTGATGAAATCCACCAGTGCTTGAGACTTGATGGCCGTGCGAGGCATATACTTCAAACCATGAGGCCCAAGTTTAATGGCCCATTTGGCAACCCGGCCTGTTGCTTCCCTGTTTTGTATGATATCTCCTAAAGGAGCAGAGCTAACCACAGTAATGGGGTGACCCTGAAAATATTGCTTAAGCTTCCGACTTGCCATGAAAACCCCATATACAAGTTTCTGCCAATGTGGGTATCTCTGCTTGGACTCAATAAGCACTTCACTGATATAATAAATCGGCCGTTGAACCGGATATTCCTTGCCTGCCTCTTTCCTTTCAACCACAATAGCCACACTGACAGCCCGGCTATTAGCAGCCACATATAACAACAGCGGCTCCTTATCAACGGGCGCAGCTAGGACCGGTGGCTCAGCCAGCTGCTACTTAAGCGCCTCAAATGCCTCATTAGCAGCGTCACTCCAGACGAAGTCATCTGTCTTTTTCATCATCTGATACAAAGGGATGGCCTTTTCACTGAGGCGGCTTATGAACCAGCTTAGCGCCGCAATACGACCCGCCAGACGTTGAACATCATTGATACACGCCGGTTTAGCCAGAGAAGTAACCGCCGTAGCATCAATAATCTGATCAATACGAGGGAGGGCAAAAGGATCAGCCGGACAAGCCTTGTTTAAATCCATGTAGTCCACACACATGCGCCAAGTGCCATTCTTCTTAAGTACCAGCACCAGGTTAGCCAACCACTCAGGATGAAAAACTTCAACAATAAACCCAGCCGCCAAGAGCCGGGCTACCTCCTCACCAATGGCCTTACGCCTTTCTTCATTGAAACGACAAAGAAACTGCTTGACCGGTTTAAACTTGGGATTAATATTGAGAGTGTGCTCAGCGAGTTCCCTCGGTACACCTGGCATGTCAGAAGGTTTCCATGCAAAGATGGTTCTCACAGATGAACTCGATGAGCGCGCTTTCCTATTTCAGATCCATATTAGCACTGATGCTGAACTGCTTGGATGAATCACCAGGAACAAAATCAACCATCTTAGTGTCATCTGCCGATTTAAACTTCAAAACCGGATCATGCTCTGTAGTTGGCTTTTTCAAAGACGTCATATCCGCCGGATCAACATTGTCCTTGTAAAATTTTAACTCCTCCATTGCACAAACCGACTCAGCATAAGCCGCATCACCCTCTTCACATTCCAAGGCTATCTTTCGGCTCCCATGTACTATGATGGTCCCCTTGTAACCCGGCATCTTGAGTTGCAGATAAACATAACAAGGCCGTGCCATGAACTTGGCATAAGCCGGCCGGCCAAACAGAGTGTGATACGGGCTGTGAATTTTGACTACTTCAAAGGTCAATGTCTCTGACCTAGAGTCATGATCATCTCCAAAGGCAACTTCCAGAGCTATCTTACCAACAGGGTACGCCGACTTACCAGGCACCACACCATGGAAAACTGTATTCGATGGTTTAAGATTTTTATCTGTCAACCCCATGCGACGGAAAGTTTCGTAATAAAGGATATTGATGCTGCTCCCTCCGCCCATGAGTACCTTGGTAAACTTATACCCTTCAACCTGGGGTGCAACCACCAATGCTAGGTGACCCGGATTATCAACCCGGGGCGGGTGATCTTCCCGACTCCACACGATGGGCTGCTCAGACCAGCGCAAGTAACGGGGAACCGCCGGTTCAACGGCGTTCACTGCCCTTTTGTGAAGCTTCTGATCCTGTTTGCATAAATTTGTGGTGAAGACGTGGTATTGCCCACAATTCAACTGCTTTGGGTTACTCTGATACCCAGATTGCTGCTGCTGATTCCCCTGACCTGACTGTTGATGGTAGCCACCCTGATTGCCTTGATTGCCCTGATTACCTTGGAATCCAGAACTAGAACCGCCACCGCCGTAACCCGGCCCATGAGAACCGGACCCTGAACCACCACCCGGTCCATGATTGTCTTGAAAAAGATTGGAATTTTTATACTCCTTCATGATGTAGCAATCCTTCTAGAGGTGGCCAGATGGTCTTTCTCGCGTCCCATGCCTTGGGCAGGGCTGATTTAGCATCTGCTCAAGATTAAAGCCTGACCCTCCGGCCCGTGGGGGCGGTTTACCTTTACGACGCTGGCCATTATTCTGTGCGTTGGTGTTAGCCACAAAGTCCAAACTATTATCAGCTTTGTGCTTACCATTGCCTCCCTGATTCACCGGATTATGCTGCTGTCCTCTGGTGCTGCTGCTCTTCTTTCCCTTTCCCAGCTTGTCATCATCAGACTCGGGGTCCTTGGTACCATCAGAGTCAGCGTACTTAACCAGATCCGTCATCAGCTCTCCCATGTCATTGCAGTGGTGCTTGAGCCGACCCAACTTCTGCTTAAGAGGTGTAAACCGGCAATTCTTCTCCAACATTATGACCGCTGAACCGGCATTGATGCGATCCGATGAATGTAAGATGGTCGAAACCCGGCGCACCCAATGGGTTGTGGACTCACCCTCTTCTTGGACACAGGCATCCAGATCCACAATTAACATAGGCTGCTTGCACATATCTTTGAAATTCTGGATAAACCGAGCCTTTAACTCAGCCCATGACCCAATGGAGTTGGCAGGGAGCCCCTTCAACCAAGTGCGAGCCGTTCCATCCAACATCAGGGGGAAATATTTAACACATGCCGCATCGCTAACATCTAGCAATTCCATGGCCATCTCGTAACTCTCGATCCATGCTTCAGGAGGTAAATCGGCTGTATAGTTAGGCACCTTTCGAGGGCCCTTAAAATCCTTGGGTAGACGCTCACTACATATGGCCGGCACTAAACATGGCACGCCCAAATTCCTAAAGGTTACACCTGGCTCCACCGAAGTTGTCGGACGAACCGGAGAAGGTTGACGGGCCGCATATTGCGCCGTCAGCTCAGCCTCTCAATGTGCTCTACCTTGATCCACCACGTTCTGAGCATCAGCACCACCGCCCGCCGAGTTATGTCCACGAGGCTGGTTATGGTTCCGCCCACTGCTTGACACAGCTGGTTCATCAATATGCCTACTGTAACTCCGGCTTGGGCGAGGGGTGGAATGAATCCGGCTTCGACTGTAAGAATAAGCCTGCTGCTGAACCAATGCTGTCTGAAGGAGCTCTCTAGCCCTCCGCATCTCAACCGCCATTGGAGACTCGCCTTCCACCGGGATAGCTGCCAATCGTGACGCCGTAGCGATCATGTTATCCAAAGGGTTGGAGTAATGACCCGGTGGTGTTGGCATGTGCTGCGGCGGGATATTGTTCTAACGAGGCAGATCTGTGGTGCGCGGCTGAACCGGCGCTCCCGTCCCAGGCGCTTCAACCCGGTCCACCACTGGCGGGTTACTGGTTCCTGCTCCTGGCATGTTAAAGAGGTTCCTCGCCTCGCAAACCGGTGGCAGGCGAGACTGATGCCTCCTCCTCAGGACTTCGTTTGAAGCGTTCTGATCTAGCATGAGCCGGTAAGACTCCAACTGAATCCGCTGCGCCTGAGCATCCAACGTAACCCGCTCCGCAGCCATCCTAGCATCTTTAGCTGCCAGGTCTTCCTTAGCTTGAGCTATCTGATCTCGCAATTTCATGACTTCCGCGTTATGCTGATCTTGATTATCTGGATTAACCTCCGCCATCAGCAGTATTGCCAAGGCATCTAGTAAACCGGACAAGACTTGAGCCGACGTGTGCGCAGGGCCTCCTGCCCCGGCTGCCGTCACCGCTGCTGACCCGGAAATCAATGCCGTTGTAGTTGAAGAGTGCTGCACTGGCGGAATACCGGCCATGAAGATTGCAACCCGGTTCGGCGGCTCGTAGGGGTCCGGAATACTATCGCCATCGGAACAGCCCCCAAGCCGACTGCCTTGCAGTTGGTACAATGACTCGGTTTCACCGGTGGATGACTCGCCATCAGAATAGACAACTGTCTCACCGTCAGATACTGATTTATCCTCAGATCCCGCACCATTGATGAATCCCATGAAGGCACGACTCATGGCGGGCTGAACTCGGGCGGGTTTTGCACGCTGAGTCGTCTCGATGATGTCGGTGCAGGTGTCCAGCTCAGGGCCTGGTTCGCCGATCTTGCCAATGAAGACGTGAATTCCACCGAAGGGGACCCGGTACCCATACTCAATTGAGCCGGCCTCGGGGCCCCAGCCTTCGTCGTCGATGTAGAGCTTGCCGCGATGACTCTTGGTCATCCGGCCCACAGCGTATCCCTTGATCCCTTCGAAGTTGCCCTTCAAGAACTCGAAACCACCGTGCGCTGGCCCCACGGTGGGCGCCAACTATCATGGAATAGTCATTACAGATGTCCTAGTGTCAGGACTTAGTCGTGGAGCCATCGCAATGAGGTTAGTTTAAAGGGGTTCATCAGGGCAAAGGACACGGGGAGTTTATACTGGTTCGGCCCCTTGCGGTGAAGGTGAAGGCCTAATCCAGTTTGAGGTGGAATTGCTAGGGTTTCGATGACCAGGGAGCGAATACGCTTAACCTGGCTCTCGATCTGTTGTCTCTTGTCCCTAAACCGCCACCGGGTCATCCCTTTATATACACAGGTTGACGCCCGGCGGTTCACAGAATCCCGGCCGGCTCATAAACATGTCCGGCTCGGTATCCACTCTTTCCTATCTTACAATACAAGTCATATACTTATGGCGGTTTACATCTATGGGCCCTAACTCGCCTTTGGGCTTTGGGCCTTCTTATTAAGTCTCCTTCGTAAGTCGCCATCTTCTATGTCTTTATGGGCTTCAATACAGGTAAATCACTATGAGCATAACCCGGCCCCACCTGGGTGGTTTATACACAATAGTTATATCCCCAACAGGATGCCTGCTCGGAAGAAATCGATGATGTCCCAGGTACACATTCTTCTTACAATTATCCAAATATATATTGTCGGTATCATCCAAACAGTGCGTGCATGCGAGGTATCCCTTGTTTGTCTGTCCTGAAAGGTTACTGAGAGCAGGCCAATCATTGATGGTCATAAACAGCAACACATGTAGGTCAAATTCTTCCTGATTGTGCTCATCCCATGCACATACACCTTTTTCATTCCACAGTTGTAAGAGTTCTTCAACTAATGGCCTTAGGTACACATCAATGTTGTTGCCGGGTTGCTTAGGGCCTTGGATGAGCACTGGCATCATAATGTACTTCCGCTTCATGCAGAACCAAGGTGGAAGGTTATACATACATAGAGTCACAGGCCAGGTCCTATGATTGCTGCTCTGCTCCCCAAAAGGATTAATGCCATCTGCGCTTAGACCAAACCATACGTTCCTTGCATCATCTGCAAAGTCCCTCCACTTCCTCTCGATTTTTCTCCACTGCGACCCGTCAGCGGTGTAGGAGATATGCCCTAGAGGCAATAATAAATGTTATTGATTATCTCCCTGTTCATATATAGGTTTATGTTCCATGCTATAACTGCAATGATTCTCGAGTCTGCAAATAAAACGAGGCTCGGAGGAAGACTCATATGCACGTGTGGGATAATAAACGGTAAAATGTATTCCTAGTCTGGCCTCTAAGACTAGCTCAAGTGTTGCATGATGGTTCTGTTTTCCTGATCATGGGCATGTCTATGCCAGCAACTTTGAGGGCACAGTGTTAGAAGAACATTTGTGTTGAATCGACCCGATTGATGTTATGCTATGAGATTCTTTCGTCACAAGTTAATGGTTAATAACACAGAGATGGTTAACATTTGCATGATTCCTCAGACCATGAGAGTATCGAGTTTCTTCATGCTTGATTCATGAACTTTGGGGTTTGTTAAACGTCATCCGTAACTGGATGGCTATTACGGCGGCTTACGGGTTCATGGGAAAATATGTTAAGTAACTTGATAGCTCAAGATTGGGATTTGCTACTCCGACGATGGAGAGATATCTCTGGGCCCTCTCGGTGTTACGGTATCCATCATCGTCTGGCCAGACACTTTGTGATTTGATCACGGGGATGCCGGAACACGGTAACGATAAAAGAGAACAATACCGGTAATGAGGTAACTAGCATAGTGGACAAGTTGTTGATCCACGGGAATGCCATCATGTCTCACCTCGGGTATTTGTAACATATCGCGAAGCAACAGGAATAGCACACGGCAACTGGAGGTTCACTTGAATATTCATTCGTGTGGGTATAGGGGTCAATATGGGTGTCCACGGCTCCGATGTTGATCATTGATCGGAAGGGGTTCCGTGTCATGTCTATACTTCACCGAACCTATAGGGTCACACGCTTAAGGGTCATCTATCTGCTGAATACTAGACAGGGAGTCTGAGAGAAAATCACCGAAAAAGTTTCGGACACCGAAAAGTTTCGGACAGCGGAAAAGTTCCGCAGAGAGAGGTCACCGGATGAGTTCCGGTGAAACTGAAAAGTTGTTTCAGGGGATACCATTAAGTCAAAATGGTTTCGGCACATGCCTGATAATTCTTGGAGGATACCAGAATCATTCTGGAAACTTCTGGGAATTTTCTGGAAGAAAAACCGGAAATGTTCCGGGGCTGCCGGAACTGCTTCAGATGCTTTTCGCAGATGAAATCACTAAACTGGAATTGTTCCAGAACGCATTGAAAATTATTTTAGTGGGTACTGGAAATGTTCTAAGCCCACATAAATATTTTCAGTTCGAACGGACGCTGAAAAATGTCGTCGTGAATAGTGAAAGTGCTTTTTGGGAATTTTATGGAAAGCACCTTGTTGGAAATTCCAAAAGGGCCTTCTAGAAGGGGAAGGAGGGCATGGCACCTCATGGGGGGGTCCCCCCCCAAGGGTGGCCGGCCAAGGAGGTGGAGCACCATGGTGCTCCACATGGCACTCCCATATGGCATATTCCCTTTTGGAAAGGGATATTCCAAGGGCACTTTGGGGTTTTTGTGTGACAATTTTACCCCTTGGCTAGCCTATATATAGGAGTGATCTTGGCAGCCATTTCCCCATCCTTAGCTCTCACACAAGCCATGCATGATCTGGCATTCTCTCTCCCTCCCAGCGAAATAGTTTCGTAGAGCCGAAAGGCTGTCTGGGTTCCGGTGGGAACTAGTTCTGGACGGCGAAGCCCTGCCGGATAGATGACACCGTATGTGTGCAACTCTGTAGAGAGGTCGTAGTTTCGATCTTAGTGCCCGAGGGGCTGTTCGAGAGTGCCTCCCGAAGGGCTGTCCAAGTGACGGTCCGGGTTCTGTGAGTCCTCCCGAAGGGCTGTCCGAGTGACCGTTCGAGTTTCGAAGGTCCTCCCGAAGGGCTGTCCGCGACATCGTCTCGGGGACTGTTCGACAGCCTCCCGGAGGGCTGTCCGAAGGGAAGACGAGGGTATACATCCTCGCGGTTGGGAGGTTGTAAATCCTAGCTGCGGGGATCTGCACCGCCGATCGTCATCGACTCTACTTCCGCTGCGCTTCGAGTCGGTAACGAAAATGATCAAACCTTGTATGCAGTCTCCATAGTGGTCCTGGGCTGGTGCGTAGGTCGGAAAATTTTGTTTTCTGCTGCGTTACCCTACAAGCGGGTACTCTCAACTTCCCGTCTTTCTTACGGTCTTCTTTGTGCCATCGCATCAACTTGGCATGCTCTTTGTTTTGGAACAAACATTTCAACTGTGGTATTATAGCTAGTAGCATACCACATCACCTTGGCAGGAATCTTCTTCCTGGGGCGCTCGCCATCGACATCACCAGGGTCATCGCGGCTGATCTTATAGCGCAATGCACCGCATACCGGGCATGCATTCAAATCCACGTACTCACCACGGTAGAGGATGCAGTCATTAGGGCATGCATGTATCTTCTGCACCTCTAATCCTAGAGGGCAGACAGCCTTCTTTGCTTCGTACGTACTGCCGGGCAATTCGTTGTCCTTTGGAAGCATCTTCTTTAACATTATCAGCAACTTTCCAAATCCCTTGTCAGATACACCATTCTCTGCCTTCCATTGCAGCAATTCCAGTGTGGTGCCCAGCTTTTTCTTGTCAGCTTCGCAATTTGGGTACAACGATTTCTTGTGATCCTCTAACATGCGCTGCAACTTCAGCCTCTCCTTTTCACTTGCGCAGTTTCTCTTTGCATCAGCAATGGCCCGACCAAGGTCATCAGTGGCCTCATCGGATGCCTCTTCTTCAGCTTCTTCCAGCATTACCGGCTTAGATTCTTCCCCCATTGTTGTACCATCGTATTCAGGGAACCCGTCATGGCCAGGATAGCTGTCGTCGTCCTCTTCTTCTTCATTGTCTTCCATCATAACCCCTCTTTCTCCGTGCTTGGTCCAAACATTATAGTGGGGCATGAAACCGGACTCAAACAGGTGGACGTGAATGGTTCTTGACTTAGAGTAATTCTGATCATTCTTACAGCCAGCACATGGACAAGACATAAAACCATCCGTCCGCTTGTTTGCCTTAGCCGCAAGCAGAAAAGTACGCACGCCATTAACGAACTGGGGAGAGCATCGGTCATCGTACATCCATTGTCAGCTCATCTTCATTACATAGCACCGAAAAGACCAAATTAATACAAGTTCATACACACTTATTCTCATAAAACAACATACAAACTCTCTAGCTAAAGCATTTAAATGCAACAACAAATGCGATCAAGATCGCAACTAAGGTAACAATTGATCCAACAGCATAATGATACCAAGCCTCACTATCAATGGCATATTTTCTAATCTTTCTAATCTTCAAGCGCATTTTCTCCATCTTGATCTTGTGATCATCGACGACATCGGGAACATACAACTCCAGTTTCATCTTCTCTTCTTCAATTCTTTTCAATTTTTCTTTCAAATACTCGTTTTCATTTTCAACTAAATTTAACCTCTTGACAAGAATATCTATGTCGGTTGGAATTTCCGGTTCACATACCTCCTAGATAAAAATATGTATGTCAACTTGATGGGCATAATTTGTCATAAACACGAAATGCAACAAATAGTTATAAAAGAGAATATACCACATCCGAATCTTAAACCGGACGAGGGCCGACGGGGACAGATATCAAAACCATGCCACTATGTATAACAAACAACGTACGGGTAAGAAAATTATTCAAGTAACTATATATCTAAATCACACAAACATGATTTTTTTATATAAAAAAGAGAAGAACAAGAGGCTCACCAAGGTGGTGCCGGCGACGGGACGGTGCGGGCGATCGACGGTGGTCGTTAGGACGGGGACGGGAAGGCACTAAGTAAACCACACCTACATATGCAAACTAAGAGTTAATTTGAGCTCAAATTGCATGTAAATCAAATAAACTATCACATATAATTACTCCCAAACTAAATCCGGCAAATCACTATACTTATAGAGCATTGCAAGAGCTAATCTAGCAATGAGAGATGAAAGGAAAAAGTTGCTAACCTTTGTGATCACTTGGATGGATGGGGGGCCTTCAAATCTTGATAAATTTTGGCAAAAATGAAGGATGAGCTCAAGCAATGGGGAAGAACAGAGGAGAGGAAGGAATGAAATGGGAAAACAGAGAGAAATGGGCTCAGGCTCGACGAAGGGTTTATATAGAGGCATCTTTAGTCCCGGTTGGTTATACGAACCGGGACTAAAGGTGCACCTCTAGTACCGGTTCGTGCCACGAACCGGGACTAAAGGTGTTGGTGGGGCCCCAGCCTGACACCAGCTTGCCACCACCTCTTTAGTCCCGGTTCGTGGCATGAACCGGTACTAGAGGTTCGACACGAACCGGGACTAATGAGCGCCGCCCACCTAGCCGTTGGAACCGGCACTAATGGTCACATTAGTGCCGGTTCATTTACAAACCGGGACTAATGAGCTGAACATTAGGTCCTTTTTGTACTAGTGAAAGGGGATTTATACATATGCCAACTATATGTTGATGATATTATTTTTGGTTCTCCTAACAAATCTTTCAATGATGAGTTTGCCGCACTAATGACCAAGAAGTTTGAGATGTCTATGATGGGAGAGTTGAAGTTCTTTCTTGGGTTCGAAGTCAAGCAAAGAAGAGAAGGAACATTCATCAACCAAGTCAAGTATACCCAAGACTTGCTCAAGAGATTCAAGCTAGATGATGTCAAGCCGGTCAAGTTTCCAATGCCCACCAAATGCAAGCTTGACACTGATCCCAATGGTAAAGCGGTGGATGAAAAGGTATATCGCTCCATGATTGGATCCTTACTTTACCTTTGTGCATCTAGACCGGATATCATGTTGAGTGTGGGAATTTGTGCATGGTTTCAAGCCGCACCTAAGGAAAGTCACTATGTGGCGGTCAAGCGAATATTTCGATATTTGGCTCATACCCCAAACTTTGGCTTATGGTACCCCAAAGGAGCAAGCTTTGATCTCATGGGTTACTCGGATTCGGATTGGGCGGGATATTGTGTGGAGAGGAAGTCAACTTCTGGAGGGTGCCTATTCCTTGGTCCCTCTTTGGTGAGTTGGTCTTCGAAGAAACAAAATTGTGTGTCTCTCTCATCCACCGAGGCCGAGTATGTAGCCGCCACAAGTTGTTGTGCACAATTGCTATGGATGAGGCAAACTTTAAAGGATTACGGTGTCACTTGTGACAAAGTGCCTCTTCTATGTGACAATGAAAGTGCTATCAAGATTTCTCACAATCCGGTGCAACATAGCAAGACGAAGCATATTGAGATTTGTCATCATTTCATTAGCGACCACATCAAGCGGGGAGATATTGATACCATCTACATCAACACTCAAGAGCAACTAGCGGATATCTTCACCAAGCCTCTAGATGAAGCAAGATTTCGAGAGTTAAGGCATGAGCTAAATATCATTGATTTGAGTAATGTGGCTTGAATCTAGTCACACCCCACCGCACTCATCATTATATCTTGTTCTAGATGTAGGCATGGACATAGGGGGAGTGTTGTTCTCTCAATGAACTCTCCCTCCCCCATTATGCATAAATCGATCACGTCTTTCACATTAGCCATTTTTTATGGTACTTGTGCTTCAAAGATGAGTTTAGGTCATGGGCCCAAGGTTAAAATCTCCACGGTGCCATGCCACTTGACTCAAACATAGGTGGCCTCGGCCACCGCCCTCTCTTTGAGAGATGTGTGATTTTTTCTTTTTCTCCAGTTGATTTGGTTTGTGGTTTTATTGTGTTTTGCTTCTAGTCTCTCCGTGGGTGCATCTTTGGTTTTTGGTTGTGCTTTACTCGTGGAGTTGCTCCCTCAGCTCATCTCGGTGTTTCTCTTTGTTGGAGCTATGCCTTTTTCTTTCATGTCTCGTCGAGTTTTTGCTGGGCGGTACTACCGCTGTGGACGGGCGGTACTATTGCTGAGTAGCATCAAGCGGTACTACCGCCCGCCCGGGCGGTACTACCACTGCGGGGTGGGACTGGGGGTTATGAATCGGGCAGGGGGAGTTTTACTCCCCCATACCCATTCGACTCGCCCCGTCTGTTCCTCTCTCGCTCCAGCGACGAACTCGCCGCGGGAGGCCACCGCCGGGCCACCTTCTCCGGGCCGTCCTTCGCATTTCCAACCGGTGGAATCGATCCCCACCCTTTCCTCTTGCCATGGATGCTGGTATTGCCCCCGTTCTTCTCCTCGTTGCTTCTAGTTTTCAGATCTAGGCTTTTGGGGCAATAGTCTTAGCATTTTTCAATTTTTGGCCAAATTGAGGCTTGAGTAGGATGTTGAAGGCTGCTAGACTAGTTGGATTGATGTTTGGTAGGAGTACTTTTGATTTTGGCAGCCCTAGTAGTACCGGATCTTGCAGCGGATGTGGCCTGACCGTTGTTCTCCGCCTCGGGCGGTACTACCGCTCCCCTGGAGTGGTACTACTACTTCGGGCGGTACTACCACTTGCTAGGAACGGTACTACCGCTCGGGGTGCCGGCCTCCATTTTTCTCATACCAAATATTGATTCGCGTTGCTCTTCTGCTGGCTTATGCTCATTTTGTTGGCTTTCTTTGCAGGTGTTTGTGTGGTTCCAGGTGATGGCACCTCGGAGCCCCCCGTCCGTCGTATCAACCCCGGGCGTCCAGGAGGATCAAAGCGCTAGTGCACCTCTGAGGCAGCTGCTTCATCTTCAAGTGTTCCTCCAACTCAGCCCAAGCCTCCTTCCAAGCAAGTTGCCAACAAGCCCAAGCTGAAGGCCAAGTCTGTGACAGAGATGACCTCTAAGGAGTTCTGTGTGGCTCGTCGTCGCAACCCGTATGCTCAAGATCAATATCCAGCTCTTGTCAACCGCCCCTTCTGGAACCAGTTTCAGTGGTCTGTCTACTTTGATGTGCTCAAAGCAAAGAAGAATCTCTATGTAGATGTCTGCTCCATCGACATTTCTTTTTTGGAGAAGAATCGTGCCTATTTTGGCGAGGCACTAGAGATGTGTGCTCAGCTAAACATTCTCAAGCTCATGGAGTTCAACAAGGACTTTGATGCGGATATGGTGGCTCAGTTTTATGCCACGGTTCACCTTGGGACTGATGAGGAAAGGACTTTGACTTGGATGGCCAATGCAGACTTCTCTCAGTCAAATGGAAGGCGTTCATGGAACTGTTAGGTGTTGAAGATCTGGGCCTTGACAACCCGGTTGGCTTTCATCCTCACAAGAATGCTACCTCTACTCACAAGTCGACTCTTTGGCCCTACATGTAACACCCCTATGTAATAGCCACCATGATCAGCTGTTAATAATGCCAAGTCATATCATATGCAGTGATTAAACATAGTGGTTAACCAAAGTAAATCAACTCCATTTTTAAAATCAACTTAAATTCATAAGTGAAATATAAGGTTGATCAAACTCTGCTGGAGAAATGTTATTTAATTAGCAAATAATCCAGTGGTCATGGCAAAATCATAACCAACATTTTTGGAATATGATTGATGAGTCAAACAAGATGAAACAGCACCCAAAACAGCAATATTAATTCATTTAAAATCATTGCAGATTCAAATGAACTCCAAAACTGTCCAAACCACTTTTTGGTGAGAGCTAATATTGCATTGCAATATTTGGGCCAACTCCCACATTTTTCGAAAGTGCACAAGTGCCCTAAACATTTTGAAACAGAAAAGGATAAAAGAAAATGGAGAAGCTAAAACAGAAAATCAAAAGCGGGACACTGTGCACTGGGCCTTAGTGCACAGTGCCCCGAGTCGCGGCCCAGCAGGCCCACCTCGTCTCCCTCCTCCCCGTGTCGCCCCCGCCGTGGCCGCGCGCGCGCGCGCCAGTCGGCCGGCGACACCGCGGCGCCACCGACGCTACAGGGAGGAGGAGGAGATAAGGCCGGAGCCACTCGACCCCCCTGGCTTCCCCTGGCATTCCCCATCTCTCTCCCTCGCTCGCTCTGCCTCCTTCCTCCTCAGATCCGAGGCGTCCGAGCGCCACCGCCGCCGTTCTCGTTCGTCCCCGCGGCCACCGAGCCCTGCCTGCCGCTCTGCCATGTCCTGCGCCATCGCCATGGACTGCCACGGCCTTGGGCGCCGTTGATTGGGGCCGAGGAGCTCCACGTTGCGCGGATCGAGCCGCGCCCCTCTTCTGCATCTCCGGTGCGGTTCCGGCGACCTCGACCCCTGCAGCTCCTAATCCTCACACGGGCCACCTTGCGCCGCTCGGTGAGCACTCTCCCTCTCTCTCTGGCCTCTCTGGTAGCCCGTCTGCACGCTGTAGCCGCGGCACCTCGGAGACCCGAAAGTCACCGCCGCCATTGCCGCTGCAGCCAAGCTCCCGAGCTGTTGCTAGCTCGTTTGACTCCTCCGGCGAGCTCCCTGTGAGCCGTAGGCCCCGCACAGCTAGCTAGTTAGGTCGCCCGCGTGCTAGGACGTCGAACCCGACGAGCTCGAGCTTCGGACGTCCGCCTCGCTCAACGCCGGCGACGTTCCGGCCACCTCCGAGCCCGGCTATTGGCTCAGCTAGATGCGCGAGGACGCCAGCTTTCGAACGCACCCAAGCCCGGCTCGAACCGAGCCCTATAGCTCGATTCTGGCCAACTCCGGCGACGCGCCGCCGCGCGATTTGGTCGCCGGCGACCAGCGGCCGGCCCCGCTGACGTGGCACAGGCGGGGCCCACCCCTGGGTCACTGACCCGTGGGTCCCAGGGGCCCGGCCGGCCAGTTGACCAGTCAGCCTTGCTGACTGGACCGGCCCAGCCGCTGACAGGCGGGCCCCACCTTCCTGTTTAATTAGTTTAAAACAAATTAGAAATAAAAATAAACTAATTAACCTAATGTCTCACTGACATGTGGGGTCCACCCCCCTAATTAATCCTGGTAATTAAACTAATTCACTGGATAAAGAAACAGAGGCTGACATGTGGGTCCCACTGGACCCACATGTCAGGTTTGACTGGTCAACCGTCCTGTTGACTTGCTGACGTCAGCAGCGCGTCATGCTGACGTCATAATTCATTTTCTGTTAAATAAAATAATTCCAGAAATTCAAATAATCTTTAAAAATTAATAACTTTTAAACCGTAGCTCGGATCGAAAAAGTTAAAACATGAAAGTTGCTCAGAACGACGAGACGAGTCTGATCGTGCCGTCTGTTTCTCCATCGGAACCTCCTACGTAGAAGAACTCGTAACTCCGGACCCGAATCCGGCAGATGAATAGTGCACACACGTCGGATATTAAATCCCAGAATAATTCTAAAAAAATAACTAAAATGACTTAGATGCATATTCAGGCAACCCTACACTGCATCATAGCATCACACGCACCGTATTGCATCTGTTTGCATTATGTTTACCTGTTTCTTCCCCCTCTTCTCTCTCGGTAGACCCCGACGTTGACGTAGCTCCCGAGGCAGACGCCGCACAGGAGTACGACTACGTCCCCGACGATACTACTGAAGACCTTGCCCTTGCCCCCGAGCAAACAGGCAAGCACCCCCATTTTGAGCATTCCGATATCGCCTATTCTCTCCCCTCTTATGCTTGCATTAGATGATACTGCTGCTGTTACTATCCTACTCTGTTGCATAGCCTGTTTACTTGTAACCTACTTTTGATACATTCCTGTTATCCTAAACTGTTTAGCATAGGATGGGTAGAGACACGACAGAGACCCCCACTTGATCCCGACTGCCCTGCTGGATATCAGAAGACCCAATCATCGGGATTGAAGACTAGACCATGGCACCGCACATCACTTCCCCTTAGTTGCCGACACTGCTGGGTTATCATCGAGTGCCGAGGGTGATACCTCGTCAGCACTTCTGATGTTAACCTTGTAGGTTAGTTACTCGGTCGTGGTAAGCGAGGGTGATTCCTTCTACACCACCCCCGATCACGACGTCGTCGCGCAACTCCTCAAGGTGGACCTCGAGGGTGATTCCTCCTTCGTTCACCTTGATGATAACATCGAGCGGGAATTCCATCGAGGGTGATTCCTCAGGGTTCCCTTCGGTGTCAGACACACAGTTACCTTGGATATTATGACTTGCACTAAACTATGATACTAAAGACGGGTCGGCCCTGAGGGGTACCCGCGCAAGCTTAACGCGAAGTGATGTGGAGTCGGGTTGACCTGGATGGTGCCCGCGAGATAACTACGAGGCGTGGCCGGGCATTCTTAGCCCTTGCCGCAAGTCCTCGAGACGGGGCGACGGGGTCACATCGATCGTGAGTCTCTGCTCGTTTCCGCGCGCTCCTAATCCACTACGGTTTGGATATTTGATCCGAGGGGGCCTCTGGCCCGATAGCACTAACCATCACGTGGGCATAGTATGGGCGTTCTGCGTCGTACACATCAGCCGAAGCTTGTTTGACGTCAGTAAGGAGCGGCGCACGCCGAGTTGGACTGGTAACGCAACCGCGCTTGTATAAGGGGTTGCTAGGTCTGCTCTCGGTGGCCCCGTAACGTGCAGGAGTTCCCGGGGCGATGGCCCAAGACCCCTGGGGGCATAGGTTTAGTCCGGCGTGCTGACCTCTCTTATAAGCCTAGGTCGGGTTGCGGCGTGTTGCTTAGCCGAGGCCGGGCATGACCCAGAAAAGTGTGTCCGGCCAGAGTTAAGTGAGCGTGGTGGGTAAGTTGGTGCAGCCCTGCAGGGAAGAAACTTCTATCGATAGCCTGTCCTACGGTAACGGAACTCGGAGTTGTATCCCGATCGGTACAACTAGAACATGTGATGAGAATTGGATAGTACGGCTCTGGGATTGCTTTCTCGCAGGGAGTCGAGAAAGGATCTCAGGTCGAGGTTGATGATATTACTACTACTACTTTACATTATGTTCATCTGCTCTCTCCTGATGCTGCAAGACTGTCGAAGATTGTTGAAGATGCTAGTCTTCGATAGGACTAGGCTTTCCCCCTCTACTCTGGCATTTCTGCAGCCCAGTCCACATATACAGCCATTCCTTTGACAATGATGCATATGTAGTGTAGATCCTTGCTTGCTGAGTACTTCGGATGAGTACTCACGTTTGCTTTATTTTCTTTTTCCCCCATATTCCATTTGATGCCACCAGACGACGGAGCCCCTAAGCCAGAAGCCCCAGCCGACGACCAGTACTACTACCCGCCTGGCGAGTACTACTACTACGAGGAGCCGTTCGACGACCAGGAGTAGGATCGGAGGGTCCAGGGCAGGAGGCCTACGCCTTTCGATCGTAGTATTTTATTTTACCCCGCCTCTGTGAAGGCCTAATTCTCTCTATGTAATATATCTGTACCCAGATATCTAATGCTTCCGCTGACGCTTGTATGCCATCGAGCTATGTATTCGAGCCCTCGAGGCCCTGGCTTGTAATATTAAGCTTGTATGACTTTATTTATGTTTTAGAGTTGTGTTGTGATATCTTCAAGTGAGTCCTTAGGCTTGATCGTGCGCATTTGCGTGTATGATTAGTGCACGATTAAGCCGGGGTCGTCACAGGTTGGTATCAGAGCCGACTGCCTCTAGGAATCCCCCTTCCCAATTCCTTGGCCGAAGTTGAGTCTAGTGGTCAAAAATTGTTTTACTAACTTGGCTGTGTGGCTTACGGGCCCACGTCGCCAACTGGGTGGTATTAGGATCTTTTATTCCTTGTCTTTACTCTGGGATTCTAATCTCTCATCTATTCGGGTTTAATAAAATTTACTAAACGCCGACATTTAGGTTCTCGTTAATTCTATCCACCCGGAGAGCTGGATTCAGTGCGATTTCCCTGTCTTTGATCTGATTAGTCTGATAATCATTTTCCTTTCCATTGTTTTGTTTAACCTTTCCTTCCGAGATTGGTTATATTTCTCATTGTCTTATGACAACCCTGAACCTTTCTGTTTCAGATGGATCGGCTATTTCCACCGCGGCCTACGACCCAGCTTGTGCTTCGCACTTGGGCTCGTGATGCCCCTGGATTTCCAGCTGTTCTGATCGCCCTCCTGAGTAGACTGGGTTACCGCTGGTATCCCGAGTACATGGTCTATGAGGTTTATCGTGAGTTCAACCAGGAGCAGTACTATGCTGATGTTCGCATCTACGATCAGCAGGATAACTCTGACACTGAGCTTCACCGTTTTCACGGTATCGGCGTGACGATTGAGATGGCAGTCCATGATGCTGCTTACTCTGTCGTCGCACGACTTCGAGGACAGTTCAGTGCTGACTTGGATGCCTCTGAGTATCGGTACATTCCGTATGCACCTGTTGGAGATGCTACTGGATTTTACACAGCTATCTGTGCCCCGTACGAGCCTCGTCGCTATGATCAGCGAGTTCTGATCCACTATGCTCAGGCTTTGGATCGCACTGTTCGTGCACTTGCTGTTGAGTTGTTTGCCACTCGAGCACGCTACTACGAGGCTATGACACAGTTGCTACCAGCTGTTCGTGCAGGGATGCATCCGGAGTACATTCTTTACCCGAGCAGGACTGAGATGCCATCAGGGATCGTCTGGCCTGCTGTGGGAGGTCACACGCCTGCACGTGGACCTCTTCTTTCTTCTCGAGACCAGGTTCTGCATCAGAGTGCCCATGGAGCGCAGGATCCTTCTGCGACGAACGTCCATCGTCCGCACTTGCAGTTACCCCGTTTCAGTGGTTTTCTCCGACGCTGATGTAGCCCTTGCTATGTCCCGTTGTGTACTTCCTTACCGCGTGCCTGCGCGCCGCCTAGCATGTCTAGCTTTTCAATTTGCGCCGTTATGCTGCCCGAATGTAACCGACTATGTATGGATCTGTACATCTTAATGACTACTTCTAGCATGTCGAGTTACCTCATGTTTATTGTTAAACACTTGCATAAGCTATCGCTGAAATACCCCTGTTGGAATAGCAGGATGGCTGACAACAACCCGACACCGCCGCCACCACCTGATTACATGGCAGCGATGATGCAACAGTTTGAACTTAACCGCCAGTTTATGACGGGAATTATGCAGCAATTCCCTCGTCCTGATGCTAATCAGCAGCAACCATCCATTACCTTACCAGAATTCATGAGGCTCAGTCCATCGTTTTTCCGCAACACAGTCAACCCACTGGATGCAGATGACTGGCTGCGTGATATCTCTCATGAGATGGAGTCTGCTAGTGTCGCCGAAATTAACTATGTCACTTTTGCGACATATCTTCTTAAGGGTCCCGCAGCCCAATGGTGGGCCACTCACCGACAGACTCTGCCGCCTGGTACTGTCGTCACTTGGGCAGAATTCAAGATTGCATTCCGTGCCCGCTACATTCCTCAAGCTGTCATAGCTCGGAAGAAGGCCGAGTTCCGTAATCTTGTTCAGGGCAACAAGACTATGGAAGTCTATCAGCGCGAGTTTCTAGACTTATCTCGTTACGCTGAAGAGGACATTCCTACTGATGAACGCAGACAGGAGAAGTTTCGTGAAGGACTGCACCATGACATTCAGTTAGCCCTTCTTGTTCAAGATTATCCTGATTTCGCCACCTTGGTGAATAAGGCCATCATGGTTGAAACTGGACTTAAGAAGCACAAGGAAGCGTCCAGACGCACCCGTGAGTCGGGCTCATCTTCGGGCTCGTCTTCCCAGAAGCGACGCATCTGGTTCCCCAAAGGCATGTTCCGTTCAGCAGCTCCTGCGAACAGACCTTCTTATGCTGCACCACGTCTGCCGCCTCCACCACCGAGACAGCCTCTGCCAACTCCAGCACCTCGAGCTCCAGCACCTCGTCCTGACAGCGGACTATGCTTCAAGTGTGGCAAGCCAGGTCACCGTGCTAGAGACTGTTCTCAGAATCAGAATCAACTAGCTCTCCCTTCTGCTGGACGTGGAATTGGCCGTGGTATTCCTCAGCAGCGCAACAATAATGCCAGACCTTCTTATGGTCGTGGGCAGTACTACCACGTCAACATGTCTGAAGCTCCAGATCAACCAGATACTGTGATGGGTACACTTCTCGTTAATTCAGTACCAGCATCTGTTTTATTTGATTCAGGAGCATCGCATTCCTTCATGTCAGAACATTTTGCACGCATGCATGACATTAAATGCGAATACATGAACACACCCTTATTGGTACACACCCCCGCGGGTGGTTGCCGAACCTTTGCAGTTAGCTATAATGTTCCCGTTGAAATCGAAGAGTTGGAGTTCAGTGCATCTCCCATTATTCTGAAATCGTCCAAGATTGACCTTATTCTGGGAATGGATTGGTTGAAGGCCCACTATGCCTCAATCAATTGTGCCACCAAAGTTGTTCACCTCTTGCACCCCTCGAATGAGATGGTGAATTACCATGCTCATATCACTCAGAACGCCGAGGCTCAAATTTATGCCTTGAATGCGTTGAATGCTTCTCCGCTTGATGGGATTGAGACTATCCCAGTTGTCTGTGACTTCCCGGATGTTTTTCCAGAAGAACTTCCAGGAATACCCCCTGCTAGAGCTGTCGAGTTCGTCATCGACTTGAAGCCTGGCACCACTCCTATTGCGAAGCGTCCTTACAAGATGCCTCCGCACCACCTCATCGAGCTTAAGGAGGAAATTGATAAATCTTTAAGGAAGGGTTTCATCCGCCCTAGTTCCTCTGCTTGGGGAGCACCTTCTCTCTTTGTTAAGAAGAAAGATGGAACGAATAGGTTGGTCCAAGATTATCGTCCTATCAACCAGGCAACCATTCAGAATAAATATCCACTTCCCCGGATCAACGATTTATATGACCAACTCGCTGGATCTTCGGTGTTTTCTAAACTCGACTTGAGGTTGGGTTATCACCAGATCCGTGTTCGCGAAGAGGATATTCCCAAGACTGCATTCGTTACTCGTTATGGCTCATACGAGTACACCGTCATGTCATTTGGTCTGACGAATGCTCCCGCTACCTTCTCCCGCTTAATGAATTATATATTCATGGACTACCTCGACAAATTCGTCGTGGTATATCTGGATGATATTCTGGTTTATTCGAAGAACAAAGAAGAACATGCTGAGCACCTTCGACTAGTTCTGGAGAGACTTCGAGAGCACCAATTATATGCCAAGTTCTCTAAATGCGAATTCTGGCTTCCTGAAGTGACCTACCTTGGACATGTGATTTCCAAGGACGGTATTGCCATTAACCCGGAGCGTGTTCAGGCTATCCTTGACTGGACTCCTCCGAAGAATGCCAAGCAGGTCCGAAGCTTTCTCGGTCTAGCCAGCTATTGTCGCCGATTCGTCGAGAACTTCTCCAAGATCGCCAAGCCCCTGACTAATCTGCTCCACAAAGGCGTTAAGTTTGAGTGGACAGACAAGTGTCAGGAAAGTTTCCAAACCCTCAAGGACAAGCTCACTTCTGCTCCAGTGCTTGCTCCTCCTGATTCTCGCAAGGACTTTGTAATATATTGCGACGCCTCTCGTCAGGGATTAGACTGCGTCCTAATGCAAGAGCGGAGAGTAATTGCATATGCTTCACGTCAATTGCGTCCACATGAAGAGAATTATCCAGTGCATGATCTTGAACTTGCAGCAGTGATGTATGCATTGAAGTTATGGCGACACTACCTTCTGGGTAATCGGTGTGAAATTTATACCGATCACCAAAGTCTGAAATACTTATTCACTCAACCGGATCTTAATCTCCGACAACAACGATGGTTAGAAGCTATTGCGGATTATGACTGCGGTATTTCTTATACCCCGGGCAAAGCTAATGTAATGGCCGATGCCCTGAGTCGCAAGTCATATTGCAACAACCTCATGGTTAGGCAAGCTCAACCTCGTCTTCACGCAGAACTGACTCAGCTGAATCTGCGAATTGTTCCCCAGGGTTCTCTTAATAACCTTGTGGTACAGCCAGACCTTCTGAAGGCTGTTAAAGAAGCGCAAGCCAAAGATGCTGAAATTGACTTGATGAAGAAGGAGCTTCACCTTACTAAGTATCGGGATTTCTCAGTTGCTGAAGATGGTACATTATATTTCAGAGACCGCATCGTAGTACCTCACTTCGAGCTGATGACTGACAAAGTCATGAAGGAGGCCCATGATACACCGCTGTCTATCCATCCGGGTAGTACCAAAATGTATCGAGATCTTCGTCAAAGGTACTGGTGGTCTAGGATGAAGCAGGATATTGCTCGTTATGTTGCCGAGTGTGACGTTTGTCGTCGCGTCAAGGCAGAACATCAGAAACCTGCTGGAATTCTGCAACCGCTCCCTATTCCTCTATGGAAGTGGGATAAAGTGCAAATGGACTTCATTACTGGTCTTCCCAAGTCTCAGAAGGGTCACGATGCCATTCTTGTCGTCGTCGACCAACTCTCCAAGGTTGCTCATTTCCTACCTGTTAAGGAGACTATCACCGCTAGCCAGCTAGCAGAACTGTACATTGCCATAATTGTTTCTCTCCATGGTATTCCGAAGGAGATTAGTTCAGACCGTGGTGTTCTTTTCACTTCCAAGTTCTGGGAAAGTTTCCAAGAAGCCATGGGAACTCATATTACCTGGAGTTCCGCATATCATCCTCAGTCCCAAGGCCAAGTTGAGCGTGTTAATCAAGTGCTTGAAGACATGCTTCGAGCTTGTGTTATATCCTTCGGTAAGAAATGGGAGGAATCTCTCCCGTATGCCGAGTTCTCTTATAACAACAGTTATCAAGCCAGCTTAAAAATGGCCCCATTTGAGGTTCTTTATGGACGTAAATGTCGAACCCCTCTGAATTGGTCAGAAACCGGGGAACGACCTCTTGTTGGACCGGACATTATTCAGCATGCCGAAGAACAAGTCCGAATTGTACGGGAGAATCTCAAAGCAGCTCAAGACCGTCAGAAGAGTAATTATGATCGCAAGCGATGGGGTGTGATCTATCAACCTGGTGATCAAGCCTATCTTCGTGTCACTCCAATGAAGGGCACCCGTCGTTTCGGAATCAAGGGCAAGCTAGCTCCTCGCTATATTGGTCCTTTTCGCATAGTTGCCAGACGTGGACATGTGGCATATAAATTGGAGTTGCCGCCACAGTTCTCTCATATTCATGATGTCTTCCACGTGTCGCAACTCCGTAAGTGCTTTAAGGAATCCCCGCACCGTGCAGTGGATCATGAGATGCTCGAGCTACAAGATGATCTTTCCTATAAGGAGCATCCGATCCGCATCCTCGACGAAGCTGAGCGTCGTACTCGTCAGAAGACGACCAAGTTCCTAAAAGTGCAATGGTCGAATCATACTGAAGATGAAGCCACTTGGGAACGCGAGGATCATCTTCGGGAAGAATATCCCGGACTCTTTCCTTCTACCTCCTAAATTCTCGGGACGAGAATTTCTTTTAGAGGAGGAGAACTTGTAACACCCCCTTGTAATAAACTCTGTGACACTCTGTTAAAACTGCCAAGTCATGATCATTTGCAGTGCCAAGTCATGAGGGTTAATGATCCAATTCAAATCCACATCTGAAAATCAACTCAAATTCATAAGTGAAATATAAGGTTGATCAAACTCTGCTGGAGAAATGTTATTTAATTAGCAAATAATCCAGTGGTCATGGCAAAATCATAACCAACATTTTTGGAATATGATTGATGAGTCAAACAAGATGGAACAGCACCCAAAACAGCAATATTAATTCATTTAAAATCATTGCAGATTCAAATGAACTCCAAAACTGTCCAAACCACTTTTTGGTGAGAGCTAATATTGCATTGCAATATTTGGGCCAACTCCCACATTTTTCGAAAGTGCACAAGTGCCCTAAACATTTTGAAACAGAAAAGGATAAAAGAAAATGGAGAAGCTAAAACAGAAAATCAAAAGCGGGACACTGTGCACTGGGCCTTAGTGCACAGTGCCCCGAGTCGCGGCCCAGCAGGCCCACCTCGTCTCCCTCCTCCCCGTGTCGTCCCCGCCGTGGCCGCGCGCGCGCGCGCCAGTCGGCCGGCGACACCGCGGCGCCACCGACGCTACAGGGAGGAGGAGGAGATAAGGCCGGAGCCACTCGACCCCCCTGGCTTCCCCTGGCATTCCCCATCTCTCTCCCTCGCTCGCTCTGCCTCCTTCCTCCTCAGATCCGAGGCGTCCGAGCGCCACCGCCGCCGTTCTCGTTCGTCCCCGCGGCCACCGAGCCCTGCCTGCTGCTCTGCCATGTCCTGCGCCATCGCCATGGACTGCCACGGCCTTGGGCGCCGTTGATTGGGGCCGAGGAGCTCCACGTTGCGCGGATCGAGCCGCGCCCCTCTTCTGCATCTCCGGCGCGGTTCCGGTGACCTCGACCCCTGCAGCTCCTAATCCTCACACGGGCCACCTTGCGCCGCTCGGTGAGCACTCTCCCTCTCTCTCTGGCCTCTCTGGTAGCCCGTCTGCACGCTGTAGCCACGGCACCTCGGAGACCCGAAAGTCACCGCCGCCATTGCCGCTGCAGCCAAGCTCCCGAGCTGTTGCTAGCTCGTTTGACTCCTCCGGCGAGCTCCCTGTGAGCCGTAGGCCCCGCACAGCTAGCTAGTTAGGTCGCCCGCGCGCTAGGACGTCGAACCCGACGAGCTCGAGCTTCGGACGTCCGCCTCGCTCAACGCCGGCGACGTTCCGGCCACCTCCGAGCCCGGCTATTGGCTCAGCTAGATGCGCGAGGACGCCAGCTTTCGAACGCACCCAAGCCCGGCTCGAACCGAGCCCTATAGCTCGATTCCGGCCAACTCCGGCGACGCGCCGCCGCGCGATTTGGTCGCCGGCGACCAGCCGCCGGCCCCGCTGACGTGGCACAGGCGGGGCCCACCCCTGGGTCACTGACCCGTGGGTCCCAGGGGCCCGGCCGGCCAGTTGACCAGTCAGCCTTGCTGACTGGACCGGCCCAGCCGCTGACAGGCGGGCCCCACCTTCCTGTTTAATTAGTTTAAAACAAATTAGAAATAAAAATAAACTAATTAACCTAATGTCTCACTGACATGTGGGGTCCACCCCCCTAATTAATCCTGGTAATTAAACTAATTCACTGGATAAAGAAACAGAGGCTGACATGTGGGTCCCACTGGACCCACATGTCAGGTTTGACTGGTCAACCGTCCTGTTGACTTGCTGACGTCAGCAGCGCGTCATGCTGACGTCATAATTCATTTTCTGTTAAATAAAATAATTCCAGAAATTCAAATAATCTTTAAAAATTAATAACTTTTAAACCGTAGCTCGGATCGAAAAACTTAAAACATGAAAGTTGCTCAGAACGACGAGACGAGTCTGATCGTGCCGTCTGTTTCTCCATCGGAACCTCCTACGTAGAAGAACTCGTAGCTCCGGACCCGAATCCGGCAGATGAATAGTGCACACACGTCGGATATTAAATCCCAGAATAATTCTAAAAAAATAACTAAAATGACTTAGATGCATATTCAGGCAACCCTACACTGCATCATAGCATCACACGCATCGTATTGCATCTGTTTGCATTATGTTTACCTGTTTCTTCCCCCTCTTCTCTCTCGGTAGACCCCGACGTTGACGTAGCTCCCGAGGCAGACGCCGCACAGGAGTACGACTACGTCCCCGACGATACTACTGAAGACCTTGCCCTTGCCCCCGAGCAAACAGGCAAGCACCCCCATTTTGAGCATTCCGATATCGCCTATTCTCTCCCCTCTTATGCTTGCATTAGATGATACTGCTGCTGTTACTATCCTACTCTGTTGCATAGCCTGTTTACTTGTAACCTACTTTTGATACATTCCTGTTATCCTAAACTGTTTAGCATAGGATGGGTAGAGACACGACAGAGACCCCCACTTGATCCCGACTGCCCTGCTGGATATCAGAAGACCCGATCATCGGGATTGAAGACTAGACCATGGCACCGCACATCACTTCCCCTTAGTTGCCGACACTGCTGGGTTATCATCGAGTGCCGAGGGTGATACCTCGTCAGCACTTCTGATGTTAACCTTGTAGGTTAGTTACTCGGTCGTGGTAAGCGAGGGTGATTCCTTCTACACCACCCTCGATCACGACGTCGTCGCGCAACTCCTCAAGGTGGACCTCGAGGGTGATTCCTCCTTCGTTCACCTTGATGATAACATCGAGCGGGAATTCCATCGAGGGTGATTCCTCAGGGTTCCCTTCGGTGTCAGACACACAGTTACCTTGGATATTATGACTTGCACTAAACTATGATACTAAAGACGGGTCGGCCCTGAGGGGTACCCGCGCGAGCTTAACGCGAAGTGATGTGGAGTCGGGTTGACCTGGATGGTGCCCGCGAGATAACTACGAGGCGTGGCCGGGCATTCTTAGCCCTTGCCGCAAGTCCTCGAGACGGGGCGACGGGGTCACATCGATCGTGAGTCTCTGCTCGTTTCCGCGCGCTCCTAATCCACTACGGTTTGGATATTTGATCCGAGGGGCCTCTGGCCCGATAGCACTAACCATCACGTGGGCATAGTATGGGCGTTCTGCGTCGTACACATCAGCCGAAGCTTGTTTGACGTCAGTAAGGAGCGGCGCACGCCGAGTTGGACTGGTAACGCAACCGCGCTTGTATAAGGGGTTGCTAGGTCTGCTCTCGGTGCCCCGTAACGTGCAGGAGTTCCCGGGGCGATGGCCCAAGACCCCTGGGGGCATAGGTTTAGTCCGGCGTGCTGACCTCTCTTATAAGCCTAGGTCGGGTTGCGGCGTGTTGCTTAGCCGAGGCCGGGCATGACCCAGAAAAGTGTGTCCGGCCAAAGTTAAGTGAGCGTGGTGGGTAAGTTGGTGCACCCCTGCAGGGAAGAAACTTCTATCGATAGCCTGTCCTACGGTAACGGACACTCGGAGTTGTATCCCGATCGGTACAACTAGAACATGTGGTGAGAACTGGATAGTACGGCTCTGGGATTGCTTTCTCGCAGGGAGTCGAGAAAGGATCTCAGGTCGAGGTTGATGATATTACTACTACTACTTTACATTATGTTCATCTGCTCTCTCCTGATGCTGCAAGACTGTCGAAGATTGTTGAAGATGCTAGTCTTCGATAGGACTAGGCTTTCCCCCTCTATTCTGGCATTTCTGCAGCCCAGTCCACATATACAGCCCCCTTTGAAAATGATGCATATGTAGTGTAGATCCTTGCTTGCTGAGTACTTCGGATGAGTACTCACGTTTGCTTTATTTTCTTTTTCCCCCATTTTCCATTTGATGCCACCAGACGACGGAGCCCCTGAGCCAGAAGCCCCAGCCGACGACCAGTACTACTATCCGCCTGGCGAGTACTACTACTACGAGGAGCCGTTCGACGACCAGGAGTAGGATCGGAGGGTCCAGGGCAGGAGGCCTACGCCTTTCGATCGTAGTATTTTATTTTACCCCGCCTCTGTGAAGGCCTAATTCTCTCTATGTAATATATCTGTACCCAGATATCTAATGCTTCCGCTGACGCTTGTATGCCATCGAGCTATGTATTCAAGCCCTCGAGGCCCTGGCTTGTAATATTAAGCTTGTATGACTTTATTTATGTTTTAGAGTTGTGTTGTGATATCTTCAAGTGAGTCCTTAGGCTTGATCGTGCGCATTTGCGTGTATGATTAGTGCACGATTAAGCCGGGGTCGTCACACTACAGCACTGTGAAGATTCACCCTGTGAAGGAGAAGAAGACCTATGAGCTGTTTCCCTTTCTGGACATCCTTCATCGCATCTTCAGGAACACTCTTTTCCCTCGCATTGGGAACTTGGATATGGTTCATTCGTTCCTCGTGGATATGTTACTATTTTGCCAGCATGAGAAGGAGAACAACACAGGAGATTTCTTGGATATTTCTCATGTCATGTGGTCAGAGCTCCTCTCTGCCATCACTGAGTGCAAGTGCCCCATCTATGCCCCCTACCTGATGTTGCTCATTGAGAAGGCATGGGCGCACACTTATCCCGGTGTCTCGCTGGAGACCGGTGACTTGGTCTCTCACGAGATTAAGAGTCTAAGACAGAAGGAGAACTGGGGCACTCCTATTCCGGAGACTGAGATTCCTTCTGGAGTTAATGATGCTGAGGATGAGGATGATGAGGACTATGAGCCCTCTGGTGTGGAGCCCTCATGGGCAAAGAAGCTCAAGCGCAAGATGAAGAAGCTATTCTACATGGAGTCTCACGGGCAGTATATGGCACATGTGTCTGAGAAGCAGTCACGCAGCCGTCACAAGGTTCTTATGTGCCAACTGGGTGCAGAGGTTGCTAGTGGGTCAGAGGGCAAGATCACTGATGAGGTGGAGTGGATTTCTCAGCACTGTCCTTGGACGAATTCAGAGTCTGAGCAGCCCACTGCCGATGACAGAGGCGCGGGCGACCACGCGGGAATGTGATGATGGAGATCTTCAGCTTTGCTATCACCTGTGACCGTAGCAGCATTCTTTGCCCTTTTGGTGTCTTGATGCCAAAGGGGGAGAGAGTTTAGGGATTTATCGAGTTGCGAGTGTGTCTTATTTGCATTGTCTTTCTCTCTCGCAAACTCTTTTATCGGTCGATTGCTTTGGTTTGGTTTGTGCTTGTGAGACCTGGTTACCCTGTCATATGGTGTGAGACATATGCTATCCTATCTTTTTATTATCTAATGCGTGTCTAGTTCTTTGGTAGTATGTGAGTTGCATGCTTAACTTATGGTTCCATTTTGCTCACTTACTACACCCTTGCATCCTAGCTTATATCTCTCTTATTTTAGATGCAAGTGTTGTCATGCTATAAAATATAGGGGGAGTGTTGATCCTAATGTGTGTACTTTGCATTCCAAAGGCACTCCTATTAAGTGCACACATCTAGGGGGTGCCCATCTATATTTTGTAGTCTCTGGGGTTTGCTTATTCTATTGTCATATCTATATGCAAATCCCGTGTTGTCATCAATCCACCAAAAAGGGGGAGATTGTTAGGGCATGTCTCTCTCTAAGTGGTTTTGGTGATTGATGACAATGCATTTGCGGACTAATCGTGTGCATTGAGCATTTCAGATATTCATTCATAGGCACGAGACGATTCTTTCCCCTCGGACCTCAAGGTGAAGACGGTGTAGTCTCTTTGTTTCGGTTTTGGTGGACTTGAGTCGTAGGAGACGCCATACTATCAAGAGGGGGTCCGTATCAGAAAGACTAGGGTGGAATCAATACGTACACATCTTTCTCGCATCCCTAGCTCCTTCTTTCTTCCTTGGAGTATACCATTATCGTGGAAGTGGCACATAGGAGGAGCCAGCGGTAGTACCGCCGAACCGGAGCGGCAGTACCGCTGATAGCCTCAAGCGGTAGTACCGCTATTCCACAGCGGTAGTACCGCTCGTGGCCATCAGTGGCAGTAAGGCTCCAGTTCCGTGCTGGTACTGCCTTGATTCGATACCGTCGCTTCTCGTGTAAGGTTGGGTGGCAGTAGGAGCGGCAGCAGGCGTGGTAGTACCGCTTACAAGCGGTAGTATCGATCTACCACCGCTACTAGTGCCGCTCGAGGGCTCTCTCTCTCCTGCTCCTTCTCTCTACTCTCTGTGCGCAGTCCCAGCGGTACTACCGCTGGGCCAAGTGGCAGTACCGCTGCCTAGTGCGGTAGTACTGCTCCCATGGGCGGTAGTACCCTCTGCGGGCTGAGTTGTGGGATAACGGTTGGATTTGATTTCCCACTATAAAAGGAGGTCTTCTTCCCCATGAAGACCTACCTCTTTTCGCCCAAGCTCCATTGTTGCTCCAAAGCTCATTTTTGCCTGATCTCTCTCCCTAGCCAATCAAACTTGTTGATTTTCTAGGGATTGGTTGAGAAGGCCCGGATCTACACTTCCACCAAGAGAAATTTGATTCCCCCCACTAATGCCTTGCAGATCTTGTTACTCTTGGGTGTTTGAGCACCCTAGACGATTGAGGTCACCTCGGAGCCACATTCGATTGTGGTGAAGCTCCGTGGTATCATTGGGAGCCTCCAATCAAGTTGTGGAGATTGCCCCAACCTTGTTTGTAAAGGTTCGGTCGCCGCCTTCAAGGGCACCACTAGTGGAATCACGGCATCTCGCATTGTGTGAGGGCGTGAGGAGAATACGATGGCCCTAGTGGCTTCTTGGGGAGCATTGTGCCTCCACACCGCTCCAACGGAGACGTACTTCCCCCTAAGGGAAGGAACTTCAGTAACACATCCTCATCTCCACCGGCTCCACTTGTGGTTATCTCTTCCCTTTACTTTGTGCAAGCTATTGTTGTGTTGAATCCTTTGCTTGCACTTGTTGTTGTTTGCATCATATAGGTTGATCACCTAGTTGCACATCTAGACAACCTATTTGTTGCTAAACCTATTTTGTTAAGAAAAGCTAAAAATTGGTAGTTGCCTATTCACCCCCCCCCCCCTCTAGTCAACCATATCGATCCTTTCATGCTTGTTGATGGTGGTGCTATGGTAAATCTTATGCCTTATTCGGTCTTGAAGAAATTGGGTTTGCCCGATGAAGAGTTGATAAAGACGAATACGGTGCTTAATGGATTTGAAGGCAAAGAAAAAACTGAAGCCAAAGGTGTGATGTATGTGGAACTTACAGTCGGAAGCAAAACTTTGGCTACTGCGCTCTTTGTCGCCGAGGTGCAAGGTAACTACAATGTCATACTAGGTAGTGATTAGGTTCATGCAAACCAGTGCGTGCCATCCACTATGCACCAGTTTTTGATCCAGTGGGTTGATGATGAAGTGGAAGTCATTCATGCGGATAACTTAGCCTGTGTTGCTTTGGCCGATGCATCGGTGGATTGGCAACACACCAATGCTACTTGCTTGATGGGGCGCGACTTGTCAGAGTTTGATTTTCTCAGCGCGACCAAGAATGGTTTCGTGCCCATCTCTTTAAAGTCGATTGAGTGCAATCAGCTCCAAGGTATGATATGTTTAAATGGATTCTAATTCCGAGTGGTTACAAAAACGTCTTGTAAAATATCGGTCCAGTGAGAATGATATGTATGAGTCTATAGAGGAGTTGGATGACATGGATAAACTTGGTCAAGGTTTTACATCGGCCGATCCATTAGAAGAAATAGATATTGGAGATGGTTTAGTCAATCGGCCGATGTTTGTAAACAAAAATTTGAAAGCCGATTGTAAAGCTAGGTTAATCGAGCTATTGAAAGAATATGTTTGTTGCTTTGCATGGGAATATCATGAGATGCCAGGTTTAAGCCGAGATCTAGTAGAACATTGGTTACCTATAAAGGCCGGTTTTAGACCTTACAAACAATCGGCCAAAAAATTTAATCCAAACACATATGACCGGATCAAGGAAGAGATCGGTCGCTTGCTTAAAGCTAATTTTATTAGACCCTGCAGGTATGCCGAGTGGATTTCTAACATTGTCCCAGTGGAGAAGAAAGGATCCGGCAAGTTGAGGGTGTGCATTGATTTCAGAGATTTGAATAGGGCTACACCCAAAGATGAGTATCCTATGCCAATAGCCTATATGCTTATTAATGATGCCTCCGGACATAAGGTTATTAGCTTTCTTGATGGTAATGCCGGGTATAACCAAATTTTTATGGCCGAAGAGGACATGTCCAAAACGGCTTTTTGATGCCCTGGTTTCCTTGGTTTAATCGAGTGGACAGTGATAACATTCGGATTAAAAAATGCTGGAGCCACATATCAAAGGGCTATGAATTTGATTTTTCATGATTTACTTGGCATCATACTTGAAGTCTACACTGATGATATTGTGGTCAAATTAGAAGCTTTTGAGTCTCACTTGGCCGATTTGCGTTTAGCTTTTGAAAGAATGAAAATATATGGACTGAAGAAGAATCCTTTGAAGTGTGCATTCGGCGTGTCGGCTGGCAAATTTTTGGGTTTCATTATTCACGAAGATGGCATAGAGATTGATCCCAAAAAGATAGAGGCCATACAGAAAGTGGAGGCTCCAACATGCAAGAGAGACATGCAAAAATTCCTTGGCAAGGTCAATTATTTGAGAATGTTCATAGCTAATCTGTCAGGGAAGGTTGATGCATTTACTCCTATCCTTCGGTTAAAGAATGATGTTGATTTTACTTGGGGGCAAAACAGCAAGAAGCATTTGATATGATCAAGAATTATTTGTGCACTCCTCCGGTGATGAAAGCGCCCAAGCATAGGGAGCCCTTTAAGCTTTACATTGCAGCAGAGGAAGGTGTTATTGGTGCTGTTTTGACTCAAGAAACCGAAGGAAAAGAGCATGCTATTACATATTTGAGAAGGCGATTATTGGACGCCGAGATAAGGTGCACATTTATTGAAAAACTATGTCTATGCTTATATTATGCTTGCACAAAATTGAGACATTATTTAGTGCTGAGTGCTTGCATAGTAGTTTGTCAAACCGATGCCATTAAATACATGGTGCATAGGCCAATTCTTAGTGATATAATTGGCAAGTGGGCTTATGCTTTGATTGAATATGATTTGGCTTATGAATCTCTAAAATCCATGAAAGGCCAAATCGTTGCTAATTTCATTGTTGAGCATCGGATTAATGACAAGCATGATGTTGATATAAACCTTGTTTCATTAGTACCTTGGAGATTATATTTTGATGGTTCAGTTTGTAGCAATGGCCAAGGTGTTGGTATTGTTTATATATCTCCTCATGGTGCTGTTTTCGAAGCTTCATGCCGCTTAGAATATTTTTGCACAAACAATCAAGGCGAATATGAAGCATTGTTATTCGGCCTAGAGATGTTGCTTGCTATAGGTGTTACACATGTTGAGGCTTATGGTGATTCATTATTAGTGGTGCAACAAGTATCCAAAGTTTTTCAGTGTTTGGATGAATCACTTAATGTTTATCTTGATAAATGTCTAGATATAATTTCTACATTGGATTGTTTTAGCATTGCTCATATATCTAGGCATGACAATTGGAGAGCAAATGAGTTGGCACAGCAAGCATCCGGCTATCATGTTGATCATGGCATGTTTCATATTTCTCAAAGACCGATGTCTTGTCTTGCCAATATATGAGAGGCCGAACCAGAACCACTGATTCGGCCATTAACAAAAAATCTAGTGCAGGTGACAATCCCGACTAGAGGAAACACATTGTTGATTACTTGCGCAATCCGAGTGAAAGGGTGGACAGGGCTGTTCGGCGTATGGCTTTTAAATATACGATGAGGGATGATGACCTTTATCGCCGAACAGTTGATGATGTTCTTTTAAAGTGCTTGGACAAGGACCAAGCAAGAGTTGCTATGGGAGAGGTACATGAAGGCATTTGTGGCACTCATCAGTCGGCTCCCAAGATGAAATGGTTATTGCGACGTGCTGGGTTTTATTGGCCGACTATGATTAATGATTGCTTCAGATATTATAAAGGGTGTGAAGCTTGTCAAAAATTTGGTGATATTCAATTGGCTCCTGCTGCTATGTTACATCCTATTATCAAGCCGTGGCCTTTCAGAGGTTGGGGTTTAGACTTCATTGGAGAAATTCATCCATCTTCCTCAAAGGGGCATCGGTTCGTATTGGTGGCAACCGATTATTTCACTAAATGGTCTGAAGCAGTACCTCTCAAGAACATGACACATACGGAGGTAATTCAATTCATAACTAAGCACATTATTCATAGATTCGGCATTCCTCAAACGTTAACTACAGATCAAGCTTCATCTTTCATGTCACACCAAGTCAGAGAGTTTGCCGAATCTTATAACATAAAGTTGCTCAATTCCTCTCCGTATTATGCCCAAGCTAATGGACAAGCTGAGTCTAGCAATAAAATTTTAATCAAGCTCATCAAGAAAAAGATTGAGGATAATCTGAGGAGATGGCATGAGTTGCTGTCTGAAGCTTTGTGGGCACATAGAATCTCAAGGCATGGTGCTACAAAGGTGACTCCATATGAGCTAGTATATGGTCAAGAGGCTGTTTTACCAATGGAGGTAAATTTGAATGCTTTGAGAGTAGCCAAACAGAATGATTTATCAGCAATAGACTTTTATAACTTGATGGACAATATTGATGAGGTTGCCGATAAATGTTTGGCTGCTTTGAAGGCCATAGAGAAAGACAAGTTGAGGGTGGCAAGAGCTTACAATAAGAAAGTCAAGTTGAAGAATTTTCAGGTTGGCGATCTCGTTTAGAAAGTGATTCTGCCGATTGGTTCAAGAGATAGGAAATTCGGGAAATGGTCTCCGAGTTGGGAAGGTCCTTTTAGGATTACAAGAGTAGTTCCCGGAAACTCATATTTGGTGGAATCCGTACAAGGGACATTGTTATCTCGAGCTCTCAATGGCAAGTACTTGAAGAAATACCACCCGAGTGTCTGGCAAGAAGCTTAAGCAGGCAATGGCCGATATATGATTATCGCCCTTAGCACAAATATGGCCGATACATAATTATCGCCTTGGGAGATATAAATGGCCGATGGAGTGTTGACATCGTCCTTAGAACAAATACCATGCATATTATTTTTCGGCATGCAAGCTTTGCCGAAAAACAGGGGGGCATGTGTTAACATCTGATTTTGGCACGGCATAAAAGGCAAATAAGATGTCCTCGAGTGAAAGGACTTTTAACATGAAAAGTTTCAGGTCGCCAAGTGGAACAACTTTGATATTTAGGTTATCATCATCCAACCTCATCTTAGAGGCCGAAATTGTACTCCGAGTGGCCGAATTTAGTGTTTCGAGTGTTTTTCGTCCAATTACGCCCTCAATATGACTTCAGATGAAGGAGCGCTCTAAAGGAATTGTCTTCATCTCGTCGACGCAATCGATTTTGATATATAAATCATCTTAATCCGAGTTTGAATGCAAAAGTTACAGTCAATACGGTCCAGCCCGACCAGAGACCAAAATATTACGCTTTGACGCCAGACACATGTTGATGAGTGTCTGATGCAGTGCGTGAGCAGTTCGGCCCTCAAAACGGCCTTGAATCAGAAAACCTTCAATAGAAGAAAGTTTTGTCTCGTCGAGCTGGTCGATTTTCATATATAAATTATTTCGATCCGAGGTAGTATGCAATCTGGGGAGGTAAAAAAAGATCAGGTTGTGTTTTCAATCGGGAATCCGAGTGAAAAGCTTACCATCCTAGTGAAAGCTTGCCGATCGAGTAAAAGATTGCCGTCCGAGTGAAAATATTGCCATCCGAGTGAAACTACTACAAATCCGAATGAGACACTGTCATCCGAGTGAAAGCTTGCCGTTCGGGTAAAGGATTGTCGTCCGAGTGAAAATATTACAGATCCGAATGAAATATTGACATCCGAGTGAAAGCTTGCCGCTCAGGTGAAAGATTGCCGTCCGAGTGAACAAGTCTAGTCGGGCGATCCGAGTGAAAGACTCTAATATCCGAGTGGAGAGATTCAGATCCGAGTGCTCCGACAAGAAGCTGAAGATGTGCTTGAAAGGTTATCTAGATGACCTCGGATGGAAAAGTGTTCAACACGGAAGTTGTGCGTATCATCAAAACAGTAAACTTTGGTTTTGGTGTCATCATCATCTAAGATAGTATACGGCCTGCAAATTCACTACAAGACTCGGACAGTACAGTTAGCTGCAAGACCGAATCCGACTAGAGGTTAAGGATGGCTTCGTAGAGTATTCAAGATGGCCTTGTTTGGAAAAGTGATCAACACGAGAGTTGTTCGTCTCGTTGAGACGCACAAATTTGATATTGGGTCATCTTGATCAGAGGTCATATGCAAGCTCGACGGCCCGCGCAAGGAGCAAGACAGAAGTTTGGGCCAGATTCAGACTGAATCCGAGTTGGACTAGAACTTGGACTTTAGGACGTGAATTGATATAATTTTTCATGTAAGGAAAGCCTAGATGAATCCTTTACTTGTACGGGAAGTCCAGCCACCTCTTATATATGTTGGGGGTGATGGCCGATTGAACAACACACAATCGACATATCAATATACTACTTTTTCATCTACGTTTTATCTCTCCACTGTTTTTCTCTCGTTCTTAGCTGTTCCTCGAGTTTGAGAGCTGCGAATCACGAGGCTCTAGGGGCGAGCGAATCGACCTAGGCCAACCCATAGCCGCCGCACTCCCTGACGGGGTCCCTCCCGGGCGTGTGGGGTTTCGGGTCTGCAAAAGCACCCGCCGACTGTCTTGCGTATCACGCTGTCGGTCGGGTCTTTTTCGACGTAAGCTGCGGTGCATCACCCCCAGCGTCGAGGGTATACGTGACGTGTTCGTGTGTCAACAGAAAACAAACAAAAAAAATGAAAAAAGAAGAAAAGAAAAAAGAAACAGAAATAACTAAAAACGAAAGAAGAAGAAAAAAGCATCGGTAGAAGTTGGGCCGGCCCACTGCGTCGTTCGCTCGCGCACCCCCCTGTGCGAAGCGTCGACATTACGAAGCAGCGAGCGGCGTATAGGATTTTCCCGTTCGCTGGTCGCTGAGTTTTCTTTGTATTTTTTTCTTTTTCATTTCTTTTGTTTTTCTTTCTTTGTTCACCAGTTTCTTTCTTTCTTTCCATCATTTTCTTTGTTTCATTGTCGGTTTTACTCTTTTTCTTTTATTTCTGTTATCTTTCCTTTTCTCTGGTATTCCTTTGTTTCTTTCTCTGTTTTTACTAGTTTTATTCGATCTTTCCTTTTTTTTATATTCCATTTTCTTGTTTCCTTTCTCTGTTTTCATCCGTTTCTTTGTTTTTTTCTCGGTTTTCACTGTTTTCCATTCTGTTGCACTGATTTTCATTGCTATTCTTGGTTTTTTCTTATACTTGTCTACATTTTTTTATATGTTATGATTTTTTTTAATAAATGTTACCTTTTTTTCAATATCATTATCAACATTTTTTGTCTAACATATGTTTTGATGTCAATTATTTTGGTACTCATTGTAAATTTTTGGTATTTGTCTAAAACATACTTTTGTACAGGTTTAATATTTCTAATATACATTATTAACATTTTTCAAATATAAGTTTTGATGCCTATTTTTCTTGGTACGCACCGTATATTTCTTTTATACATCCAAAATATTTTTATACATGTTTAATATTTTTTCATACACACGTAACTTTGCTCAATACAGGATTAATATTTTTCTAAAATAAATTTTTTATGTCTATTGTTTTAATACACATTGTAAAATTCTTGCATACGTATGAAATATTTTTATACAGGTTTAACATTTTTTATATAAATGATTAACAATTTTTTCAAATGTACGCTTTGATGTCTACTTTCTTTTGAATACATCATAGATTTCTCTTATACATATGAAACATTTTTGTACATATTTATGAAACATATGAACATTATTCAAATGCCACAAACATTAGTTTTTAAAGCTATGAACATGTTTTAAAGTTGTGCTAACAAAAATAATTACACTGCATTAAACTTTTTCAAATTTCTCAATTATATATTGAAGTACATTAAGTTTTGGAATACATGTATATAAAGTAAATTTAAATATTTGAAATAAAAGTAAAACAAAAGATTGAATAAACCTTATAAAAGGAAAATAACTAAAAGCTGGGCCATCCAGTAATTCTGTGTTGCATTAATGGACTGGCCCACTGTTGCATCCTTGACCCAAGGGGTACGCTAGATCTCGCTATAAGCGAGCGCAAAACCTAGAGAGCAACTAATTAACGAGCGCTCCTTCGGGAGCCTCGCAACGATCAGCGCCACTTGCCGTGCTCCTAGCCGCCCCGCCACGTGTCGCGCTCTGGATGCTCCCTCCGAATTTTGTTTTTTTATTTTTCCGCACGCGTTTTCAGCTTTTAAACTGTTTTTTCGACGTTTCGGATTCCCACCGGTCTTGCTCAACTTTTGGAACAAAAAAAAATTAAAAAAAAAATTGCGCAAAAAAATGCGTTTTCTTTTTTTCCCCTTTCGCTAGAGTTACGGTTTTGCTTCCGCGAGAGGCATGGTTTTGCTTTCGCGAGAGTCACGGCCGTGCCTCTCGGAAACGGAAAAAAAAGTGTTTTCTGTATTTTTATTTCTTCCGCGAGAGGCACGGTTTTGCTTCCGAGAGAGGCACGGTTGTGCTTTCGTGAGTCATGGCCGTGCCTCTCAGAAACGAAAAAAAAAACATTTTCTATTTTTTTTCTTTAGCGAGAGGCACGGTTTTGCTTCCGCGAGAGGCATGGTTGTGCTTTCACGAGAGGCACGGCCGTGCCTCTCGGAAACGAAAAAAACGCGTTTTCTGTTTTTTTTCTTTCGCGAGAAGCACGGTCTTGCTTCCGCGAGAGGCACGGTTGTGCTTTCGCGAGAGGCACGATCGTGCCTCTTCGGAAACGAAAAAAAAACGTGTTTTCTCTTCTTTTTTTTCCTTCCGCGAGATGCACGGTTTTGCTTCCGCGAGAGGCATGCTTGTGATTTCGCGAGAGGCACGAGCGTGCCTCTTTCAGAAAGGGAAAAAACCCGTGCTCCTGTTTCGGTTTTTTAGACCGTTTTTTTCGTCTGGTTTTTTTCGTGAAAAAAAGTTCGTCAAAACCTATCAACATGGGATCTAGTTTTGAAGATCTCGACGCGAGGAATGCAACGGTGAAAACGGTTCGAGATTTAGACGCACGGTTTAAGAGATAAAACGTTTTGAATAAACGAATCTACGAAAAAAAGGAAAACTCCCGGTTGCGACAAGTGGCGCACATGCAGCGCGCCACTTGTCGTAACCTGGGGAGATGAGAGTGATCTTTGGAAGGAGTACTCCATAACTAGTGATTTCACCGGTTTCTTCTTTTGTTTCTTGGTTTTCACTTTTTCAAAGGTTTTCTTTGTTTGTTTCTTTGTTGTCACTAGTCTTTTCTTTCTTTCTTTTATTTGCCTTTTTTTATATATTCCTTCTTGGCTTTCTCTGTTTTAACACATGTCTAATTTTCATTAGTAAAAATACATATTTTCAAATATATGATGTAAATTTATCATTTCAAGCATTTTCTTAAATACATGGAATTTTTTTTAAAATTGACGTTCAACATTTTTTATGGTCATAAACATTTCCTTAAACTACACAAACATTTTCTTACATGGTCACAAAAGTTTTTTGAAATGAAAGAATATTTCTTTAACATATCACGTACATTTTTCAATGCTAATACAAAATTTTCAAGTGTCACAAATATTTTTTGGGAAATGCAAAGATTTGTTTTAATGTTATGAATGTTTTTTTAATGGTACGAAACATTTTTTTATAATACTCAAACATTATTTTGTTGCTTTTTATAAACTTTTCTCGAAATTTCATATATGTTATTTCTGAAATGCAGAAACATTTTTTTATCTTCTGAACAATCGTTTAATTGTGCTAATGTTTTTATACATTGTATTAGTTTTTTTCAAATTCAAGGTTTGATAATAATAATAATAATAAAATATATGTTTTTGAAATATATACTTTTAAATATAAATAAAAAGAAAAAAAGAAAAAGAGGTAAATAGAAATTGGTGTGATGTCGGCTCGACGTCAGCAAAGCCAACATTCTTCGCCCTCGCACGTGTGGGCGCGGGCGAGCAAGTGAAGGAACACTGCTTCGGTGTGCGCTGGGCCGGTCAATGTACGGGATCACCTGAGACGATGCTGCTGTTTGTCTCGCGTCAAGTGAGACATAGGCGCCCCCATAAGCGAGACATAGGCACGCCCGATCCTATATGCCATATGCAGCGACAAATAAGAGTGGCTTCGCTCGGAGCGTCCGTAGGTGGGCCGTTCAGTTTATGGCAGCGCGTTACACGTTCACTGCTTTGTTTTTTGGATCCCTTTTGTTGATTTTTTGTTTGTTTTTCCTTTCTGGTTCTTTGTTTGTATGGTTTACTATTCCTATTTTTCCTGTTTTTTCTTTTGTTTTTCTTTTTATTTTATTAATACATGGTGAACATTTTTAAATACAGGTCAACGATTTGTTAATATAAGTCAAATATTTTTTCTTTGGGATTTTAAACACACGGTGAACAATTTATTGATGGTCATCGTATACTAGTAAATATTCACAGTATATTACGAAAAGCTTCAATGTGTTTTTTAAAAATATTTCAGCGTGTATTAAAAACAATTTCACTATATATCACCAAAAGGTTCACGGTGTATTATGCATAATTTCTTTTTCATAATATATAAAGAAATGGTCAATGTATATTACAAAAATGTTCTATGTTTATTTGAAAACTATTCAACATATATGACAAAAAGTTCATTGTAATAAAAAACTATTCACCATATATTAAACCAATGTTCAGTGTGTATGTGAAATAATATTCACCGTATGTTACAAAAATGTGTATAGTACAGAAAATTATTGAAACGTAAAATTTCAAAAATAAAGAACCCATAAGGAAATCTAAACAAGGAAGAAAAATAAAAAATGCCGACAAAAAAAACTGGGTCGCCACAGTGAACTGACCGCTGCAGTACACTGGCAGACTGGCTGCTACTGTAACCCTTCTTCTAGAGTGCGCCAGCCCTATGACTCGCCTCGCCTGTTTGACGCCTGCGGGCGTCGAACGGGAGGTCTCGGCAACGTAGGCTCAAAGCTGAAACCTGCACACTTGAACAAGTACGAACGTGTTTGGTAGTCTGCACAAGCACGGATAGAGCTACATAGTCCTTCCTCAAAAGGAAAATTAGTATATCAATTAGGTCCAAAATTAACAGTGCATCAGGTTTTTTTTTGAGAAATCTCTCCCACTTGCTATCTTGCTGTTTTTATATTTTCATATCACAAAAACCTATATCTACTATCCATACTACACTTGTATCACCATCTCTTCGTCGAACTAGTGCATCTATACAATTTGCCATTGTATTGGGTGTGTTGGGGACACAAGAGATTTCTTGTATTTGGTTGCTGGGTTGTTTGAGAGAGACCAACTTCATTCCACGGTTGATAAACCTTAGGTCATCCACTTGAGGGAAATTTCTACTGTCCTACAAAATTCTGCGCTTGGAGGCCCAACGAGTCAACAAGAATAAAGTTGCGTAGTAGACATCAAGCTCTTTTCTGGCGCCGTTGCCGGGGAGGTGAGTGCTTGAAGGTATATCTTTAGATCTTGCAATTGAATCTTTTAGTTTCTTGTTTTATCACTAGTTTGGTTTATAAAAGGAAACCATAAAAAAAAATGGAATTGAGGTTGCCTCATATACTTCATCTTTATAATGTCTTTTGTGAAAATGATGGATCGAAAAATTGTGCCAAAGTGTTAGAATAAGAATTCAATAAAATGTTTGGCATAAAATCTTTGAATGTTGAGAATGATTCAATGTTATTTATATGCTTTCTATGAATACCCATGATACTAATGATATGCAAAGACATAAGTTTGGGGATGCTATGTTTGATGAAGATGATATTTTTAGTCCCCCAAGTTTGGATGAGCAAATTTATTATGATGATAGCATTCCTCCTATTTATGATGATTATAATGATGAAAATGGGTTTGGAAAAGTGTCAACTCTAGGAAGTAATGATCCCACTATTTTGAAGGGTGTTAAATCTTATTGTAATAATTATGAAAGTAGATTTGGAGAGGTCATGACTTTATTTAATGATGATTCCACTATTTCGGAAGAGGTTTCAATTGATTATGACAACAAAGATGCTATCTATGATGATTATGGTGGTGACATGTATGCTATAAAGAGTAATGATAATCATGAAACTTGTCATCATGATTTTAATGCTCAAATTGATTATGTGAATCATGTGTCATATGATAGTTATTTCATTGAATTTGCTCGCACTATTATTGATGAGAATAAATTTGCTTATGCGGAGAGTAATAAAATTTCAATGCTTACGAATCATGAAAAGAATGCTTTATGTGATAGCTATATTGTTGAATTCATTCATGATGCTACCGAAATTATTATGAGAGAGGAACATATGCTTTTACATATCTCAATAATATCAAGTTTCCCCTCTGTATGTTGAAAGTTTTGAAGTATGGCTTGTTTTGCCTTCCTATGCTAGTTGATTCTTGCTCCCATAAGTTGTTTGCTAACAAAATCCCTATGCATAGGAAGTGGGCTAGGATTAAATGTGTTTTTAATGTGGTTCATGATGCTCCCGTTATGTGTCAATTCATTACTTTTAATTGAGCATCGTTGAAATCATCATGCCTAGCTAAAAAGGCATTAAAGAAAAGCTAGTTGGGAGACAACCCAATATGTGTACCTACTATTTTTGTGTGTTCACATGATTAAGCTACTAGTAAAGCCTTTGGGATGGTGTGGATGATAGTTGACTTGATTCTGTGCAAAAACAAAAACTTTTGTGCCCAGTTACTTAATTGTTTGAAATTACTGGAGCGTCGAAAAATTCCGAAATTTTTATACATGATTGATATACAAATTTATTAAATTTTCCTAATGTTTCAGAATTTTGGGACTCACAGAAGTGTGGTTTTTGTTCAGATCATTACAGACTGTTCTGGTCTTGATAGATTCTGTTTTCAATGCATAGTTTGCTTGTTTTTTAGTTTCTATGGTTTATATTGGTCAATATAAATTGTAGGGTACAGTAGGCATTGTTTGAGAACATTACGAATCTTATATTGACAGTACCATAGTGAATGATGTGCTCTTTATCATACTAACCCATCTCACGAAGTTCCGTTAAGTTTTGTGTGATTGAAGTTTTCAATTTTTGGGTGAGATATCGATATGAGGAGAATAAGGAATGTCAAGACCCTAAGATTGGGGATTCCCAAGGCACCCCAAGGTAATATTCAGGGAAGAACCAAGCGTCCAAGATTGGGGATGCCCCATAAGGCATCCCTTCTTTCATCTTCAACATTATCGGTAACCTCACTTGGAGCTATATTTTTATTCGTCACATGATATGAGTTTTTCTTGGAGCATCATTTTATTTTGTTGATATTTGCTTGTTGTTATTTAGAATAATATTTTGTATCTTTTATTTCAATAAAAATATCAAGTACAACCTTTACCATGCTTATTTTGCAAGTCTATATGTTGCTGTTTGAAAACATAAAGTTTTCTATTATTGTCCAAAATCTTCAGAAAATTCAGAATGTGATAAAATCTTGAAATTTTTACACACTAAGCTATAATAAATTTTATACAGTTTCATAATTTTTCAGAATTTTTGAAGTTAAAGAAGTATGAATCTTCTTCTATCCTTTACAGACTGTACTATTTAGATAGATTGTTGTTATGTTTGCATTGTTTGCATATGTTTGCTTGTTTAATGATTCTATTTGAGGATAGGAGTATTAAATATGCAGAGGCATTTAGTATGCAATGTTAAATATTAATTTTAGTGAATTGTTACAGTAGAAAATGATAAGGTTTTGCATTGATTTATACTAACTTATCTCACGAGTTCTTGTTGAGTTTTGTGTGGATGAAGTTTTTAAGATTTAGGGAAACCGTGATATGAGAGGAATTAAGGAGACACAAAAGCAAAAGTTTGGGGATGCCCAAGGCATCCCAAGTTCATATTACAAGAAGTCTCAAGCATCTAATCTTGGGGATGCCTCGGTAGGCATCCCACCTTTCTTCATCAACAATTATTTGTTAGTATCGGTTGAGCCTAAGTTTTTGCTTCTTTGCATGAGATGTGTTATTCTTGGAATGTCATTTTATTTTGTTTGCTGTTTGAATAAAATACTAAGATCTGAATTTTTTAAATGAGAGAGTGTCCTCACATAGCTACTTAATTGTTTGACTACTCATTGATCTTCACTTATATTTTTTGGAGTAGTTTGTCATATACTCTTGTGCTTCACATATATCCTAAGAGTAACTCGTTGAATGAATTGAATATCATAAAGTTGAAATTATATGTGCCTCATATACTTGTATCATTCCTAGTAGTAGTTTCACATTGGGTTTATAATGTAAAATTTATTGAAGTTTGACAATCACAATATTAGTCATACTAGCAATTCATGAAAGATAGTATATGGAAGAGAACTTTCACATACAAATATATTATCTTGGACATCTTTTATGATTGTGAATACCCATTAATTATTTTCAAACTTGAGCAAATTAGGTGAAGTTGGGCAAGGAAGACAATGTAATGAGTTATGTTTGGGTATATTTGCATAGAAGTTATATTGTCATGGATGCTCCAACATGTGGTGCTTGCTTAGAATCTTTTGCTAGCCAAATTTTCTGCTTGTGCATTCAAAAACCTTGAGCCAAGTTTCTTCCATGAGTGTCCATCATACCTACCTATATGTGGTATTACTCTGCCGTTCCAAGTAAATTTGCATGTGCCGCCACTAATCATTCAAATAAATATCTGTTTTGTGTGCCCGTACCGCTCATGAAGCGGCAGGGGGTGGTCAGTACGTATCTTCCATGCTAAGTGGGTTATTCTCACAATGGGTGTTTATTCACTTGTTATTGCACGAGAGAGGCTGAAAAAATTATAATGAAACAAACTCACCAGGAAAGTTGATTGTATGGAGGGCACCCAAGGATTCGGCTAGCCATGGCTTGTGTTTGGATGGTTGAGGGGGAGTAAACTTTACCTTTCCGCTTGGGAACCGCCAATAATGTGTTTAGCATGGAAGATATTGAGAATTTTCGGTCGTGACGTTGACAGGGAAGGCACACCATGCAAAATGTATTCATCTTTGTTTTAAGCAATGAGCTCTCGCACCTCTACAAATCCATGCTTCCCTCTGCGAAGGGCTTATATTTTACTTTTTCTGTTAATTTTATTTTTATTGAGTCAATTTCTTTTTCCAACCTATTCTTTAGTTGGCAAGCATAATGTGGTGGGGAAAGATCCAGGCACATATTGTCATTCAAATATATTTGCTCATGAATTATTATTGTTGACAATTATCTCTATGATAAATGAGTTGGGAGGCGAAACATTAAGCCCCTATCTTTCTCTGTGTACGATGAATGCTATTTGGTCTAAAAATATACTTTGAGTATTAGCAATCATAGAAGACTATATGATAATTGAGTATGTGGAGCTCTTACTTAGACTTTGTTCAAAATAATATGCATTGAAATTGTTTTGTGACTAAGAATATAGGTTGTTAAGTTTCAAGAGAATGCATTGTTTGAACCATAACATGTGAATTGATTGCTACTTTGTCATGATGAGTTTTATGACAAAAAGTTGTTGTTATGATGCTAGGAAAAGTGATTGAAATTATCATTGATCAAACTTATACACTATACTATCATTCACACTTCATAAATTATTTCTTTTATCATTTACCTACTCGAGGATGAGCAGGAATTAAGCTTCGAAATGCTAATACGTCTCCAACATATCTATAATTTATGAAGTATTCATGCCATGTTTTAACGATTTTATGTGGTTTTGGTATGATTTGAATGGACTAACCCGGAGTGACACTATTTTCAGCAGAACTATCATGGTGTTGTTTTTTGTGCAGAAATAAAAGTTCTAGGAATGGGATGAAACTTTTTGACGATTTATTTTGGAACAAAAGAGGCCCCCGAAGCTTTGTGGGAGGACCAGAAGAGCCACGAGGTGGCCATAAGCCACTTGGGCGTGCCCAAGGGGGTGATGGTGCCCATGTGGCTTGTGGGCCCATCGTAACCCCTTTTCACGTGATTCCAACTCTGAAAATTCTTATAAATAGGGAAACCCCCGAAGGTTAACCTAGAACTTCGACTCCGCCGCCGCAATCCTCTATACCAAAGAGATCCCTCTGGAGCACTGTTCCGGCACACTGCCGGAGGGGGAAATCATCACCGCAGGCCATCTTCATCATCCCCGCGGTCTCCATGATGAGGGGGGAGTAGTTCACCCTCGGGGTTGATGGTGTACTAGTAGCTATGTGTTTGATCTCTCTCTCTCTCTCTCTCTCTCTCTCTCTCTCGTGTTCTTGATTTGGCATGATCTTGTTGTACCGCGAGCTTTGTTAATATAGTTGGATCATATGATGTTTCTCCCTCTCTATCTTGTTGTGATGAATTGATTTTTTACCTTTGAGGTTTCACTATTATCGGATTGAATATTTTGGATTTCAGTACACTTGATGTATGTCTTGCATGTGGATACCCATGGTGACAATGGGGTGTTCTATTGATTCACTTGATATATGTTTTGGCAACCAACTTGCAGATTCCCGCGATGACATTGGGGTAATTGATACGTCTCCGTCGTATCTATAATTTTTTATTGTTTCATGCCAATATTCTACAACTTTCATATACTTTTGGCAACTTTTTGTATTATTTTTTGGGACTAACATATTGATCCAGTGCCCAGTGCCAGTTGCTGTTTGTTGCATGCTTTTTGTTTCGCAGAATATCCATACCAAACGACGTCCAAACGCTATAAAAATTTATAGAGATTTATTTTGTAATATATGAGATTTATTTTGTAATACATGAGACGATGCCCGAGGGACCCACAAGCCCTAGGGGCACGCCCCCTACCCTGGGCGCGCCTGGCAGGCTTGTGGCCACCTCGTAAGGTGGTTGGTGCCCTTCTACGGCCGCAAGAAAGATAATATCCGAATAAAAATCGTGTTAAAATTTTAGCCCAATCAGACTTACAGATCTCCGGAAATTTAAGAAACGGTGAAGGGCCAGAAAAGAGAAACGCGAAACAGAAGAGAAACAGAGAGATAGATCCAATCTCGGAGGGGCTCCCGCCCCTCCGCCGCCATGGAGGCCATGGACCAGAGGGGAAACCCTCCTCCCATCTAGGGGGGAGGTCAAGGAAGAAGAAGAAGGAGGGGGGCTCTCTCCCCCTCTCTCCCGGTGGCGCCGGAACGCTGTCGGGGCCATCATCGTGACGATGATCTACACCAACAATTTCGCCGCCGTCATCACCAACTCTCTCCCCCTCTATGCAGCGGTGTAACACCTCTTCTCCCCGCTGTAATCTCTACTTAAACATGGTGCTCAATGCTATATATTATTTCTGAATGATGTATGGTTATCCTATGATGTTTGAGTAGATCCGTTTTGTCCTATGGGTTGATTGATGATCATGATTGGTTTGAGTTGTATGTTTTACTATTGGTGCTGTCCTATGGTGCTCTCCATGTCGCGCAAGCATGAGGGATCCCCGCTGTAGGGTGTTGCAATATGTTCATGATTCGCTTATGGTGGGTGGCGTGAGTGACAGAAGCACAGACCCGAGTAAGTGGGTTGTTGCATATGGGAGTAAAGAGGAATTGATACTTTAATGCTATGGTTGGGTTTTACCTTAATGATCTTTAGTAGTTGTGGATGCTTGCTAGAGTTCCAATCATAAGTGCATATGATCCAAGTATAGAAAGTATGTTAGCTTATGCCTCTCCCTCATATAAAATTGCAATAATGATTACCGGTCTAGTTATCGATTTCCTAGGGACAAATAACTTTCTTGTGTGACAAAAAGCTCTCTAATAAAACTAACTTAATTGTTTCTTTATCTAAATAGCCTCTAACTTTTATTTAAGTGCTCTTTATTATCTTGCAAACCTATCCCTTTACACCTACAAAGTACTTCTAGTTTCATACTTGTTCTAGGTAAAGCGAACGTTAAGTGTGCGTAGAGTTGTATTGGTGGTCGATAGAACTTGAAGGGAACATAAATTCTACCTTTAGCTCCTCGTCGGGTTCGACACTCTTACTTATCGAGAAAGGCTACAATTGATCCCCTATACTTGTGGGTTATCAGTAATCTAGGCATAGAGGTTGATGCATGTTTTCGTCCTACTTTCTACGATAGAAACTTTCGGGCACTCTTTGAAGTTCTTTGTGTTGGATTGAATATTATGAATCTGAAGTTGTTTGATGCACACCGTATAATTGACTCACGGATACTTGTGGTGACATTAGAGTATCTAGGTGACATTAGATTTGATTGATGTGTTATTTTAGTATGAACTCTAGGGCTCTTCGTGACACTTATAGGGATAGCTCAATAGATTGATCAGAAAAGATAACTTTGAGGTGGTTTCGTACCATACAACAATTTCTTTTTATGTTCTCCACTTGATAAGAACTTTGGAGTGATTCTTTATCGCACGTTGAGGGATTGTTATATGATTCAATTATGTTAGCAATGTTGAGAGATTGCACTAGTGAAAGTATGATCCCTCACCTTGTTTTCAAGCATTGCAATACCGTTTAATTTGTGATCCATTTTATCACTTGATACCTTGCTGTTTTTATATTTTCATATTACAAAAACCTATATCTACTATCCATACTACACCATGTATAACCATCTCTTCGCTGAACTAGTGCACCTACACAATTTGCCATTGTACTGGGTGTGTTGGGGTCAAAAGAGATTTCTTGTATTTGGTTGCAGGGTTGTTTGAGAGAGACCATCTTCATCCTACGTCTCCCACGGATTGATAAATCTTAGGTCATCCACTTGAGGGAAATTTGCTACTATCCTACAAAACTCTGTGCTTGGAGGCCGAACACGAGTCTACAAGAATAAAGTTGCGTAGTAGACATCAGCAGCGTCGGCGGCTCGGATGAAGGCGACACGCTCGGGCTCTGCCAGCTGATACGTCTCCAACGTATCTATAATTTTTTATTGTTCCATGCTATTATATTATCCATCTTGGATGTTTTATATGCTATTTTATGTTATTTTTGGGACTAACCTATTAACCTAGATCCCAGTGCCAGTTTCTGTTTTTTCCTTGTTTTTGAGTTTTACAGAAAAGGAATACCAAACGGAGTCCAAACGAGCTGAAAATTTACGATGATTTTTTATGGACAAGAAGCCCACGGAGCATTGGAGTTGGGCCAGAAGAGTCCCGAGGTGATGGCAAGGGTGGAGGGCGACCCCCTGGCTTGCCGCTGCCTCGTGGACCCCCCTAACATGAGACCAAAGCCAAAATTCCTATAAATCCCGAAACCCCCAGAAAGAAACCTAGATCGGGAGTTCCGCCGCCGCAAGCCTCTGTAGCCATGAAAAACCAATTGGGAGCCCGTTCCGGCACCATGCCGGAGGGGGAAATCATCACCGGAGGCCATCTTCATCATCCCGGCGGTCTCCATGATGAGGAGGGAGTAGTTCACCCTCGGGGCTGAGGGTATGTACCAGTAGCTATGTGTTTGATCTCTCTCTCTCTCTCTCTCGTGTTCTTGATTTGGCACGACCTTGATGTACCGCGAGCTTTGTTATTATAGTTGGATCATATGGTGTTTCTCCCCTCTCTATCTCTTGTTGTGATGAATTGAGTCTTGCTCTATGAGGTTTCGTTATGTTGGATTGAGTATTGGATTTGAGAACACTTGATGTATGTCTCGCGATGGGATATCTATGGTGACAATGGGATGTTCTATTGATTCACTTGATGTATGTTTTGGCACTCAACTCGCGGATTCCCGAGGTGACATTGGGGTAATCTATGCATAGGGGTTGATGCACATTTTCGTCATACGTTCTCCGATAGAAACTTTGGAGTGATTCTTTGTTGCACGTTGAGGGATTGTAATATGATCAAATTATGTTATCATTGTTGAGAGAATTTGCACTAGTGAAAGTATGAACCCTAGGCCTTGTTTCCAAGCATTGCAATACCGTTTTTGCTCACTTGCTACCTTACTGTTTTTATATTTTCAGATTACAAAAAATTATATCTACCATCCATATTACACTTGTATCACCATCTCTTCGCCGAACTAGTGCACCTATACAATTTACCATTGTATTGGGTGTGTTGGGGACACAAGAGTGAAGAGACTCTTCGTTATTTGGTTGCAGGGTTGTTTGAGAGAGACCATCTTCATCCTACGCCTCCCACGGATTAATAAACCTTAGGTCATCCACTTGAGGGAAATTTGCTACTGTCCTACAAAACTCTGTGCTTGGAGGCCCAACACGAGTCTACAAGAAGAATGTTGCTTAGTAGACATCAAGCTCTTTTCTGGCGCCGTTGCTGGGGAGGTGAGTGCTTGAAGGTATATCTTTAGATCTTGCAATTGAATCTTTTAGTTTCTTGTTTTATCACTAGTTTAGTCTATAAAAGAAAACTAAAAAAATGGAATTGAGGTTGCCTCATATGCTTCATCTTTTTAATGTGTTTCGTGAAAATGATGGAAAGGAAAATTGTTCTCAAGTATTAGAAGAAGAAGTCAATAAAATGTTTGGCCTAAAATCTTTGTATGATGAGCATGACTGCAATGTTGTTAGTATGAATTCCTTGAATATCCATGATGCTAATGATATGCAAAGCCATAAGCTTGGGGATGCTATATTTGATGAAGATGACATTTTTAGTCCCCCAAGTTTTGATGAGAAAATTTATTATGATGATAACATGCCTCCTATTTTATGATGATTATATTGATGAAAGTGGGTTTGGAAGAGTGTCAACTCTAGGTAATAATGATCCCACTATTTTGGAGGGTGTTGACTCTTTTCACAATATTGATAAAAGTGGACTTGGAGAGGTCATGACTTTATTTAGTGATGAATCCACTATTTTGGAAGAGGTTCCAATTGACTATGATGAGAACAAAGTTGCTACTTATGATGATTATTGTGATGTTACTTATGTTATAAAAAGTAGTGATAATTATTGTCATAATTTTGAATATCCTTTTACTGAACATTACTCTTTTAATGTGGAAACAATTTATAGTATTCAAGTTTCATATGATGCTCCCACTACTATTCATGAATTTGCTTATGTGGAGAGTAATAAAATTTCAATGCTTGTGGATCATGAAAATAATGCTTTATGTGATGGTTATATTGTTGAATTCATTCTTGAAGCTACTGAATATTATTATGAGAGAGGAACTTATGCTTCTACATATTGCAATAATATCAAGTTTCCTCTTTATGTGTTGAAAATCTTGAAGTTATGCTTGTTTTGCCCTCCTATGCTAGATGATTCTTGTTCCCATAAATTATTTGCTCACAAAATCCCTATGCATAGGAAGTGGGTTAGACTTAAATGTGCTAGTCATATACTTCATGATGCTCCCATTATGTTTCAATTCTTATCTTTTATGGGAGCATCATTAAAATCATCATGCCTAGCTAAAAAGGCATTAAAGAAAAGCGCTTTTTGGGAGACAACCCAATATTTATCCCTACTGTTTTTGTGTGTTCACATGATTAAGCTACTGTAGTAATCATGTTTTATAGCTTTTGTTTCAATAAAGTGCCAAGTAAAGCCTTTGGGATAGTGTGGTTGATAGTTGATTTGATTCTGTGCAAAAACAGAAACTTTTGCGTCCAGTACAGAAATTCCTATCTTTTACTGGAACATGGAAAACTTCTGAATTTTTTACAGTTGATTGGTATACAAATTTTATACGTTTTCCTAATGTTTCAGAATATTTAACGTTACAGAAGTATGAGATTAATTCAGATCTTTACAGACTGTTCTGTTTTTGACAGATTCTGTTTTCGATGCATAGTTTGCTTGTTTTCTAGTTTCTATGGCTTATATTGCTTAATATAAATTGTAGAAATGATAGGGTACATTAGGAATAATGTGAGAAATTTTTGAATCTTGTCTTGACAGTACCAAAGTGAATGATTTGTTTTATCATACTAACCCATCTCACGAAGTTCCGTTAAGTTTTGTGTGATTGAAGTTTTGAAGTTTTGGGTGAGATATCGATATGAGGAGAATAAGGAGTGACAAGACCCTCAGCTTGGGGATGCCCAAGGCACCCCAAGGTAATATTCAAGGAATACCCAAGCAACTAAGCTTGGGGATGCCCCGGAAGGCATCCCCTCTTTCGTCTCCAACATTAGCGGTAACCTTACTTGGAGCTATATTTTTATTCGTCACATGATATGAGTTTTGCTTGGAGCGTCATTTTATTTTATTAGTATTTGCTTGCTGTTATTTAGAGTAATGTTTTCCATTATTTATTTCAATAAATGTGTCAAGTATAGCCTTTACCATGCTTATTTTGCAAGTCTATATGTTGCTGTTTTGAAAACAGAAAGTTTTCTATCATTGTCTCAATTCTTATGGAAAGTCAGAATGCGATAAAATCTTGAAATGTTTACACAATGAGTAACAACAAATTTTCTACAGTGTGGTAATTTTTCAGAATTTTTGGATTAGGGAAGTATGAGTACAATTGCACTCTTTACAGACTGTCCTGTTTAGACAGATTGCTGTTATGTTTGCATTGTTTGCATATGTTTACTTGTTTAATGATTCTATTTGAGGATAGGAATATGAAATATGCAGAGGCATTTAGTATGCAATGTTAAATAATAATTTTAGTGATTTGTTACAGTAGAGAATGATAAGGTTTTGCATTTGATTTATACTAACTTATCTCACGAGTTCTTGTTCAGTTTTGTGTGGATGAAGTTTTTAAGATTTAGGGAAACCGTGATATAAAAGGAATTAAGGAGACACAAAATCTCAAGATTGGGGATGCCCAAGGCATCCCTAGTTAATATTTCAAGAAGTCTCAAGCATCTAAGCTTGGGGATGCCCCGGCTGGCATCCCACCTTTCTTCATCAAGAATTATCGGTTAGTATCGGTTGAGCCTAAGTTTTTGCTTCTTCACATGATGTGTGCTATTTTTAGAATGTCATTTTTTTTGCTTTCTGTTTGAATAAAATACTTAAGATCTGAAATTTTTAAATGAGAGAGAGTCCTCACACAGCTACATAATTATTTGACTACTCATTGATCTTCACTTATATCTTTTTGGAGTAGTTTGTCAGTTGCTCTAGTGCTTCACTTATATCTTTTAGAGCATGGCAGTGGTTTTATTTTGAAGAAATTGATGAACTCTCATGCTTCACTTATATTATTTTGAGAGTCTCTAAACAGCATGGTAATTTGCTTAGGTTATGAATTTAGTCCTAATATGATGGGCATCCAAGAGGGATATAATAAAAACTTCCATATAAAGAGCATTGAATAATATGAGAAGTTTGATTCCTTGCATTTGTTTTGAGATATAAAGATGGTGATATTAGAGTCATGCTAGTGAGTAATTGTGGATTGGTAGAAATACTTGTGCTAAAGTTTGTGATTCCTGTAGCATGCACGCATGGTGAACCGTTATGTGATGAAGTCGGAGCATGATTTATTTATTGATTATCTTCCTTATGAGTGGCGGTCGGGGACGAGCGATGGTCTTTTCCTACCAATCTATCCCCCTAGGAGCATGCGTGTAGTACTTTGTTTCGATAGCTAATAGACTTTTGCAATAAGTATGTGAGTTCCTTATGACTAATGATGAGTCCATGGATTATACGCACTCTCACCCTTCCACCATTGCTAGCCTCTCTAGTACCACGCAACTTTCGCCGGTGCATTACACCCACCATATACCTTCCTCAAAACAGCCACCATACATACCTATTATGGCATTTCCATAGCCATTCTGAGATATATTGCCATGCAACTTCCATCGTTCCATTTATTATGACACACTTCATCATTGTCATATTGCTTTGCATGATCATGTAGTTGACATCGTATTTGTGGCAAAGCCACCATTCATATTTTTTATACATGTCTCTCTTGATCATTGCACATCCCGGTACACCGCCGGAGGCATTCATATAGAGTCATATTTTTGTTCTAAGTATCGAGTTGTAATTCTTGAGTTGTAAGTAAATAAAAGTGTGATGATCATCATTATTATAGAAGTGTCCCATGTGAGGAAAGGATGATGGAGACTATGATTCCCCCACAAGTCGGGATGAGACTCCGGACGAAAAATAAAAAAAAAAGAGAAAAGAAAAAAAAGAAAAAAAGAGCCCAAAGAGCCCAAAATAAAAAAAATGAGAGAAAAAAGAGAGAAGGGGCAATGCTACTATCCCTTTTCCACACTTGTGCTTCAAAGTAGCACCATGATCTTCATGATAGAGAGTCTCCTATATTGTCACTTTCATATACTAGTGGGAATTTTTCATTATAGAACTTGGCTTGTATATTCCAATGATGGGCTTCCTCAAATCGCCCTATGTCTTCATGAGCAAGCGAGTTGGATGCACACCCACTTAGTTTCTTTTTGAGCTTTCATACACTTATAGCTCTAGCGCATCCGTTGCATGGCAATCCCTACTCACTCACATTGATATCTATTGATGGGTATCTCCATAGCCCGTTGATATGCCTAGTTGATGTGAGACTATCTTCTTCTTTTTGTCTTCTCCACAACCACCATATTCTATTCCACCTATAGTGCTATATCCATGGCTCACGCTCATGTATTGCGTGAAAGTTGAAAAAGTTTGAGAACATCAAAAGTATGAAACAATTGCTTGGCTTGTCATCAGAGTTGTGCATGATTTAATACTTTGTGTGATGAAGATGGAGCATAGCCAGACTATATGATTTTGTAGGGATAACTTTCTTTGGTCATGTTATTTTGAGAAGACATGATTGCTTTATTAGTATGCTTGAAGTATTATTGTTTTTATGTCAATATTAAACTTTTGTTTTGAATCTTATGGATCTGAACATTCATGCCACAATAAAGAAAATTACATGGATAAATATGTTAGGTAGCATTCCACATCAAAAATTCTATTTTTATCATTTACCTACTCGAGGACGAGCAGGAATTAAGCTTGGGGATGCTTGATACGTCTCCAACGTATCTATAATTTTTTATTGTTCCATGCTATTATATTATCCATCTTGGATGTTTTATATGCATTTATATGCTATTTTATATTATTTTTGGGACTAACCTATTAACCTAGAGCCCAGTGCCAATTTCTGTTTTTTTTCCTTGTTTTTGAGTTTTACAGAAAAAGAATATCAAACGGAGTCCAAACGAGCTGAAAATTTACGATGATTTTTTATGGACTAGAAGAAGCCCACGGAGCATCGGAGTTGGGCCAGAAGAGTCCCGAGGTGACGGCAATGGTGGAGGGCGCGCCCCCTGGCTTGCCGCTGCCTCGTGGACCCCCCCTCCCCCTGACGTGAGATTGACGCCAAAAATTCCTATAAATCCCGAAACCCCCAGAGAGAAACCTAGATCGGGAGTTCTGCCGCCGCAAGCCTCTGTAGCCACGAAAAACCAATCGGGAGCCCATTCCGGCACCCTGCCGGAGGGGGAAATCATCACCGAAGGCCATCTTCATCATCCCGGCGGTCTCCATGATGAGGAGGGAGTAGTTCACCCTCGGGGCTGAGGGTATGTACTAGTAGCTATGTGTTTGATCTCTCTCTCTCTCGTGTTCTTGATTTGACACGATCTTGATGTACCGCGAGCTTTGTTATTATAGTTGGATCATATGGTGTTTCTCCCCTCTCTATCTCTTGTTGTGATGAATTGAGTCTTGCTCTTTGAGGTTTCGTTATGTTGGATTGAGTATTGGATTTGAGAACACTTGATGTATGTCTCGTGATGGGATATCTGTGGTTATAATGGGATGTTCTATTGATTCACTTGACGTATGTTTTGGCACTCAACTCGCGGATTCCCGAGGTGACATTGGGGTAATCTATGCATAGGGGTTGATGCACGTTTTCGTCCTACGTTCTCCGATAGAAACTTTGGAGTGATTCTTTGTTGCACGTTGAGGGATTGTTATATGATCAAATTATGTTATCATCATTGAGAGAATTTGCACTAGTGAAAGTATGAACCCTAGGCCTTGTTTCCAAGCATTGCAATACCGTTTTTGCTCACTTTTGTCACTTGCTACCTTGCTGTTTTTATATTTTCAGATTACAAAAACTTATATCTACCATCCATATTACACTTGTATCACCATCTCTTCGCCGAACTAGTGCACCTATACAATTTACCATTGTATTGTGTGTGTTGGGGACACAAGAGACTCTTCGTTATTTGGTTGCAGGGTTGTTTGAGAGAGACCATCTTCATCCTACGCCTCCCACGGATTGATAAACCTTAGGTCATCCACTTGAGGGAAATTTGCTACTGTCCTACAAAACTCTGCGCTTGGAGGCCCAACACGAGTCTACAAGGAGAAGGTTGCATAGTCGACATCACCAGCCCACTCGGAGGAGCTGGTTGTTGAGCCGGCGCTGGCGATGGATGTTTGACTCGACGTGGTCTTGGAAGGGTCGACTACCAAAGCCTCCGCGAGCACCCAACACTAGTAGAAAACGGGCCTTTCGTCCGGAGCATTAGTTCCGGTCTGGTTTTGGCCTGGGACTAATGGGACCATTAGTCCCGGTTCCAATGGCTAGGAGGGGACGATGCCACAGCCACCATTAGTCCCGGTTCATTTGTGACCTCTAGTCCCGGTTGGTGATACCAACCGGGACTAAAGGGGTAGTTGCAGGCTGGCGTCATTGCAAGCTGGCGTCAGGCTGGGGCCCCTGCGACCCCTTTAGTCCCGGTTGGTATCACCAACCGGGACTAGAGTTGATCTTTAGTCCCGATTTGTATCACCAACCGGGACTAAAGATATCACTATATATAGTGCTTCGTCCAGCCCGAGCCCAAGCTCTCCTTTCTCTCCTCTGTTCTCTTCCCCTTGCTCGAGCTCATCCTCCATTTTTGCCAAGATTTGTCAAGATTTGAGGCACCCCATCTATCCAAGTGTTCACAAAGGTTAGCAACTTTGTCCTTTCATCTCTCATTGCTAGATTAGCTCGTGCAATACTCTATAAGTATAGTGATTTGTGGGTTTTAGCTTGGGAGTAATTATGTGGGAGTTTATTTGATTTATATGAAATTTGAGCTTAAATTAACTTCTTAGTTTGCATATGTGTAGGTGTGGTTTACTTAGTGCCTTCCTGTCCCCGTCCTAACCACCGTCGATCGCCCGCACCGTCCTGTCGCCCGCACCACCTTGGTGAGCCTCTTGTTCTTATCCTTTTTATAAAAAAAAATCTTATTTGTATGATTTAGATAGTTACTTGTATAATTTTCTTACTTGTATGATTGTTTGTTATACATAGTGCCATGGTTTTGATATCCGTCCCCGTTGGCCCTCGTCCGGTTTATGATTCGGATGTGGTATATTCTCTTTTATAATTATTTGTTGCATTTCGTGTTTATGACAATTATGCCCATCAAGTTGACATAGATATTTTTATCTAGGAGGTATGTGAACCGGAAATTGCAACCGACCCTCTTGTCGAGAAGTTAAATTTAGTTGAAAAAGAAAACAAGTATTTAGTTGTGATCTTGATTGCATTTGTTGTTGCATTTAAATGCTTTAGCTAGATAGTTGTATGTTGTTTTATGAGAATAAGTGTGTATGAACTTGTATTAATTTGGTCTTTTCGGTGTTGTGTAATGAAGATGAGCCGGCAATGGATGTACGATGACCGACGCTCTCCCCAGTTCATTAAAGGCGTGCATAGTTTTCTACGTGCGGCTGAGGCAAACAAGCGGGATGGTTTTATGTGTTGTCCATGTGGTGTCTATAAGAGTGATGGGAATTACTCTAGCTCAAAAGTCCTTCACGTCCACCTGTTTACGTCCGGTTTCATGGCTGGCTATAACTGTTGGACCAAGCACGGAGAAAGAGGGGTTCTAATGGAAGAGAATGAAGAAGAAGAGGATGATGACAACTATCCTAGGTTCCCTGAATACGATGGTACTACAATGGGGGAAGAAGCTAAAGAAGAGGCATCAGATGAGCCCGCTGATGATCTTGGTTGGGCCATTGCTGATGCAAAGAGAAACTGCACAAGTGAAAAGGAGAAGTTAAAGTTACAACGCATGTTAGAGGATCACAAGAAATTGTTGTACCCAAATTGCGATTGTGACAATAAAAAGCTGGGTACCACACTGGAATTGCTGCAATGGAAGGCAGAGAATGGTGTATCTGACAAGGGATTTGAAAGGTTGCTAAAAATGTTAAAGAAGATGCTTCCAAAGGACAACGAATTGCCCGACAGTACGTACGAAGCAAAGAAGGCTGTCTGCCCTCTAGGATTAGAGGTGCAGAAGATACATGCATGCCCTAATGACTCGGTGCCAAGGCCACTGACTCCTCCTCCAAGTCCGCCGCGTCAGCCGACTCCACCCCACCTCAAGACGGAGCGCAGCGCGAGTCCGCCATAATGATCTCTGCCATGTCAGCCGACTCCCCACCCAGAGACGGAGCCCAGCGCGAGTCTGCAATATCGATCTCTGCTGCGTCAGCCGACTACAAAGCGGAAGAGAGCACCAAGGAAGAAACCCGAGCCTTCTGCCAAAAAGAAGTTGGCTTACGAGAGGACTGAGGAGGAAACCAACGAGGTCGTGGCTTCCGAAGTGAAGGCCCATTCTGCAATGAAACCGCCCCCGCCGCCAAAGGAGAAAATACTTGAGAAAGTCGTACAACACATTGTGGATCTTGCTAAACCGGCACCTATGGAGGAAAGGCGATCAGACTATGAACGCTCTATTAGCAAGTCATATCATGAACAAAAAAAATAAGCAGTCGAGCCTTACAGGTAGTAATAAAAGCGGGAAAACTGTTCCCCAGCTCGGAGAACATGCAGTGCAATAGACCCCCGCGCTCAAGGTGAGTACCGATAAGGCAGTAACCGACGTCAACGCTCTTGCTAAAGAAATGGGTCTCACAGTTGAGCAACTCGTAGGCATCGAGGAACTCCCCATGGGTACTGAATTTGCATGGAAATATGTCCCCGGGAACCCTCTGGTCAGGCCTGAGGAGGTCCCGCTTCTATCAACGCAAATGCACAGATTGCGTGACTGGTACCTGAGAGAAATAAATGCCGGGCAAGAGATGCTCATGGTGAAAGTCAAGCCAGAGCATTACTTCCATGTAAACGATGTGTGGATTGAGTTTTCAGAAATTTTTCAGTTATTCAATCAAGACGCACTCAACAAATCTATCGTCAGTTGCTATTGTCTGTAAGTGATTTCTTTCTGTAATTTAAGTCTCTAGCTCAGCTCGTTCATTGCATGTAATTATCCTCACTATATTCTTTTGTGTGGTATTATGCAGAATGAAGATTTTTGTATTGACAAGAGATGAAGTCTATGGCATTGGGTTCATTGACCCAAATACCGTTAATGAAGCTATGTTAAATAACCACAAAGAAGACACAAAGAATAACTTGCTAACTTTTTTGATGGAACTAAATACCAGACCGGAAATACTATTTCCTTACAACTTTAGGTGAGTGTTACTGTCTTCTAATACAAATTCTATTTTGCTTACTCGATGTTAATTGTAGTTGATGAGTTATGCATGCCCGCTTATACAAACGTGTGCGCAGTTTTCACTGGATCCTGCTAATCATTAGAGTTGACGAGGGAACTGTTGAACTACTGGACTCACTAGGTAAAGACCCTACAGAATACACCAGCCTGTTTTTGATGCTCGACAGGTAATTTCAATCATTATCGCACTATGTCGGCCTCTTTAGTTCATTTCCTGATATCAAGTAATTAATAACTCCTTTATTCATTTTCTTTGCCGGAAAGGTTTTGGAGAAGCTTCATCAAAGAGGTTGTCGGTGCATGGGAACCAAAGCTGAAATGGCGACGGACCAAGGTAATTAAGTAGTACTAGCTACGTCCGCACATCTTTTTAATTATAGTTTCAATACCATTATCATGCTTGATTATTATCTGATTGAATTCTATTCTCATAAAGTGCATGAGGCAGGAAAAGGGGAATAATTTATGTGCATACTACGTTTGCCCGAACATTCGCTTTATGACCGAAAGTAGCAGATCTGCAAGACATCTTTGGGTATGTAAACACTATTCACAAATTTTTTTATCCCGCACAATCTAATATATATACACACAACTAATATATTCATATTGATATCCTTCTTTAAAGATGGAGGAGATGTGGGATAGGCTCCTACCAAAGGACCGCATAAGAGCACTTCAAGAGTAAATTTCGGGATTTTTGCTTGAGCAGGTTATATCTCCCGGCGGAGAATACCATTACACCTAATGCCTGCATGTAATGATCCGTAAATTCTAGGAGAAATTGTATATATCAAATTATATATATATATATATATATATATATATATATATATATATATATATATATATATATATGTGTGTGTGTGTGTGTGTGTGTGTGTTTGTGTGTGGGTATGCATATGGTCGTACGAGAAATTCTATGATATATGATTGGTCATACAAGAAATTCTATTATATATGCATGACATGTACAGTACGTAGTAGCGTAAAATATGTTTGAAATGAAAAAGAATTAAATGGAAAACACAAAATGAAAAGAAAAAATAAACCATAAACCCTAAAACCCTAAAATCCTAAACCCCTAAACCTTTACTCCCGGTTGGTGGCACCAACCGGGACTAAAGGTCCCCAGCCCCCGACGCGCACAGCCGGCCACGTGGAAGGGATTTAGTCCCGGATGGTGACCAACCGGGACTAAAGGGTGGGGCCTTTAGTCCTGATTTATTTGTCCCGGTTGGTGACCCGGGACTAAAGGCCCTTCCCAACCGGGACTAAATGCCGTTCCTCTACTAGTGCAAGCCAGCGGTACTTGGGTGTTTGCGAACACTACCCGGCACTGCGTGATGCACCACTCCCCCCGCTCCGCCTCGAAGAAGTATTTCTTTGCCCTCAAAGAGGAAGTTAGGATGTTGATTGGGCGGCTAGCAATGGGGCTACATCTTGATGGCGACCGCCGCCAAAAGTTGCCCCGCTGGTGGCACGGCGAGGAGGGCGGCTCCTCCTTCACACATCATCCGATATGGATGCAACGGCTGCGTGGCGGGACGGTCTGTCAGTGTCCGACGTGGCGGACTCCCTCAGACATCACCCATTTTGTTTCTGGTTTGTGAGAATTTGGACGTCTGGACGACATTTGCGGGTAATTTGGTTCTCGGTGTTGGAGTTGCCCTAACATACAAGATACAACGGGTGTAGTGCTAAATAACCAAATATTCCATCATTACCTAGCACTGTACGTATGTACATGGTTAGATGTGTACAAATACCTGACCATTCTTAGATGGGTATTGGCCTACAGCCCTCCGCACATGTCCCTACAGTAGTAACTGCACACACGTATAGAGATCAATGTTTTAAATAGCGGGCTATGAAAAATAGCGGCGGGTCTCCAAATCAGCTATAGCGGAGCTATAGCGGGCTAAAGCGGGCCATAGCGGGCTATTTGTGAAGGCGACCATTTAGCTGCACCCTGCTGAAAAGGCTATAGCGGGTTATAGCGAAGCTATAGCCGGCTATTTAAAACTATGATAGAGATTTGCCTCACAATAATGCGTTCATCATTCGCCCACACACACCCACCAGCAGAATTCGTTATAGCCCGCTATTTAAAACTATGATAGAGATTTGCCTCACAATAATGCGTTCATCATTCGCCCACACACACCCACCAGCAGAAGCAGACAAGCTAGCTAGACAGCCTTACCTCTCCTGACCCCAGATGCCAGTGCACATTAACAGTTTTGAGACCTAGCTAGCTACATCAAATGACATTGCCATCCAGCCATGAAGACAGAGCCGCTTGCCTGCAGAGCTGCACCCGCCAGCACAGGCAAAAAGAAACAAATTACTAATAAAAAAAGGTATAAATAGATTAAAAAAAATGCAAGCTGGGTATAGTACCATTGCAATGTACTACATACACTTGTCCACATCTTAATACTCAAGTGGGCCTGAAGGAGTACCCTATCTAGATGCCTGCCTACAGTCTCTAGCTAGCTAGCTCGTCCTCCCTCACCTCTTCTTCCCCTTTCCTCCTCTTCCAGCCCCTTCCCTGGACATGGATGCTTAGCTCTACTTGACATAGAGCGAGAAAGGAGTAGTAAAAGTAGAAGTAAGATTTAGATCCGCATTGACGCTAGCTAGTAGTGCCGGCCACTACCAGAACAGGGAGCTTCTAGCTGTCCATCCACTGATCCACATAAGTTTACTGGTTGGTTTGGTTTGCTACTGAAGCTTCGAACTATTTGAGAGATGACCCAACCATCATCACCATCATCATCATTGAGTATCCCACCAAGAACCGCCACTATCAAACCCTACTACCCACCGGCCGCCACATGCATCCAGCCGCGTCGTCTTTTGGCGAGTACTTCCAGTTCTTCCCCGCCGAGATGTACCACCACCAGCAGCAGCAGCTGCAGGAGGAGGGGACCCTGGAAGCGGTGCTCTGGCAGCCGGTGACCGCTCCAGCTCCGGCGGAGCGGGGGGAGCCGGGGAATAATGGGGCGCCAGGGCCAGGGGGTGCCCTCGTCGGGGCGGCGCGGAAGAGGCCGTTCCGGACGGACCGGCACAGCAAGATCCGCACGGCGCAGGGGGTGCGGGACCGGCGGATGCGGCTATCCGTCGGCGTGGCCCGCGACTTCTTCGCGCTGCAGGACCTCCTCGGCTTCGACAAGGCCAGCAAGACGGTGGAGTGGCTCCTTACGCAGTCCAAGCCGGCCATCGACCGGCTTGCCGACGAGACCCTGGGAGGCGCTGCCGCTGCTGCTGCAGGACCGTCGAAGGAGAAAAGGGAGGGGGCAACCTCCTGCAGCACCGGCCGCTTCGAGGATACGAGGGAGGAAGAGCACGACGTCAGAGATCTGATGAAAAGCACGGGCAGCGAAGGTGAGCTTGACTGGTTCATGTCGGAGGCGGCGGCGATAGAGCAGCCGATGGAAGGATTGGAGTAATGAATGTGAGCTGCAACAACAGAGGAGTACTAACGCTAATTAAATAAGGTGATTTCTTGTATATATGCAGCTGCATGACATATTGGTATGCAAACTTTGTGTCCAAACGGTGAGATTAATTGAGTTCTTGCAAATCTTATGTTCATGCTGGGTGTGTTCCACTAATTTTGCCAACTATATTTTGCTGATGTGCTAATTTTGAGGTTCTCTTGGAGCTGTTCTGTGTTTTCCAGTGCTACATGGGAATATCATCCTTAAGAGGTCACATACAGTTTTGATCGGAAGGTTTGGGCAATCAATTTCAGGTGATATTCTTGAACCGTCCTAGTAACAGCTAGCTAGTGCAAACTAAATGTACTCAATTTGTTCACATCACATATGTTTACAAGAATCAATTTATGACAAATGCATATACTTAGTTTCTACCTTAATCTAGCACAACTGATAGGTTTCCCTGAGTTAGGCTTTATACTTCATGCAGTATACAAGGATGTATAAGCAGGTTTCAGGTCTTCTGGTTACAGAAATGATCTATCCTTTTTATCAAATTCGGATGGCACTATATTAGAGTCAGTTATATATTGGTTCAGTGTCACATTGAGTTTGAGTTAATTAGTTGAATTATCTGTTATCCTCACTGAAAGCTATTCACATAAAAGTCACACAGGTCTAGAGGAAGACTAATATAAGTATCACATTAATGCAAGAGATATACCTGTATCGCATGTATCTGAGAATGATTAGAAAAGAAAAAGGTGCCTGTGAGCAGAGTTGTCAAAACATAAAGCATGTGTATCATGATAGTGATTATAATTAGCTAGTCTAGAATCATTATATCTGAAATTCTGAATAGCATATATCCCTTTGAAACATTGACTATAAGTATGTATGAGAAGCCAACTGGTTGGCAAAGTATTCTCTGGATGTATGGCCACATTACAATTAATTAATATATTGTCAAACTAAACAGAAAATTTAAACTAGCAGTGTGCATGTACACTGGTGTGTTCAAATAGTCCACCTAGAAAGTCTACAACAGAATAATCATAGGCTAGTGACACTTGATCAAGCGGTTTCATTAAATGCTTCATGTGCCTTACCTGTCTCTCCATTTCGTTAATTTACTGTATGACCATATTGCTGTACTTATATTGCAGCACTTCAACTGACTTGAGTAGTGAGATGTTCTAGATATGAAGTTCTTCCATTTTGACTATTAACACACCAGATTTTCCTCTCGCGATGTCAATATGTTTATAGGAGTGTGTAGCTACTGCAGAGATATTGATTTTAAAAAACAATAAGGTACAATAAAAGGTCTTTACAAAGCAAATATAGCAGTAGAAAAGAATATAGCTTTTTGTAATGTTCTTCTTTAAAATGTTTTCCTCCTTATACCCATTATTCCATGTCCAGTTATCCACATGTATAATTATGAAAGTCTGGGGAGCTTTTTAGCCTACAGAAGAAAAGTAACTCATGTACCCTGTTCTTAAAAAATACCAATGCTTGCTTTCTACTTCCTCCGTTCCAAAATGTAAGTCTTTTTAGAGATTTTAATGCGGACTACATACAGATGTATATAGACGCACTTTAGAATGTAGATTCACTCATTTTGCTCCGTATGTAGTCCTTAGTGGAATCTCTAGAAAGACTTATATTTAGGAACGGAGGGAGTAATAATAACTGCATGCGGCCTCAAAAGTTTCTTCCTTACTTACAAAGGAAGAATCCCGGACCCTGTTCATCAACAATCGGTAATTACCTTCCTGTAGGAAAAGGCATATCTAGCAATAATGCAATTTATTAGGTTGATCAAGCAAAGAATGTACACAAATTGGAAACCTTATTTGTGAGACCTCTTGTACATAACTTTCCCTCCTTGCCTATAAGGCAGAGCTACTGCATTTGTTGGCCAGAATAAACACACTGACTCATTTGCTCACACTGGTCCACTAGAAGTATAAGAAAGATAGGAAAAAATGTATATGATCTGAGTAACAGCAAGTAAAGAAGAAGTTATGCGCTCAACTATTGAACACCTTGTAATCTTGTACATGAAGTCAGAAGAATGTAGTGCCATGTATCTCAAGCATCTGAAAGCAAACATTGTTGATTTTAGTCTTTCAGTATAGTTGGTTAGCTAGCATCAATTCCTTTTGGCTAAATTAACGAAAAACTTTTACAGTTTGTGGAACTTCTCAATAATCAGCAGCCAAAAGTTTATTATCACTAGTGCTAATTAGTTTCTTAGAGGGTCTGCTGTTAAAAGTCAAATTGACACCTCCCTATCCTCTATCTTTTACAAACCATGGAAATGAAAACCATAATAAACAATGAACACGCATTATGCAGAAAGTATTTGTGACCAAAGCTGTCAACTCAACTTGCAGAGAGTCTAGTACATATGAAGAGGTCTAAGCTTATAATTGCTTTCATAATATTTTGCATGCAAAATACATTTTGAATGGTGACTAATACATGAAATTCTTTTGTGACCCAGACCTAAGCTTATAATTACCTAAATTGCTTTGATAATACTTTGCTTGTACAATATGTTTTGAATGGTGATTAATACATGAAATTCTTTTTATTTTGTGATGATGCTAATTTCAGTTTACCTTATAGTTATCCATGCGGAAATTAATCATGCGTCTTCTTGTCGTCATCATGTGTACAGATTTTTGTATGTAGTAACTACTGGTTCTTCATCTAGCTAAATTTGAAGAGTGAAATATTTGATCCGTCTATATATATACTCTAGCTAGATTTGGACTTGAAAGCTAGGCTCCCATGTCGAATATCACAAAGTAAAGATGGCAAAAAATAAGCCTTTGACTCGCTAATATTGCATGGTGTGTACATGAGCAAACATACATGTACTAATATATCCATAAGTTTTGCAGAAAAGAAGTTCTTTTTTATTTAGGTAGTTGTTTCTACCTTAAATGTGCAAATAGTGGTGTCCATTACATTTATGCCTATCTAACTATATGTATACTGCATTTCAAAAAACCATATGTATACTGAACAATTTTTTTATCTGATGTGCTGATGGTTTTATACTCACTAATTTTGGTGAGTATAGTGACAGAGATTGGAGAAAGAACATGTTTGTGTGTCTGGGACCTCAGGATAGTACACAAGCTGGTGTCTATAACTCAATACACAAATTATCTGCATTTTACAATTGTGGGTTTTAATGCAAAATTCTGGAGCTATAGACAACCGTACTTTTTATATGCATGCTTGATATCATGCAAGGTCATTTGTATATTGAACATCCATAATTTCATACAAAGTCATTCATACCTGCATAAGAATGGAATCCGTCCATCTACTGATGCGATGTCTTGGATTCAAGATCTGGGTATAGGAATAATAGAAAGAGTTGGTATCTGCATGCTAAGATAATCTTAATTATTAGGAGTTCTAGTTGGTATTACTCTATTAATTGAGCACAACACAGTCTTATGAACTTGGATATTTCTCCCTCTAAATGTCTACTTTCAGGTTTCCCCCGAGCTAAGAATTTGCATACAGTAGATAGTACGTACTAGCTGGGAGTCAGTGAGTCAGTTACCATTATTTATTTTTCAGCATTAAATTTGATTAGCTACATGAAATAATTACATTCTGATACAGACTTTCTGGAGCTAGTTTTGTTAGATCATTGGTGACCTTTTACAAGCCCGCTCAAATTTATTAAGAATATACTGTGGTCTTTGGTTTGAGGAATGGGACGCATGGTGAATATAGGTCATCTCTGATCCTAACTCTATTATTGTTTTAGGGTTTGAGGGATGTGATGGGTTTGGTCCACCATGAGCATGAAGCCCAAGGCAAAACAAGGGATTGACTCGTCCCACCAAAATTTAGAAATGATCCCATGATACACAGCCATGATGAGTAGAGAGTTTATCCTCCAAATTAATTGAATACTTCATAAGTATATGTAGGTTCATACTTTATATTTTGCATGGAAAAACCGAAAGGGATTCTAGCTAATCCAGTTTATTAAAAGTGGATATTGATCTTGTCCCTCCTCTGGCCTTTGTCAGTTGTCATAACATCGGCCTAACGAAGATATGCCAGGATAGGTTCTATTCCTATTACTTTCTCCAAATAAGCCATGCAACACATATAGAAGTGTGTTCCCCAACAGCTAACAAAGAGTCCTATATAGCCAGCATTGAATTGGAAAAAAAAAATACAGCATCAAGATTGGTATGATCCTTCAAAAAAATTATGGAGAGCAAAAAGATTATTGACATATTTCATCACATAATGGAGCGTACTTTACAGGATTAGTACCTAGCTAATAGTAAGTGTAAGTAGATGGAATCAGGTGGATAATTAATCAGATTTCGTAGACAATGCATGCGCACACCAGGAGTACTCTTAAATGCACATGATACTGCAACATTTCTAGTACATGAAACTGGAAAAATAAGAATGAACACATAATACTACTCGCATAAAAGTTTGGTAATATGTTCCAAAACGGAAGTTGCAGTATATAAAGACAACAGGAAGAAAAAGATGATGTACTGTGGCTATCTAGCATCAGAGTAACCCGAAACATGCAAGTATCTTAATTTGGCAATTACTTTTTTTTTTGTTTATTTGGTTTGCTCCATGAAGTATGTACACACATTTGTTCTTTTGCGGGGTAAATATGTACAAAGATTATAATTATAATAGAAAATCCATTTTACCCTCTCAATTGTTGGCAGTCAGCCCCCTCGTCAACTCCATCTCTATATCGAGTGGGTTTGAATGACGTGGTTGGGATGTATATACATGGGAGCATCCTAATCCGCAAAAGAAAATTCCCCGCTAAAAGAACCAATAAAAAAAAAAATAACCGCATGAGATGGCATTAGAGAAGTAAATGCGCAACAGAGTACAACAATAATTTTCCTAATGACTCAAACCCGCGTCCGCGTGTCATACTAGCTTTCTGATAAACATTATTATACCTACGTGGGGCCCACAGATAAGAGAGAGAACCGACGTTGCAGCACGTCTCACTTTCCCTGCATGTCGTACTACTACAGTGTTTTTAAAAAAGGTAGTACTACAGTGTTTGTTGATCTTTATAAAGGTGGCGTGTTGGCAATGTGGCGAAGACATGGCAGACATGTTGCGCAAAAACAACTCAGGTATGGTAATGTTGGCCGTCCGTTTGGCAGTTGACAGTGTATTGTGATTGGTTTTAGTTAGAGTTGAATGGGTAGTTGTAAGCTGTCAATTGTTGGAGAGAGGCGACGAGGGTGTACGTTATGAAATTATTGCCACCATACACACTTTATCTCCCTCCGTTCCAGTTTATAATTCTCCCTTGTATTTCGAATCTAGTTTGACCACCGATTTAACATACAAAGTACGAATTATATGTCACAAAATTATACTTCATGTTGTACATAACTCATATTTTGTTAGCTAAATTAGTGGTCAAAGTGACGCAAAATATAACAGAGCCCTCTAAATAAAAAAGGAGGGAGTATTTATGTGGACTGAATGATAAGGGATTATAATCCTATGCTCCCACAACTACCATTTCCTAATCGTTGTGCTCTGGCATATTCTTTCCCTAATAATTTCTCCAAATAGGTAAATCAAAAAAATATAGAAGTATGTTGGATAGAGGGAGGGAACTTGTGGCTCTCAGGTGCTGGTGCGCACGATATGCAAAACAAATTAATAATTCGAAAAAAGTTTAAAAATTCTTTAAAATTTCTGGAAATATCTATGTCCAACATTAGTAACAGTATAAAAAGTTTCATGAAGGAATACCTTCCAGCGTATTGTGCGCAACGAAAAAGAAAATGAAGACTACATACGGGTATAGTAACTTGTATATCTTCTCCAGATGTTAAGTTTCAACTTTTGAAATTTAGTACAAAATGGTAAGTTTCAACAATTAAAACTTAAAACTTATTGTGCCCTCGTGCGGGATCCAACTACTTCGCGAATCATGCGGTAATCGTGCGGCCCGGGTGGTCTTGGCAGGTGCGTGCCCCTGCAAATTTCCGAAGTATGCTGCTCAGGTGCTCAATACTTCATACTTCAATAGTGATAATTTTGACAAAATGGTGGATTTTGTTAGCTCATTGTAACATCAAGAGGGTACAAATACAATGAGCACACACCGCCCTTTACATAGATATAACGTACACAAGCAACACACACAAAACACGACAGCAAATAGCAAAATCATGTAACGCCAAAGCTATGTGAGGCGATGAAAACAGAAAACAAACACAAAGCGATCAGGTCCACGGTCGAAAACTACAACAATAACCGTAATCGTACGAACTTTCTCATCACAAAACATAGGCGACGATGTTCTTCAACAACAACTTCAACGGTGATATAGTAAAGTTAAGACAATTTCTTAGCATCACTTAATGCGGTATACATGGGGTCTAGACTTGTAACCAAATGCAAATGTATGCAATCTGAAGGGGAACATTCAGATCTCTTCAACAGCTAGCATGCGCAAGTATATATGTTTGTTCATATCAAGCCTGTCGAGCAGGTACGCTATCCGATCCTCGGGTACTGAAGACTGAGATACTACTCTCCGTAGCCATGATTCGCGCCACCTAGATAGAGATCGGTATGGACGTGGATCGCTGACGCCCGGACGGACGACAGGTCGCAGCTAGCAGCGCGACGTTTCTCGCCGAAGCATCCGCTGATCCGCACCGCACCCTACCTACATGCCTACATATATACTCTTACTTCTTCCATTGTTTTTCCGATTGGACAGCCACGCAACGTCGTCTCTCTTTCTCCCTTTTCAAAAAACACGCGGAGATGGGCCAGTGATTCCGTGAGTGAGGATAGGCTAGTGATTAGACGCGCGAGCATTTCTTATTTCTTAATCGGATAAGGTACGACGCACAGTGTTCGACTGTTTCGGAGGTACCGAACGCACAACCGGCCTCCGGCCAGCGCCATGCATTGGTTGTCGCCACATGCATACAGTCAGTGTGCATGCATGCTCTTGTTGTCGTGTTGTAATGGGAAGCAGCTCCTTTTTGTTTTTTGAGTAACCCGGAACCGGCCCCTCTGCCGTGCCTCTTTAGTACCCTGCGGACGCGCTCACATGGGACTAGAAAATTACAAAAACCTAAGAGCCATTTCATTTCCAACACTCCGATCCAATCGGACACGCGCTTGATCTGTTTTTCGTTCATTTGGGTTGACCGTCCACTTAGTATCTGTTCTATTTTTGTTTTAGGTCGGCTGTGTGCCCAACGCACGCGACCCATTTCATGTCCGCGCATAATTTTAAAAAGGTCAACGGCCATAGATCATGCCAGCGGCCATGCCGTCGCAAATGTTCATGCCGGCACCATGCCAGCGGCCGGCATACAATGCCAACCTCCACACCACGCAGTTCATGCTGGCGCACTTGCCAGCGGCCGGCACACATGCCAGCACACAAAAAGGGGCGGGAATTCGACCACACCATCTCGGTCGTGGTCATGCCAGCACACTTGCCGGCATACAAAAAAGGGATGGCACTCTCCGCCATAGATCACGCGTCGTTGAACTTGAGCATGTCGGCCTGCATCTTCTCGAACCATGGCCTCTTCCTCAGCAACACAGTGTTTAGGTCCACCTTCATGATCTCCACCCCCGTCATCATGCTAGCGAGTGCCACTTCTTTCGCCTTGGTCTTGGCATTGGCGGCCTCGATCTCGAGCATCTTGGCTTGCTTCTCCGCCTCCATCTCAAGCATGCTGACTTGCTTCTCCGCCTCCATGTCAAGCCCTCCTCCTTTGGATCTTCATGAAGGCGTTCATTTTCTATTCCTTGTATTGCCGGCGCTTCTCCTCCCTTGAGTCGTTTTTGCTCATCATGCCCTCCACGGTTGCAAGCAAGGCGATCGATGCCACATCCCGCTCGTCCTCCTTCTTGGAGTTGGTCTTCCCCCGCGGCCGTGGCTTTTCGCCCTCCCCAACCTCCTCCACGGTTGCCTTCCCCCCATGCACCATGAAGGCGGCATATTGCGCCTTGAACTTCTCCTCCCCGTTGATGACCTTCCAACAATGGGAGAGGTTGAAGGACTTGCCGTCTTGTTGGACCTTGAATGCCTTCAAAGCTTGGAATGCCTACAAATGAATAGCATGCAAGCATATGGGCAAATGGACATGCAAGCATAACGGGAATGGAAACAAAGAGGGGCGCATGTATACCATATCTTGCATGCCGATGCCACTCACGGGGCGTGCCTTGATGCTCTCAAGAGTGACACAAAACTTGTTCACTCTTTTTGTATCATGCTCCATCGCTTCGAAATGGACACTCACCCATGCGTGCGATGCATTTGGTACGTCGGAAACTTATTGCGTTCATGAAACTCACGATGGACACGAATCCAAAAGGTTGATGCCTTTACTTCGGTGCTGACCTTGGGGTCTTGCCCAATGTCCCTCCAACAGTCACAAAGAAGCTTGTCCTCGGACGGCGTGTATGCCTTCGTCCGCTTGCTCTTGTGCTTCGGCTTCGCCCCGGCGGCTTGGTTGGCGAGCTCGCCCTCGAACAAAGGCTCCCCTTTGATGTCCATTTGATCCTCTTCCTCGAGGCTGTAGTCCTCCGGGAACTCGTGGTCGAGCGGGAAACCGTCCAGGCCGACCTGATCTTCCATGAAGGCGTCGTGCGTGCCAGATTGATCATAGGTTGCCGGTGTGAATAGCGCTTGTCTGTCTTGGCTTTGGGTTTCATCGGGATCGTAGGCAGCCGTGGTGGCACCGTCAGCGGAGCCAGCGGCTGCCGCACTACCTTCGAAGATGATGTTCTCGATGATGGAACGGTTGGCCGTTTCATCGTCGCTGGTCGCCGGCACTCTGTCGAACAGGTCGCAGGCGCCGGGGAGCACGTTGGCTGGCATTTCCCTCGGGCGTTTCCTCGCCCCTCCGGAGGATGAAGCACCGGCCACCGGCGTGGAGTTGAGGTCGATGGACATGGGCGCGGGCGCGGGAGTGGACGGCGGCACCACGCTCACCTCCACCGAGCATTCCCTGGAGAAGCGAGAGGCTTACGAGTAGACGTGGAAGCCGGAAATCGGGTGCGTGGCAGATGCGCGCGGCGACTCTGGCAGCACCATACGAGGAAATGCGGACGAGCCCGTGCTGGGCACGGCCACGGCGGCGCTGACGAGCCCGTGCTGGCCAGGGTTTAACCCTAGGTAGACCAAGGCCTCCCTTGTTGCCGCGGCGACTCGGGCGTTGGTTTCCTCCTGCTGTCCGGCAGCGGTGAGGGTGGCGACGGCCGCTGCTTTGTCCCTTGCGTCTGCCGCGTGCCTCCGCCCCCCCACCCCCCCCCCCCCCGGCTTGGCCGACTGCACGACTCGCTCCTCGGGCGTCAGCTGCTTCTTCTTCTTGGGAGGCGCGGCGGTCTTGTGGGGGGCGCGGGGCTTGCCTTTGCCGGAGGGGACGGAGGTGAGGCGGGCGGTGGCATCGAGGGCGTCGTCCATGGCGAGCGGGCGGGAGGTTTTGGGAAAGTGGCGAAAATGGTGGTCGTTGTGCCACCGACTGGCGGGCCAGGGGGATTAGGCGCGCGTCGCACTCGTCCGTTTCGTGTCCGCGCCGACTCAAATTTTGGTCCGGGAATGAGTCAGCAGACGGACGAAAAGCGGACGCGCGTCTGTTTAGGTCGGCGCGTTGGACCGACTTTTCTGTTCGTGGCGAGCCAAACGGACACGCGCGGACCAAATGGATGGGCGCGTTGAAGTTGCTCTGATCTACCCAGCCCATGCATTAGATGTATCATACGCCTCAAGTGATTAACTACTAAAAATTATTAATATTTCTCAAAAAATAAAAAGTATTAATTAGTATCATTAATACATGACTAACACTGTAAAACCAAAATGAACTGATATACGTATCAAACTATAAGACTTTTTTTGCTCTAAATCTAGACCAAAGAGCGTCTTACATGTTAATACAGAGAGTATTAGTCATATTTTACGTGCAGCGGATTTTAAGCAATTTGATTGGTAACATTTTTGTCTTTTTTTCAAGGTACATTTAACTAGCACGTCCATCGACCACGCACAACTATAGTTAATACATGACCAACACTGTAAAACGAAAATGAACTCATATAAGAAAATTAGTTTTGCTAAATACTTCCTTCGTATCAAAATATAAAACGCTTTTTGGCTCTAAACACTAGTAGAAAACAGGGCTTTGGTTCAGGCCTGTCCAGCCCATTAGTCCCGGTTCAGTCACGAACTGGGACCCGCATACGTCCCGGTTCGTGCGCCCAGGGGGCCGGCCGGGCCTCGTGGGGCATTGATCCCGGTTCGTCTGGACCCTTTTGTCCCGGTTCCAGACACGAACTGGGACCAATGGGCCTCGCTCCTGGCCCACATCCATTGGTCTCGGTTCGTGGCTAGAACCGGGACCAAAGGGTGGCCTTTAGTCCCGGTTCTAGCCACGAACCGGGACCAATGGTGTGGCTATATATACCCCTCGCTCGCGAGCAGAGCACTCCACTACTCTGTTTTTTTTCTGGCCGGTGAGGGGAGGGCTTTGTGGTGCTCTAGCTCACCTCCTATGCACATGAGGTGTTCGATGAAATGCCCGAGCCACACTACTTAAGCTTTCTCCTCTCCAAACTCGACCTCCAAGCTCCATTTTCCTCAAGATTTGTCTAGGTTTAGCGGTCCGTCACGTCCCGTCCCCGTCTTCATCGCCATCGATCGCCCGCGCCGATCTCGTCGCCGGCACCACCATGGTGAGCCTCTTGTTCTTATCTTCTTTCTAAAAGAAAAAAATTCTTACTTGTATGATTTAGATAGATACTTGTATAATTTTCTTACTTTTATTATTGTTTGTTATTATATAGTGCGATGATTTTGGTATCCGCCCCCGTCGGCCCTCGTTCTGTCTATGATTCGGATGTGGTATATATTATATTTTATAACTATTTGGTTCATTTATTGTTTATGACAATTATGCCGACCAACGTGACATAGATTTTTTTATCTAGGAGGTATGTGAACCGGAAATTCCAACTGACCCTATTGTCGAGAGGTTAAATTTAGTTGAAAAAGAAAACAATTACTTGAAGGAAAAATTGAAAAAAATTGAGGAGGAGAAGATGATATTGGAGTTGCATGTTGCGGATGTCGTCGATGATCACAAGATCAAGATGGATGCAATGCGCTTCAAGATTAGAAAGCATAGAAAATATGCCATTCATACCGAGGCTTGATATCGTTATGCCGTTGGATCAATTGTTACCTTGGTTGCGATTATGATCGCATTTGTTGTTGCATTGAAATGTTTTACATAGTTTCAATGTATGGTTTAATTAGATGCTCTGGAGAGCTATATGTTGTTCAATGAGAACTATGTATGTACTTTGGTTTTAATGTGATGATGAACTTCTATTAATTTGGTCACTTATCTATTCATGATGTTCTGTAATGGTTTTTGACACACTTAATTATATATAATGCACGCAGATGAACCGGCAATGGATGTACGGTGACAGACGCACCTCCGAGTACATTAAGGGCGTGCATAATTTTCTCGAAGTGGCTGAGGCAAACAAGCAGAATGGTTTTATGTGTCGTCCATGCCCTATATGTGGGAATACAAAGTCTTACTCTGACCGGAAAATCCTTCACACCCACCTGCTTTATAAGGGTTTCATGCCACACTATAATGTTTGGACCAAGCACGGAGAAATAGGGATTATGATGTAAGACAGCGAAGAAGAAGAGGACGATGACAACTATGTGCCCCCTGAATACGGTGATGCTGCAACGGGGGAAGCTGAAGATCAAGAGGAACCAGACGATGTGCCCGATGATGATCTCCACCGGGTCATTGTTGATGCAAAGAGACAGTGCGAAAGTGAACAGGAGAAGCTGAAGTTCGATCGCATGTTGGAGGATCACCAAAAAGGGTTGTACCCCAATTGCGAAGATGGCAACACAAAGCTCGGTACCGTACTGGAATTGCTGCAGTGGAAGGCAGAGAATGTTGTGCCTGACAAAGGATTTGAGAAGCTACTGAAAATATTGAAGAAGAAGCTTCCAAAGGATAACGAATTGCCCGACAGTACGTACGCAGCAAAGAAGGTCGTATACCCTCTAGGATTGGAGGTGCAGAAGATACATGCATGCCCTAATGACTGCATCCTCTACCGCGGTGCGTACGAGGATTTGAACGCATGCCCGGTATGCGGTGCATTATGGTATAAGATTAGACGAGATGACCCTGGTGATGTTGACGGCGAGCCCTCAGGAAGAGGGTTCCTGCCAAGGTGATGTGGTATGCTCCTATAATACCACGGTTGAAACGTCTGTTCAGAAACAAAGAGCATGCCAAGTTGATGCGATGGCACAGAGAGGACCGTAAGAAAGACGGGAAGTTGAGAGCATCCGCTGATGGGTCGCAGTGGAGAAAAATCGAGAGAAAGTACCGGGCTGAGTTTGCAGGTGACCCAAGGAACGTATGGTTGGTTTAAGCGCGGATGGCATTAATCCTTTCGGGGAGCAGAGCAGCAATCACAGCACCTGGCCCGTGACTCTATGTATGTATAACCTTCCTCCTTGGATGTGCATGAAGCGGAAGTTCATTATGATGCTAGTTCTCATCCAAGGCCCTAAGCAACCCGGCAACGACATTGATGTGTACCTAAGGCCATTAGTTGAAGAACTTTTACAGCTGTGGAATGGAAAAAGGTGTACGTGTGTGGGATGAGCACAGACAGGAGGAATTTGACCTGCATGCGTTGCTGTTTGTAACCATCAATGATTGGCATGCTCTCAGCAACCTTTCAGGACAGACAAACAAGGGATACCACGCATGCACGCACTGTTTAGATGACACCCAAAGTATATACCTGGACAAATGCAGGAAGAATGTGTAGCTGGGGCATCGTCGATTTCTTCCGACCAACCAACAATGTCGAAAGAAAGGCAAGCATTTCAAAGGCGAGGCAGATCACCGGAAGAAGCCCGCCATGCGTACCGGTGATCACGTACTTGCTATGGTCAATGATTTATAGGTAATCTTTGGAAAGGGTCCCGACGGACTATCTGTTCCGAATGACGCTGAGGGACGCGCACCCATGTGGAAGAAGAAATCTATATTTTGGGACCTACCCTACTGGAAAGACCTAGAGGTCCACTCTTCAGTCGACGTGATGCACGTGACGAAAAACCTTTGCGTGAACCTGCTAGGCTTCTTGGGCGTGTATGGAAAGACAAAAGATACACCGGAAACACGGGAGGACCTGCAACGTTGGCACGAAAAAGACGGCATGCCTCCAAAGCAGTATGAAGGTTCTACCAGCTACGCTCTTACCAAAGAAGAGAAGGAAATCTTATTTGAATGCCTGCTCAGTATGAAGGTCCCGTCTGGCTTCTCATCGAATATAAAGGGAATAATAAATATGCCAGAGAAAAAGTTCCAGAACCTAAAGTCTCATGACTGCCACGTGATTATGACGCAATTGCTTCCGGTTGCATTGAAGGGGCTTCTACCGGAAAACGTTCGATTAGCCATTGTGAAGCTATGTGCATTCCTCAATGCAATCTCTCAGAAGGTGATTGATCCAGAAATCATACCAAGGCTAAGGAGTGATGTGGCGCAATGTCTTGTCAGTTTCGAGCTGGTGTTCCCACCATCCTTCTTCAATATCATGACGCACGTCCTAGTTCATCTAGTCGATGAGATTGTTGTTCTGGGCCCCGTATTTCTACACAATATGTTCCCCTTTGAGAGGTTCATGGGAGTCCTAAAGAAATATGTCCGTAACCGCGCTAGTCCAGAAGGAAGCATCTCCATGGGCCATCAAACATAGGATGTCATTGGGTTTTGTGTTGACTTCATTCCTAACCTTAAGAAGATTGGTCTCCCTCAATCGCGGTATGAGGGGAGACTGACTGGAAAAGGCACGCTAGGAGGGGACTCAATAATATGCAGGGACGGGCATTCTTGGTCTCAAGAACACTGCACAGTTCTACAGAACTCTACCTTGGTGACCCCGTATGTCAATGAACACAAGAACATTCTGCGCTCCAAACACCCGGAGCAGTGTGACGACTGGATTACATGTGAACACATTAGGACTTTCGGCAGTTGGTTGGAAACACGTCTCAGAGGTGACAACACTGTTTCTGATGAGCTGTACTCATTGTCCAGGGGACCATCTTCGACTGTATTGACTTACAAAGGATACGAGATAAATGGGAATACATTTTACACGATCGCCCAAGATCAAAAGAGCACCAACCAAAACAGCGGTGTCCGCTTTGATGCAGCAACCAAGAGGGGAAAGGACACATATTATGGTTACATAGTGGACATATGGGAACTTGACTACGGATATGATTTTAAGGTCCCTTTGTTTAAGTGCAAATGGGTCAATCTGTCAGGAGGCGGGGTACAGGTAGACCCACATTACAGAATGACAACAGTGGATCTGAACAATCTTGGGTACACAGACGAACCATTCGTCCTAGCCAATGATGTGGCGCAGGTTTTCTATGTGAAGGACATGTCTACCAAACCGAGAAAAAGAAAAGATAAGAAAGCGAATACATCATACGATGAGCCAAAGCGCCACATAGTTCTTTCAGGAAAAAGAGACATCGTAGGATTGGAGGGCAAGACAGACATGTCTGAAGATTATGAAAAGTTTCATGAAATTCCTCCCTTCAAAGTCAAGGCTGACCCAAGCACTCTGTTAAGCGATGAAGAATATCCATGGTTACGGCGCAATAAGCAAAGGACACAAGCGAAGAAAAAGTGAAGACTTTCTCTCCACAACTATTATGATGATGCTTTTGATCTAGAATATCACTGCAGTTACATGTGAAGAAATGAAATGCCTTTTGTAACAGACGAGTTTCCGGAAACCGTGATACTTCGAAACAGATTGTCCGTTTTGTACACGAAGTGCATCCAGTTTTTGCCGTAACCCTCTCAACTTTTTAGCACATGATATGTGTGTGAAATGATGATACCATGCCAATTTTCAACCTCTTCAGAGTTCATTTGAAGTGCTTTTCAATTTCAGGGTCTTATAGCTCAAAAAAATCAGTAAATGCATGAAAAATAACAAATGAAGTCAGAAAGGGTTGAAAATTGATGATGTGGCTTTGAATGGTGCATTTTGAACACACAAAAAGTCTGGAGTTCAAATAAGTTCAAAAAAATGAAATCCTTTTGTAACAAACGAGTTTCCGTATGAAACCCTGATACTTCGAAAGAGATTGTCCGTTTTGTACACGAAGTGCATCCAGTTTTTGCCATAACCCTCTCAACTTTTTAGCACATGCCATGTGGGTGAAATGATGATACCATGCCAACTTTCAACCTTTTCAGAGTTCATTTGAAGTGCTTTTCAATTTCAGGGTCATATAGCTCAAAAAAAATCAGTAAATGCATGAAAAATAACAAATGAAGTCAGAAAGGGTTGAAAATTGATGATGTGGCTTTGAATGGTGCATTTTGAACACACAAAAAGTCTGGAGTTCAAATAAGTTCAAAAAAATGAAATCCCTTTGTAACATATGAGTTTTCGTCCGAAACCCTGATACTTCGAAAGAGATTGTCCATTTTGTACACGAAGTGCATCTAGTTTTTGCCGTAACCCTCTCAACTTTTTAGCACATGCTATATGGGTGAAATGATGATACCATGCCAACTTTCAACCTCTTCAAAAAAAATTTGTTTGAAACTTTAATAGCAAACTAAAATAACAAAATCTGTTTTTGATTAAAACAGACATTTCAAATAATCTAAAAATTACCAAATTGAATTTAATGATAAAACACAGTAATATTAAATAGCAGGAAAAACAATCACTCAAAAATCTATTTTTATAGTAAAGTTATTCACAAACTAGTGATTCACACAAATTTCAAAAAATTCAAATTGGAAAACTGATGGCACTAACAGAAAGTTTATAATTTTTATTACCTAAAAGCAAAAAGAATCACTGAAAACAGTAAGTCTTTTGCCGTAAGTAGAAACAAAATAAAATAAATAAAGCAAAAAAGAAAACAAAAAAAGGAAAAAATATTAAAAAAATGCCACCTATTCGGCCACCACGTCCTGAATATGACTAGAAACCCATCCACGGGCCAGGATTCAGGCCCGCAGAAGGCCCAGTAGGCCCACAGGCAGCACAGTGTGAGATTAGCCCTGTAAGCCTGCATTTGAGAGGAGCTCGAGAGGGCAGCCGCAGTGGGGCTTATAAACAACTCTGAGCCCCTCTCAACTAGCGAGGTGGGACTAAACTTTTGGCCGCGGGCAACACAAGGCTTTTGTCCTGGTTGGTAGCACCAACCGGGATTAAAGGGGGGCATTGGTCCCGGTTGGTGCCACCAACCAGGACCAATGCACCCCTTTAGTCCCGGTTGGTGCCACCAACCGGGACCAAAGGTGTCTGTTTCCCGCACTTTGGGCTGCTGAAAAGAGACATTTGGTCCCGGTTGGTGGCACGAACCGGGACCAAAGGGGGGGCATTGGTCCCGGTTTGTGCCACGAACCGGGACCAATGTTTCGTGTATATAAGAAAAACTTAGCAGTTTCTCCAAAAATCACTTGTCTTCTCCGCCCCGACGCCCAGCTACTCCTCGTCGATCGCCGTCGCCGCCGAGCCCTGCCCCGACGCCGTCAGGCTGCTCCACCTCGCCATCGTCGCCGACGCCGTCAGGCCCGCCCCTACCCGCCCCACCGCCGACGCCGCCCGGACCACCCCTGCCCGCCTCGCCGCCGACGCCGCCCCGACGCCGCCACGCCCGCCCCTGTCCGCCCCGACGCCGACGCCGCCCCGGCCCGACGCCGACGCCGCCCCGACGCCGCCCGGCCCGCCCCTGCCCGCCCCGACGCCTCCTCTGTGAGCACAGCGCCCTCCCCCGCCGCGTTGCTTTTTTTTTATATATGCTTTATATATATATATATATGCTTTCTTTTTATATGTATGTATGTATGTATTTTTTGTATGTATGTATGTATTTTTTAAACTTTTTATATGTATGAAAAAGAGGAAGAAGGAAGAAGGGAAGAAAAAGAAGGAGAGGAAAAAGGGGAGAAAAAAGAGAAGAAGAGGAGAAAAAAATAAGAAGAGAAAGAAGGAGAAGAAGAAGAGGAGAAGAGGAGAGGAAGAAGAGGAGAAAAAAAAATAAGAAGAGGAAGAAGAAGAAAAAACAAAAGAGGAGAAGAAGAAAAAAGAGGAGAAGAAGAAGGAATAGAGGAGAAGAAGATCGAGGGTCGCCGAGCGGTCGAGGGTCGGGAACTAGAGTAGAGGGTCGAGGGTCACCGAGGGGTCGAGGGTCGCCGAAGGTTCGAGGGTCGAGGGTCGTCGTGGGGTCAAGGGTCGAGGAACGCCGAGGGGTCGAGAGGTTGCCTTGTGTCAAAGTATTGAAGAAATCCATGGCTTCATCATTAGCCGGAAGTAACCGGGGCATGATGGTACAAAGTTCTCCAAAGTTATTTTGGAACGGAGTCCCGGATAGGATAATTCGCCTTTTGGTACGAATTTCAGCAAAGGCCTTCCAAATAGCGATATTCGGAAGGCTCTTGCTGAACTTTGTACCAAAAAGCGAATTATCCTATCTGGGGCTCCGTTCCAAAATAACTTTGGAGAGCTTCGTACCATCATGCGCCTGTTACTTTCACCTAATGATGAAGACATGGTTTTGTTGAATCCTTTGACACTAGACAAATGTGACATGAGGGGGTCGAGGGTCGGGAACTAGGGTAGAGGGTGTCGTGGATCGCCGAGCGGTCGAGGGTCGTGAACTAGGGTAGAGGGTCGAGGGTCCCCGATGGGTCGAGGGTCGTCCAGGGGTCGAGGGTCCAGATTTATCAAGAATGCCCCCATTATGGATGTGCACAAGTTGATCCAATTTTTTTCTGATCTCATATATATATATATATATATATATATATATATATATATATATATATATATATATATATATATATATATATATTCTTCTATATGTCACGTTGTCTGTCAAAGTATTGAAGAAATCCATGGCTTCATCATTTGCCAGAAGTAACAGGCGTATGATGCTACGAAGCTCTTCAAAGTTGTTTTGGAACGGAGTTCCTGATAGAATAATTCGCCGTTTGGTACGAATTTCAGCAAAGGCCTTCCAAATAGCGATATTCGGAAGGCTCTTGCTGAACTTTGTACCAAAAAGCGAATTATTCTATCGGGAACTCCGTTCCAAAACAACTTTGAAGAGTTTCGTACCATTATGCGCCTGTCATTTCCGGCTAATGATGAAGTCATGGTTTTCTTGAATTCTTTGACACTAGACAACGTGACATATAGAAGGGTAGATGAGATCAGGAAAAATATGGACCATTTTCTGCACATCCAGAATGGCGTCATTTTGTTAAATCCCTTATCGGTCCGGACGTCGGACATTCATGAGAGAGGCGGTCCGGCCCAAACCCTAGAAGCATTGTCGAGGCCACCCCAAACCCTAGAAGCATTGCCTAGGCCACCCTAAACCCTAGAAGCGTTGTCGAGGCCACCCCAAACCGTAGAAGCGTCGAGCTAGCTAGGTCTACGTTTGCACTAATATATGCATCTGTCATGTTTGTATATTAATTGCCATGTTGTAATATTTGCAGAAACTATGGAGCACCGAGACATCGAAGCAGAACAGTTGTTGGGGGACATAATCCTCGGCGGAGGTGATGTCTTGTCATATCTCAACGACACCGATGGTCTGGAAGGAGAGGGTGAAGCAGGCTCCGGTGATCGAACAATGGAGGTGGAAGGACATGATTATGATGGCTCCGGTGACGGAATGCCGGTGGAAGAAGGAGACCGTGATGACTGCTCCGGTGAGCGAACGGAGGAAGGAGCTGTTGCAAAGTCCGACGAGGTATATATATTAATTAAGCCTGTGCTGACTAGCTAATTGATGCATTAATTGTTTTGGTATGTACACATATTAACTCTCTTCTTTCTTCTTTTCTAGCCCTCCGGATCGAGCCAAACTTCGGTAACGAGACGAGGCCCGAAGAAAAGGTTGCGCCAGGATGAAAGATTCACGATCACAGCAATCAAGGGCGATGGCCAACCGATTGAACCCAGCCGGACCAAGGAAGCATCTTCTGCTCAGTGCGGGGTTCTTGTTAGGGACATGATCCCGATCAGCATCCACCAATGGAATAAGCCTAAGAGCGAAGACCCTCAAGTGTCTTTTGTCAATGATAGACAGAAAGATGATCTTTGGACCGCGCCGAAGGCAAATTTCACCCTACCGCCAGAGGAGGATCCGGATAAGCCAGTTATAGAGCCATTGGTCAAGGCTCATGCTCTTAAGAAGATGGCAGATCTATTCAGGAGGTGGAAGAATGAGTTGAAATCAACGTTTGTCGACAAAGGGAAGACTCCAGAATTCACCGGCCGATTTGAGAAGATAAGAGATCACTGGCCCGCATTTGTGGCCCACAAGACATCAGAGAAGAGTAAGAAGATGTCAGCGACAAACAAGAAAAATGCTGCAAAGAAGGAGCATCACCATCGCACGGGGTCAGGTGGCTACCTCAAAGCCCGGCCGTTGTAGGCTGAGAAGGACCTACTTGATAAAGGGGTCGAACCAGAGACATTGAACTGGCCAGACCGTTCAAGGACTTGGTTCTTCGGGGTTGGGGGAACCTTGGACCCTGAAACAGGGAAGTGTCGTTGGACGGAGGAGCAACTTGAAATACCCGTCAAGAAGCTTCAGAAGTATATCACCGCAGTGCAGCAAGGGACGTTCGTTCCCGACAGAGAGAATGACGAGCTCACACGGGCCCTCGGGAATCCTGAGCACCCAGGACGAACACGAGGCACGGCAGGCTCCGTTGCGTGGAAGGTTGGGTTTCCCAGCGCAGGCGGTTACAAAACCCGGGAGAGGAGGAGGAAAGTGGAGCAGACCGAACTGTAGAAACTGAATGCAAGGGCACGAGCGCTAGAGGAACAAGTTCAGAGCCAGCGACCTGCCGGAGCTACCCCAGAAGCTACCCCGCCACCTCAGCGGAGAAGCAGCGTGGCTTCCACCGAGCTCCTTTAGCAGCCTGACTTTACGGCTCCCAGCTACCCCGTGGATGCTATCACGGAGGCTCAAGATTGCCACCTTATGACGCAATGGCAGCACCTCAAAGTCAAGGTGGCTGTCGGCTCTGTTGCACCTCCTGAACCCGGCGCAACTTTTCACTGCCTTCCGATTCCACAAGACTATGCTGTTGTGATGGTCGATGAAATAACGGAGGGATTTGAGGAGCTCGAGCTTGACCACCCTACCGGTGAAGGGAAGACTCAGCTGGATCTTGCTCTAAAGACTCCATGTCTACGGCGGAAGGAGCTCATCAACCTTCTGAACTGGACGCTTCCGCCTCCTCCTCCTCCTCCGGCGAGTCAGGGCACTCCGCCTCCTCCTCCGGCGAGTGATCAGGGCACTCCGCCTCCTTCTCCGGCTACTTCGGCGCGTGGCGGCACTCCGCCTTCTCCTCCGCCTCCTCCTCCCGCGAGTGATCAGGGCACTCCGCCTCCTTCTTCGGCTGCTCCGGCGCGTGGCGGCACTCCGCCTCCTTATCCGCCTGCGCCGACGCGTCCGAGCAGCCCGCCTCCTCCTCCGCCTCATCAGCAACAGCGGAAGACAGCCGCCGCCGCTCCGGCTACTCCGGCGCGTCGTAGCACTCCGCCTCCTTCTCCGCCTCGTAAGCAACGAAGGAAGACAGCCGCAGCCGCTACGGCTACTCCGGCGTCTAGCAGTACAGCCAGAGGCGGGAGGCAATACAAATTCGGTCCATCTCTCAAGCCTCTAGAGAAGTTACCATACGAGATGACCGAGGAGGAAAACACGCAGATCTGTCAAGCCCAAGTGAAGGACTTTTTTGCAAAGAAAAATCCACCTCCGGAGGAGAAGATAGATCCGGTGAAATTGAAGCGCACTTTGGATGCCCTGAAGCGACCACCACCGCCTCCGCCAGATGACAACCATGTCCGCGCTCTTAAAAAGGCAGTGCAAGGAGCGCGCCGGTCAAGAACTACTTCAAGTGACAAAAGGTTACAAGAACGAAGAAGTGGGAAAAAAATTCCCCAGCTCGGCGAACAGGCGAACCAATCGTGCCCCCCGCTCAAGGTGTCTAGCGATATCGTCGCAAATCTGCCGGGGATGCTGCCCGGTACCAGTCCTGGTGATTACCTGCCCGACGATGAACATTTTGATACAATGGATGTGGACGAACACAAATACCGGTACGGGAAGCCTCTCGTCAAACCTGGTGATCCTCCTGTAACAACGATGATGCGAAGATTCCATAAGTGGTACATGGACACCTGCAAGTCTGGGAAGGATATTTTGACGCTGAGAGTTAAAGAGGAGCACGAACTCGTTGGAATTGATCTGTTGTCTATTCCATTTGAGGAGTTCTTCCAGTTTTTCAATCAAAAGGCCCTCGATAAAATAATCATCACTTGCTACTGTCTGTAAGTACTACTTCTGTAATTAAGTCTCTATATATAGCTCAGCTCTTTCATTGCATGTATATATAATTATCCTCACTATATTATGCAGATTGAAGATCGTCGAATGCAGAAAAGCACAAATCTATGATATTGGGTTCATTAACACAAATCTCATAGATGAATGGACGGTTAAATTTAATGCCAAAGAAACCGAGGCCAACTTGCTAAAATCATTGCTTAAAAATCAAAACAAAGAGAAAATAATCTTTCCTTACAACTTCAAGTGAGTGTTACTGTCTTGTGCATATTCGGTTTACCTTATTACTCGAGGTTATATATAGTAATGTAATTGATGAGTTATGCATGCGTGCGCAGCTTCCACTTTATTCTCCTAAAGATTAAGCTTGAGCAGGGACTAGTAACCGTCTTAGACTCAAGACGAAAAGATCCCAAGGAGTATGCGGCCATGACTGAAATGCTCCAGAAGTAAGTTCAATCGATCATTATCGCACCATATCGACAACTTTGTTCATTTCCTGATATCAAGTAATTATTTTCTTTGTCTCGCAGGGTTTGGAAAGTGTTCACCGCAGAAGCTCCGGGACTGCCGGGGGAGCTGCGATTTACACACCCGAAAGTAAGTACTACTAGCTAGTTCCGCGCATCTCCCATTGATTCTAGCTAGTTTTATCAATACCATTTATAATGCTTGATTATCAGTTTGATTGACCTCTATTTCTCGTAAAGTGGTTGTGGCAGGAAGGCGGGAATAATTTTTGTGGATACTACATTTGCGAGTACATCTACAACGCGACGACCTCTAAGCGGGGCTACTCTGAAAAACAATATGAAGTGCGTAAGCAATAATATTCACAATTTTATTTTATTACCATCATTTGTGTTGAGTTTCATTCATATATATGTATTGACCCCCTTCTTCAAATTAGATGTGGCAGCTGCGGGATGAACTCCTACCGCAAGATCGCATAAAAGCAATTCAAGAGGAATTGGCGGGATTCTTTCTTGACCACGTCATCAATAAAGCCGAACAATACCATGTGGAACTTGACATCAGATGTTAGGGATTGTAAGAGATCTTATATTGTATATATGTAGATAGTAGCGTCGGATAGATATACGAAAACTTGTTGTTCGACCAATCTCTCGGAGAATGAGGAGGTCGATCACTTCTCTCTGTATATGTTCATGATGATCTTGTGTACTTAATGGTTTCCTTCAGTTGCTTACTAGCTAGCGTGTCGAGTCCTCTCTATACGTATAGTACGTAGCGTCGACCAAGCACGGAGATAAGAGAGGACACTTCTCTCTATTAGCTAGCTAACACAATATATGAAACCCCTAAATTAACCCTACAAAACCCCCAAAACCCCCAAACCCCCCCCCCCCCTTCAAAAAAAAAACCCCCAGCCCCTGAACTGCTGACGCGTGGATGCTTTTTGGTCCCGGTTGGTGCTACCAACCGGGACAAAAGGCCTTTCTGCCTGAGCAAGCCGCAGCGGCCACGTGGAGCCCCATCTGTCCCGGTTCGTAGGCGAACCGGGACTAAAGTATTGTGTTTTAGTCCCGACCCTTTAGTCCCGATTCCAGAACCGGGACAAATGGGCCTCTGAAACCGGGACAAATGGGCATTTTTCTACTAGTGAAACCTACAACAAAAACGTCTTGTATTTTGACATCAAGGGAATATTATTCATATTTTATGTGGAGAAATCAATTTGTTTGATACTTCTTTTGCTTTTTTCCACGGTACATGTAACTAGCAGGTCCGTCGACCACACACAACTATATTTATATGCCAACCGATCTTGTGCAACTACAGTGGTACGTTCGTGCACAGTAGGGATGCAAGCGGACAACTGCCGTGTGTCCGTGACGGTCCACGAAACCAAAATAAAAAATATAACACATGTATTAAAGTAATGAACATTGGTGCAACTTTTGCTTCGTGGACGATGGCGAACATGCAGACGCCATGCGCTTCCATCGCTAGTGCATAGGCTTACAACTATAGTTGCATGTCCATAGGTCGTACTTAACTACAGTTAAAGATTGCCACACTGGATCCAAGCGCGCACCGGGCCGTCACTGAGGATCGCCACGCTGAAGCCCTTGGCCGGCGCCTGCTTCATCAACGCCACCGTCGAGCACTGCCGTCCTAGATCCCTACGGATTGCGTTGTCTTCACGAACGCTGTCATCCAGGACTGCCTGCCGCAGATCAATCGAACAGCATGTCCCTGTCCGAGTGATCTGCGGCAGGCGATGCTCGATGAAGACATTGGTGATGACGACGAAGGCCAGAGAAATCTAGATACATCCATTTGAGCGAAAAATAATTCGGGATGGAGGTAGTAGTTAATTGTTTTTATATCAAGTAGTTAATCAGTTCTGCTAAAACACAAATAGTTAATTTATGAGAATTACACAAATAGTTTTTTTAGATTAACACAAATAGTTAATGCGTTGTTTTAGATCTAGCTGATGGGCTGGTCAGATTAGCTTTTGGTAAATTTCTGGTCCATGCGAGTGCGTGCACGGGCGAACGGAGGAGGCACGGCAGCGGTGCCGTGCTAAGAGGCACGGTAGAGAAGCCGCTTCCGTAATGGCGTGCCAAAACACATGCATGCATACAGTCTTCTGCATGCTTTTTCATTATAATTTTCTTTATATATTATCCGAACGAAACTTTCCCAGATGTCATTATAGTAGTGTTCAATTTTTAGATTTTTCGGATAACTTTCCAAGATTGAATATCATCCTAGTTTTCATATTTGACAAGTTTTTCAAATGTTTCTCGGTACTCTAATACTTTGGTCAATCGTGATGTGGAGGGGTGACTAGGATGCTGACTAGGCTTTGACTGACCAAAATTAGCCAAAACAGGGATGAAAGTGGTTTGACTGGAGACAGGGTATATTTTTGTCTGGTTTAGGAAGTTTGAGGTTGTAAATTAGATGATTTTGAAGTTTGGGGGTTGTTTTTTAGACTTTGGTGATAATTCAGGGTTCTATTCGAACTTCTCTCTTTATTTTACCCTTTCATCCACATTGGTACGTGTGTGATCAGAAGTGAGACAACAACGAGCAACGATGACTTGAGGCGGAGTGCCATGGCGATCTAAGGCTTGGGCTAGTAGGGGGCACCCTGCTTCGCTGTCGACGACCCAGGCAGCTGCCCCTGCTTGCCCTTATTGTATATCCGCCACGGTTGAACACCATATGCAAGCATGGCACCTCACCATACAATTATGAATGTGATAAGTCCCACCTCAACATGCAATCATGCATGAGAAATGACCCACCACAATATTCAACCATGCGTGGCTAATGTTTTCTGTCTAATTTTTACTTATATTAAATAAATAGTGTTACAACTCTATATAATCAAATATAATAAGTCAGATGTATTTTTAGTTTTGGTTCTCATGTTATCAATCTAAATTCTCATCAACCAATTCCCGCAGCAATGCGCGGGGTATCTTCTAGTTTATATGTGTTCAAGCACCAAACTCTAAAGGTACACCGCTACATATAAACTTACATCTCTAGTGGATTAACTATGATATTATCAAGTTATTTGATGTGGTAGAGCTAAACTTAATATGATAGATAAGTAGGTTGATATCCATGTATTAGTACTCGATATATTGTGATGTATTGATTTTTAAGCTAGAAGAGGATTTGTGGCTCTCGGGTGCCACACACATATCATTAGAAAACTTATTAGGAAATTTAAAAAAATTCTGAAATTTTGGGTATGAAACCTGGCCGTTGTATACCTGTGTTCAGTTTCATGGGGAATGGGTGCCCGTGGTACTATCAGTAAAGAAGACAAAAAAAAAATCGTATGTATAGATTTTTTTTTATGTAACGTATGTCGGATCATAATTCCTGTGCCGCGGATACCACGGGCACCCAGTCCTAAAAATGAACATGGGTGTACAATGGGCACCCACGTTTGACATCCCAAAATTTCAGATTTTGGAATTTTCTGATATTTTCTTAATATTATTTTCATATAGGGGGTGTGTGGCACCTGGGTGCTCCAACGCATTTCCCTTTCTGAGCCCGCCTACACTTATGTCAACTGCAATTTCTTATGTTTAAGTCCATGGTTCTAGTCATCTAATCAATTTTGATTCCCCTTACTCCTGCATCAATCTCAACACATCAGAAGATTCAGAAGACTGACTCGGACATGAAAAAATTCTCACGCGAATTAGATTTAGCAAATCATATTTTTGACAATTATTCTCTTCCTCACACACCTCGTGCTAAAATCCTAGCTCGACCTCTGTTTGTTTAGCCACATGCCGCTTGATTATGGAGTCATTGGATTGGTGGTAGGATTGTGAAGATGCTGGCACTAAGGCAGGTCCAATGTGGATCACCTCATTTTTTTAAGCCAATTATATTTGGCATCAATATTTGGCATTATTGGCATTATTTAACAATCAGCAAAATATGATTGTTGTGATCAAAAAAGTAATATATGATTGTGTGGGTTAACCAGAGGCCGTGAGTTGTACTCCTTTTTTTTTTAAACAGTGAGTTGTACTCCTTTTTTGAGAACAAAGATAGTACTCATAAATCTCGCGGCATAGAGAACAGAAATATGTTATCTTTTGGGTGGTCCAGCACGCCAATTAGCCGTCCCATAAATCCCGCAGATTTCATCAGGGTCAGCGAAGTTTGCGGCCGTGCAAGCTACCACATGTCGCACGGTACAACCAGCCGGCCGGCACACGCACTGCTGGCAGCTTGCAGCTTTAATTCATGGCGACGTGCGTCGGCAGAAAGTAGTACACGGAGTGTATTGTACGGCTTTGTCCCGATCAAGGCATGCATGCATGCAGCTGTAGGCTGCAAGGTAGACTGCGGCTAGCTTCTTGAGATTGACATGGCGACGTGCGTCGGCAGGGAGGCGGCGTGTTGTTCTGGCGCGGTGCCGTGCATGCATGCGCGCGTGCGACCACCAACTTTCTTACGGGGTAAATGAGACGAATTAAGGTGGTGGCTGGTGGTGTCAAGCTGCCATAGGTCTCAGAGTCCGAAAGTGTTACTCTAATCCCAAGCAAAAATAAGCATGAACAGTGACCTTCGAAAAATAGTAAAAAAATGAAGAAACTGAATTTTTTTGGACGAACATCAACAAGTGTTCTAACATCATGCAAAATTTGACATCCGCAGAGTTGTATGCAAAAGAAAAATGAGTGCTCCAAAATGCATGTTTTCAAGTTTTTTTTTGTAGATCTCCGCAAATGTATTTTCACGTTGAAAATTCTCAGGATGTTAGAAAATTTGTTGATGTTCATCCAAAATAATCGCATTTGTTTAGACTTTTTCACTACTTTTTCAGAATTCACTATTTTTCAAGGATATTCAGAATTTACTATTCATGTGGGTGTATTTGAGCTTAGGAGCTCAGGAGCGGATAATCCATGTCCATCAAAGTAACCCTTTCTCTTGTGATTGGATGGATTTCTAGCAGTTGGAAGTTCCAAAGGAAACACATGTGGCATGGCCAGTTGGCCTGTTTCGCTTGCTTGCCCCATGTTCCGTGGGACATGGCACCGTATGCATACTGCTTCATTCCACTATCTAGTGCGCATAGTTTTAGATTTGAATACCAAAGAATGGATTGGAGGCAAATTTTGGACTGGAATAGTCTGCCTCGTCAACAGGGATAGAGCTAGAGAATGGCGATAGGGGCAGGGCTTGAAGGAAAGTATTGTGCGTACGACAGTTGACATCCGACTTTAGTAAGATGGTTACATTGTACGACACTAATCACGAAAATGATGCAATCCAGTGGTGATTCTTTCTACTCATACAAAAATCGGATGGAAACTATCGTATACAAAGCAGTGCTCGGGGCTTGAACTAGAAGAATGGATCACAGCCATATAAGAGACACATAGCATAGAAAATATCATAGGGTCTAAATACTCGAAATATAGCTGCAATTCTGCAATATGAATAAAATTTTCTATTAATCTAAATTTGGCTCCAAGACAATCATGATTAAGGCTCTTGATTATTTCTTCGGAATTGGTTACTATCTCCAATTGACTAGAAAATGTTCTCAACAAAACTCTTTATCGTCATGTCCACAAACGCATAATTAGAAAATCAAATATTTTCTGAATTTGTTGTAGTTATAGTTTCTAGTTCTATAGTTTCTAAGGCACACATCATAACAAATTACAGATTGAAAGATGAAGTTAGAAATCAAGACTAACCATAAGTGAAATCGCCGTCCTACCATCCTACCCGAGGCCAGTTGCGCGGGGGCTTGGCATGTACAGTTGCAACTCAGCGTGTGCAGCCGCCGAGTGGGCAAGACGATGGCGAGTGGCGGTAAATGGAAGATGGATCGGTCATCGATCGATCGATCTGCTTGCGGTTGTATCTGATGTGTGCATCAGCATGGTTTGATAATGACCAGAAGTGATTGTTCTGCTTGCCAGGCTGGATTAGGCCCAAAGCTGGCTGCTTTATAGCTAATGGGTTTTTTCGGCATCCAGTAGCCGAAGGCGAGACTACAGGAGCAACTAATGGAATTCCCTATTTGACGCGTGCTGCGTCAAGCTGTCGGCGCTTCGCACAGGCGAAGCGACCGAGCGATGGGCCGGCCCATTATACGTACGCACTTCCTGTACTATATCATCCGGTTTTGGGAACTTTCCAGAAGGTTCCCTCAACCGGTTTATTTTCTTTGACCGGTTTTTCTTTTAATTTATGTTTTTTTGTTTTTCCCTTTTTCTTTTTGTCATTTTCTTCTTTCTATTTCCTTTTTTTCTGTTTGTTTTTTTGTTTCTCTTTTCTTTTTCAAGTTTTTTTTCTTCAACTTTTACACATTTTAAAAAAATGTTCCAAAAACTTAAATATGTTCAAATTTTAAAATTTGGGTCATAAATTCAGAAAATGTTCCATTTTTAAAATATTGTTCTAATTTCAAAAAATGTTCCCATTTAAAAAAAATGTTCGTAAATTCCAAAAAATGTGCATGTTTTCATTTTTTCAGGAATTTTGAAATTATTCAGTTTCAAATTTTGGTTCACAAATTTCAAAAAATGTTCGGGCGGTTCAAAACATGTTCCCGCTTTAAATAAATTGTTCGCATATTTCAAAAAAATGTGCACATTTTCGTTTTTGAGTTTCAAAATTGTTCAGTTTCAAATTTTTGTTCACAAATTTCAAAAAATGTTCGGGCGGTTCAAAACATGTTCCCGCTTTAAATAAATTGTTCGCATATTTCAAAAAAATGTGCACATTTTCGTTTTTGAGTTTCAAATTTTTGTTCACAAATTTCAAAAAATGTTCGGGCGGTACAAAACATGTTCCCGTTTTCAAAAATTGTTCGCAAATTTAAAAAATGTGCACGTTTTCATTTTTTAGGAGTTTCAAAATTGTTTAGTTTCAATTTTTTGTTCACAATTTTCAAAAAATGTTCGGGCAGTTGAAAACATTTCCTGTTTTGAAAAATTGTTCTTAAATTTCAAAAATGTGCACGTTTTCATTTTTTCGTAAGTTTCAAAATTGTTCAGTTTCAATTTTTTGTTCACCAATTTAAAAAAATGTTCTTGTTTTCACATGTTCCAAAATATGTTCGTGTTTTCAAATTTTGTCTTGAAATTTAAAGAAATGTTCCCATTTCAAAAAAAAATGTTCCCTATTTTCGAAAAAAATTCAGTTTTAGTTTTTTATTCACAAATTAGCAATTTGTTTGTGTTTCACAGATCCCTTCGTTTTTTCTGTAAGTTGTGAACAAATATTAGTTCAAAAATTTAAAAAAAATCATGGTTTATAAATTTGTTCGGAATTTCATCATTTGTTCACAACTTCAAAGAATGGTTGACGTTTTTCAAAAACATTTCCTGCAGTTTCAAATTTTTTGTTCGCATATGCAAAAAAATGTTCCTGTCTATGAAAATATATTCTTTTTTTTGCGGGTGTACGAAAATATGTTCAGAAGTTCAAAAAATGTTCGTATTTCTTTAAAATATACACTTACAGAAAAATTGTACACTTTTCTTAAAGATGTTAGCTACAGTAACTAATTCCGGTTCGATGCAGTAGACAGGTCCGATTTTTACGTTTGCGCTGAGTTATTTGTGATGCGCGCTGTCGTATTGCAAGCAAAGATAGTTAGGTGGAGTCGCTGGGACAACACAGTCGTAAGCTGTTGGTCGCTGGTTCGATACCTGACGACGCGCTTGCCTCCCCTTTTTAGCTTTCTTTTCCTTACACGATGGGCCGGCCCAGTCCGGCTGCCTCGCTGCCACCCTTGTGCGTGGCGACGCCAGTTTGACGCAAAGAGCGTCCAATAGGAGCTCCCGCAACTAATAGGGCACCCCCTTGGTGGCCTTCCACAGCGGTCGCTTTTCTGGCACGGAGCACTCCAGCGCATGTTTGGGTGCTTCTCCCATTGGAATGGTTTTCTTTGGGTTCTTCTTCCGGGTTTTTGGTTTTTAGGTGCTTGTTTTTTTTTCGTCTTTTTTTTTGTTTTTAATCTTTCATTTTTCATGTGAAGCACAGTTGTGCTTCTCGCATGTAAGCCTTACTGTGCTTTCACAAAAAGTGAAGCACAATTATGCTCCCGCGTGTGAAGCACAAAAAATATGCTTTTATGCTTCCTCAAAAAGTGAACCACAGATATACTTCTGCATGTAGCATAATTGTGCTTCCGAATGAAGCAGAGTTGTGCTTCTTTGCTTGCCGAAAGTGAAGCACATGTGTGATTTCGCGTGGAGCACAGACCACGCGGAAGCACGACTTAGTACAATTGGAAGAACGTATTAGTACAATTTACTACTAATTGGAAACATAGATTTTCCCGAAAAGAAGTTTGTCGAAACCTAGCAACGTAAGATCTAATTTCGAAGATCTTAATGCGAGAAACGCGGTGAAAACGATTTGTTATTTGAATGCGTGGTTGAAGAGATAATACGTTTTGAAACATGAATTGATGGAAAAATAGCACAAACAAACCACCTGAGAAGCTGGCCAACAGGCGGACTAGGCTAGCGAGCACTCTACTTCAACTTCCGCTTCGATTATTTAATATATTTATATTACATCAAGCTAAAATCGAACGAGTGAGTGTTTGCTCAAGATTAGCTCATTTCTCGACATAGCTACATAAAGTGCTTATACTTAGCTTTTTTTTTTTTGAGTTGATCCAAAAGACGAGTCGATTTTGAGCGGATCATGAGCCACGGCCTTTTCTTACAGCCCTAGGTGTAGATGCTGAGACCACCTGGAGGTGGTGCAACGAGGCCCTGGGCGGCTGCGCGCGAATGCCTGGTGGAGGTGTTCCGACTACAGGCGGAGATGCTGGAACTGCCAGGCATGGTACTGGGATCGCCTGGCGGCAGTACAGTGAGGCCCTGGTGGAGGTGTTACAACCGCCGGGAGGAGATGCTCGAACCGTTAGGCAGAGATGCTGGGAACACATGGGAGTGCTGCAAGACCTGACGGTGGTGTGCGAGTCCCTGCTCGAGGTGTTGCGACTGTCGGCTGAATGGGTAGATGTGCTGCGAGGCCCTGAGCGAGTTTTTACGAGCGATGGTAGGTGTGGAATCGACCATGTGCTGGTGATCAGCGAAGTGCAACGTTGCGACCGGTACCACCGCATCCTGAAATGGAAGGACGTGGCCCGACAAGTGGAGATGTGCGAGAGCTGGTTTGTTGCAACCTGAGAAGTTTTGCCAGAATTTTGCACCCTCGTTGACCCCCCTGTGCGTGCATAGTGACGTGGGGATATTTTGCGCGGGACGGAAGAAACAACACAGCCGGGCAGATCCAACGGTCATGACCATCTCGATCGAACGGCTCGGCCAGGACCATTGTTTAGAAATCGTCCGATTAACCAGTTAACTTGCGGATTATTAATCCTACTCGCTGGGTGACCGGGTAGCCGATAAATTCATAAATCGACCGATTAGGCTATTAATCCCCTAGTTGCCAACCAACCAAGCAGCTACCAGTTAACAATTTCCTCAACATTGGCCAGGACTGATCTGTCTTGCGCGGCTCTTTTTTAAGTGGAAAACAAGAGCACTATAATGTATATTTTTTCCCCTGTTTTTATGACTGTATTATCGAAGAAAAGAAAAAAAAAGCTAACTGGTGACTAGTAGCACTGAGTAGCAAGGAGGGCTAGCTAGAAAAACTAAAAAAAAAAGACCGGAGTAAAGGAAACTAAGTAAAGCTAACCAGATTGCAGGCGAGTAAGCTAGGACGACACTGCACACTGCAATGCTTCAATGTAGTGGGGCTGGATGGGCGACAGGGCGAAGATGACACCATGAAAATTCAGCACGGGAGGAGGCGAGAAGACGACAGATTGCAGGCGTACCTGCACACGGAGCATAGCATCGCCTAAAACAAGCGCATGGTGGGCCGGCCCAAGTAGTCCTAAGTTTATTTTTTTTCTTTTTATTTTATATACTTTTATTTACATTTACTAAATATTATAAAAATAAAATGTTAATGTGGTGTATAAAAAAATTCCACAGCACTTTAAAAAAATATTTATAGCATTAAAAAAATGTACGTGTCATTTTAATAAAATGTTCACGCATTTGAAAAACATGTTCATGACATTCTCGAAAACTACTTATACAATGTAAAGATATCTTTACGTAGATTAAAAAGATGTTTTATACCATTTCAAATATGTATGTCAAAATTTTAAAAATGTTCACACATCCCAAAAACATGTTTCTGAAATATTTAAAAGATGATTACAACATGTAAAACAATGTTTGCATATTTAAAAAAAACCTGTGCCATTAAAATATATTTAACATATGTTTCCAAAGTGTTTCACATGTAATCATTTTTTCGAAACAAATATTTATAAAATGTTCATCATCTTTTAACTAAATGTTCTCCAAGTATAAAAAAATGTACAAATATTTATGGTAAAAATACACATCTCTGAAAATCGAAAAGGCAGAAAAGTAAATAAGACAAACCCGATGAAGAGGCGCAGAGAAACTGCAGATAAACCGATGATGAAAAGAACAGAAGAAATGAACTTATAATAAACACCACAAAGAAACAATAAACTGAAACCAAAACAAACCCGAAAGTAGACTTGAGGAAAACAGGAACAAATCCGTGCGACTTGGCCGGAGAACTAGGCAGACACGTGTTCAATGAAAAAAACCCAGTGAGACTCCTTCAGGCGACGCTATGTTATAGGTCGCAGTAAGGCGACACATACGTCACGCACACACACGTGGGAGGTCCTAGTAGGCGAGTTGTGCTAGTTCTGGCGCTCACTTGGCTGCAACGAATGGGCCAAGTCCATATAGGATCTAAAAAAATAAAAATCAGAAAAAAATGCGCAAAAGGGGAAAAAGTTCGTGAATTCAAAATGTTCGGTGATTTGGAAAAAACAACACAAATTAAAGAAATGTTCACAAAAATTGAAAAAAGTTCATCATTTTCAAAAAAAAAATCATCAAATTTGAAAAGTTCATCTATTTGGAAAACAATTTCAAAATCTTTTCAAAAATCTTGGATTTTGAAAATGTTTAGGAATTTAAATAGAAGTTCATTTATTTGGTAAAATTTTCATCGAATTGGAAGAAATGTTCATGAAATTTGAAACAAGTGCATTGATTTTAAAAAGTTCATGCATTAAAAAAGAAAAAAGTAAAAAGGAAAAAATAGAAAACAGAAAAGGAAAAGGGAAATGGAAAACAAAAACAAAAAAAAGAAAAATAAAAAGGAAAAGAAAAAACTGAACAAAAACCGTGCATGAAAAAACCAAATGAAAAAACGCCATGAAAATCACTGCAGAAATGTGAAAGCCGGTTTAAAAAAACTACTTGGACCGGTCTATATAGGAGCTAGTGGAGTGGAGGGGGTGTGCGGCAGTTTTCTAACAGTACTACATCCGCTGCCTTAAGCGTCGTATAGGATTTGCCCACACAAATAGGAACGTACTCTAGTTTCTTAGGGCGCGTTTGGTAGCCTGTATTAAGGCCAACCAGGATTTGGCGGGCTAAGTAGCATGTGTGTTTGGTTGCCTGGATCGCACGTAGAAATTGGGCCGCATGAAACTGAAAGCGATCTCAGCCTGGCTCGCCAAGAACGCTCAAATTGACTGTTTTTCCAGATGCAGGCTGGGCCTTGTGCAATTTACGCTACAGGGAGTATGCGAGTTGGGCTTAATGCGGGAAACCAAACTACATGCAGATGATGGCCCAGAGCCTGTATACACTGAACCAGGCTCCACGGGGCCAGGCTCCGCTGAGAAACTAAGCAAACGCGCCCTTATAGACTAAAAAAAAGAAACAACGTACACTAGTTTCTGTTTTTCTTTTTTTTATATTGCGAATATATAAAAAATAAACTGATATTGAAAATTTTGAAAAGGTTCACCACGAATTAGGAAAACTATTAACAGGTGCATTTATAGTCTCTTAGAGTGATCCTGCTAGTGTCACCAGCGCGGGCGTACAATGGCCCAACCCACCAACCAGACAAGCCACGTGTTTCCATTGAGTCTGCATTTCTCTCAAAAACATTATTTTTTATTTCTATTAAGAATTGGAAATATTAGAAATATGTATATTCAAATATTACGACACTGAACTGTTTTAAAAAAACATTGATCAAGCAATTAAAAATACTAACGCAATGCATAAAATATTTTGAGGAATTTCAAAAAACAAATTATAGCATTCAAAAAAATTGCATGCGACATTTAAAAAAATTATTCACACATTTCAAATGTATTTTGGTAAAATTTAAAAAAAATATTCATACAATGTTAAAAAATGTTCGGCTAATTTTTTTAAACAATTGTGTTGTTTAGTAAAATGTTGTGTACCATTAAGACAATTTATGTGATACTTACAAAACTAAATGTGTATGTGCAAAGCAAGTTAATATTAGGCAATATAGTAATTGCACATATATAGTAGGTAGGATATTATTTGCGTTTAATTATGTATTATACGCTAAACATGTTGTGCGCTCGCCATTGGAGCAGTCTAGGTCGTTGGATTGACCTAATTTGATGGTCTAGTTTAGTTGGATCTGCCACTTCGGATATTTTTATATGGGTATTGATATAAATGTTCACGCATTAAAAACATAATTTTTATATATTTATGTTTTTAGAAAATGTAGAAAAATTTAAGTATTTTTTGAAAAATGTTTTGTGCCATTAAAAAAATTTCAACATGTATTTCAAGAGTGTGTAACTCATTTTTTTTTGAAATATGTAATTCTAAAATATTCAATCTGTATAATTACTATTTCCACAAGTAGATAAAAAATGCACAACTTGTATAAAAAATATAGACATATATTGAAAATCAAAAAAGGAAAAAAAAATGAAAAATGGAAGAAAATTGGTGAACAGAAGCAGATAAAGATTTTGGTATAGTGGAAACGCTAGCACCCAAATCACATAAAGCATTACATTCATAATATTTAATCTTTACTTTCATAGTAGATTCCCATTCATCATATAATTTTCTAGGTATTGAAACCTCCAGCTTTTCTTCATGAGCTTTTATCATAGCTTCTACAATATGTTTAGTAAAAACTTTATTTTGTTCATAAGCATTGGGTGAGATTATCATGGATTGCAACAAGGAAATAGATTCATTTAAAGGGCAATTATCATAATTAAAGTGCTTGTAATCCAAAGTAGTGGGCACATCGCTAGCTAAAGTCTTGAACTCTCCAAATCCACTTCTATTATTAAGATCATCACCCTCCAAACAATTGGGATGCCTTCTAGCTAAAGTTGACTCATCTCCAGTCCCTTTTTCATCAAGTTTTATATTACTAAATGAAGATTCAATAGGTGAGATACCAATCATTTTAATATCTTCATCATGATTACGATAAAAACCGAGCAAAATAGTTTTCTCTAGGAATTCTCGCTTAGCTCTCAACCTAGCGGTTCTCTCTTTATTTTCATTAATTGATATTTGAATAGATTTAATGCACTCATTAATATCATGCTTGGGTGGCAAAATTTTAGTTTTGATAATATCCACATCATGAGAAATTCTATCCATGTTCCTAGCCATGTCATCAACTTTATTCAATTTTTCTTCTACCACGGCATTAAAAATATTTTGAGAATTAATAAATTATTTAATATTATTCTCAAGATTAGAGGGTATCCTATTATTATGTTATAAGATTTACCATAAGAATTACTATAATTATTAGAGGAATTCCATACACGGTCTAGGATTGTAATTACCCCTATAAGCATTGTTGTTGAAATTATTTCTAGAGACAAAATTCACACCAACGGCATCATAATTTTGCTCAGTCATAGTAGATAATGGCACATCATTAGGATCAACATGACCACTTTTACTAGCAACCATTTTCATAAGAGAATCCATTTGATCACTCAAAGTATTAATTTCTTCGACTGAATTTACCTTCTTACCAGCTGAAGTTCTTTAATTTGTCATAATTTTATCAAGGAGATTTGTAACTTAACCTAATGTAATTTCCATAAAGGTACCACCTGCAGCGGAGTCCAGAAGATTTCTAGAAACAAAGTTTAGTCCCAAATAAATATTTTGTATGATCATCCATAAGCTTAAACCATGAGTGGGAAAATTTCTTATCATTAATTCCATTCTCTCCCAAGATTGTGCAACATGTTCATGCTCAGATTGCTTAAAATTCATAATTTAATTTCTAAGAGAAAGAATTTCAGAGGGAAGAAAATACTTAGTAATTAAAGCATCCTTACACTTATCCCAAGAATCAATACTATTTCGAGGCAAGGATGAAATCCAAGTTTTAGCACGATCTCGTAGTGAGAACAGAAATAATTTCAACTTGACAATATTATTATCCACATAATTTTTCTTTTGCATATCACATAATTCAATGAAAGTATTAAGATGGGATGCAACATCTTTATTAGGACTACCAGAAAATTGTTCTTTCATAACGAGATTTAGCAAAACAGCATCAATATCACATGACTCCGCACTAGTGGCGGGAGGAGCAATTAGAGTACTAATAAAATCATTATTATAATAAAAATATTTTTGTGTTTTTTAAATTTTTTTTAGAAGTGGGGGAGATGAAAACGAGAGGCAAATGCAAATAAAAGGAAAATGAAAATAAGAGAAAGTAGATGATAGTTTATGTGATGGTACTTAATAGGTTTTGGTGATGTCTCCCCAGCAACGACACCAGAAATTCTTCCTGCTACTTGTGAGCTGCGTTGGGATTTTCTCGAAGAGGAGAGAATGATGCAATATAGTAGAGATAAGTATTTCCCTCAGTTAAGAACCAACGTTATCAATCCAGTAGAAGAACCACATAGAACCTTGTTAGCAGCAGCTGCACACACAAAAGCAAATACTTGCACCCAACGCAAACAAGTGAGTTGTCAATCCCCGTGGCGGTTGTTTGCAAGGATTAATTCTTGTAGTGGTAGAAAGATAAAGTAAAATGATAAAATAAAAAAAATAAAAAATTGCAGCAATGTATTTTTGTGTTTTTATATATGATGAAAGTAGACCCAGGGGCCATAGTTTTCACTAGAGGCTTCTTTCTCGAACACATAGCTACGGTGGGTAAACAAATTACTATTGGGAAATTGATAGAAAAGCGCATAGTTATGACAATATTCAAGGCAATGATCATGTATATAGGCATCGCTTCCGAGATAAGTAGACTGACTCCTGCCTGCATCTACTACTATTACTCCACCCATTGACCGCTATCCAACACGCATTTAGAGTATTAAGTTAATAAAAGCAGAGTAACGCCTTAAACAAGATGACATGATATAGAAAAAGTAAGCTCAAGCAATACTAATAAATCCCATCGTTTTATCCTTAATGGCAACATTACAAATGCGTGGCTGTTCCCTTTCTGTTACTGGGATAGAGCACCGCAAGATTGAACACATTACAAAGCACCACTCGTATTGCAAGATAAATAAATCTAGTTGGCCAAACCAAACGGATAGATTGGAGAGAAATACAAAGCTATAACAATCATGCTTAAAAAAGTTCAGAGAAGACTCAAATATTTCGCATGAATATTCAGATCATAAACCGATAATCCATCGGATCCCAACAAACACACCACAAAAGAGAATTACATCGGAGAGAACTCCAAGAAGATCGAGGACAACATGGTATTGAAGATTAAAGAGAGACAGGAATCCATCTAGCTACTAGCTATGGACCCGTAAGTCAGTGGTAAACTACTCACGCATCATCGGAAGGGCAGTAAGGTTGTTGTAGAAGCCCTCCGTGATCGATTCCCCCTCCGGCAGAGTACTAGTAAAGGCCTCCAGATGGGATCATGGAAGAACACAGACTTGTGGCGGCGGAAAAAGTGTTTCAGGTGGTTTCTCTAGTATATTGGGAATATTTGAGAATTTATAGAGGCAGAATTAGATCAAGAGGTGCTACAAGGGGCCCACAAGCCTTGGGGCGCTCCCCTGGGGTGCGCCTAGCGACCTTGTCGCTCCCTCGTGGCTCTTCTGGTCTTCTACCAAACCATCTAGGGTCTCTTCTAGTCCAGAAAAAATTATCGAAAAGCTTCGTAGCGTTTGGACTCCGTTTGGTACTGATTTTCTTAAAAGCCAAAAACAAGAAAAAAATAGCAACTGACACTGGGCACTAGGTTAATAGGTTAGTCCCAAAAATAATATATAATTGCATATAAAATATCCAAGATTGATAGCATGGAACAACCAAAAACTATAGATACGTTGGAGACGTATCAGCCATCAAAGGGACATGGATTGCCATTGTAAATCTTCTCTGCGTATATACGTGAATCGTTGTGTGTATATGCAGAGAAGATTCATATTGACAATCCGTATGCACCACAAAGTGTACAATGATTTATGAAGCTTATTCCTGTTGGACAATGCGGCTATGTATGCCGGTCGAGTCGGTCCTCACGTGGCGAGTTGGGATAAACCACTACTATAGCCTTGCTGGGCAGGGATATGGCTGTGAAGGGTCATAAGTTTACCGAGTTTCATATATCGGGAACTCGGCAACATTGTGACCATTGAACTTCCACCCAACCATGTCATCGCTAGTCCCACCTGTCTATACCGAGTTTCTCCCGCATGCAACTCGGCATATACGTGCGTTTTGGGATTTAAAAACGAAAAATGTATGGCTTTAGCCTAGCGGGGTTGAGTGTTTAGTGCCACCTCGCCGCGAGAGCAGCCACACGACCGGCTTAAATAGCCTCGTTCTCCAAAATCACTAAGCTTCTTTCTCAACCATCAATGCTCTCTTTGTGAAGCATTTAAACAATCATTTGTCTTGTAACACGAGAATTGACACCTTCACAAAGTGAGGACTGATGGATCTTCTCACACTGAGAGAGAGTTTTTAAGGTAAATCATTTCCCCACTTAATTACCCTTTCTTTGTTCTTTTACTTTAGGATAATTTTATTGTATACGCGAATCCATCTACATACGGGTTCGCAATAGCCATCATTCTATGACGAAACCATCAATGACATAGAAGTAATGACCATGGGCCACCATCAGTTGGCGGTGACCTTGACCGTTTTGCGGCTGTGCGGATGAACAATCGCTGGACTGCCTGTCAGGTCTTTACCGAGTTGCTCATGCATGAAACTCGGCATATACAAGCATTTTTTTAAAGCAAAAGTCTATGGCCAAAACATGCACCCCCTCTGACTCTGGTCAATTGGGATTAGGGTAAAGTGAAGTTCAATGCATTTAGTTGATGCATGGTGGCTTCAACTGCTTCTCTCCTACTCTTCCACCCTCCTGACCATCTTTAACTACCTCCTTATCCTTAACTAGAATAGTCACTCGAAGGGTTCTGGGTTGTCGTCAACCGAGAACACCGATTCGTAAATCGAATCCGCACTGCAATTCAATACCCCTAGTAATTTGTTGCTAGGAAATGTAAATCAATCTTGTCATTCCTAGACTACCGGCTACATCCTTATCATGCTACCTTTGGCCGTGCTACCTCATCCTTCCTGAAGGAAATATGCCCTAGAGGCAATAATAAAGTTGTTATTTTATATTTCCTTATTCATGATAAAGGTTTATTATTCATGCTAGAATTGTATTGATCGGAAACTTAAATACATGTGTGAATACATAAACAAATACCGTGTCCCAAGTAAGCCTCTACTAGATTAGCTCGTTGATCAAAGATGATTAAGGTTTCCTAACCATAGACATGTGTTGTCATTTGATAACAGGATCACATCATTAGGAGAATGATGTGATGGACAAGACCCATCCGTTAGCTTAGCATATTGATTGTTCAGTTTATTGCTATTGCTTTCTTCATGTCAAATATATATTCCTTCGACTATGAGATTATGCAACTCCCGGATACTGGAGGAATACCTTGTGTGCTATCAAACGTCACAATGTAACTGGGTGATCATAAAGATGCTCTACAGGTATCTCCGAACGTGTTTGTTGAGTTGGCATAGATCGAGATTAGGATTTGTCACTCCGAGTATCGGAGAGGTATCTCTGGGCCCTCTCGGTAATACACATCATAAGAAGCCTTGCAAGCAAAGTGACTAATGAGTTAGTTACAGGATGATGTATTACGGAACGAGTAAAGAGACTTGCCGGTAATGAGATTGAACTAGGTATGAAGATACCGACGTTCGAATCTCGGGCAAGTAACATACCGATGGACAAAGGGAATTACGTATGTTGTCATAAGGTTCGACCGATAAAGATCTTCGTAGAATATGTAGGAGCCAATATGGGCATCCAGGTTCCGCTATTGGTTATTGACTGGAGAGGTGTCTCGGTCATGTCTACATAGTTCTCGAACCCGTAGGGTCCGCACGCTTAACGTTCATTGACGATATAGTATTATATGAGTTATGTATGTTGGTGACCGAATGTTGTTCGGAGTCCCGGATGAGATCACGGACATGACGAGGAGCTCCTGAATGGTCCGGAGGTAAAGATTGATATATGGGATAATAGTGTTTGGTCTCCGGAAGAGTTCCGGAATTCACCGGAAGGGGTTTCGGATGTTTCCCGAAATGATCTGGTGCGAGAACACTTTATTTGGGCCAAGGGGTAAAGCCCACGAGGTTTTTGGAAAGTGCAAAAGGAAGTTTTGCGGAGACCAGAGGCCAGATGCCAGGGTCCCTGGCGTCTGGGCCCAGACACCGGGAACCCTGTCGTCTGGCCCTGGAGTCCGAGAAGGACTCTTGCCTTTCTGGCAAAACCGACTTTGAGGAGGCTTTTACTCCATGTTTCGACCCCAATGCTCAACATATAAATAGAGGGGCAGGGCTAGCACCCAAGACATATCAAGATTCACCAAGCCGTGTGCCGGCAACCCCGTCCCCTCTAGTTTATCCTCCGTCTAGTTTCTGTAGTGCTTGGCGAAGCCCTACGGAGATTGTTCTTCATCACCAACCATCACCATGCCGTCGTGCTGCCGGAACTAATCTACTACTTTGCCCGTCTTGCTGGATCAAGAAGGCGAGGACGTCATCGAGCTGAACGTGTGCTGAACGCAGAGGTGCTGTACGTTCGGTACTTGATCGGGACGGATCGTGAAGGTGTACGACTACATCAACCGCGTTGATAAACGCTTCCGCTTAGCGATCTTCAATGGTATGAAGATGCCCCCCCTCTCGTAGCTATGCATCTCCATGGATAGATCTTGTGTGTGCGTAGAAAAGTTTTTGTTTTCCATGCAACGTTTCCCAACAGTGGCATCCGAGCCAGGTCTATACCGAAGTTTGGCTCGATCCGGAGGGCTAAAATAAGAAAGAAGCATTAATATATGTACATACAAAACAATTAATGCATCAAGTCAGCACAGGCTTAATATATATATATATATACCTCACCGGACTTTGCAATAGTTAAAGCTCCCTCCTCCGTTCGGTCACCGGATCCGTGATCATGATCTCCTTCCTCCGCCATTTTGTCACCAGAGCCATCATGATCTCGTTTCTCCTCCATTCTTGGATCACCAGAGCCGTCATCCTCTCCTTCCTGACCATCGGTGTCGTTGAGAAACGACAAGGGATCACCTCTGTCGCGGATTATATCCCCCAACAACTCTTCTTTTTTTAAGTCTCTGTCCATAGTTTCTGCAAATATTACAACATGGCAATATACAAACATGAGAGATGGATTAGTGGCAAACATCGACTTAATATCACAACAAGGAATCACATGCGTATGAGCAATGGATTAGTGGCAAACATAATGCAAAGTTGACAAGTTTTATAGCAGTCAGTTTTAGACGATCGTCGAGGACTCCTCCCTCCTCATGTCTGATGAGTTGTCCTATCTTTCGAGAGAGGATACTTTGCGGACTGCCTCTCTCATGGTCGTCGATGATACTTGCGGACCCCCCCCTCATGTCGAAGTTATCGGGGATATGTTGATTTGCCAAGAGAGTTAGGGGTGTTCTAACGTGGCACTACACGATATAGGTGAAGTGGGATAACATCCGGGAATGTATTCCCGAAGTCTGCATTAATTTCGGACAGATGAACTAGAGGGGGACGGTTCCAGGTTCGCTATGCTAGCTGCTTGAGACAGACGAACGTAGGGAATATTCGGATTCGTCATATTTTTCTGATCGATTTTCATATATAAATTATTTTCATCGAAGTTACGGTTAATTTTCTATGAATTTCTAAAGTTTTACAAAAGGTGCCACTACTTGATACATACATATACATCTTTTTTTTAACACACATACATATATATATACACTAAGCATCAACATTTTCTATACATACATAAACATACATACATACATACATACATACATACATAAAAATATTAATACATACATATATACACAACAATATTAATAACAAAAAAACAGGGGGGGGGGGGCGGGGGGGGGGGGGGGGCGGCGGGGCTCACAGCGGGGGCGGCGAGGGCTCGGAGGAGGGCCGGCGAGGAGGCCAGCGGGGGTGACGAGAGGAGGGCCGCGGGGGCGGCGACGAGGAGCGAGAGCGGGCTCGAGACGGCGTCGGGGCGGCGACGAGGAGCTGGCTCGGGGAGGAGGGCGAGGAGGTCCGGCGACGAGGACGCGGGGAGGTCCGGCGACGAGGACGGGATGGGGATGACTCGGAGGCGACAGTGAGCTCGGGCAGCCTGGCGGTCGAGGTGCTTCTCGGCGTCGTCGGGGGCAAGTGCAGATGGCTTTTGCAAATTTCCTAAATACCTGCTTATATACCCAACCCTTTAGTCCCGGTTGGTGGCACCAACCGAGACGAAAGGCCCCATTTAGTCCCGGTTGGTGCAACCAACCGGGACTAAAGGTCAATTTCCAGCAGCCCAAAGGGTGGGAAGCAGAGCCCTTTGGTCCCGGTTGGTAGCACCAACTCGGACGAAAGGCACCCTTTGGTCCCGGTTTGTGGCACCACATGTTTAGTCCCACCTTGCTAGTTGAGAGGTGTGTGGCCTGGTTTATAAGCCCCGCTCCCACACTGCTATCGAACTCCTCTCTATTGCAGGTAGTACATGCCTAAACTTTGTCCATGCCCTGTTGGGCCTGCTGGGCCCGCGGAACTGCATCCTGGCCCATGTACAGATGGGTTTCTAGTCGTATGCAGGCCGTGGTGGCCAAGTAGGCGGCATTTTTTTAATGAAAAATTCTTTTTGATTCTTTTTAGTTAATGTTTTAGTTGATTTTTTAGTTCATTTTTTAGTTTATATTTTAGTTTATTCTTTTTAACAAATAAATACTTTGATAATTTTAGTTAATATTATGTTGATTCTTTTTAGTATAAATTCTTTTTGATTCTTTTTAGTTCATTCTTTTTAGTTAATGTTTGAGTTGATTCTTTTCTGTTCATTCTTTTTAGTTGATTCTTTTTAGTTCATTCTTTTTAGTTAATATTTTAGTTGATTCTTTTAGTTTCATTCTTTCTAACAAATAAATACTTTGATAATTTTAGTGAATATTACTTTTATTCCTTTTATTTGATTCTTTTTGCTATTCAAGAATATTATATTTAATTCATTCTTTTTGCTATTGGAGTTTTATACAAGCTTTTTAGTTCATTATTTTTGCTATTAGTTCATTCTTTGAGCTAAATGGCCCTGAAATTGAAAAGCACTCAAATGAACTCTAAAAAGGTTGAAAGTTGGCATGGTATCATCATTTAACCCACATAGCATGTGCTAAAAAGTTGAGAGGGTTACGGCAAAAACTGGATGCACTTCGTGTACAAAATGGACAATCTCCTTCGAAGCATCACGGTTTCGGACGAAAACTCATCTACTATAAAGGTATTTCATTTTTTGAAACTTATTTCAAATCCAGACTTTTTGTGCGTTCAACATGCACCATTCAAAGCCACATCATCAATTTTCAACCCTTTCTGACTTCATTTGGTATTTTTCATGCATTTTCTAATTTTTTTAGCTAAATGACCCTGAAATTGAAAAGCACAACAAATGAACTCTAAAAAGGTTGAAAGTTGGCATGGTATCATCATTTCACCCACGTAGCATGTGCTAAAAAGTTGAGAGGGTTACGGCAAAAACTGGATGCACTTCGTGTACAAAATGGACAATCTCTTTCGAAGTATCAAGGTTTCGGACGAAAACTCATCTGTTACAATGGGATTTCATTTTTTAAAACTTATTTCAACTCCAGACTTCTTGTGTGTTCAACATGCACCATTCAAAGCCACATCATCAATTTTCAACCCTTTCTGACTTCATTTGGTATTTTTCATGCATTTACTGATTTATTTTAGCTAAATGACCCTGAAATTGAGAAGCACTACAAATAAACTCTGAAAGGGTTGAAAGTAGGCATGGTATCATCATTTCAACCACATAGCATGTGCTAAAAAGTTGAGAGGGTTACGGCAAAAGCTGGATGCACTTCATGTACAAAATGAACAATCTCTTTCGAAGTATCGGGGTTTCGGACGAAAACTCATCTCTTACAAAAGGCATTTCATTTTCTCTTCGCGTAATCAGAGCCATCATCGTATCCTCCTTCACTTTTTCTTCGCATGTGTCCCTTGCTTATTGCGCCGTAACCATGGATAATCTTCATTGTTTAACAGGGTGCTTGTGTCAGCCTTCACATTGAAGGGAGGAATTTCATGAAACTTTTCATAATCTTCAGACATGTCTGTCTTGCCCTCCACTCCCACGATGTCTCTTTTCCCTGAAAGAACTATATGGCGCTTTGGCTCATCGTATGATGTATTCACTTCCTTATCTTTTCTTTTTCTTGGTTTGGTAGACATGTCCTTCACATAGAAAACCTGCGCCACATCATTGGCTAGGACGAATGTTTCGTCTGTGTACCCAAGATTGTTCAGATCCACTATTGTCATTCCGTACTGTGGGTCTACCTGTACCGCGCCTCCTGACAGATTGACCAATTTGCACCGAAACAAAGGGACCTTAAAATCATGTCCATAGTCAAGTTCCATATGTCCACTATGTAACCATAATATGTGTCCTTTCCCCTCTTGGTTGCTGCATCAAAGCGGACACCACCGTTTTGGTTGGTGCCCTTTTGATCTTGGGCGATCGTGTAAAATGTATTCCCATTTATCTCGTACCCTTTGTAAGTTAATACAGTCAAGGATGGTGTCCTGGCCAATGAGTACAGCTCAACTGCAACAGTGGTGTTACCCATGAGATATGTTTGCAACCAACTGCCAAAAGTCCTGATGTGTTCACATGTAATCCAGTCGTCACACTGCTCTGGGTGTTTCGAGCACAGAATATTCTTATGTTCATTGACATACGGGGTCACCAAGGTAGAATTCTGTAGAAATGTGTAGTGTGCTTGAGCCCAAGAATGCCTGTCCCTACATATTATTGAGTCCGCTCCTAGCGTGCCTTTTCCAATCAGTCTCCCCTCATACCACGATTGAGGGAGACCAATCGGCTTAAGGTCCAGAATGAAGTCAACACAAAACCCAATGACCTCCTCTGTTTGATGGCCCGTGGAGATGCTTCCTTCTGTCCTAGCATGGTTATGAACATATTTCTTTAAGACTCCCATGAACCTCTCAAAGGGGAACATATTGTGTTGAAATACAGGGCCCAGAATGGCAACCTCGGCGACTAGATGAACTAGGACATGCGTCATGATATTGAAGAAGGATGGTGGGAACACCAGCTCGAAACTGACAAGACATTGCACCAAATCATTCTTTAACCTTGGTAGGATTTCTGGATCGATTACCTTCTGAGAGATTGCATTGAGGAATGCACATAGCTTCACAATGGCTAATCGAACATTTTCCGGTAGAAGCCCCCTCAATGCAACCGGAAGCAGTTGCATCATAATCACATGGCAGTCATGAGACTTTAGGTTTTGGAACTTTTTCTCTGCCATATTTATTATTCCCTTTATATTGGACGAGAAGCCAGACGGGACCTTCATACTGAGCAAGCATTCAAAGAAGATTTCCTTCTCTTCTTTGGTAAGAGCGTAGCTTGCAGGACCTTCATACTGCTTTGGATGCATGCCGTTTTTTTCGTGCACAAGTTGCTGGTCCTCCCGTGCCTCCGGTGTATCTTTTGTCTTCCCATAGACGCCCAAGAAGCCTACTAGGTTCACGCAAAGATTCTTCGTCACGTGCATCACGTCGATTGCAGAGCGGACCTCTAGGTCTTTCCAATAGGGTAGGTCCCAAAATATAGATTTCTTCTTCCACATGGGTGCGCGTCCCTCAGCGTCATTCGGAACAGATAGTCCGCCAGGACCCTTTCCAAAGATTACTTGTAAATCATTGACCATATCAAGCATGTGATCACTAGTACGGAGGGCGGGCTTCTTCCGGTAATCTGCCACACCTTTGAAATGCTTGCCTTTCTTTTGACATTGATGGTTGGTCGGAAGAAATCGAAGATGTCCCAGGTACACATTCTTCCTGCATTTGTCCAAATATATACTTTCGGTGTCATCTAAACAGTGCGTGCATGTGTGGTATCCCTTCTTTGTCTGTCCTGAAAGGTTACTGAGAGCAGGCCAATCATTGATGGTTACAAACAATATCGCGTGTAGGTCAAATTTCTCCTGATTGTTCTCATCCTACACATGTACACCTTTTCCATTCCACAGCTGTAAAAGTTCTTCAACTAATGGCCTTAGGTACACATCAATGTTGTTGCCGGGTTGCTTAGGGCCTTGGATGAGCACTGGCATCATAATGAACTTCCGCTTCATGCACAACCAAGGAGGAAGGTTATAGATACATAGAGTCACGGGCCAGGTGCTATGATTGCTGCTCTGCTCCACAAAAGGATTAATGCCATCTGCGCTTAAACAAAACCGTATGTTCCTTGCATCACCTGCAAAGTCCCCCCACCTTCTCTCGATTTTTCTCCACTGCGACCCGTCAGCGGGTGCTCTCAACTTCCCGTCTTTCTTACGGTCTTATTTGTGTTATCGCATCAACTTGGCATGCTCTCTGTTTCTGAAAAGACGTTTCAACTGTGGTATTATAGGAGCATCCACATCACCTTGGTAGGAACCCTCTTCCTGGGGCGCTCGCCCTCAACATCACCAGGGTCATCTCGTCTGATCTTATCCCGCAATGCATCGCATACCGGGCATGCGTTCAAATCCTCGTACTCATCGCGGTACATGATGCTGTCATTAGGGCATGCATGTATCTTCTGCACCTCCAATCCTAGAGGGCATAGAACCTTCTTTGCTTCGTACGTACTGTCAGGCAATTCGTTATCCTTTGGAAGCTTTTTCTTCAATATTTTTAGTAGCTTCCCAAACCCGTTGTCAGATACACCATTGTCTACCTTCCATTGCAGCAAATCCAGTGTGGTATCGAGCTTTGTGTTGTCATCTTCGCAATTTGGGTACAACCCTTTTTGGTGATCCTCTAACATGCGATCGAACTTCAACTTCTCCCTTTCACATTGGCATTGTCTCTTTGCATCAACAATGACCCGGTGAAGATCATCATCGGGCACATCATCTGGTTCCTCTTGATCTTCAGCTTCCCCCGTTGCAGTATCAACATATTCAGGGGGATAGTTGTCATCATCCTCTTCTTCTTCATTGTCTTCCATCATAACCCCTCTTTCTCCGTGCTTGGTCCAAACATTATAGTGTGGCATGAAACCCTTCTCAAGCAGGTGGATGTGAAGGGTTTTTGAGTCAGAGTAATCCTTCGTATTCCCACAGATAGGGCATGGACAATACATAAAACCATTCTGCTTGTTTGCCTCGGCCACTTCAAGAAAATTATGCAGGCCCTCAATGTACTCGGAGGTGCATCGGTCACCGTACATCCATTGTTGGATCATCTGCGTGCATTATATAATTAAATGTATCAAAAACCATTACAGAACATCATGAATAGAGAAGTGACCAAATTAATACAAGTTCATCATCACATTAAAAGCAAAGTACAGTAGTGATCAAATGTTATTACTGAAAATATAAATACATAAAGTTCATACATAGTTCTCATAGAACAACATACAACTCTCTAGAGCATCTAATTAAAACATATATTGAAACCAACATACAACTATTTAAAACATTTAAATGCAACAACAAGTGCGATCATAATCGCAACTAAGGTAATAATTGATCCAACAGCATAATGATACCAAGCCTCATTATCAATGGTATATTTTTTTATCTTTCTAATCTTCAAGCGCATTGCATCCAACTTGATCATGTGATCATCGACGACATCGGCAACATGCAACTCCAATTTCATCTTCTCCTCAAGTCTTTTCAATTTTTCTTTCAAATACTCGTTTTCTTGTTCAACTAAATTTAACCACTCGACAAGAGGGTCGGTTGAAATTTCTGGTTCACATACCTACTAGATAAAAACATCTATGTCACGTTGGTTGGCATAATTGTCATAAACACTAAATGAAACAAATAGTTATAAAAGATAATATACCACATCCGAATCATAGACCAGACGAGGGCCGACGGGGGCGGATACCAAAACCATGGCACTATATAATAACAAACAATAATAAAAGTAAGAAATTTATACAAGTATATCTATCTAAATCATACAAGTAAGAATTTTTTTCTTTTAAAAAGAATATAAGAACAAGAGGCTCACCACGGTGGTGCCGGCGCCGAGATCGGCGCGGGCGATCGAGGACGATGAGGACGGGGACGGGACGGCACCCTACACATGTGCAGACTCTAAGAAGTTAATTTGAGCTCAAATTGTGCATCTAAATCAAAAGAACTCCCACATACACTCCTACACTAAAACCCATAAATCACTCTACTTCTCGAGCATATAAAATGAGCTAAACACTACAGGAATCAGGCAATTTGCCATCTGCCATGGCAGATGGCAAAGGCATGCCCGGCGGACGGCAAAGGGCTTTCCATCTGCCAGCAGATGGCAAAGGGTCGACTAAATAAACTACGATAAAGGCTTCTTTGGCGTCCGCTGGCAGATGGCAAAGAGCCTGTAGCCTTTGCCATTAGCTGGCAGATGGCAAAGCCTCTGGACGGCAGAGGAACGGGGTTAGCCATGTTAGGAGGCTAATGGCGTGCTTTGCCGTCTGCCAGCAGATGGCAAAGGCTGCAGGCTCTTTGCCATCTGCCAGCTGATGGCAAAGGCTGGCTCTTTGCCATCTGCCAGCTGATGGCAAAGGTTGCAGGCTCTTTGCCATCTGCCTGCTGATGGAAAAGGCTGCAGGCTCTTTGTCGTCTGCTGGCAGACGGCAAAGGCTACAGGTTCTTTGTCATCTGCTGGCAGACGGCAAAGAGACCAAATAGGCCAGACGAGCGCTTACCAGGTTGAGCAGGTAGCTGCCACGTGGCCTCTTTGCCATCTGCCAGCAGATGGCAAAGTGCCTATATTGCCCAATTTAATTTTGTTTTTTCTTATATCAATTCATTTTCACAGAAAATCAAACATAGATATATATATATATATATATGACCAATATAGCATATTCAACACATATTACCAATAGTCATGAACACAAAGATATCCAACACATGTTACCAATAGTAGCAAGTTTCATCCATACATATACATAGTTTCATCAATATTACACAGTTTCATCATAGGTAGCAAGTTTCACAAAGTCAAAACAAAAACTAAAGACAAGCACTCCATCAACCCAAGCTTCCGTGATCTGAAGCAAATCTGCAAAATGGGAAAGAAGAAAGTTAGAAGAAGAAGATTATTATGATGCAACTAAAATGTGAAGATTATTATGATGCAACTTATATCTGTAAAATAGGTCATTTTGGAGCTAAGTATGGTTATTATGTCATTTTTGAGCTAGCCAAGCATACTAAGTCATTTTGGTGTAAAAAATGCTAAGTAAGGTCATTTTGGAGCTAAGTAAGTTTATTATGTCATTTTGGAGCTAGCTAAGCATATGAAGTCATTTAGGAGCTAAAATATGTCATTTCTTAAGCATATTATGTCATTTTAGAGCTAGCTAAGCATATTAAGTCATTTTGGAGGAAAAGATGCTAAGTATAGGTCATTTTAGAGCTATCCTAGGTTAAATAGGTCATTTTTGAGCTAGCTAAGCATATTAAGTCATTTTGGAGGAAAAAATGCTAAGTATAGGTCATTTTAGAGCTATCCTAGGTTAAATAGGTCATTTTGGAGCTAATTAAAGTTATTATGTTATTTTTGAGCTAGCTAAGCATATTAAGTCATTTTGAAGGAATAAATGCTAAGTATAGGTCATTTTAGAGCTATCCTAGGTTAAATAGGTCATTTTGGAGCTAATTAAGGTTATTATGTCATTTTGGAGGAAAAAGTGCTAAGTATAGGTCATTTTAGAGCTATCCTAGGTTAAATAGGTCATTTTGGAACTAATTAACGTTATTATGTCATTTTGGAGGAAAAAGTGCCAAGTATAGGTCATTTTGGAGCTAAATAGGTCATTTCTTAAGCTAAGTATGCATTTGTTAAGCAAAGCACTAGGGAAAACTTACCGTCAACCCATAGGTGAAGGATCGGGGTTCTTTCTCGCGGCAGTGGCAGACGGAGGAGGATCGGGGTTCTTGCTCGCGCCAGTGGCAGACGTCGATGCTTGTCGGGAGTTATGCTGCACCAAATTAAAGATCATTTGCAATGTCTCGTTAGCATGATGCAACTCAAATGTGAAGACTAATAAGTAATGTCCATTCAAATGAAACTCACCGTGCCCGCCGGAGCAATGACTGGCATCGGCGGAGGGGTCTGACCGTTCTTCTCGCACATGGACTGCACATTTGGTTTTGACGAGTCAGTAATATTAGTTACTAATGAAAGGAACATTACGTGCATGATTTGGCTAATATGCAGAAGAAACTTACCACGAAGAGCTCGTATATGGCCCGGTTAGCCAAGTCGTTCCGGTTCCTCTCCTCCTCCAAAAGCCTAGCCATCCTCTCCTCAATCTCCCTCTCCCTCTCCGCCGCCTGCCTCCTTTCCTCCACCAGAAGCTCCTCGGTCTTCGCTCTCTCTTCCTCAATAGCAGCCTGCAACACAACTCCTCTTTAGCATTGTAATCATCGACGGCCGCACACATAATGTAATGGAGGAAAGGTATCTGAGTCTGTATAACTAACCTTGATTTCAAGATCCATTGGCCATGGACGAGGCCTTATCTCAGGATCGGAGCTCATCTGGCGCCTCTTGATCTGCGGGAGAGTGCTAGTACAATGTATCAGTCCATCCCAATGGTTAACAAGCCATGGTGCCTCCCGCCACCAGATATCATCACCAGCTCTGGATCAATAGGCTGGCTTGGGTTAAAGTCCGGCCCTTTCCTCGCCTTCCCTTCGTCTCTGTACCTCACGAGCTTGTTGTGGGAGGCGCGGTTGCTGAAGTTCTTTGGATCAATCATCGAGATCAGACTCAGAGAATGCCTTGGCCTTCTTATACGGGGCACTATGGGCCATGGCATAGAGGTCGAACAGCTCTGGCACATCTGTCTTGTTGTGTCGCGCCTAAAAGAGAGGAACAAAGTATTAGTTAAGGGCTCAAGCTAGCATGAAGAATGAATTTGCATGAATCATGAAGCAAACCACATACCCAGTTATCCCTGTACTGATATAGGTTGACGCTGCCTTGATGGTGTGGCACACCGCTCATTTTGCCACGCCGATCCTTTGCATTGTAGTGGGTGGATAGCCATTGGGGATAGCACCACTCATCCACCAACGCCTCCCAACAATCCTGCCTATCCGCACATCATCTCGGGGGCACCTAAGTTAAGTAAGAGAAATTTGAGCGCTACGCCTACGAATCAAATCAAGGAAACTAAGTACAAGGCCTTAAGAATAAGTAATTACCTTCATGTACTTCTCCTTACTCAGATACTTTGTGTGGCACTTCGACTTGGACCTCCTAATACCAGTCGAGGTGAAGTAGTCTCGAATAGCCTGCGTCCGAGCCTCGTTCTGCCAGTTTTGAAGTAGGCGCCTGCACTCGGCGTCAATAACCCGAGCCGCGGCTCCTCCTGTCCCTCAGCACACCTGTAGAAGGTCTGCAATCAAACAAGAAAACACGGATTAGTACAATCACTAGGGTTGCCAATCAAACAAGAAAACACAACGTAGACGAGAGAGAAAAAATTACCCAAAACATCTGGATCACAACGTCGGCCATTGTGTGGCACTCGACACCGCCGATCCTCTCCGCCGGCGGGGCCGGGGCAGCCAAGTAGTGCTCCCAGGTCATTCTTAGCTCTGGAACCTAGCCCTCACCGGGCAACGTGACCCACCCCGGGAAGCTATGGTGACAAATCACACCAAGGACTGTGTTGGGCCAGCGGACACCACGGCCGTGTTTCCAAGACCTGTAGTATGACAAGGCTAACTCATTAGATATTCGAAGAAACGTGAAGGCAAAAGGTTAAAAAAGAGTAAATGCACTTACTTCTCCCCATCAGGCGCAATCAACCACCTCTGGTCAGGGGTCGCCGGGGTGGGCGGGAGCATTGTACCACCACGCTGGTAGACATTGCCCCCCTCAACCCACTCGCTCTCGCTTTAGCTATCAGAACTATAGCCACCCTCGCCACCATCAGCATGGCCACTCAACTCCGGCCAGTCCCCCAATCGGTTCGGCTACGACGTAGCCTGATCCAGAGTCTCGAGGGACAGAGCCTCTGGGACCGGAGTCTCGTGGGGCGAAGGCTCATCGGCCCGAGGCTCATGGACCGGGGTCCGAGACGGGTCCACCTCAGGCGGCTCCATCTCAGACGGAGCAGTCCTGTGGTCAGGTGAATCAGCTGGGGGTGGCGGCGTGGAAGGCGTAGTAGCAGTCTTCCTACCTCTCCCGCCGCCACGTCCACCTCTACCAGCCTTCTGCTTCTTCTTCCCCCCCCGACCTCTCCCGGCCGAAGAAGAAGCGACCGCCGGTGGTGTCTGCATACTGAGATCCAGCGCTCTCCGGAGGGTCTGGGGTGGAATGGAACTACCCCTCCCACCACACACCGAGGAAGGAGCCTCGGAGCACTCTCGACACGCGCCCACCATCTGTCAACACCTGCAATGACAAAGAGTAAACGAAATTAGTACAACATAAAAAAAGAATACCTGACATGAATAATAATATGTATATAATTTAATTGTATCATCATCATGAACATAATAAAAAATGGAATACCTAACATGAACTATAATATTAATCTTCATCGTTTATATATGCTTCGGGGTCAATAAATGCATCATCATCATCACTATCAGTAATGACGTGCTCATCATCATCATCAATAAATGCATCAACATGTGGAAGGCCTCCTTTATGTAATCGGTCAAGCATTGACAGGTCATCCGCAGTAGTAACCTCTTCTTGTTCCGGCTCTTCTTGTTCCGGCTCATGCTCGGATTCACTCCCGTTGTCTACTTCAATGTACTAGGGTGAAGTAGAGCGGTTCTTGAAACATTTTTTGGAAAGACGTGTTTCTTGGAAGAATTCTCCTTCATATGTGTCTGGGTTAATGTGAGGTTCATAAAACTATTCATTGGGGGGAGGTGGTCTAACATGTGGCGGCACTTCATAAACGACATCCCAACCATTGAGATTTGGATCACTTTGGCAGGCCCACGGTAGATAGAAAACTTGGGTTGCCTGTTGAGCCGTAATATAGACATCGGGAACATCCAAATGGGTGCTTTGTTTGATTTCGACTAGCCCTAGATGTTCATGAGTCCTTCTAGTCTCCTTCGGCTGGAACCAATAACATTTGAAGACTACGACGTTCGGTGGGTTTGCACCATAGAATAGAAGTTCATAAATTGCTTCAACTCTTCCATAATACTCGGTATCTCCTTCGCCGATAGCAGAGACACAACAATTTGTAGACTTTCTGTCGGCCATAGATAGCTCTTTGCCATAGGTACGAAAGCGGTACCCGTTGATGTCGTATTTGTCAAATGAACGGACCTTATAGTCAAAACCATTAGTGACTTGTCTCAATTCGGCATCCATAGACTCTGAACTAGCCTACAAGTTTAATACAAAATGATTTTTGCATTAGCCGAAAAATAGATGAAGAAATGAAATGGTCTAATGGAAATTACCGTTTGTTTGAACCAAGAGATGAAACCGGGATAGCCACGTCCATGCATTGCCAGAAGCTCATACTCTTCGACGGAATCCTTTTGGATCACCGCTCCATACGAGAATTTGGCGACGTATCGACTGTATCAAATATCCGGGAATAAGAGCAGTTCAAAGGAATTAGAGGTTGCGAAACAATGTACCGAGAACTTACTCGATGTACGGCCACACTTCTGTTAGATTGTTCAAGATATACAACATAATGGTCCGCCATTCGTCGACATCCAACAATAAGGAAGTATAAGCACCGGCTGGTGCGAGCTTCCCTTTGAATAGGCTGAGGTTGGATCCACCCTTTTTAGGGTCGCCAGCATTGTACCGAGGCTTCGGATTATGCAAATGACGATTTTTGGCTTCGTAGTGTGCTGTCACGAAGTTTGCCGCCTCCTCAGTAATGAATGCCTCGGCCATCGATGCTTCAATTCGACGTTTTTTTTACATTTTGCTCGAAGTGTCTTCTGCATCCTCTTAGTTGCGTAGCACCAACGATTCTGCACGGGCCCCCCCAATCGTGCCTCGGTCGGGAGATGCAAAATCAAATGCTGCATTGGATTAAAGAAGCCCGGTGGAAAGATCTTCTCTAACTGGCAGATCAACTCCGGCGCCAACTCTTCCAGTTCTTCTAACAAGCCAGGCGATAGTTCTTTCGCACAAAGAACACGGAAGAAATAGCTCAGCTCTGCCAGTACTAGCCATTCATCCTCAGGGATAAAGCCACGCAACATCACCGGCATTACCCGCTCAAGCCATATGTGCCAATCATGACTCTTGAGACCAAATATTTTCAATTTTTCAAGGCTCGCTCCCCTCTTTAGATTCGCTGCATACCCATCGGGGAACATCAACTCCTTTTTCACCCACAGGATAATTTCCCTCATATCTGGCCTTCCAAGATTGAACCATGCCTTTGGCTTCGCCCAGTTCTTCTTTCCTTTCGGTTGTCACATGTTTTGTAGCGGTCTATCACATAGAGCCTCCTGATCGACTCTAGCCTTAGGATTATCCTTTGTTTTCCCCTCTATGCTGAACAATGTACCAAAGAGGTCCTCGCCGACATTCTTTTCAGTGTGCATCACGTCGATGTTGTGTGGGCAAAGGAGGTCTTTGAAGTAAGGCAGATCCCACAATCATGTCTTGTGAGTCCAGGCGTGTTCCAAATTATACCCCTTGAAATACCCTGGACACTCTGGATCCGGCTCGAGAGCGTTTAACTGATCCAGGGTCTGTTGGCCTGTCAACGCAGGTGGTGCAGAGTTTTTGACAACTCTACCTTTGATGAAGTTCTTCTTGTCTTTTCTGAACTTACGAGGATCCAGGAACTGTCTATGCATGTCAAAGCAAGAAAAGTTGCCACCCGCCTGCAGCCGATGAAACTCAAGAGCTGCCTTGCATGTGGGGCACGGGACCCTACCATGCACACACCAGCCAACGAATAGCATATACGCCGGCAAGTCATGCATCGAGTACATGTACCACACACGCATTAGGAAGTTTTTTTTGCAGCGGCGTCTTATGTCTTGATCACATTATCCCAAGCTTCTTGCAATTCATCCTTAAGTGGCTGCATGTACACATTCATACTCTTCCCCGGATAGTTGGGCCCCGGAATTATCAACGTTAGGAAAATGTTCTTTCTTTGCATAATCTGTCCGGGAGGGAGATTGAGTGGAATGACAAATACAGGCCAACAACTGTATTGGGCTGCCATCATACCAAACACGTTGAACCCATCCGTGCTTATGGCGATTCGAGGATGGCTTGGATCTGCCGCTTTAGCATGATGTATTGCATCGAAGCGCTTCCACGCAAAAGCGTCCGATGTGTGTACCAACATCGGCTCCCCATCTGCATCTAGTTCGGTTCTTTTGCCCAATTTGTGCCATGTCATGTGTCTGGCCGTCTCTTCGACCACGAAAAGACGTTGAAGTCTTGGTATGATTTGCATATACCGAAGAACATTAACTGGGATTTTTGTCTAACTCTTCTCACCCATACCATTGTCTACCACAACATACCTGGAAGACTGGCAAATGGGACAATACTTCAAGTCCGCATACTCAAGCCTAAATAAGGCACATCCTTTCTCACAGGCATCTATCTTCTCATAGGGCATCTTAAGTACATGGAGGATTTTGTCCGACTGGTACAGGTTTGAGGCATTACATGGCCTTTGGGTAGAAAGCGTCCAAATATTGTCATCATCGCGTCGTAGCATTCTCTGCCCAAGTTGAATTGAGCCTTCAGAGCCATTACTTGTGTGATGGCATCCAGCTGACAAAGCTCAGTGTGCTCGTGGAGAGGACGTTTTGAAGACTCCAACATATCATTGAAGGCCTTTGCAGATTCCTCCATCTCATCATCCGAATCCCGAGCATCATCAAAGTCTTCCACCATGTCTTCCATCCTGGTACCATGCTCGTCGGTGCGACGACGGCCCTCCTCAACTCTGGCACGTTGGGCAGACTCACCATGAAATGTCCAGACCGTATAATTAGGCGTAAAACCCCACTTCTGCAGGTGTTTGATCATTTCAAACTCTGACCTCTTATGATAGTTGTCGCACTCGACACAGGGGCACCAGGTTTTTCTCTGTCCATTTGCAAATGAGACTCTCACAAACCCCTTGGTTTTTGTTATCCATTCATGGGTCATGTCTTTCTGACTAGTGTGACCGGTGTACATCCACGCACGATCACTCATCTTGCCTAGCTACTGGACACACAAGAAATATATACATAATTCAGCAAACCATATTCATCAGTTAATAGAGTTTGTCAGTTTTATTATGTCCATGCAACCTAGACGCTAATAGGTAAAGATAGGTCCTAATCCCACCCGAGTATGTGTAGATTGGGTTTGTTTTCCCATGCTCTACTCCGGATCCGATGCAAAATTTCGGCAGCACCTCCCCACTGTTCTCCTGATACACGTCTCGGCAATAAGCAGAGAGGATGTGTACCCGGAGAACAACAAGGAGGCACTGACGAAATTTTGCATCAGATCCGGAGCAGAGCATATGTGAAAACGAACCCAATCTACACATACTCGTGCTGTCCATGGATAACGTTTGACAATTCGAAAGAATCACGGTTATAAATATGCAAATGCATGCATATTTATAGATGTAACCCTTTCGAATGGGAGACACATAGTGGTCACGCATACTGATGATTCAATCTACCTACAGCTAGCATGTTTCATCGGCACGAAGACCGGAACAGAGCAAATGAAGGGGGGAGGAGGAGATGTCATTTGTGCTCACCCACGAACGCCGGGGCGGAGCTCGTTGAATGCATGGGGAGGTCGTCGAACACCAGACCCTCGCAGCGATGAAACAACTGCACATTTAAATCCACCCGATCAACACAAATATATATGGTGTTTTTCATAACAAAATCAGAAAATATATGACCTAACTCATAATTCATAAATATATGACCCCGTCGGCCTCTGGAAGGCCGAAAAGCACCTTTTCGGTCAACAGGAGGCCGAAGAGGTGTCGGGGGTCAGGGGTGTCGGGGGTGTCGTGTCTGGGTGTCGTGGTGTCAAAAGGACAAAGATAAATTCTATCCGGCAAAAGTGGACTGTAAAGAAAAGCCTGCTACATGATCCTCAACACATCTATAAGCATATCCTAAATCTTGGCTGCATGCATGTGTTTTTTTGAAGTCTAAGAAGAAAAAAAACTAACATGCCTTTCAGTGTGCACTTAAAAAGTCTGTCCGCTGTACAATGTGATTTTTTTCCAGTAGGGGTATAAGCGAGAACTCATAGACATCTTACCTTGGGCAAGAAGTGCTCAAGCGAGGAAACGACAGTGACCAAGGCTGGATCAAGCCCAATCTCCTCCTTTGCCTCCCTTAATGCTGTTGCTGCATCATCAGCATCACCCTCCTCTGCCTTTCCTCCGGGCAATGCAACCTCCCCTGCAAATCTCAAGTGGAGAAAACAAAATCAGATAGGGTTTATCTAGCTCGTGTCTAGGTTGGTATCTATTTGTGAACCTGATTGTTCAAATATAAAAGCTAAGGCAAGCCAAACCAGCACTGAACAGAAAAAGCTAGGTTAAAAATCCAAATTTTCTTGTAAGAATGTTGGGTATCCGCTGATTGCTGTTTTAGAGGATGTTGACAGGCAAACAACAGTGATAGCAAAATAATTCTTAGGATAGTGCAACAAGCTGGACAATAATCAGAGGGCGGCAGATGAGACTGGGCATTATCGTGGGATGTGTTTGCACATGCATGTCTCGATCATTGTAGTACCTTCACTGAGCATGACTTGCGTAATTGAAAAGTATGTACTTTTGAGTTATTTCTCTACCTAAAACAGTAGATATTGCAATCAATCAATCAATCAATCAATCATGTAAAGTGGATCTTATGAACTCTTTTCATTTCAATAAAAAATATATAATTTCCTATAGTGTTTTCCAAGACATATCCAGCAGAACTTTACTGAATCTTCTAAGCTTGATGGCAGTGTGTATAAGATAATGCCTATAAGATCACTTTCTAATAATGATCGGACATGTAGAAAAACTTTAAAAGACAGCCAAATAAAATGACAAGCAGCAGCTAAAAGAGAAATAACTGAATATACAACTTTTTTGAAGCAAGTTTCATTTGTGCTCTCCAGATGGACGGCTCAAACGATAAGATATGTTATTCACGATATCCCCTTTTTTGCAAAATTATATTCCTTCTTTTATACAACTTAGCATTGCCGACTCGCAGTTGTACAACAATAGGTTTTGCAGTCATGTAAGTCAGATCGCAAGAATTTTTGTTCATTTCATTAGAAAAAACTAAAGTTTCTGAAAGTGCATTGCAAGAGACCCAGTAGAACAAGATTGAATCTTTGAAACTTGACTACAAAGTATATAGTATTTGCCTTATAAAGTTCTCGGTCTTGGTACTTTAGTTACCTTCAGCCAATGAAGCAACTGAGTTGGAAAGTGAAAATATTATGCATCTCAACATAGATTAAGGTACGTACTATCTCTAATTGATTTTTTCAATGTAATTCATTCTAATATAGGCTTCCAAAGTATTAATATTCTAGAAGCATAATTTTGACTTCAAATGCAACATTATCTTTAATTCAGTCTACTCATTGGTTTGATTCATTCTTCACAACTGCTCCCTTTTGTTGCTCAATGTTTAGTGCAAAAACATCCAGCCGTGTATACACCAACTGTAGAGAGTTCTTCCTAAGTCTAACTGAGGTTTCTTTCTGCTACATGTATACACTAACAAGATTATAATCATCACATGTCGGTAGATGTAAGAACCAAACATCACTGTCATTTTATTTTGCCAGCACATTACCGAGTCATTCTATTTTCCGGTTGTGGAGATGTTCATTGCGTTACCTTTGGCCTGGCTCCGGCGGTGGTTGAGGAGGGTCGGCGCAGGGAGGAAGGTCGATGCTGGGCGGGTCGTGGATGGCGCAGGGGCGGGCTGCGGTGGCGGGGAGGGCCGCGGGGCACGCCGCGGTGGCGGGGAGGGCCGTGGGGAGGGGGCGGCACCGCAGCCTGGCTCGATGGAGGGGCGGGCGCAGGTGGCGGGGAGGGCCGCGGGTCATGCCGCGGTGGCGGGGAGGGCCGAGGGGGGAGGGGGGGGACGTGGCAATGGAACGGTGGAGGGGAAGGAGCAGGGGCGGGCGTGCAGGTGGAGGGGAGGGGGGGGGAGAGGGAGGGCGGCAGGTGGAGGGGAGGGGAGGGTCGGGGTGGTGAGGGTGGTGGAGGGGAGGGGAGGCGGGAGCGCGGTTGCTGGGCGGGCGGGAAAGAGCGGGGTGGGGCGGCGGGTGCGGTGGTGGTGGGTGAGGTGGGGGGAGAGAGAGAGGGGGTGGGGGCCGGCTGGGAGAGAGAATAGAGAGAGAGAGAGAGGGTGGGGCCGGGCTGGGAGAGAGAGGGGAGGAGATAGCCCCACCTCTTTGCCATCAGCCAGCGGATGGCAAAGGGCCACATCTTTGCCATCAGCCAGTAGATGGCAAAGCCCCACCTCTTTGCCATCAGCCAGCAGATGGCAAAGAATCTTTGCCGTCTGCTGGCAGATGGAAAAGAGGTGGGGCTAGTGGGCCGTTACAGCGCCGGCGTCCACTGGACCCCACCCACTTATTTGCCGTCTGCCAGCAGATGGAAAAGATTCTTTGCCATCTGCTGGCAGACGGCAAAGAGGTGGGTTGATAGGCCGTTATATCGCCGATGTCCACTGGACCCCACCCACCTCTTTGCCGTCTGCCAGCGGACGACAAAGATTCTTTGCCATCTGCGGGCAGATGGCAAAGAACTGGCTGATGGCAACCAGGTTCTTTGCCGTCTGTCAGTTCTTTGCCGTCTGTTTTTTGTAAGCAGATGGCAAAGACGTTCTTTGCCATCCGCTGGCAGATGGCAAAGAGCTGACTGATGGCAAATTCCCTGTTTCCAGTAGTGAAACTAGCAGTGAGAGATGAAAGGATGAAGTAGCTAAACTTTTAGAATGCTTGTGTAGTTGATGCACTGCCAAACCTAGACAAATCTTGGGGAAAATGGAGCTTGGAGGTCGAGCTTGGAGAGGAGAAAGCTTAAGTGTGGCTCGGGCATTTCATCGAACACCTCATGTGCATGCATAGAAGGGAGAACAGAGCAGCGCATGCACACACCTCCCACACGGCCAAAAAACAGAGGGGAGGGTGGGCAGGGGCGAGGGTATATATAGGCATCTCCTTAGTCCCGGTTGGTGGCTGGAACCGGGACCAAAGGTTTTGGTCCCGGTTCTAGCCACCAACCGGGACTAAAGGGGCTGCGCCAGGAGCGAGGCCCTTTGGTCCCGGTTCATGTCTGGAACCGGGACCCTGGCCCGGCCGGCGCCCTGGCCTCACGAACCGGGACTGATGCCCCCATTGGTCCCGGTTCGTAACAGAACTGGGATTAAAGCTCTTTCCCCGCCTGGACCAAAGCCCTGTTTTCTACTAGTGACACAGTCCATAGAGTGTGCCAAATGACGACGGGAAATTCCAGGGGAATTCCCAGTTGAGTCAAGTGTGTCAAGAAAAATCAAGCATGTGCACTAGTAGAAAACAGGGTACTAGTTCCGGTTCCAGAGGGCCTTTAGTCCCGGTTCTAGAACCGGGGCAAAACAAATGGGATTAATGCCCAAAACCTTTAGTCCCGGTTTGCTTACGAACTGGGACCAAAGGAGGTCCACGTGGCCGCTCTGGGGCGCCCAGGGAGGAGGACCTTTAGTCCCGGTTGGTAACACCAACTGGGACGAAAGGGCAGCCACGCGTCAGCAGCTCCCAGGCTCTGGGGTTTTTGTTTGTTTGTTTTTTTGAAAGGGGGGGTTTATTAGGGGTTTTGGATGGTTTAATTAGGGGTTTCATATTGTGTTAGCTATAGCTACTACATATAGAGAGAAGTGACCTCTCTTTCTCCGTGCTTGGTCGACGCTAGCTACTACATATAGAGAGAACTCGACGCTACAATGCAAATGAAGGAACCATTAATTACACAATATCGTCATGAACATATACAGAGAGAAGTGACATCTCTTTCTCCGAGATTGGTCGAACAACAAGTTTTCGTATTTCTATCCGAGCTACTACATATATACAATATAACATCTCTTACGATCCCTGACATCATCTACCAAAAATCAGCTTCAATTTCCACATGGTATTCTCCGTCTTTATGTATGACGTTGTCAAGAAAGAATCCCGCCAATTCCTCTTGAATTGCTCGTAAGCGATCATGTGGTAGGAGTTCATTCCGCATCTGCCAAATCTAATTTAAAGAAGGGGGTCAATACATATATATGAATGAAACTCAACACAATTGATGGTAATAAAATAAAATTGTGAATATTGTTTACGTACTTCAAATTGTTTGTCAGAGTAGCCCCGCTCAAAGGTCGAGCTGCGCATGAACTCGCAAACGTAGTATCCACATAAATGATTCCCGCCTTCCTGCCAGTAGCACTTTAGGAGAATAGAGTTCAATCAAACTGATAATCAAGCATGATAAATGGTATTGATGAAACTAGAATCAATGAGAGATGCGCGGAACTAGCTAATACTATTTACTTTGGGGTGTGTAAATGGCAGCTCCTTCTGCAGACCCGGACCATTCAGGTGAACTTTGTCCAAACCCTGCCAGGCAAAGAAAATGATTACTTGATATCAGGAAATGAACAAAAGTTGCCGATATGGTGCGATAATGATTGAACTTACTTCTGGAGCATTGCAGTCATGGCCGCATAATCCTGGGGATCTTTACGTCTCGAGTCTAAGACAGTTACTACTCCCCCGTCAAGCTTAATGGATAGCAGAATAAAGTGAAAGCTGCACATGCATAACTCATCAATTACATTACTTAACCTCGAGTAAGCGAAACCGAATATGCACAAGACAGTAACACTCACTTGAAGTTGTAAGGAAAGAGAATTATCCCCTTGTTTTGATGTCGAAGGAACGATTTCAGCAAGTTTTCCTCAGTAAGTTCGGCTCTTTCTCGTACCGACCATTCATTTATGGTATTTGGGCTAATGAACCCAATGTTATAGATTTGTTCTTTTTTGCATTCGACGATCTTCAATCTCCATAATATAGTGAGGATAATTATATATACATGCAATGAACGAGCTGAGCTAGAGACTTAATTACAGAAGTAATACTTACAGAAAGTAGCAAGTCATGAGTTGTACGTCGAGGGCCTCTTGATTGAATAACTGAAATAACTCCACAAATTCAATAGGCATCACCTCAACTCCAATGAGGTCGTGCTCTTCTTTAATTCTCAGCATGAAACTATCGGTCCCATTCTTCCTGCAGCTTTCCAAGTACCAGTCATGCAATTTTCGCATCATTGTTGTTAGAGGAGGATGATCACATTTGGTGAGAGGCTTCCCGTGCTCGTATCTAAATTGCTCTACTACCTCAGCCGTTTCAAATTGTACATCATCACCCACGTAATCACCAAGAGTGGTACCGGGCAGTAGCCCCGCAGGATTAGCGACGATATCGCTAGACACCTTGAGCGGGGGGCAAGATTGCTTCTCCTGTTCGCCGAGCTGGGGAATTGTTTTCCCACTTCTTTGTTTTGCTACTCTTTCAGCACTGACAGTACTTCCCGACCGCCGCGCTTCATCATATGTCCGTGCAATACAGCGGTTATAGTTGGATTCCAGTGGAGGCGGTGGTGGTCGCTTAAGGACATGAAGTGTGCGCTTCGCTTTCACCGGATCTATTGTTTCCTTCGGAGGTGGTAGTTTCCGTGCAAAATGGGCCTCCAATTCGGCTTCCATGCTTTCATCGGTTTCTTGGTCAGTCGTCTCATATGGTAACTTTGGAAGAGGCTTCAGGCTTGGACCAAATCTGTATTTCTTCCCGCCTCTTGTACTGCTAGCCGCCGGAGCGGCGGCGTCTCTCTTCCGCCGTTGCTGATGCAGCGGAGTCCGCTGACACACCGGAGGATGCGGAGGAGGAGGCGGAGTACTGCCCTGACGCGCCGGAGGAGGCGGAGGAGGAGGCGGAGTGCCCTGACGCGGCGGAGGAGGAGGCTGAGTGCCCTGACTCGCTGGAGGAGGAGGAGGAGGAGGCGTCCAGTTTGGAAGCTTGATGTACTCCTTTCTCCATAGACAAGTACTCCTTAAAGCATTTTCCAGATGAATCTCCCCTTCACCTGTAGGGTAGTCAAGCTCCAGCTCCTCAAATCCCTCCATTATTTCATCCACCGTCACAACAGCATAGCCATGTGGAATCGGACGGCAATGAAAAGTTCCCTCAGCTTGAGGAGGTACAACAGAGCCGACCGCCGCCTTCAAGGTCAAGTTCTGGCATTTCGTCATTAGCTCGCAATGTTCAGCCTCCGTGATACTATCCACGGGATAGTGAGGAGCCATGAAATCAGGCTGAACAAGCTCCGTGGAAGCCACACTGCTTCTCCGGTGAGATGGTGGGGTAGCTTCTGGGGCAGCGTCGAAGCAAGGATCTTCGTGCCGCAGAGATGGTTGGCCGGTAGCTCGCTGGCTCTCAAGTTCCTCTAGCATTGCTAATCTTGCATTGATCCTCTGCATTTTGGTTGCTTCCTCTTTCCTGTTTCTCTCTTGGCTTCTATAACCACCACTGTCGGGAAACCCACGCACCCACGGAACGGAGCCTGGCGTGCCTCGTGTTCGTCCAGGGTGCTCAGGATTCCCGAGGGCCTCTGTCAGCTCGTCCTTCTCTCTGTCAGGAATGAACGTCCCTTCCTGCGCTGCCTTGATATATTTCTGAAGCTTCGTGATGGGTATTGCAAGTTGCTCATCCGTCCAAACACACTCCCCTGTTTCTGGGTCCAAAGTACCCCCAACCCCGAAGAACCAAGTCCTTGAACAATCTGGCCAGTGCAGTGTCGCTGGTTGGACCCCTTTAGCAAGTAGGTCTTGCTCAGCTTTGTCCCACAACGGCCGGGCTTTGTAGTAGCCACCTGACCCCGTGTGATGGTGATACAGCTTCTTTGCAGCATTTTTCTTGTTTGTCAGTGACCTTGTCTTACCCTTCTCCAATTTCTTGTAGGCCACAAATGCGGGCCATTGATCTCTTATCTTCTCATATCGACCGATGAATTCTGGAGTCTCCTCTTTGTCGACAAACTTTGTGTTCAACTCTTTCTTCCAGTTCCTGAATAGTTCTGCCATCTTCTTAAGAGCAAACGCCTTGACCTTTCGCTCTATAACTGGGTTATTCAGATCCTTATCTGGCGGTAGGCTGAAATTTGTCATCAGCGAGGTCCAAAGATCATCTTTCTGTCTATCCTGGACATAAGAAACTTCAGGGTCCTTCTTCTTATTCCATTGCACGATGCTGATCGGGACGCTGTCCCTAACAACAACTCCGCACTGATGTACAAATGCGTACTTGGTCTGCTTGGGAGCAATCCGTTGGCCATCTCGAGCGACTTCTGTGATCGTGAACCTTTCATCCTGGTGCAACCTTTTCTTCGGGCCTCATCTCATCGGAGCCGTCATCCTCTCCTTCCTGACCATCGGTGTCGTAGAGAAACAACAAGGGATCACCTCCGGCGAGGATTATATCCCCCAACAACTGTTCTTGTTCTAAGTCTCTTTCCATAGTTTCTGCAAATATTACAACATGGCAATATACAAACATGAGAGATGGATTAGTGGCAAACATAGACCTAGCTAATCACAACAAGGAATTATATGCATATATGAGCAATGGATTAGTTGCGGACCGCCTCTCTCATGCATGTCCGACGTCCCCCCTCATGTCGAAGTTATCGGGGTTACACTTTCAGGAGAGGACACTTTGCAAACAATAATCGTTATGCGGGAGGGGCTAGATCGACAATGCTCTTTCTTCTAGGGGTTTGGGTGGACTCGAGAGTATTGGTCGGGCGAGAGGGGGTTGATCGACGTTACCCCTCATGTCGAAGTTATCAGAGTTATACTTTCAGGAGAGGACACTTTGCAAAAAATAATCCTTATGTAGGAGGGGGTAGATCGACAACGCTCTTTCTTCTAGGAGTTTGGGTGGACTCGAGAGTATTGGTCGGGTGAGAGGGGGTTGATCGACATCCCCCCTCATGTCAAAGTTATCGGAGTTATACTTTCAGGAGAGGACACTTTGCAAAAAATAATCGCTATGCAGGAGGGGGTAGATCGACAACGCTCTTTCTTCTAGGGGTTTGGGTGGACTCGAGAGTATTGGTCGGGCGAGAGGTGGTTGATCGACGTCCCCCCTCATGTCGAAGTTATCGGAGTTTTCTATGAACAAAAAAAAAATTCCACATGACAACATCTCATCTCATCTCCACAAAACATCTCATACATCTCATCTCATCTCATCTCCACATGAACATTATCTAAAAAACAGAGCACCATATTTATCTATCTATCTCATCTCCACATGAACATATACATCTCATCAAGGTGACCATGGAGCATTATCTAAAAAAATAGAGCAACGGGGACTGCCGGGGACCATGGAGCAGTGGCAGAGCAAGGTGCTTGGGGGCACGCGGCGACGGGGAGCAGGGGACATGGGAAGGGGGGGGCTCAAGTGGGGGGGGGGGCGATGGCTTGAGGCCGACGACGAGGACGGCGGCTCGGGGGGGCACGCGCGCGGCGAAGGGGAGCAGAGCGCGTCGGCGAGGGCTCGGGGGCGGCAACGGCGACGACGACGGCGGGGCAGGGTCGCGACGACGACATGATCAGCACCAAGACTCCATGGGTGTTAGATTCATTACTATGTAATCTAGATTATTGACTCTAGTGCAAGTGGGAGACTGAAGGAAATATGCCCTAGAGGCAATAATAAAGTTGTTATTTTATATTTCCTTATTCATGATAAAGGTTTATTATTCATGCTAGAATTATATTGATCGGAAACTTAAATACATGTGTGAATACAGAAACAAATACTGTGTCCCTAGTAAGCCTTTACTAGACTAGCTCGTTGATCAAAGATGGTTAAGGTTTCCTAAGAATAGACATGTGTTGTCATTTGACGGGATCACATCATTAGGAGAATGATGTGATGGACAAGACCCATCCGTTAGCTTAGCATATTGATCGTTCAATTTATTGCTATTGCTTTCTTCATGTCAAATACATATTCCTTCGACTATGAGATTATGCAACTCCCGGATACCGGAGGAATACCTTGTGTGCTATCAAACATCACAACGTAACTGGGTGATCATAAAGATTCTCTACAGGTATCTCCGAAGGTGTTTGTTGAGTTGGCATAGATCGAGATTAGGATTTGTCACTCCGAGTATTGGAGAGGTATCTCTGGGCCCTCTCGGTAATACACATCATAAGAAGCCTTGCAAAGCAAAGTGACTAATGAGTTAGTTATAGGATGATGTATTACGGAACGAGTAAAGAGACTTGCCGGTAACGAGATTGAACTAGGTATGAAGATACCGACGATCGAATCTCGGGCAAGTAACATACCGATGGACAAAGGGAATTATGTATGTTGTCATAACGTTCGACCGATAAAGATCTTCGTAGAATATGTAGGAGCCGATATGGGCATCCAGGTTCCGCTATTGGTTATTGACTGGAGAGGTGTCTCGGTCATGTCTACATAGTTCTCGAACCCGTAGGGTCCGTACGCTTAACGTTCGTTGACGATATAGTATTATATGAGTTATGTATGTTGGTGACCGAATGTTGTTCGGAGTCTCGGATGAGATCACGAACATGACGAGGAGCTCCGGGATGGTTCGGAGGTAATGATTGATATATGGGACAATAGTGTTTGGTCTGCGGAAGAGTTCTGAAATTCACCAGAAGGGGTTTCGGATGTTTCCCGAAATGATCTGGTGCGAGAACACTTTATTTCGTCCAAGGGATAAAGCCCATGAGGTTTTTGGAAAGTGCAAAAGGAAGTTTTGCGGAGACCAGAGGCCAGATGCCAGGGTCCCTGGCGTCTGGGCCCAGACGCTGGGAACCCTGGCATCTGGCCCTGGAGTCCGAGAAGGACTCTTGCCTTTCGGGCAAAACCGACTTTGAGGAGGCTTTTACTCCAAGTTGCGACCCCAGGGATCAACATATAAATAGAGGGGTAGGGCTAGCACCTGAAACATATCAAGATTCACCAAGCCGTGTGCCGGCAACCTCGTCCTCTCTAGTTTATCCTCCTTCTAGTTTCTGTAGTGCTTGGCGAAGCCCTGCGGAGATTGTTCTTCACCTCCAACCGTCACCACGCCGTCGTGCTGCCAGAACTCATCTACTACTTCGCCCGTCTTGCTGGATCAAGAAGGCGAGGACATCATCGAGCTGAACGTGTGCTGAACGCGACAGTGCCGTACGTTCGGTACTTGATCGGGACGGATCATGAAGGTGTACGACTACATCAACCGCGTTGATAAACACTTCCGCTTAGCGATCTTCAAGGGTATGAAGATGCTCTCTCCCTCTTGTAGCTATGCATCTCCATGGATAGATCTTGCGTGTGCGTAGATTTTTTTTTTGTTTTCCATGCAACGTTTCGCAACACTTCCTTGGTGCACGAATTCTCCAGACCGTGAGCAAGGCTTACATCGAGTTTTCAACATCATTTTCTTGTCTTGAAAAGCAACTCGATTCTGAGCTTGCATTTTGTCTGTTGTTCACATAACTTTCCACTTCTTCATTCCCTTGCTTGATGCCGTCGCTGTTCGATTGCATCCTCTTGAAACCTCCCGACAAAATGTGTTTTGATCATCGTCAGAATTTTGACTTCTTCCGAAATGTGAATTGAATTCATGATGATAAATATCATCCTTGCCCCACGGTGATTTGTGTTGTCATCGACAACATCCATGCATTCCTTTCACCACAGACTTGGTCATGTTTTGATTATACCTTGAGTTTCTTGATATTCCTGGACTTGTTCCTCGAGTGTTTCTTGTGATCTTCGGAACCAACCCTTACTTGAAACACCATATCATTGCTACCTCGAAGCATGACTGTGGTACCCCAATTCGACCTTATGACAGAGAAAGTTATGAAAGAAGCACATGACACACCTTTGTCTATTCATCCAGGATGTACAAAGATGTATCTAGACATTCGTCAGAAATACTGATGGTCTAAGATGAAGCAAGACATTGCTCGATATATTGAGGAATGTGATGTTTGCCGTCGCGTCAAAGCAGAACATCAGAAACCTGCTGGACTTCTGCAACCGCTTCCTATTCCTGAATGGAAATGGGATAAGGTTCAAATGGATTTCATCACTGGCCTCCCCAAATCACAAGGGGTCACGATGCTATTTTTGTCGTCATCGACCAATTCTCCGAAGTTGCACACTTTCTGCCAGTCAAGGAGACAATCTCTGCTAGTCAGTTAGCGAACTTGTATATCTCCAGAATTGTGACACTCCACAGCATTCCGAAGGAGATCAGTTCAGACCAGGGCAGCATTTTCACCTCGAAGTTCTGGGATAGTTTCCATGAGGCTATGGGAACTCATATAGCCTGGAGCACAACTTATCACCCCTAGTCCCAAGGTCAAGTTGAACGAGTTAACCAAGTGCTTGAAGATATGTTGCGTGCTTGTGTCATCTCATTTGGTAAGAAGTTGGAAGAATCTCTCCCGTATGCTGAATTCTCATACAAGAACAGCTATCAAGCTAGCTTGAAGATGGCACCCTTTGAGGTATTATATGGGCATGCCGAACCCTCTGAATTGGTCAGAAACTAGGGAACGGCCGCTCATCGGTCCGGATATTATCCAACAAGCTGAAGAGCAAGTCTGTATTGTCCAAGAAAATCTCAAGGTGGCCCAGTCCCACCAGAAGAGCAACTATGACCGTAAACACTGGGGATCTACCTATCAACCTGGTGAACATGCTTATCTGCGTGTCACTCCTATGAGGGGCACTCATCGTTTTGGTGTTAAGGGCAAGTTAGCTCCTCGCTACATTTGTCCTTTTCGCATTCTCGCCAGATGTGGATATGTATCACAATTTCGTCGTTGCTTCAAGGATCCGCACCGTGCAGTGGATCATGATATGCTCGAAGTGCAACAAGATGATCTCTCTTACAAAGAGCATCCGATCCGCATTCTTGATCATGCTGAAAATTGAACCCTCCAGAAAGTTACCAAGTGCCTTAAAGTGCAGTGGTCAAATCATACTGAAGATGAAGCCACTTGAGACCGCGAGGATCATCTTCATGAACAATACCCCAATCTTTTCCCTTCTACCACTAGTAGAAAACCGACCTTACGTTTGGATCATTAGTCCCAGTTTGATTATGGCCCGGGACTAATGTGACCATTAGTCCCGGTTCCAATGGCTAGGAGCAGTCGGGGGCACGGGCATCATTAGTCCTGGTTCATTTTGTACCTCTAGTCCCGGTTTGTGATACAAACCGGGACTAAAGGGGTGCTAGCAGGATGGCGTCAGGCTGAGGCCCCCACGAGCCCATTTAGTCCCGGTTTGTATCACAAACCGGGACTAGAGGTATACCTTTAGTCCCGGTTTGTATAACCAACCGGGACTGAAGATGCCCCTATATAAACCCTTCGTCCACCCCGAGCCCATTCTCTCTGTTTTCCCGTTTCCTCTCCTCTGTTCTTCCCCTTGCTCGAGCTCATCCTCCATTTTTGCCAAGATTTGTCAAGATTTGAAGGCACCCCATCCATACAAGTGTTCACAAAGGTTAGCAACTTTGTCCTTTCATCTCTCATTGCAAGATTAGCTCGTGCAATGCTCTATAAGTATAGTGATTTGTGGGTTTTAGTTTGGGAGTAATTATATGTGGGATTTTATTTGATTTATATGCAATTTGAGCTCAAATTAACTTCTTAGTTTGCATATGTAGGTGTGGTTTACTTAGTGCCTTCCCATCCCCGTCCTAACCACCGTCGATCACCCGCACCGTCCCGTCGCCGGCACCACCTTGGTGAGCCTCTTGTTCTTATCCTTTAAAAAAAAAAATCATGTTTGTATGATTTAGATAGTTACTTGTATAATTTTCTTACCTGTATGGTTGTTTGTTATACACAGTGGCATGGTTTTGATATCCGTCCCCGTCGGCCCTCGTCCAGTTTATGATTCGGATGTGGTATATATATTCTCTTTTATAACTATTTGTTGCATTTCGTGTTTATGACAATTATGCCCATCAAGTTGACATAGATATTTTTATCTAGGAGGTATGTGAACCGGAAATTGCAACTGACCCTCTTGTCGAGAAGTTAAATTTAGTTGAAAAAGAAAATGAGTATTTGAAAGAAAAAATTGAAAATAATTGAAGAAGAGAAGATGAAATTGGAGTTGTATGTTGCCGATGTCGTCAATGATCACAAGATCAAGATGGATGCAATGCGCTTGAAGATTAGAAAGATTAGAAAATATGCCGTTAATAAAGAGGCTTCGTATTACTATGCTGTTGGATAAATTGTTACCTTAGTTGCGATCTTGATCACATTTGTTGTTGCATTTAAATGCTTTAGCTAGAGAGTTTGTATGTTGTTTTATGAGAATAAGTGTGTATGAACTTGTATTAATTTGGTCTTTTCAGTGTTGTGTAATGAAGATGAGCCAGCAGTGGATGTACGATGACCGACGCTCTCCCCAGTTCATTGATGGCGTGCGTACTTTTCTGCTTACGGCTGAGGCAAACAAGCGGCCGGATGGTTTTATGTGTTGTCCATGTGGTGTCTGTAAGAATGATAACAATTACTCTAACTCAAGAACCATTCACGTCCACCTGTTTACGTCCAGTTTCATGTCCAGCTATAACTGTTGGACCAAGCACGAAGAAAGAGGGGTTCTAATGGAAGAGAATGAAGAAGAGGATGATGATAGCTATCCTGGCCATGGGTTCCCCAAATACGATGTTACTACAATGGGGGAAGAAGCTGAAGAAGAGGCATCAGATGAGCCCGCTGATGATCTTGGTGGGGCCATTGCTGATGCAAAGAGAAACTACGCAAGTGAAATGGAGAAGTTGAAGTTGCAGCGCATGTTAGAGGATCATAAGAAATTGTTGTACCCAAATTGCGAAGACGACAAGAAAAAGCTGGGTACCACACTGGAATTGCTGCAATGGAAGGCAGAGAATGGTGTATCTGACAAGGGATTTGAAAAGTTGTTGATAATGTTAAAAAAGATGCTTCCAAAGGACAACGAATTGCCCGACAGTACGTACGAAGCAAAGAAGGCTGTCTGCCCTCTAGGATTAGAGGCGCAGAAGATACATGCATGCCCTAATGACTACATCTTGTACCGCGGTGAGGAGTACGAGAATTTGAATGCATGCCCGGTATGTGGTGCATTGCGCTATAAGATCAGCCGCGAGGACCCTGGTGATGTTGAGGGCGAGCGCCCCAGGAAGAGGATTCCTGCCAAGGTGATGTGGTATGCTCCTATAATACCACGGTTGAAACGTTTGTTCCAAAACAAAGAGCATGCCAAGTTGATGCGATGGCACAAAAAAGACCATAAGAAATACAGGAAGTTGAGAGTACCCGCTGACGGGTCGCAGTGGAGAAAAATCGAGAGAAAGTGGGGGGACTTTGCAGATGACACAAGGAACGTATGGTTTGGTTTAAGTGCAGATGGCATTAATCCTTTTGGGGAGCAGAGCAGCAATTATAGCACCTGGCCTGTGACTCTATGTATCTATAACCTTCCTCCTTGGTTGTGCATGAAGCGGAAGTTCATTATGATGCCAGTGCTCATCCAAGGCCCCAAGCAACCCGGTAACGACATTGATGTGTACCTAAGGCCATTAGTTGAAGAACTTTTACAGCTATGGGGCAAAAAAGGTGTACATTTGTGCGATGAGCACAAACAGCAGGAATTTGACCTACGAGCATTGCTGTTTGTAACCATCAATGATTGGCTTGCTCTTAGTAACCTTTCAGTACAGACAAACAAGGGATACCACGCATGCACGCATTGTTTAGATGATACCGAAAGTATATATTTGGATAAAGGTAAGAAGAATGTGTACCTGGGACATCGTCGATTTCTTCCGATCAAGCATCTCTTAAGAAAGAAAGGCAAGCATTTCAAAGGTGAGGTAGATCACCGAAAGAAGCTTCACCACCGTACTGCTGATGATATACTTGATATGGTTAAGGATTTAAAAGTAATCTTTGGAAAGGGTCCTGGCATACAATCTGTTCCGAATGACGATGACGGACACGCACCCATGTGGAAGAAGAAATCTATATTTTGGGACCTACCCTATTGGAAAGACCTAGAGGTCCGCTCTGCAATCGATGTGATGCAGGTGACAAAGAATCTTTGCGTGAACCTGCTAGGCTTCTTGGGCATGTATGGGAAGACAAAAGATACACCGGAGGCACGGGAGGACCAGCAACGTATGCACGAAAAAGAGGGCATGCATCCAAAGTAGTATCAAGGTCCTGCCAACTACGCTCTTACCAAAGAAGAGAAGAAAATCTTCTTTGAATGCCTGCTCAGTATGAATGTCCCGTCTGGCTTCTCGTCGAATATAAAGCGAATAATAAATATGGCAGAGAAAAAGTTCCAGAACCTAAGGTCTCATGACTGCCACTTGATTATGACGCAATTGATTCCGGTTGCATTGAGGGGGCTTCTACCGGACAATGTTCGATTAGCCATTGTGAAGCTGTGTGCATTCCTCAATGCAATCTCTCAGAAGGTAATTGATCCAGAAATATTACCAAGGTTACAGAATGATTTAGTGCAATGTCTTGTCAGTTTCGAGTTGTTGTTCCGACCATCCTTCTTCAATATCATGACGCACGTCCTAGTTCACCTAGTCGACGAGATTGCCATTCTGGATCCTGTATTTCTACACAATATGTTTCCCTTTGAGAGGTTCATGGGAGTCTTAAAGAAATATGTTCATAACCGTGCTAGGCCAGAAGGAAGCATCTCCAAGGGCCAAGAAACAGAGGAGGTCATTGAGTTTTGTGTTGATTTTATTCCTGACCTTAAGTTTGTCATGTATTTGCAAAATCAAGTGAACAAGAATTACAAAAATCATAATCAAGCATTTAAAAAATGTTAAATTTTCATAGAAACATTTTTGGTGTCGACGATGCCCAGCCCGCATCCTCGTCGTTGACTTGGTGCCGACAACCTGCTTGAGAGGCGCCATGTCCGGGACTGGGCTCCACCGGGCTGGCACTGGGAGGTGCTACCTTCCGGGGCGCGCAGCTTGGTGAGGAACCGGGCTCCCGTCGTTGACCCGGAGCTTCTTTGGTGGCGGTTCCGTGTGCCACTTTCAGTGCGGAGGCAGCCAGCCCCCGAGGAGGTGGTACGTCGCCGTGTCAGGGAGGAGGACGAGCATGTCCATCGCTACATGTTTGCGTTGGACGTCAGGTTCTCCAATACCTGGCAGGTTCTTCAGGGATCTCACCCGAGCTATGATCCTGTGATGGTTCCTTCTCTTTGGGTGTCGACCGCCCGCGCCTCAGGAACCGCGAGTGAACTAGATTATTCGATAATATTTGATATGTATTAGCTAGTGATGTTATATGATAATATTCGAGATGTATTAGTGATAATACTCGAGATGTATTTGAGATTATATTCGATAATATTCGATGATGCATTAACTGGATTATTCAAGATGTATTAGTGACAATATTCAAGATGTATTCGAGATTATATTCGATGATGCATGTATTAGTGATATTATTCAAGATGCATTCCAATTTGAATACTAAATTGTTTTATCTTTCTTCAGGATTAGTTAAGCTATGGACGCTAGCGGCAGAGACGACCATGATCAAAATGAGATCATGTTCGACATGATCCGAAACCCAGCTGAGGGTGAACCTGAATTAGAAGATGACAACTCAGAATATCTGAACAATTCCTGTGAGGGAATATTTCAGGAAGAACAAACAGACGAAGGCCACACAAACAATGATGGCGAAGGAAATGATCATCAATTAACAAAGACCGGCGAGGTATATATAAGGCCTCTAGTGATCATTACATGTATTAATTGATTTGTATATATATATGTTACCGAATCAATCTTTCTTCTTTTAGCCCTCCGGATCAAGCAAATCTTCTACAAGCAGGGCAGTACGAGGCCCGACCAAAAGGTTGCAGCCTGGCATAAAGTACAACATCGATGAGATCAAACCATGTGGCGAACCACTTGCTCCTATAAAGAATGCAGACAATTTTACTCGTCAGTGTGGAGTTATTGTCAGGGACCAAATCCTGATCTCCGTTCAAGAATGGAATAAGCCAAAGGGAGATCGAGGAGTTAGTTTTGTCTTCGAAAGACAAAAAGATCTGCTTCGGGAATCACTCATGTCACGTTTCACCCTACAAGACCATTTGACAGATGCAGAACGGGACAAAGTCAAGAAGAGTGCTCTTAAGAAGATGTCCTCACTATTCTGCAACCACAAGAAAAGATTATGGGCCGGCTACGAAGCAGGAGGAAAGCAGACTCCAGAATTCACTGGAGGACTGGTGAAGGCAAAAGATCACTTGGACTCTTTTCTGAAGTTCAAGGAATCGGAAGCAGCTAAGGAACGGTCGAGGAAAAACAAGATTAATGCTACGAAAAAAAAGTTTCACCATGTTCTGGCGCCAGGTGGCTACCAGATCGACCGGCCTAAGTGGGATGAATCTGAGGAACAGATGATTGCTGCAGGGGTCACTCCGAAAAATTGGGTTGGCCCGACAGGTGCAGGACTTGGTTTTATGCGCATGAGGGAAAGTTGGACCCAAAGACAGGGGAGATTATGGAGCGGGCAAGTCATAAAGAAGCCTCCGATGCTTTACTTGTTGCAATAGAAGAGGCTCGAACGGGGGCGTTCAAGCCTGAGAGAGAGAACGACGAGCTTACACGCGCCCTGAAGAATCCTGAACACCCGGGAAGAACACTAGGCAAAGGCGTTGTTCCATGGGTTGAGGGGTTTGCGGAGTGGAACCCCACTTACAGAAGCCGTGCAAGAAAGCGGAAGCAGGAGGAGGAGCAGAAGAAGCAGGAAGCAAACCGCCTTCAACAGGTCGAATCAAAGCACGCGGAGTTGGAACGCGCTTTCATGCAGCAACAGGAGGATATCGACACACTTCGCCAGGAAAGACAGCGGCAGTAGCAAGTAGATCCAGCATTGGATAGCATCGTCCCATCTAGGATGAAAAGCAGCGTGGGTTCCACGGGGGTCCCGACCGATGATGCACTACTGGCTAGATACCCCATGGATGATATCGAAGATACGACACCTTGTGAGCTGCATATGAAACTCAAGAACATATACATGAAGGTGGCAATCGGCTATGCTTTACCAAATCCCCCTGAAGCAACCTTCCATGGCAATCCGATTCCAGTTGGCTATGCTCGCGTCGGGGTGGATGAAGTGATGTCGGGAAATGACACACTAGAGCTTGACATTCCTGGAGGTCAAGAGGAGCACACACTGGGAGACGCCATACGTGCTATCATTCTATGGAGAAAGGATTGCATCGTCTTTCCAAGGCCACCGACTCCTCCTCCAAGTCCGCCGCGTCAGCACCGACTCCTCCTCCAAGTCCGCCGCGTCAGCCGTCTACTCCTCCAAGTCCGTCGCGTTAGCCGACTCCACCCCACCCGAGATGGAGCGCGGTGCTAGTCCGCCACCGCGTCAGCCGACTCCACCCCACCCTGAGACGGAGCCCATTAGCGCGAGTCCGCCATATCGATCTCGGGCGCGTCAGCCTTCTCCAAAGCGGAAGAGAGCACCAAGGAAGAAAGCCTCTCCTCCTGCCAAAAAGAAGTTGGGTTACGACATGACCGTCGAGGAAACCAATGCCCAAGTTGATGCCAAAGTGAAGGCCAATTTTGCGAAGAAACCGCCCCCGCCGCCAAAGGAGAAAATACCTAAGAATGTCAGACAACACTTTGTGGATCTTGCTAAACCGGATGTGAAGAAAATCCAATCAAACTATGAACGCTCTATTAGCAAGTCATATCGTCCACAAAAAGATAAGCAGTCGAGCCTTACAGGTAGTGAGAAAAGCAGGAAAACTGTTCCCCAGCTGGGAGAACAGGCAGTGCAATCGATCCCCCCGCTCATTGTACAATCACAAGTGAGTACCGCCGATAAGCCGGCAATAACCGACGCTGCTAGGCAGATGGCTAGAGAGGACGGTGTCACTGTTGAACAACTCCTAGGCATCGAGGATCTCCCCATGATTCAAGAGGAGGAAGTAGCATGAAATATGTCCCCGGCCAACCTCTGGTCAGGCCTGAGGAGGTCCCACTTCTATGAACGAAAATGCGCAGATTGCATGACTGGTACCTGAGAGAAATAAAGAACGAGTGAGAGCCTCATGGTGAAAGTCAAGGCAGAGCATTACTTCCATGAAAAAAGATTTGTGGGTTGAGTTTCAAGAAATGTTTCAGTTATTCAATCAAGACGCACTCGACAAATCTCTCGTCAGTTGCTATTGTCTGTAAGTGATTTCTTTCTATAATTTAAGTCTCTAGTTGTGCTCGTTCATTGCTTGTAATTATCCTCACTATATTCTTTTCTGTGGTATTATGCAGAATGAAGATTTATGAAATGAAAAGAGATGGAGTCTATGGCATTGGGTTCATTGACCCAAATACCGTTAATGAAGGTGTGTGGAAAATCAGCGCAAAAGACACAGAGAGGAGCTTACTAGAGATTTTGAAGCGACTAAATACCCAACCAGAAATACTATTTCCTTACAACTTCGGGTGAGTGCTAGTTTCTTGTACTACAAATTCTATTTTGCTTACTAGATGTTAATAAGTGTAGTTGATGAGTTATGCACATGTCCGCTTATACAAACGTGTGCGCATGCAGTTTCCATTGTATCCTGCTAATCATTGAAGTTGACGAGGGAAAAGTTCAAGTACTGGACTCACTACTTAAAGAAACTAAAGAATACCACAACGTGAAGTTGATGCTCGACAGGTAATTTCAATCATGATCGCACTATGTCGGTCTCCTTTGTTCATTTCCTGATATCAACTAATTAATAACTCCTTTACTCATTTTCTTTGTCGGGCAGGGTTTGGCAAAAGTTCATCAAAGAGGTTATCGGCCCATGGAAACCAGAGCTGAAATGGTGGCGACCCAGGGTTATTAAGTAGTACTAGCTACGTCCGCGCACCTCTTTAGTTCTAGTTTCAATAACATTATCATGCTTGATTAATTATTATCTGATTGAATTCTATTCTCGTAAAGTGCATGAGGCAGGCATTGGGGAATAATTTATGTGCGTACTACGTTTACGAGAACATTCGCTTTATGATAGAAAGGAGAAAAATGCAAGAAATCTTTTGGTACATAAACACAATTGACAATTCTTTTTATCATGATCTAATATATATACACACAACTAATATATTCATATTGATCTCTTTCTTTAATAAAGATGCAACAGATGCGGGATCAGCTCCTACCAACGGACCGCATACGAGCACTTCAAGAGGAAATGGCGGGATTTTTTCTTGACCAGGTCATAGATCCTGAAGGAGAACACCATTTCCCCTAATGCCTGCATGTAATGATCTGCAAATTGTAGGAGAAATTGTGTATACCAAATTGTATATATATATATATATATATATGTGTATGCATGGTCGTACGAGAAATTCTATGATATATGATTGGTTCTACGAGAAATTCTATTTATATATGCATAACGTGTACAATATGTAGTAGCGTAAAATATGTTTGAAATGAAAAAGAATTAAATGTAAAACACAAAATTAAAAGGAAAAATAAACCATAAACCCCAAAACCTTTTAATGGTTGGTGTTACCAACCAGGACTAAAGGACGACCAGCCCCCGGCGCGCGCTCGTGCCACGTGGTGGGCCTTTAGTCCCGGGTGGTGCTCAACCGGGACTAATGGGTGGGGGCCTTTAGTCCTGACTTATTAGTCCCAGTTGGTGAACCAGGACTAAAGACCCTTACGAACCGGGACTAATGGCCGATTCTCCACTAGTGTACCTCTTAATTCTCTGGACAAGAATTTCTTTTAGAGGAGGAGAGTTGTAACACCTCCATGTATTAAGCTACAGTAATCCATCTTGATGATGCTAAGACACTTTGATTTGTAATGCCTGGTCACTTGGTCTCAAATCTCATTTCAAATTCCACCTCTGAATTCAATTCAAATTTAAGGTGAGAATTTAAATTCACAAACATGGTTGGAAAATAGTTCATCATTTAGCAAATATTCCAAAACAAATAATGATTAAGGAAAACAACATCATGTAGGAGATATGCCCTAGAGGCAATAATAAATGTTATTGATTATCTCCCTGTTCATAATTAGGTTGATGTTCCATGCTATAACTGCAATGATTCTGGAGTCTACAAATAAAACGAGGCTTGGAGGGAAACTCATGTGCACGTGTGGGATAATAAACGGTAAAATGTATTCCTAGTCAAGCCTCTATGACTGGCTCAAGTGTTGCATGATGGTTCTGTTTTCCTGATCATGGGCATGTCTATGCTAGCAACTTTGAGGGCACAATGTTAGGAGAACACTTGTGTTGAATCGACCCGATTGATGTTATGCTATGAGAATACGTTCGTCACAAGTTAATGGTTAATAACACAGAGATGGTTAACGTTTGCATGATTCCTTAGACCATGAGAGTATCGGTTTTCTTCATGCTTGGTTCATGAACTTTGGGGTTTGTTAAACGTCATCCGTAACTGGGTGGCTATTACGGCGGCTTACGGGTTCATGGAAAAGTATGTCAAGTAACTTGATAACTCAAGATTGGGATTTGCTCCTTCGACGATGGAGAGATATCTCTGGGCCCTCTCGGTGTTGCGGTATCCATCATCGTCTGGCCAGACACAATGTGATTTGATCACAGGGATGCCAGAACACGGGAACGAGAAAAGAGAACAATACCGGTAATGAGGTAACTAGCATAGTGGACAAGTTGTTGATCCACGGGAATGCCAACATGTCTCACCTCAGGTATTTGTAACATATCGCGAAGGAGGTTCACTTGAATATTCATTCGTGTGGGTATAGGGGTCAATATGGGTGTCCATGGCTCCGATGTTGATCATTGATCGGAAGGGGTTCCGGGTCATATCTATACTTCACCGAACCTATAGGGTCACACACTTAAGGGTCATCTATCTGCTGAATACTAGACAAGGAGTCCGAGAGAAAGTCACTTGAAAAGTTTCGGAGACAACGGAAAAGTTCCAGAGAGAACACCGAAAAAGTTTCGGTAAAACTGAAAAGTTGTTTCAGATAAAACCATTGATCCAAAAAGGTTTCGGCAAGCACCGGGAATGTTTTGGAGGTTGCCAGATTGGTCTGGTAATTTCTGGAGAAAAAACCGAAAAAATGTTTCGGAGCTGCCGGAATTGTTTCCCGGGTAAATGAAGATGGTTTTAAATTAAACCACCATACCGGAAATGTTCCGGAGCGCGTCCAGATAATTTTAGAGGGTGCCGGAAATGTTCTGGGACCTTTCAAATTTTTCAAAAGTAAAAGTCGCGGAAAACATCTTGTCCCAGCGTGAGGGGACAAGATCCCACGGATCGTGGGGGCCGTTTTGGGGGCGCCCCCCCTTGAGGGGGCAGCCCTTGTGGCTGGACAAAGATGTTGGGGGGGGGGGGCCCTTGGTGGGGGGAAGCCCCCACAAATGGTGGAAAGTGTTGGGATGAAGGTGGGGCCCCATGGGGGAACACCATGGACAAGGGAACATGTTTTCTCCATGTTTGGTGGGAACATGTTTTCCTTGTTTGGTGGGTGCATGTTTTGTGGGCTGAAATTTCAGTCCCCCCTCACTTGTTCCACCACTATATAAGGAGGTGGAGAGGATCTCTCCATCACCACTCCAACTCTCTCACACAAGCCATGCATGATCTGGCATTCTCTCTCCCGCCCACGAAATAGTTTCGTAGTGCCGAAAGGCTGTCTGGGTTCCGCTGGGAACTAGTTCTGGACGGCGAAGCCCTGCCGAATAGATGACACCGTATGTGTGCAACCCTGTAGAGAGGTCGTAGTTTCGTCATTTTGCCCGAGGGGCTGTTCGAGTGTCCTCTCGAAGGGCTGTCCGAGTAACCGTCCGAGTTTCGAGGGTCCTCCCGAAGGGCTGTCCGTGACACTGTCCGAGGGACTGTCCGACCGCCTCCCGAAGGGCTGTCTGAGGGGCAGATGAGGGAGTACATCCTCGCGGTTGGGAGGTTGCAAAATCCTAGCTGCGGGGATCTGCACCGCCGATTCTCACCGACTCTACTTCCGCTGCTCTACGAGTCGGTAACGAAAAAGATCAAACCTTGTATGCAGTCTCCATAGTGGTCTTGGGCTGGTGCGTAGGTCGGAATTTTTTTGTTTTCTACTGCGTTACCCTACACATCACTTGTTGCTTACATGGGCTCTATCAATTAAATTATTTCCAAAATAGCATTTTTAAATGCTTTTCTATTTCTGAAAAAATCCAAATTATTTTAAATATCTCCCAAACTTTTTGTGGCAGCACCTAATATTGCAATACAAATTATGGGCCAAGTTCCATATTTTATAAACCTCAATTGCTATTAAAAATAAATATAAAACAAAAGAAATAAATAAAGAATATAGAAAATAAAAATACAAAAGAAAAGGCACCGGCCACTGTGCACGGGGCCTAGTGCACAGTGCCTGGCCCACTAGCCCGGCCTTCTAACCCCCCTCCCATCGTCTCCCTCCTCCACCTGTCGATCCCGACCGGGCGGTCACCGTTGCCGCCGAGCCACCTCACCGCTCGCGACGCTACAGGGTCATATATTTCCGACTACTTTCGCTCGGGAACTCGGCAAAACTGTTACAACCGGAGTCTTTACCGAGTTCCTCAGGGATGAAACTCAGCATGCAGGTGAGTTTTTTTAAAGCAAAAATCTATGGCCAAAACATGTACCCCTCTGACTCTGGTCAGCTAGGATTGGGGTAGTGCAGTTCAATCCATAGTTAGATTCATGTCTGAAATTGGGCTCTCTCAGAGCTCAGGCAATTTGGGCCGTCAGATCTCCGTCTTGATGCGATTCGGACCGGGCGATCTGGCCTCCGGTTGTTCCTGGCCGTTGGATATAATTCTTAGATGGAGCAATGAGCAGTGGCATTCTTTTCTCACCTCGGGATATAGGGCCTATGTCTCTGATTTGTGGGGTCAGACAATAGTGGGCCACACATGTCAGCGGCTCTAAATGGAAGTGCATCCGGTGTAGTCCTTTTGCGGTGAAAAATGCGTGCCACCGCCAGTGATTTTGACTGCCCGCCGAGGGCACGAGTGGAATTTTTCATGGTCTGGTGTCATGTGGCTTCACCCGATTCGTTGCAACATCCCCAATTGTATGAGATGCTAGGGTTCTGTCTTTTTCCTCTCATCTCTCTCTCCCTCGTATCTCTCTCCCGCCCCTGCCGCCATCGCCATCGACTGCGGCATGCCCCTCGCGCTCCTCCCCGCCCCCCGTCACTCCTCCTTCTCCTCCATCGCCAGGAGGGACGTAGCCTGCCGCTTGTGCCGCTGCTCCTCCGTCCAGCCGTCGATGATGGGTGCCCCGGGGAGGAGCTCTCCGCGCGAAGATGTGCCGGTTCTCTCCAACCGTCGATGATGGGCGCCAGCCAGCACCTCCACCAACATGCGCCAGCCAGTGCCTCCCCTGCTAAGAGGTGGCGGTTCTGGTCAATGGCGGATGGAGGGAGAGGCCAGATCCGGTGTGTAACACCCCTGTGTAATAGCCACTGTGATCATCTGCTAATAATGACAAGTCACTTCATTTGCAGTGCCTATTCATGGTGGTTATTCAAATCAATTCAAATACTTCTCTGAAAATCAACTCCAATTCAAAAGTGCAAAATGAAGTTGCCCAAAACATGTTGGAAAAATGTTCACCTTTTTGCAAGTAATCTAAAACTATTTGCTGTTAAGGAACACAACATCACCATCCACCACAGGAGGGCCTAAGCATTTAAAACAGTACCTAAAACAGCCCTATTAAATCCATTTTCATTTTTGAGAAATACAAATGAATTCAATTCAGTCCCAAACTTTTTGTGGAAGTACCATATATTGCAATACACTTGTGTGAGCAACTTACACATTGTTGCAAATCCATTTGGAGGATCGAATAAATACAAAACCATCTCTGTAAAAAAACGTCGAAACGGCGACGACCACCGACGCCACCGATGCCACCGACGTGGGGAAGGATAAGGACGAGCCCCATCCATCTCCCCTGGTCCTCCTCGACCATTCTCCCCTCTCTCCACATGCTCGCACACTCTCTCTCCCTCTGCTCGCGGGTGCCCGAGCGCAACCGCGGCCACCCTCCGTCAACCTCGCGGCCACCGGCGCCGGCCTGACCTCTCGCGCTGTCCAGAAGAGTCGCCGGCGTCGGCCACGTCCTCTGGTGCCTTTCGCTGGAGCCGGGAACCCCTGCAGCTGCTGTTCGGCCTCGTCCCGCATCTCCAACTCCGGCGATCCCCTTCAACCCCGGCGAGGCTCGCTGCTGCTACTACTAAGCTTCCGCGGGCTTTACGTAGCCACTCGGTGAGCTCTCCCTCCCTTCGCTCCTCTCCTCGCGTCGTGAGCTTCTCCCGAGCTAGCTCACCACCACGCCGTGCTCTGTTCGCCACCGAGCTCGCCGTATCCGTCGTTCTCGACCACGGAAGCTCGCGCCAGTAGGATAGATCGGCGCGACGAACTCCTCTCGCTCGAATGCGACCAAAAACGCGCAAGAAAACGCCTCAGAACCCCGCGCCTGAGCTCGACCGAAACGCCTCACCGCTGGCCTCGACGCCGGTGATGTTCCGGCCACCCCCGCGTCCAACCGGTGGCAACGTTCGATGCGCAGGCTTGCTGGTTCTCGAACGCGACCGGCCGCGGTCCAAATGGACCCCCACAGGCGAATCCTGAGCCACTCCGGCGAACCTCCGCCGCGGGATTGGTCGCCGGCGTGCTTCCGGCGACGTCACCGACTTGGCACCGTCTAGGCCACTGACTGGTGGGACCAGGGGTCCCACTTTGACTAAGTTGACCTCGGTCAACGCTGACTGGACCGGCTAATCTCACTGACATGTGGGCCCCTCCAGTTAATTAGCCTAATTAACAAATTATTAAAATGAAAATAATTAGTTTAGAATAATATCTCACTGACATATGGGGCCCACACCCCTAATTAACCCATTTAGTTAGTTTATTTCACTGTTAAGCTAACAGAGACTGACATGTGGGTCCCACTGGACCCACAGGTCAGGTTTGACCCTGGTCAACCGAGCAGTTGACTGCTGATGTCATCACTGCATCATGCTGATGTCATAATTGTTTTCTGCTGATTTAATTTAATTCCAGAAATTCCAGAAATTGTTATAATCTTTGAAAATTCGTAGAAAATCATCCATAACTCGGATCGAAAAACCTTATATATGAAAGTTGCTCAGAACGACGAGACGAAGCTGATCGTGCTGTCTGTTTCCGTGTCGGGACCCTCTACAGAAGTGAACCCACAACTTTGATGCCGTTTCCTGTAGATGAATAGTGTATAACCACCGGATAATAAATCCCGCATTAATCCTAAAATAACTAAAACGACCTAGAAGCATCTTTAGGCAACCCTGCACTGCATCCTAGGCATAGCATGTTCTGTGTTGCATTATTGCTGTGTATTTATTTGATTCCTCCCCCTCTTTTCTCTCGTTAGACCCCGACACTGAGGTAGTCCCCGAGGCAGACACAGCTCCGGAGGTCGACTATGCACCTGACGATCAGACCCTTGCCGCAGAGCTTCCAGGCAAGCACCCCCCTTTTGAGCATATCGATATCGCCTATTCTCTTTTCTCTTATGCTTGCATTAGAAGTTACTGCTGCTGCTGTTATCCTATTTTTGCTGCATAGCCTGTTTATTGTAACCTGCTATTGTTACCTACCTGCTTATCCTAAACTGTTTAGTATAGGTTGGGTAGAGACCCATCAGAGAACCCACTTATCCCGACTGCCCCGCTGGATTAACAGAAGACACGATCAACGGGATCGAAGACCAGGCCCCGGCACCGCACATCACTTCTCCCTTAGTTGCTCGACACTACTGGGTTACTATCGAGTGCCGAGGGTGATACCTCATCAGCACTTCTGATGATAACCTTGTAGGTTAGTTAGTCGGTCGTGGTCAGCGAGGGTGATTCCTCCTACACCACCCCCGATAACGACACCGTCGTGCAACTCCTCAAGAGTGGACCTCGAGGGTGATCCCTCCTTCGTTCACCTTGACGATAACATCAGGTGGAATTCCTTCGAGGGTGATTCCTCACGGTTCCCCTTGGTGTTAGACACACGGTTACTATGGTTACTATGACTTTACACTGAACCATGTTACTAAAGACGGGTCGGCCCTGAGGGGTACCCGCGCGAGCATATTTGCGAAGTGATGTGGAGACGGGTTGACCTGGAGGGTGCCCGAGAGATGAATACGAGGCGTGGCCGGGCATTCTTAGCCCTTGCCGCAAGTCCTCGAGACGGCGCGACGGGGTCACATCTTTCGTGAGTCTCTGCTCGTTACCGCACTACCAACACACTAACGGTTTGGATATTTGATTCGAGGGGACTCTGACCTGATAGCACTAACCATCACGTGGGCATAGTATGGGCGTTTTGCATCGTATACATCAGCCGAAGCTTAATTGACGTCAGTAAGGAGCGGCGCACGCCGAGTTGGACTGGGAACGCTACCGCACTTGTATAAGGGGTTGCTAGGTCTGCTCTCGGTGGCCCCGTAACATGCAGGAGTTCCCGAGGCGATGGCCCAAGACCCCTGGTGGCATAGGTTTAGTCCGGCGTGCTGACCTCTCTTTTAAGCCTAGGTCGGGTTGCGGCGTGTCGCTTGGCCGTTGCCGGGCATGACCCAGAAAAGTGTGTCCGGCCGGAGTTAAGCAAGCATGGTGGGTAAGTTGGTGCACCCCTGCAGGGAAGAACTAATCTATCGATAGCCTGTCCTACGGTAACGGACACTCAGAGTTGTATCCCGATCGGTACAACTAGAACTGGTGACTTGAGATGATAACTGAATAGTATGGCTCTGGGATTGCTTTCTCGCAGGGAGTCGAGGAAGAATCTCTGGGCGAGGTTGATGACACTACTGTTACTTTACATTATGTTATTCCGCACTCTTCTAATGCTGCAAGACTGATGAAGATGCTGAAGATGCTAGTCTTTGATAGGACTAGCTTTCCCTCTATTCTGGCAGTTCTACAGCCCAGTCCACATATACAGCCTTTCTTTGATAATGTTGCATATGTAGTGTAGATCCTTGCTTGCTGAGTACTTCGGATGAGTACTCACGTTTGCTTTGGTTTCTTTTTTTCCCCATATCCCTTTGTCGCAACCAGATGACGGAGCCCCTGAGCCAGTTGCCCCCGCCGACAGCTACTACTACTACTACCCTCCCGGCGAGTACTACTACGAGGAGCCGTCCGACGACCAGGAGTAGGTTCGGAGGGTCCTAGGCAGGAGGCCTACGCCTTTCGATCATAGTGTTTTATTTTACTCCGCCTTCTTAAAGGCCTATCTGAAACTTTGTTATATCTGTACCCAGATATCTGATGCTTCCGCTGACACTTGTATGCCATCGAGCTATGTATTCGAGCCCTCGAGGCCCTGGCTTGTAATATAAAGCTTGTATGACTTTATTTATGTTTTAGAGTTGTGTTGTGATATCTTCAAGTGAGTCCCTAGGCTTGATTGTGTGCATTTGCGTGTATGGTTAGTGCACGATTAAGCCGGGGTTGTCACACGGTGCTCTTCTCTCATGACCTTTTTCCACGAGGGCTTGCCCTCCTGCATCCTCTGTCCATGAACCAATACTCTCTCTCTCTCTCTCTCTCTCTCTCTCTCTTTCTCTCTCTCTCTCTCTCTCTCTCTCTCTCTAAGTTGGCTGCCAAGTCTGCTAGGATCTCCTCTGCTCCGAGCCGTACTCATCCATGGCAACAGCCGCTTCATGCTCCAGGTGCCACTGCACACAGGTAGCCTCTCCTTTCTTCTTCTTATCTCTATGTTAATCTGTGCTTTCTTTGGCTTAATTTGTGCTTGATTGCTTGCTACTTGCATTGAACATCAATGAATGTCACTATAATAGCAAGGAGTAGCAGCAGTAGGTCGGCTCGGTGCCAATTGCAAATTTCTTTATTGTTTTGTATTATTCAACCATGTATGTTTGTTTCTTTCAGATTGCCTTGGTGACTTCAAAATCCGCAGTGCCATATTTAGTCGCACTTTGTTTACATGATTGCTGCTACATTCAGTGTGTGTGATGTCAACCTCGATTGCCTTTTGTTATCGAGATCGGAATTGGCCTGAAGAATGAGGCAACGCTTGAAGTGGAACCTACACATGATCCCTGTCTCGCTTATATTTCAAGGTCGATTCTCTCCACATTGTATACCTCTCATAGGTTTTTTCCTGGCTTTTACTTTATGATGTGTGTGCTAATGTGTAGAGATTGAATGGAATCTTCTTGGACTATTTTTGGGTTCGGCACTAATAAATCATAAATCATGGTATGATTATACTTTTACAGTTTTACTTAATTTTCTATCTCCAGTGATATAGTGTGTTACTGTCTTTCAACTCTGTCTATTGTGTTGCCATGCGTTGCTTGCACATTTGCGACGCTTCTCCAACTACACATGTTTAAATCTTTGTTTTGGACAACTGAATATCAAGTTGAATATGGCCGGGTAATCATCCATGTCGTAGACTGCCTCTGTATGATATTTCTTTAACAAAGTGGTATTTTCCTGTGTGCTTATGGACTGATAAACGTACTGTGGTAACTACTTAAAGGATGTTCGTTCAAGTTGCTGATGTTGTATTCGACTATTCTTATAGATATAAAATCAGATTCTATTTGCAACAAGCTGGGTTTGAAGTATGCTTCTGTTCCAGTTGTTGAGCTGGAGGATCACCCGGATTTCTATGAAAATCTTCCGAGGTGCGAATGCTCTATTGATCATTTACATGTGTTGAAAATCTTTATATGAAGATCTTTCCCAAATTCTTGAGCTTACATAGCCTATATACATGTAACACTTGTGTAAGTTGAGGTACTCCTTCAGTAATCTACCAGAAACTGAAAGATAGGCATTTCTATTCAAAGAGGCTTTCTGAAACGGTTACAAACCCGTAATTCTTTCATGTCATATTTAGGACTTTCTATTTACCTGCAGTGTAGGACACTAGGCTTTTGAGTTTTGATGATGTGTAGGATTTTACTTTTCCCCTGATACTACAACAGAGGCATTCATTTTCTTCCCCATCTGCAACTCATTTGCATCTGTTGCCAATAAAATTTGCATTATACTATGACAGTCAGACTGGTAGTTAGGTACAATGGACTTGGCATTAGTGCAGTCCGAGAGCAAGTACTCTTAGATACTATAACAGTAATATATTTTGATCCTTATATATGGTTCAAAAGATATATTTGTATTAACAAATTCTTCAGTGATCAAAACTTAATTGTATGATTGCCTCTCAGTGCTTTCTCTTATGTGTTGATCCTATGAAATTCAAATTTTATCTAATCGCCCGATTGTTTCTTTTTCGCTGTTCTGCCACAGTACAGGATTCAGGGTATCCCTATAGCAGGTTTGCTTTGATGTTTATACTCATGTTAATTATTTTGATGTGTTTTTTTGAGTATGTTGAATCTCTGATTATCTGCATGGTATATCTGGCCATTCTACCTTTTCCTGCAGTACATGCCAATTCACTATTTTAACTCTGTTTTTTTAGTGCAGTACAACCTATATTATTTACTTATGTTATCTGGAAAAGCTGCAGCATGTGACACTTTTAGTTCAGTATACTGATACTGTCATAAAATGTGATGCTGAAACATACATATTTCCCATCAGGATCAAACATCTGATGGATCATCCATTTAGCATTTGTTCTTCTAACTTAATGTCCATTTAAATGTCATTATGATAGTGTACCAATAGGAGAAGTCTTCATTTAGTATTTCTTGCATGATGATATTGCTCTTTTAAATCGTGGATGTGAAGGATGATATCCCGGAGAAGAGTTGCATTGTCTCGAAGCTATTTTTCTACTCTCTCTCTCTCTCTCTCTCTCTGTGGCAGAGTTGGCTGCCAAGTACATGCCTTCCACCTCTGCCCACCCTGCGCCGAACTTATCCATGCCAACAACCGCCTCCATGCTCCAACTACCACAACAGACAGGTAGCCTCTCCTTCTTCTTTGTTCATAGGATTGCTGCTACTTTTTGAGCACATATGTTGGTCTCTTTCTGATGGCCTTGGTAACCTCAAAATCTGCAGTGTCGTATTTAATCGCACTTTGTTCATAGGATTGCTGCTACTTTTTGAGCACAATTTTTGATGGTTTTTGTTTCCCTTGTGCACAGGCTCACAATCTGGGCACACATATTTTCCTCAGGTATTTTTTTAATTGTTAGCATGCAATTCTTGGTAGGCCTAAGGTGACAAAACTCTGAGAAAGTGGAAGCTAGAATATTGTCTCTGGTCGTGTAGGTTTACATTTCCAGCTCATTGGCTAAATAAAATGATGTCCGGAGTTGTTTATCTATTGCTTGGAGAAATAGTTCTTGCTTCCCTTGATTTGAGAAATAGTTCTGTTGCGGCTCGAGAAGGGATAGTATGCTTGTGGCTTAGCTGCCTTTCTCTGTAGTGGATGGAGCTGGTGTTACAGTACGCACTTTAGCAAGGAAGAACACTATTTTATTTGTGTTTACACACTCGGTTGTGTGTTTTCACCAAAATGCTATATTGGCATAATCGTATTATCCATTAAAAAGGTCCTTGACAAGTCAATCGAATCAGTCTAGCTAACAGTATGCCTTAGTAGAGCTACTTGTGCCTAACCCATATGTTGCTTCCTGTACATACAACTATTGTTGTAAATTGTGACATGACCGAGCGCACATTGTGATATTCCTGTACATACAACTACTTGTGCCTAACCTATATGTTGCTTCCTGTACATATTATACATAGGACGGCTATGGCACAAGCCGCTTCGATGATGAAGACTTCCTCTATGAGGAGAATGCTTGATGCTTCGGCCACAGGAAGAAATCCAGGCCCTTTTGGTTTATTAGCAAGCTTTGCTCAAGTATCGTACTTTGCTTGAATGGCTCTATGGGAGTGTTCTAAATTGGTGCAGTGTGCACCTGTCCAGCCTTATTGAACGTTATTTGTAATCCGTACTATGAACCAGTGTTGTTCTATGAACCACTTGCTTCGGCGCTGTTAATGCCCAACTATGTATTATACCACTAGCTACCAAGCAATCTCAGTTAATATCTCTTCGACCATTCACCATTTGTAGGAATGCCTTGCTCTGAATATCATGTTGCATCAAAACTGCTGGATGTTCTCTCAGAGCTTAATTGCTTTGTATGAAAATCATGTTCTTAAAGCATTCTGTGTTAGCGTTGTCTCTGGTTTGTAATTGTGTTGCTTGCTCAGTGTTTCTCTCGCTGCCACTTTGGCCGCTTCTGCTATTCTTTAACACTAAGGGCGTGTTTGGTTGCAGTAGTGAACAGTAGCAGCATTGCATACACATCTCAACCCAGCCTGGCTCTGAAAAAACAGCCTCATATGCGACATCTGCAAGTTGTTTGGTTGCCTACATCTAGGGTCCCTGCATTAGGTAATATGCAAGTGCACTTTGTTTGGTTGCCTGCATTGGCCCAAGCGGCACATGAACACGGCGTTTGGTTGCATACGGCGTACATGGTGGGCTTACCTTGTACCCTAGTTGGTGAGCTTACCCACAATGATCACACCTAGCACACCAACGCCACAGCACAGCAATGGCGATGAACTGGGCGAAGATGAAGAAGTTCTTTAGCTTCAGCCCAAATTGACGATCCACCTTAGCACCTTCCACTTTGACACCTCCAACCTTGCCACTGTCAACACTGCTGCCTCCGTGCTTTCCCACCCAGTCGGAGTAAGCTTGTTCTGCTGCCTGCCTAGTTTTGAACCCTCTATGGCTGTTGTTGCTATACGATGCCACTTGTGCACTGGCTTCTTCCCATGAACTGTAAACCCCTGAAGCCTTACAGATGAACACGGCATACCACTTGCCCTAGCAATGCACAAGAGCAAGATTTGAAGCAGCAAATCAATGGAGCACATAAGTAGCAAGCAAAGTAGCACACAAACAACAATGGAGCACAAGAGAAGAAGTAAAGCATGCATGATCATACAGCATAGCAAGTTCTACTTAGCACTACCATGGTGTTATCCTACCACCACATCCAAAAGAGGGTGTCGTCCTACCACCGCAAGTTCACCATCATCGTGAGGGGTTAGTATGTACCACCTCACCAAAATATACAGACCATCAAATAGTTTTCCAGCCATAGCTACACAAAATGTACGTCGTCATCGTCGTCGACGCCGCCACCGCCATTGCCGTCGGGGATCATGCATGCTCACAGGCAGCACTACTCTAGTAGTAGTGCTTGCCCAGCCAGCTCCTGAGCCACAGCACCCTGTGAGCGTCTGCCATGGCAACGAACCCAACACCCTGGGACTTGTTGTCAAGCAGGTGGCTGAGAGCTGCCATGAGAGCCTCGTCGCTGAAGCCACCCAGGGTCATGACAGCGCCGTACAGGTCAGGGTGGACGTCGAGGGGCTTGCACTCCCTGATGGCTATTGCCACCTCCTTCACCGCCTCAGTCATGCTGCAAAAGACATTGATCTCCTCCTCCATCAGGCCTCCTCTCTTCCTCCTCCTATCATGGACGGGGTCAAAGGGCTTCTCGAAGGGCTTGTCAGGGCCATCAAGGACCTCGACGTCCGGGGTCCCAGGGAAGTCTGGCATGGGAGAACCAAGAGGCTCCCCCGAGCCCATGGCGTGCTTCCCAGTTGCCAGCCCGAAGGAGAAGATGTGCTGCATCTGGCTGTAGTTCTGTATGGGTGTGTTGAGGAACGCAACATCCCTTGGGTGGTCCTAAGAATGAAACACAAGTATTGTTAGTTGCGATTAGGAGTAGGCAATGGTGGACAGTATGAAAAGGAAGAGGGCTGTGAGCTAACCGCGACATGGCCGGCGTAGTGCTCTGCCTCCAGAACTATGGAGCAAGTGTTCTCATCCCATGAGGCGCCGCTAAGGTCTCTCAGCTTGGACACTTGGATCCATCGACCTCTCCACTTCCTCAGGTGGTTCTACACCTGGGTGGCGGACACCTCCTGCCCACAGAACTCGAACACCTGCTTCACAACGGTGTTCAAGTGCACCTCCTTGAAGCCCTTGTCAGTCCTAACTCCACTAGAGATGAGCTCACACATCTTGTTTAGCACGAACGTGGACATGAACGGCTGCTACTTCATGTTGTTCGACCTACCATCCTTCTTTGCCTTTGCTATTGCTACCTTGAGTGCAGCGGCAGCAGCAGGAGTTTGCTCAACGAGCACTACTAGCACATAGACAGAATCAGACGCGAACACCTCTGAATCAGGTGCCATCTCAGACATAGGCTGCGAGTCCTCGACAAACGATGGAGCAAACTGGCTGTCGGACAGGACAAGGGCCTGACTAAGATCTTGCGTCTGCGTGGTCATGTCCTACAATCGTAGCACGCATTGACAGTAAGCATAGCACACAACATACCGGACAATCCATGAAAGCAGCAGCATACATGTACATGGTTCATCACTATCATACCAAGCACATGCTTCATCACTATCATACTAAGCACATGGTTCATCGCTATCATACTAAGCATACCGGACAATCTATGAGCAGGAACATACATCTACAACAAACAGCATGCTACAAATGGACCACCAATAGCTACAAATCACAGATCTAAGCACGAATCAACACAAGCACAAGGTTCAACTTCAAACTCTACTACTAATCTAGCCTACCACATGCTTGAACATCTAACCCTACCACAAATTGCAACCGCAGCATAGCAATCAACCATATGAGCTCACAGATCAGAGCACTAATCAACCATGCATCTACATCAAACCCTAGCTGCAGCTCAGATCTAGCTAGATGGAACAGAGAGAAAGGGGGATTGAACTCACAGAGGCCATGGCTGCAGCTCGAGGACGAGGGGAGAATGGTCGTAGAAGATCACCGCCGGCCGGTGAAGGACCGCCAACGCCGTGAACCGCCGGCCGATGAAGACGCGCCGCTTACCTGCTCGTCGGTGCCGATGCGCGTCGGCGGGAAAGCTCGAAAGGGGGGAGAATGGTGGCGGGAGTTGGGGCGGTGAGGGAGGGGCTAAATAGGGGCGGACTCGGCGGGAGGTGAGCCGAAATCCTCCCACCGATTTTTCGGCGACGCGGGCGAGCTCGCGCCATCTCCCTGGTCGCACGAGGAGAGAAGCGCGTCGCCCTCCCCTGCGTCGCCCGAGCCAAGCTAGCAAGCTACTGCCGATTCGGGCGTTTCCCCTGGGCCTGGCCTGGAGGTGCTTTAAGTTTCGTGCCATGCGGGCCGCACAATAAACGCAGGCAACCAGACGGGCCACTTTCTTCCCTCGCGGGCCAGGCTGGGCCTGGCCTGGAGGTGCTTTAAGTTTCGTGCCATGCGGGCCGCACAGTAAACGCAGGCAACCAGACAGGCCACTTTCTTCCCGCGCGGGCCAGGCTGGGCCATATGCAGGCAACCAAACACGTCCTAAACTTTATGCCTTAATTGCATTTGAATAAGCTAAATTGGTTTGCTCTATCATGGGCATGTTAATTGTGCTGGCTAAACATGCTAAGCTTGCCGCCAAATTACAGTATGCCCGGCACACACGCTTAGGCACAATCGGTAGTACCCGGCACCGCGTGCCAAGGCGCGCTCCAGGTCTAGTATTCAGGTGATGCATGGTGGTTTCAGCTGCTTCTCTCCTACTCTTCCATCCTCTTGACCATCTTTAACTACCTCCTCCTCCTTAGGCCTTAACTAGAAGAATTGCCTCTATGAAAGTGATGCATGGTGGCTTCAGCGCTAGGATGGTATTTATTTTTTGGAAAGAGATACCGACAAGATATTTATATCCCGTACTTATTAATTAAGGAAAACAATAGTCGTTACAATGAAAAGACAATTGTACCATCGACCAGTGCTTCCTTTGGTTAGTCTGTGGATGATGATCTGCCCGGTGGGACTAGCCGGCAGCACCAGCAGCACATCTCCTCATCCTGCCATTTCTTTGGACCTTCAATTTCTTTTTCGATTTCTTGAAAGCAAGAATGGTGTTTAATAAGTTGTGATGTTTCCTCAGGTTTGCCGGATTTTATACATGTTAATTAGAACATGACTTGATATGTCCAGGCCATATTTGCATCCATGGCTGGATTATGAATTCCAGTGGGAAGCCAGCTTGACCGGGCTGGGAGAAACTCTCGCGCACATGAAATGGTTCGCCGATAGGCGATAGCCCACGCGCATGCACGCGGAAAAAGCTGCCAGGCGCGGGACACAGTGTGGCCACCACATGGTGTATGTAATGAACAAATACTATTCAAGATATTAAATGATCTCAGAATGCACACGCATGTCTCATCCGGCCGGTGGTAGTTGAAACTGCTGCTTTAATCTCTCACCAAGCGGTACGCTACTGGCCAAGATATTTGTTTTTTCCTTTGGAAGTGGCGGAAGCCTTCGTCGCTAAGGTAACGAAATCTACAATTAAATCGGCGTCCAAGTTGGGTACAACTAAGCGGATGAAAAAAACGCCGTATATATTTGGATCGTGACTTTTAAGTCATTCCCCGAACATTCCAGCATCATCCGCCACCACTCCCGACTTTTGGCTTGTCATGATCAGGCGAGCCAGCCCCCCTTCGCCCCGTCCTCCGACCCGCCCCCGTCCCCGCCCTAGTGCCATCTCCCCGGGAGGCGGTCGGGGCGGCGTGCCTCCTCTCCCCTCGTCCCTCCCTCCCGCTCCCCCTCCTCCCCCCCCCTCCCCGCGACGCCGGCGGGCGCCCCCGGATCTGGCCCGGGTTGTATCAGCGGTGGCGAGTCCTCCCGTACCCGCGTGTGATTCCCCTTCCCGGGGCAGGGAGCAGCGACGGTGAAGCTAGGCCGGTGGCAGTTCGGCAACCTGGTGCCGCTGGCCGGCGGCGAGCGTGGTGGTGGTGCTATCCCTTGGCGGCGGGGCGGACTGGTGGTGCTGGGTGGCTGGTGGCGCGCCCCCGGCCCAGATCTGAGCCCTTAGGGCCCCATATAGGTCCTAGCGGGCCGGCTCCGACGCGCGCGGTTATGATGCTTACTGTGCGGTGATGCGGAGGAGCATCCTGGACAGGGGGCGGCGACACCGACGGCTTGCCTTCTGCAGCTCGAAGGCGGGAGCTTTACGGGCATCTGAGGGCCCGGTCGGGCCTGTGGGCACATGGGCCTGGTATGCTCCTGCTATTGCGTCCGGTGTGGCAACCCGGCTCAGAGGAACCGGAACACCCCGTATTCCAGCCCAGAGATCGAAGTGAAGTCTTCTGGAATACGGCACTGCTTAGCATAGAACAAACCAGCTCTCTATTACAACACGAATACGATTGCAAGGTCTCCGATATTACAATGAATAACACCGGCACGACGACACTACGCCAACCACAATTGCTCTATGCAAACAGCATAACAACTCGAGGCAGCGGAACATCTACTGGCAGCGGAACAACGAACGACGATGATGGACTCCAATCCGCAGGCACTCTGGCTGGAACGTTTATTCTAGCTTGCAAACACAGGAACCACACCAAACAAGCAAGCAATCCAGGCACGACCTGCAAACTGGCATGACATGCCAGGTCAGTACATTGAATGTACTTGCAAGCTCACAATTAACCAAAAGCAATCAAGACAGACAACAGCATGGCAATTACAGGTTAAAGAAATCATGAACATGATGCTAACAGAACACGTGGCCTGCACATCTGAACATGATACAGCTAGAACAACCTTAGCATGGCATGAGCATATGAACATGATGATACTACATGCAACAAGTTAACATGATCATGCACCAACTTACTCTTATTCGGCGGTTACCTCGTAACCATCTCATGCATCAACTTACCAACTTCGGTATCCACGATACCACTGTGATCATCTCGCGATCACATAAAGATCAACCAACTTCGGTATCCACGATACCTTCGTGATCCTCTCTCGATCACAACCAATCTCTTTCTCATCATTGAACTGGGGTTATTATTAAGCATGTTATTATCATTGTTGGCTCATAGTGTGACCGACTACGAACTAGGCCCATATCCGCGGGCGCGGCTATCGATAGATTAAAACACACACTCTGCAGAGGTTAGCACACTGTAACCACACCACGGAACCCATGGCATCGCACTCCCATTCGGGTGGACCAACGGCATTCCGACAAAACCGATCTACTGCCCATGATACTCTCCCGGCCACTCTGACAAACTCCCCTTTGGGCTAAGTGCTGGGTGGCCCCGTGTCTACCAAAGATACCCAACGACCACCATCGTGGCAAAACATAAACAGTCCCAAACGGGGACAAGGTACCATAACAACAACAACGGGAACACAAGGCTTATGTCCGCCTACCTGATCAGGGTAGCGCGTGCCCATAACCTTCCCTCGTTGGAGGCACCGGCGAGAGGCATGACAATAGACCCAGTTAGGTCCTTCCCATAAAAGGCAAATGTGGTTGCACTGGTCAGCTCAATTCAGTGGCACCATGACTCAGCCAACAGTTGTTCAAGTTCATTATTATCCGGTTAAACTTGAATGCAAGAAGCTGAGCCATATAAAAATAACATGATGCAACTACAAAGCATGACATCAACATAAGCATGGAGGTGCAACATAGTCATCGAGCATAACCACAATGAATCATATATCTAAATGAGCATGACATAGTGACGAGCATAATCATAACACTACACAGGAGCATAGCATGACTACTAGCATCATGAATAAATACCATGGAAGAACATAGCAAGAACACTACCAAGTAAGCATGTAACCAACTAGATGCAAAGGAACATGCATAACCACGGTACTTGATAACAGACGGTAAACATGCATCAGAAAGAACACCACTGCTACCAGCATGTACTACTACTACCAAGCATGACATGAAAACAATACTAGCAAGTAGTACAAGATAACAAGATGCATCGGAACATAGCATGAAGGTGAACATGAAACTACGAGCATAACCGAAACAACGACAACAGTAGCAAACAAGCAGACAGGTAACGGGCAAACTTTTATTAAATATTCAAGTAGAAACCATGGCTACTGCATGGCTATCATGCAAGTGGCTGTTGTGGCTTGCCTGAGGGTGACGGAGACTCCAGGAAGAAGTGCGGTGAAGTCGCGGAACGAAACACCGGACGGTTCTCTCTCGGAGGGGGCTGATTAGAAGCAAGCGCAAAATGGTCATTTTCACTATGTGAACACCTAGTGAGAATGTTACCAACAAAAATATCTCGACGAGATAAAGAAGTGAGCGTTGGTTTCACCTCAATCGGAGTTACGGTTGCAGGGTTATGAGGTGATGAAGATCAGGGACCTATCTATGAATATTTTTATCACCAACGGGTCCCTAAGAGGAAAAACTGAAAGCGCCTTCGGGCCGAATACATTTTCTGTAAGGGAAAGCGCATTTAGAGCCACAGTAGAGGAAAATACGTTTTCCAAAAGAGAAAACGCATTCTAGCCAAAGAAGGAAAGGAATACGTTTTCATCAAAGGAAAACACATACACCAGAAACCGTTTCCACTTGCCACGTGGGATGACGCGCCTGGGCCACTGACACGTGGGGCCCAGGGGTAGGGGGAGGCGGTCAGGCGCACGTCGTCTTCCTCCTCCTCCCGCTCCTGTTCTCACGTGAAACAGAGAGGGAGCAGGGGAGGGAGGCAGCAAGGGGCCGGCCGGCTCCAGCCGTCTCTGGCCAAGCGGCGACCACCGGCGGGACCAGGGCAGTGAGGGGGTTCCATCCAGGGGGAGCATGGCCGCCGGGGAGGCGTGGGGAGGAGGGGAGGGGCGGCGCCATGGGGAGCACAGGGGCGGCGGTGCTGGTGGTGGTCTCGGTGTTGCGGCTATCTCCGGCGAGGGGCAAGTGGGTGGGGCGGCTCAACGGGACGAGGGGGAGCCGGTGGACGTGGTAGGAGGAGGAGAGGAGGCCTGTGGTGGCCGGAACCAAGCCAAGGCCGAGGCGGCCATGGAGGACAGAGGCGAACTCCGGCGAGATTGGGCACTTTCGGCGAGCAAAAGAGGCGGGGGAGGAGTGAGTGAGGTGCGGAAGGATCCGGGGGTGCTATATATAGCCGAGGACGAGGGTTCTAGAGCTCACGGGGGAGCTCGGGCTGTGCTCTAATGGAGGACAAAAGCTGGACGCGGCACGGGCACGGCGACGGCGACCACACCACAGCGATGCAGGTTGGTGCAATGACGTAGGTTGATGCAGTCGAGCACGGACTATCTCCTGGACATGATTTGGGGTCGAGACGACGAGGGAGACGACGGGAACAGTGGCCGGAACGAGCCAGAGCACGCAATTAGCAATGACGCAAGCGTGATCACCACGGGCACTAGTGCAAATGGCTTGTTTTGGCCGGAACGACCAAGTCTAGTAGATAGTCCTTGGTGCCCTTAGGTCCAATGAAGGAAGAAAAGATCCTGGGGGCAAAGAAGAGATTTGGAGGAGGAGCCAAAACATTTTGGCAGCAAGGTGTTTGATGTGAATTGTGAGAGCTAGAACAGTGCACTGACTCTAAGCTTTGGCCTATCTTGATCACAAGCTAAGGTAACTATGGTGGCCAAATATCAGACGAAATGGAGCTCTCTAGAGTGCACTTGCTGTAGAGAGGGCCCTACTGGTCAGATTTGGGAATTATGAAGCAGCACTCACTTAATTGCATGAAATGAGCTGAAAATGGTCATGGCCCAATGATTTTAAGATAGCATCTCTCTGGACAAAATTTTGGAAAAATTGCACGGGGAAAATGGCGTAATGGATTGAGCCAATCCTTGGTGGAGAGAGTTTATATGAATGGGAGAATGTCCTGGTAAAATTTCAGCTTAAATGAAGTAAGATAAAATATGGTTGCTTCACAAACGGAAAATCTGAGCAGAAACCAAGATTTGGAGCTGGGCTCACATAGATGAGTTACACGAGTTCTAATTTGGTGGGGAGTGATGATTTGATCATATTAAGGACCTTGCAAAATTTCAACTCATTTGGATATGCCTAGCTAGTACTTCCTTCACAATGACTTCCCTTAGACAGGAACTTTGAAAAATTGCTCAGGAATATTTCCTAGACAAATAGAGTTGAATTTTGGCATGGGGCAATGATATGGACAGGATAAGATGTCCAAAAAGTTTGGGGTCAATCAAGCAAACATAAATGACACTTCCTTCTCAAACCACCACTTAGGGCAGAATCAGAAAAGGAATATTTGTGAATTATCTTTGATGATGCCAAGGAAGGATTTTGACATATTTGTGGAAGATATGACCCAAACAATTTTGAGAATTATTTGGGAATTTTGGGAGTGACAGAAATATAGGTTGCTTCACAACCTAGGGTCTAAAGGATTATTCCTTTAACAGAAAAGGAATATTCCCTAGAAAAAGAATATTGGATTAGGTCAAGGATGAAAATGACATGATCTAGGGATGATGATGAGGATGACAAGCCACTATGAAACCTAGGAAGACATGATCTTCCCAAGTTTCAGAACCACATAGCCACAGAAAATCAAATCAAATCAAGAAATCCAAGAAAATCAAAGGAAAAAGAAAAGGGCAAAATCCAGGGTGTTACAAACCTTCCCCCCTTAAAGAAATCTCGTCCTCGAGATTTGGTTGCTCAGGGACAAATAAATCTTCTGACTTGAAGAAACCGTTTCCAACTCGGGTTTCTTTTATTCATTCTCATATAATGTTCCCAATGAATTGCATCTGACTGACTGCCTTGGTCTGGGGTGGTTTGCTTCACCGTATCTGACATACTGACTGGACTTACCTCATATGTTCCTCTTCATACTGACTCAAATTTTCTTTCATATTTGCTGGCTTAGCTGGGGTCTGAAAATTTATCATTACTGACATACGTGTCCTTCTCGATATTGATGCTTGCTGGAGATGTTCTTCTCATATCGACTACCGAGAATATTCAACGGAGTGGGGAACACATCTTCCCGTGGAACCAAGAATCTCTTCTATCCAAGCATCGGGTTCCTCGAATATATGCATGCCTTCTTTGTTCAAAACAGTGATGTGAATCATACCTGTTCTTCTAACGGATTCTGACATCTTGCAGGAGTTTCTGACTTAGCTTGACTGGCTTCACAGTCTTGAGTATCCAATATGTTCCAAAAGTTTGACTGTCGCTTGATGTGACTGATAGAAAAATGCACCATCTCCTGATGATAACATTTGCAGACTTGACTGGCGGTGATCTTGGGAAGGAATTCCATTCACGGCAGGCTATTCTTTAATCTATTCCCATATGTGAGAGATAACAATCCTCAAGGTATGTGCTCTCACACTGATTCTTCATTTTGCCGGTATACTCATGGGGATAATAGGTTGTGCGATACTTTAGCACAGTTGCTGAGGTCATCATATTGAGCTGTCCTTGAGTCGACTTCACATACTCGGGTATCCAATGCTGACAGTTCTGAGCATACTGTGGACTGAGCTAGTTGCCTTGCTATGAGGTCCTTACCACAATGGAGTAGACCTCTTAGGCGTATCCTCACTTGGTAATTGATATGAAATATCAGACTGTCTTGGGCATACATACCACATTTTTCACACAATAATCGGCATACCTGTATTGTCGGTCTTGCTCTTTCATTATTATGTTCTTCATCTGGATCTTTAACTGAAAGAGTGGGGCCTTATATATCCTTGATTATTTTTGTGACCCTGAGTGCTGCCATATGCAATATCTTGCAATCATACCCTGGTCTTGTTCATGTCTCCAGTCTCGGTATATACACCTGGTTCACGTGTGCTTATACAGATCTCAATACTGTTGTTGATTATACCAGACAGTGACCGGATTAATAACATCACCTTGCCGGATGTGCGGGGCTGATCTTGATAATCACTGTCAAGATAGTGTCTCAATGTTGTCTTTCTTCAGGACTTGTTGATTCTTGCGTTACCCACTGGTTTTCTGTCTCTTGAATAACCGATGAGGTTGTCGGATGCGTACTGTGAATTCTTCCTTGCGCGAGGGACTGGCATGAACTTGACATCATACTCACTGTATGAAGAAATATCCGATTCTCGAGGCATACATTTGTTCTGACTGATTCTTGTTTCTGACCCAACTGTTGCAGATCTGACACTTGGAGAAACACTGTCATATGCTAACAATTCATTGTTTAATATATTGTACCAGTGCCATACTGAAGAAGACTGGGCAGCTTGCATTGGAAACCACCGGGATATCATGCTGAGGAAGACTGGATGGCTTGTCCTCGAAGCTTTCGGCGGATATCTTGCTGAGGAAGACTGGGTACCGTACCTCATAAGCTTCCCCCCTTAAAGACTTGCTAGGGAAGACTCGGTACCTTATGCCAGAAGCTTCTTGTAGTATCTCATTGAGAAGACTGAATATCTTGCACGGGAATCCATTCATACCTTACTAATGCAGACTGGGGAATCTTGCCTTGTACGCTTTGGTGATAAATTGTGGAGAAGGACTGGACTGTTTTCCTTCGTGAACCAAATAATATATATATATTCTTGTCATTCTGGCTGCTGATTACTTGTATGACAAGAATTGTCTGACTGTCCTTGTTGAATTCATTGCATATTTGGACTGACTTCGGGGTATCGCATGTTTCAAATCTGACTCATGGCAGAATCAATCATCGGGTACGGACCATACCTCTGACTGGAAATGCATGTTGGACTTGGATCCAATTTTGTTCTCTTGCTGGTTTAATCGTTGCTGCAATAAGGATGTATCTCTGACGAGTTCTTGGTACTGAAAGTCTGAGCAGAATATAACTTGTATTCAGACCGGATGTCTGCAATACAATGCTGTCAGCTGAAAATCCCATTTGCTTTTAACTGAGTTCCTTGGTGTATATCTGTACTTCTCACGGCTTCTTCTGATCCAGTGTCGATTGATGAGAAATTTCCATAAGGGGGTAACACCGAAGATTCAAACCAAGAAGCACAAGAAAACGATCGATCGCAACAAAGCACACAACAAACAAGCTACAAAACTACTCCACACAGGCACACACAAGCATGATACTACAGCAAATGCACATGCACTACACGAAGGACTACACCCTACGCTTGAGAAAATGCTTGGGAACTGACGAAGAAGCTAAGGGAGTAGCGAGTAGAACTGCTGACTCCGAAACTCCGGATGGACGAGGCGGAGGGGTTGGAGAAGCTGGCGGATTCTGAGGTAGAGAAGCACCAAGCAATCTCCTGGCTCGAATTGCGTCTCGGACTAACTCGGAAATTAGAAGACACTCGGCCGTCATGTAACGGGACATGGCGAGGATAGCCGGGTCATCTTGAGGATTGTCAGACGGGAACTGGATCCGCTTAGGATTCTCAACGATGGTGGGATAATACTGATAAGCACGGTTCTCTTGCACCACGCTCTCTTCAGGACGAACACCGGTGATTCTTGCCATTGCGGCAACCTGAATGGCACGCTCGGGAGTAGCGCTGTAACCACCAGGGAAACTATAGGTGCGCTTACCAACATGAATCGGGGCTGACAGATGGACATGGGCAACATACTCCAGGATCATTCCTCCGGCAGAAAACTGGAATACTTGATAATGAGGTGGATCTCCGCGGGGATAAATGCTACGCTACATATCGCCAAGGAGAGCGGCAAAGCTGAGAGGTGCAGGAGTGGGATTGAACGCAATTGGAACAGCACTGGGAGCCCTGGGGATGGCATTGAGCTCGTGGAAGCTGACCACCATCTATGTACGAAACAGGGGTTAGGGGTAATCGAATAAGACTATATGCAGCAAACAAATGCAACAACCCAATGCAGCAAGCAAGGGCAACAACCAGACCCTATACTACCGTTTTCTAACGTTCCACCTGAATAGGACGCTCTACAGCCAGACCTGCTCTGATACCAAGCGCTATGGCACCCCAGCTCAGAGGAACCGGAACACCCCGTATTCTAGCCTAGAGATCGAAGTGAAGTCTTCTGGAATACGGCACTGCTTAGCATAGAACAAACTAGCTCTCTATTACAACACGAATATGATTACAAGGTCTCCGATATTACAATGAATAACACCGGCACGGCGACACTACGCCAACCACAGTTGCTCTATGCAAGCAGCATAACAACTCGAGGCAGCGGAATATCTACTAGCAGCGAAACAACGAACGACGATGATGGACTCCAATCCGCAGGGACTCTGGCTGGAACGTTTATCCTAGCTCGCAAACACAGGAACCACACCAAACAAGCAAGCAATCCAGGCACGACCTGCAAACTGGCACGACATGCCTGGTCAGTACATTGTATGTACCTGCAAGCTCACAATTAACCAAAAACAATCAAGACAGACAATAGCATGGCAATTACAGGTTAAAGAAATCATGAATATGATGCTAACAGAACACGTGGCCTACACATCTGAACATGATATAGCTAGAACAACCTTAGCACGGCATGAGCATATGAACATGATGATACTACATGCAACAAGTTAACATGATCATGCACCAACTTACTCTTATTCGGCGGTTACCTCGTAACCATCTCATTCATCAACTTACCAACTTCGGTATACATGATACCACTGTGATCATCTCGCGATCACATAAAGATCAACCAACTTCGGTATCCACGATAACTTCGTGATCCTCTCTCGATCACAACCAATCTCTTTCTCATCATTGAACCGGGGTTATTATTAAGCATGTCATTATCATTGTTGGCTCATAGTGTGACCGACTACGAACTGGGCCCATATCCGCGGGCGCGGCTATCGATAGATTAAAACACACACTCTGCAGAGGTTAGCACACTATACCCACACCACGGAACCCAAGGCCTCGCACTCCCATTCGGGTGGACCAACGGCATTCCGACAAACTCCCCTTTGGGCTAAGTCCTGGGTGGCCCCGTGTCTACCAAAGACACCCAATGGCCACTGTCGTGGCAAAACATAAACGGTCCCAAACGGGGACAAGGTACCATAACAACAACAACGGGCACACAAGGGTTATGTCCGCCTACCTGATCAGGGTAGCGCGCGCCCATAACCTTCCCTCGTTGGAGGCACCGGCGAGAGGCATGACAATAGACCCAGTTAGGTCCTTCCCATAAAAGGCAAATGTGGTTGCACTGGTCAGTTCAATTCAGTGGCACCATGACTCAGCCAACAGTTGTTCAAGTTCATTATTATCCAGTTAAACTTGAATGCAAGAAGCTGAGCCATATAAAAATAACATGATGCAAGTACAAAGCATGACATCAACATAAGCATGGAGGTGCAACATAGTCATCGAGCATAACCACAATGAATCATATATCTAAATGAGCATGACATACTGACGAGCATAATCATAACACTACATAGGAGCATAGCATGACTACTAGCATCATGAATAAATACCATGCAAGAACATAGCAAGAACACTACCAAGTAAGCTTGTAACCAACTAGATGCAAAGGAACATGCATAACCACGGTACTTGATAACAGACGATAAACATGCATCAGAAAGAACATCACTGCTACCAGCATGTACTAGTACTACCAAGCATGACATGAAAACAATACTAGCAAGTAGTACAAGATAACAAGATGCATCGGAACATAGCATGAAGGTGAACATGAAACCCACTAGCATAACTGAAACAACGACAACAGTAGCAAACAAGCAGACAGATAACGGGTAAACTTTTATTAAATATTCAAGTAGAAACCATGGCTACTGCGTGGCTATCATGCAAGTGGCTATTGTGGCTTGCCTGAGGGTGACGGAGACTCCGGGAAGAAGTGCGGTGAAGCCGCGGAACGAAACGCCGGACGGTTCTCTCTCGGAGGAGGCTGATTAAAAGCAATGGCAATTTTTTTTCACTGTGTGAACACCTAGTGAAAATGTTACCAACAGAAAGATCTCGACGAGATGAAGAAGTGAGCGTTGGTTTCACCTCAATCGGAGTTACGGTTGCGGGGTTATGAGGTGATGAAGATCAGGGACCTATCTGTGAATATTTTTATCACCAACGGGTCCCTGAGAGGAAAAACTGAAAGCGCCTTCGGGCCGAATACGTTTTCTGAAAGGGAAAGCGCATTTAGAGCCACAGTAGAGGAAAATACGTTTTCTGAAAGAGAAAACGCATTCTAGCCAAAGAAGGAAAGGAATACGTTTTCATGAAAGGAAAACGCACTCACCAGAAACTGTTTCCACTTGCCACGTGGGATGAGGCGCCTGGGCCACTGGCGTGTGGGGCCCAGGGGCAGGGGGAGGGGGTCGGGCGCATGTCGTCTTCCTCCTCCTCCCGCTCCTGTTCTCACGTGAAACAGAGAGGGAGCAGGGGAGAGAGGCGGCAAGGGGCCGGCCGGCTCCGGCCGTCTCTAGCCGAGCGGCGACCACCGGCGGGACCAGGGCGGCGAGGATGTTCCATCCAGAGGGAGCATGGCCGCCGGGGAGGCGCGGGAAGGAGGGGAGGGGCTGCGCCATGGGGAGCACAGGGGCTGCGGCGGTGGTGGTGGTCTCGGTGTTGCGGCTATCTCCGGCGAGGGGCAAGTGGGTGGGGCGGCTCAACGGGATGAGGGGGAGTCGGTGGACATGGTAGGAGGAGGAGAGGAGGCTTGTGGTGGCCGGAACCAAACCGAGGCCGAGGCGGCCATGGAGGACAGAGGCGAACTCCGGCGAGATTGGGCACTTCCGGCGAGCAAAAGAGGCAGGGGAGGAGTGAGTGAGGTGCGAAAGGACCCGGGGGTGCTATATATAGCCGAGGAGCAGGGTTCTAGAGCTCACGGGCGAGCTCGGGCAGTGCTCCAATGGAGGACAGTGGCTGGACGCGGCACGGGCACGGCGATGGCAACCACAGCACAGTGATGCAGGTCGGTGCAGCAATGCAGGCCGATGCAGTCGAGCATGGTCTAGCTCCTGGACAAGGTTTGGGGTCGAGACGACGAGGGAGACGACGGGAACAGTGGCCGGAACGAGCCAGAGCACGCAATTAGCCATGACGCAAGCGTGATCACCACGGGCACTGGTGCAATTGTCTAATTTTGGCCGGAACGACCAAGTCTAGTAGATAGTCCTTGGTGCCCTTAGGTGCAATGAAGGAATAAAAGATCCTGGGGGCAAAGAAGAGATTTGGAGGAGGAGCCAAAACATTTTGGCAGCAAGGTGTTTGATGTGAATTGTGAGAGCTAGAACAGTGCACTGACTCTGAGCTTTGGCCTATCTTGATCACAAGCTAAGGTAACTGTGGTGGCCAAATATCATATGAAATGGAGCTCTCTAGAGTGCACTTGCTGTAGAGAGGGCCCTACTGGTCAGATTTGGGAATTATGAAGCAGCACTCACTTAATTGCATGAAATGAGCTGAAAATGGTCATGGCCGAATGATTTTAAGATATGAAGATGCTCAAAAAGTTTCATGCCATTTGGATGAACCAAACTAGCACTTGCTTCACAAAGCATCTCTCTGGACAAAATTTTGGAAAAATTGCACAGGGAAAATGCCGTAATGGATTGAGTCAAAACTTGGTGGAGAGAGTTTATATGGATAGGAGAATGTCTTGGTAAATTTTCTGCTTAAATGAAGTAAGATAAAATATGGTTGCTTCACAAACTGAAAATCTGACCAGAAACCAAGATTTGGAGCTGGGCTCACATAGATGAGTTACATGAGCTTTAATTTGGTGGGGAGTGATTATTTGATCATATTAAAGACCTTACAAAATTTCAAATCATTTGGATATGCCTAGCTAGTACTTGCTTCACAATGACTTCCCTCAGACAGGAAATTTGAAAAATTGCTCAGGAATATTTACTATGCAAATTGAGTTGAATTTTGGCATGGGGCAATGATATTGATAGGAAAAGATGTCCAAAAAGTTTGGGGTCAATCAAGCAAAGATAAATGACACTTCCTTCTCAAACCACCACTTAGAGCAGAATCAGAAAAGGAATATTTGTGAATTATCTTTGATGATGCCAAGGAAGGATTTTGACATATTTGAGGAAGATATGACCACAACAATTTATGAGAATTATTTGGAAATTTTGGGACTGACAGAAATATAGGTTGCTTCACAACCTAGGGTCTAAAGGATTATTCCTTTAACAGAAAAGGAATATTCCCTAGAAAAAGAATATTGGATTAGGTCAAGGATGAAAATGACATGATCTAGGGATGATGATGAGGATGACAAGCCACTATGAAACCTAGGAAGACATGATCTTCCCATGTTTCAGAACCACATAGCCACAGAAAATCAAATCAAATCAAATCAAGAAATCCAAGAAAATCAAAGGAAAAAGAAAAGGGCAAAATCCTGGTTGTTACATCCGGTCGGTTACCGTCATTGACGGTGGAGGTTGGGCCCTCTTGCGTGTTGACGGTGCTGCTACCCCTAGTCCCGGCTCCTCTTCTTCGTTGTGCAGGACCCACTTCACGGGGTCGTGGTGAGACGGCGTAGGAAGCTTCAAGACCGTGTTGGCGCAGGGTGGTGGACAGTTTGGTGGCGAGCTCCGGAGCGCCCAAGGTGAAGGCTAGGATCGGAAGAAATCCCTTTTTCCTGGCCGAGTATGACTCGGTGGTGCCTGAGGGTGCTGCTGGACCATCCTGGAGGGCGTCGAGGGCTACTCTTCCTTTCTCCTCCCCACGTACCGGGGGAAACCCTTGGCAGCAGCGTCGTCATCGTCGCGTCCCTTCTTGGATGTGTTGATTAGTACCGGCACTTCGGAGTCTAGGAGCTTGGTGTGAGATCTCTGGTGGGCGCAGAAGTCGCGAGGCTTCTTCGTTTTTGTTGATCCGCCGTTGTCAGCATTTGTTTCTTTTGTATTTTCTCTTTCGTTCCTTTTGGGTGTGATTGTGCTGCTTCCGTCCCAGCACCTATCATTGATTGTATTGGTGTTGGTTGCTTTGTAATAAAAAGCGCGCGCGGCGGGGCGGAGGGGGGGGGGGGTTTGGACTTTTGGGTCGTCATCCTTCCCTCTCCCGCAACTCCCCCGAGAGCACACCATCGTCGCTGGTCTTTGCCAGCATGACCAATGTCTGTTAGCTACCCCATGTACCTATGGCAGGTGGGTCACCTTGGTAATTACTTACTTTTTTTAATTTTCTATGCGCCTTCTGCGAGACCCACCTATAAGGAGAGGCCAGGGGCATCCGGTGTAAAAAAACCATAGCCCGTCATGGTCAAACGGTGTTGACAATATCGAGCCATGGCGGAAAGGGCACTTTATCTTCTTCAGGGACAAATCTAAGGGCAATATGGAGCAAAGTGAAAAACTAAGGGCAAAACCCATGAGTAGTATCAACTAGGGGCAATAATGTAATTCACCCATCAAGTTGAATGTTTGCAAATTTGTAAATTTACAAATTTCAAAATAAATTGGGAATTTAAAAAATGTTCATGAATTAGAAAAATGTTCATGAATTACAAAAATTCTTTTGCAAATTTGGAAAATGATTGCCAATTTGAAAGATGACCGTGAATTTAAAAAAATTGAGTTTGAGAATTATTCATGAATTTTGAGGAGTGTTCATGAATTTTGAATATGAAAGAAAAAGAAACAGAGAAAAGAACAAAGAAATAACAAATTAAAAAAAAGAGAAGTAGAAAAAATGAACAAAAATTGGTAGAAATACCAAGTGAAAAAATGCCGAAAGATTAAGGAGGAAAAAAGTGAAGCAAAAGCATCTAGAAGCTTTCAAAACCGAATATGGCAGAAGGGTCCACGCGTGAGGCTCCTCCCCATCCGACCTAATATGGGAATGCGTGTGAGCACTATATGTACAAAGAAAGAAGGTAATTGGCGCTATCAGCGCCCAATAGGAAATGCCAATTTGGAGGATTCTAGATTGGTCCACTTATATCTATAGCCCATGTCTCCCACTCTTTCTCCTCACGATTCGCTTGGTCCACTCTCAGTCATAGGCCATTGTCTGAATTTGACAAAAAAAGAGGGATTGCTGCGCTTTCTGCGGACATGCCCCCAGACATTTGGTGATCCATGTTGGAGATCCCATAGGAAGTTTAGCGCGAGCACCTGAGCCATTCACGTGCTAAACTTCACCTAATGCGCCAGTGTGTTGGATTTGATGAGATCATCTCGAGCAGTTTCTCAATGAGTCGTTGAGCTAAGGGGGCTGCCCAAACACTTATAGTAGTAATCCCTTGTTGCCTGTGTTTTTTGGATCTTGAAGTACTTTTTAAGGGACTCATTTTAGCGACTGGCTAGTTGTGAGTAGACCAAAAATATATTTCGGTCGGTCTATTTATTTTTAAGCTATCGTATACAAAATGAATGCAAGATCATTTTCTTCAACCTCCCGTCCATCTTCTTCCATGAAACCACCCACGTATCGCCCACATAAATGCCGTCCTCCGCCGTCCGCAGCTGGCAGTGCTCCCACGCTAGCCTTGCTGTCCCGCCCTCCCTTCAACACCCTCCACCGCCATGCTACTGCTGCCCCCAACAATCCCTTTAACCCCGGCGATGAACCGATTTTTCTAGCGAACCTGCACCCCCTCATCACACGCCCACCCCCAAGATAAACATCAGGGGTCGCCTGCCACCCTAAGATAGGTCCGGAGGGATTCTTTGGCGAGCCGACACTGGCTGCTCCTTCCTTCCCTCTGACTGTTGCTTCTTTCATGTGAAATCGACTGGCCCATATATTATTTTAAGGCAACTTAGAAATAGCTAAACTGCTCATTTCAAGGTCGTGCGAGCACCTCCGTTCAAAAAAAAGTTCCTTTGGTCCAAAAGAAGTAGCTGTCCAGAGACAATAACGACGTTGTCATGAAATGCTATATCAAACACAAATACTATAGCGTTGGTTCCTTTCGGCAGCAAGGACAAACACCTTGACTAATAGATAATGGACGTTTGACTTTCTGTTACATCATGTTTGTCCATAACCTGATCTAGATTAGCATCTTGTCCATAACCTAAAATCCAGAAACCCCCAAAGCGAGACCTGAAACAATTATTCCGCCGCCACCACCTCCTCTCCTCCTCCTCCACCACCTCCTCCTCCACCACCACTGCCACCTCCAAGGCATGGTGATGCATGATCTAGTCCGATGGAGGGGCTGCTCCATTGGGATTTCTCCCCCGGCCTTGCGGTCGAGGCTCAGGTGCGTTCAAAATTCGGCTCCACGGTCCATTTCTCTCCTTCTGGTTCTTCGAGAGAGTTCTTCTTGGTGGTTTCCTTTTCCTCGTCTTCTTTTGCCCTCTCCGAGGAATCTGTGGGGATTGCACTGCAATGTTGCATTGGAGGTCGGCCCGATGGTTTTCGTGTCAAACATCTTACTGGCCGGCAATACAGATTTTCGGTTGCTTCCAATCGAGTGGGTCATTTCATCTATGGTCTTAGAGACAGAATTTGGCCAGACTTTATCTGTCATTTCAATCTTTTCCGCCAAGCGGTTTGGGGTACTACGTTCAGTGACACTCATTGGCATTTAGACAAGCATATTGGTGAAGTAGCGGCTCGTTCCCTCATTGCTATCAAGACAAATTTAAATTTTCTTAAACATGGAGGTTCGGATGAGGGCAATGCTATTCAAGATTTGTCTAAGTTTGGTCTTCATGTTGATACCTCAAAAGGTTCTATGAACAATGACTTGTCACTAACAAATAGAAATGAGGCTATTGGTTCACATTCTTCTCATATTCCTGATTTTCCTCACATTACTTTTGGACAATTTGATCCGGGCCAATCATGGATTCCTGTGGAAAGGGTTTGATTTCTTTTGGAAGTTTCCAATCACATTTATTGAGAGCTGTTAATCCGGCCAAATTGATCTTTAATGGACATAACTACAGACAGAATTACTGGGATTCTATTCCGAATTTTGTGCTTGCCCATATTTTGGATTACAGACAAGTGGGTTATGATGATACGAAAATTTTGGCAACATGGGCTCTGCATTCGGTCCCACCATCGGATTTTATTTATGGGAAGTTGAATAAATGCTCCATTTGTTTCCAACTGGGACACCAGGAATTTTCTTGCTTGGAGAATAATAATAATAATAGCTCCCCGGCCTTAATGGTTAACTCTGTGGGTACGAGTACGAGTCAGGGTCATTTTTGTCATGCTTCTGGGCCCACAAGAAATTTGGGCCAAGTTCAAAGTTTTAAGCCCATCTGCTCCATCTACGGTTCTGACCAACACCATTCCGCTTCTTGCCCGGCCAGGCTTTATTGTGTCAAATGCTCTTTCCTTGGCCACCTTGAGCTGGATTGATTCAGTACCCAGTCGAAGTCTTATTTTTGGAAAATAAAATCAGACATTATTCCTATTAATCATCCAGTGTTGGTGCACAAACCAGATTGCTAGGCTCCTTCAACTGGGGTAGATAATTCAATCACATCGTCACAAGTTGCAACCCCTGAGTTTATGAGCCCTATCTTGGCAGGGGCAGTCAAATAACACCACTCTCGGAATCATATCCCCCCTGCCAAAAATGATATTCCTACACGATTTCATACCCAAAGCACGATAGCCGTCCGATGCGATTTCTGTGGCATCACGGGACACATGGCATCCTGCTATTTGGGCAAGAAACGGCAACAAGGCTGGGTTTGTATACCCAAGACAAAAATCCCCGATGATACGCCTCCTCTGCACACTTCCTCCTGTAAGCAGTTAGAACCCCCCTCGAGCTCTGGTCCTCCACGCTCATCAATGGCAAACTACCTAGTTAACGTCATCCCCTACATCCCCCCTTGGATGACCATCGAGCTTGGGCCGGCGGATCGTGTGGTGCGCGGCGAGATGGAGGTACATCCGGTGCCGCCCCTCAACCACGACTTCCTCGCCATTGCTGAGGTGAATCGCCATGTCCCGTTTCACCAGAAGGCAGCGCTGCGTCAGACCATCACAGGTTTGCTGCAAGAATCCCACTTCATGCCTACCGAAATTGATGATCACTCCCTGGGGATTGCTATCTATGGCTTTGCCAATACTTGGATCAGAGATAATGTAGTTGGAACCACGTTTGAGTTAGATGCAGAGGTGGAAGGGGAGATGAATAGTATAGTTTCTTTTGTGCCCCATGATGCTGCATTGAACATGAGACTCACCTCGTTCGGGCCTGAGATCTGGATTCTTTATATTGGTTTTCGCTATGACTATCAAACACATCACTACTTGCATAGATCAGTGGATAGATTCGGTGGTCTGGTTCATTGGTACAATCCGAGAGGTGACTGGAAGTTTGTCTTGATTAAAGCTCGTATCATCAACATGAGTCTTGTGCCTAAGAGTTTTGTAGTGCGCCAGCTTGGGGGAGCCAGGATGAGCTGGACTGTCTATGTTACTATGCTTCGCAGCGCTGACTGGAACGCTCATCTACCTGAGGTTCCACCGGCAGGCGAGGACCCACCGCCGGCTGATGGTGTGCCTCATCTACTGTATAGTGAAGGCCTCACAGCAGAACAACTGTATCAGCATCAATTGGATAATTGGATGGCGCAGAACGGAGCAGGTAATGGTGTCAATGCTGGACAGCAACAGGATGACAATGTTGTGGTTGATCAGGGCCTTCAGTTCCAAGATGGTTGGGGAGTCTGGCCTGCACCTCCTCCACCTCCCCCACCACCAGCATCTGCTCTTTATAACTTTCGGACTTGGCTTGCTTCAGAAGGGCTGCAGGTTCAGGATGGCATTGTACCTGCAAATAATCTTCAAGACAGCCCTGGTTTGGCCTGGAATGATTCAATTTCTGGAGGTGATAGTTCTGGCTCCAGCAGTGGCCCTGACACGATGATCTTGATCCCTCAGAACATCTTCCAATCTCTTGTCAATGTACCACCTGTGAACAATAGAAGGGAAGAACAAATCCATATTGATATCTCTGTCTCAAGGGCTGGCATGCAATTCACTATGTCCTCAGAGGGGGATCTGGTCACTTCAATGATGTTCAATGAATTCATCCCAGTGATGCATATCAACAACTTTCTTTCCAAGACGATCATGCCTGTGCTCTCTTCCATTGGCCCATGGGCAGATGGTTATGGTATCAGATCTGCAGGTGTTGACATTTAGTTAACTGTCTCCCCAACAGGTGACTCTTTTCAGGTTGAGGCTGCAATTAATGAGACCAATGCTCAAGGTGATCCCTCTTCTAAGAACATATGTTGGGTGGTTGGTTAGGATGAAATAAATATGCAGGCTACCTCTCAGTCCACTGTGGTTATATCTGAATTAGATGATAACAGCCAGCTTGCAAAGCAGATGAACACTGACACTGGAACAGCAGGGAACATGCAACTCTCTGAACTTCTTGAAGCACCCAATACCGCTCTGGTTCCTGTAAATGTTCCACCTGCAGCACCTACTGAACCTGGTTCATCTTTTGCTATCACTGTACGCAAAAAGGGCAAGCATAAGGTGCCGGAATGCACAATAAATGTGAGAAGAAGTGCTAGAAACAACAAATATGATGGGTTCAAAATCCATAGTGTTACTGATGGCAAGGCTAAGGGCTCCAAGTTAAACCACGCATCATCCCGGCAGCTAGATCTTCTGTGGTGATCACTGAACTCTCTAATGATGCTGCTACTGTCCCACCGCCTACTCCGATCTCTGTCATCCAACAGGTGGGCACCCAGAAGTGTGCCATTCCTCCGTAAGAGCTCTCTGAAGATGCTCTCATGGCTCCAAAGGAAGCTGGGTCGTCCTCTTCGGCCTAGTTTCTAGTTATCTTATATATCTTTATGGTACTTTGGCAAAATTGGAATGTCTTATGTTGGAATGTTCATGGCCTAAACTCTGATGAGAAACTTTTGGCACTATCTAATGCTATCTCCTCTAGTGGATGCGTAGTTATCTGTTTGCAAGAAACAAAGAAACCTTTGATTGATCTTGCTTTTGTTAAATCTTGCTGCCCTCGTCGTTTTTATAAATTTGCATTTGTACCATCTCGTGGTGCTTCTGGGGGCATTGCAACAATCTGGAATAGCTCTGTTTTCTCTAGCTCTGTGGTTTACACCGAAGATTTTGCTTTGGTTATTAAATTTCAATCGACCATGTCACTTCATACTTGGACACTAGTCAATGTTTATGGTCCTTACCAGGGGGACAATAGGGTAATCTATACCAATTGGCTCTTAAACTTAAACATCCCTGACGATGAGGACTGGCTTTTATTAGGGGACTTTAATTACATTCGAAGCCCTGACAACAAAAATAAACCTGGTGGAAATTTTAATGACACACTACTGGAATCCACTTCTTTGCCGTCTGCCACTTCTTTGCCGTCAGCTAGCGGACGGCAAAGAAAGGCTTTGCCATCAGCCACCAGAAAACTGACGGCAAAGAAGCAGCGGACAGCAACGGATGGCTTTGCCATCAGCATATCTTTGCCGTCCGCTAGCGGACGGCAAAGAGGGTGGGTGGCGGGCGTACGAGGGCGACCTAACGGCTATCTTCTTTGTCGTATGCTGGCTGACGGCAAAACATCTTTGCCGTCCATCAGCAGACGGCAAAGAAGATGGCCGTTAGTTCGTCCGTTTCCCCCCGGCCCCACCCCACTAGGTACGCTCTTTGCCGTCTGCTGGCAGACGGCAAAGAGCTGTGACCTAGCAGATAAGGGGCCGCGCCCGCGCCCGATCTGTCCATTCCCTCTCTATCCTTGCCCGAGCCGCCCCGAGCCCTCACCCCTGCGGCCGCCCGGCCGCGCCGCCGCCCGCCCCGCCCAGCCCAGCCGCCGCCGCCGGCCACGCCGCCCCGCCCGCCCGGCCGTGCCTGAGCCGCCCCCGCACCGCACCACCCACGTCGTCGGCCGCCCCGCCCCGCCCGGCCCGTCCCGAGCCATCGCCGCCCAGACGAGCCGCCGCCGCCAGGCACGCTAACGACCCGCACGCACAGTCCGCCCGCCGAGCGACAACGACAGAGGCGCCGCGGCCCGAACCGCCGCCACTGTCCAGAAGCCCGCCGCCGCCCGGCCGCACCGCACCACCCGGCCGCACCGCCCGGCCCTGCCCCGCCGCCGCCCCGCCCCTCATCGTGGTGAGTTTTTTTTTTCTGTTTTTTAGAGTTAGTTTTTATTTGTTTAGTTTAGGTTAGTTTAGTTTATTTAGTTTAGTTTAGGTTAGTTTAGGTTAATTTAGTTTATTTTAGGTTACATTTAGTTTATAGTTTTGTTTAGGTTTTTTCCTGTTTTTAAGAATAATCAAGAAAGATGAAAAAAAAGAAAAAGAAGAAGAGGAAGAAGAAGAAGAAAAAAGAACAATAAGTAGTAGAAGAAGAAGAAGATGAAAAAAACAAGTAGAAGTTGAAGATGAAAAAAAGAAGTAGGAAAAGAGGGCGCCCGGGGACGAGCGGGTTAGGGGGTTCCTCGGTGTCGATGGAACCCTAAATAGCAAGTATCGTCGGTGCGAGGTACATGTGGCCGTCTGTGTCGAATACTACATCCACGTCCCACAAGTGACGTCGACGTCTGGCGTCCCAAAGCAACTGTTCTCGCCGTCGATGGCGGTCGAAAACCATTGCGAATTTGTCTGGCAGCCTCTGCGATGACGATTAAAAGGCAAGTGTTGAAACTTGAAACACCCAAACTGACTCAAGTCGGTTTGGTTGTTTGAAATTTCAAAACTTGGCTTTAATCCTCATCGCAGAGGCTGCCAGACAAATTCGCCAAGGTGTTCGATCGTCATCGGCCACCAGAACTATTGTTGCGGGTCGCCGGGCCCCGGCTTCACTTGTGGGATGTGGATCTAGTGTTCAACGCCGACCGCCTCATGTAACTTGCACCGATGGTAGTTGCTATTTAGTTTACCCGGGGACGAGCGGGTTAGGGGGTCGTTGTCGATGCAACCCTAAATAGTAAGTATCGTCGGTGCGAGATACATGTGGCCGTCGGTGTCGAACACTACATCCACGTCCCACAAGTGACGCCGGCGTCCGGTGTCCCACAGCAACAGTTCTCGGCGTCGATGGCGGTCGAACACCATTGCGAATTCGCCAAGGTGCTCGACCGTCATCGGCCACCAGAACTATTGTTGCGGGACGCCGGGCGTCGGCTTCACTTGTGGGATGTGGATCTAGTGTTCAACGCCGAGCGCCACATGTATCTCGCACCGATGACACTTGCTATTTAGGGTTCCATCGATGCCAAGGAACCCCCTAACACTTGCTATAGGTGTCTTCAATCATCAGTATGCGTGACCACAATGCGTCTCCCGTTCGAAAGGGTTACATCTATAAATATGCATGCATTTGCATATTTATAATCGTGATTCTTTCAAATTGTCCAATGTTATCCATGGACAGCCCGAGTATGTGTAGATTGGGTTCGTTTTCCCATATGCTCAGCTCCGGATCCGATGCAGAATTTCGTCAGTGCCTCCCTGTTGTTCTCCGGGTACACATTCTCTCTGCTTATTGCCGAGACGTGTATCAGGAGAACAGCGGGGAGGTGCTGCCGAAATTTTGCGTCGGATCCGGAGTAGAGCATGGGAAAACGAACCCGATCTACACATACTCGGTTGGGATTAGGACCTATCTTTACCTATTAGCGTGTAGGTTGCATGGACGTAATAAAACTGACAAACTCCATTAACTGATGGATATGGTTTGCTTAATTATGTATATATTTCTTGTGTGTCCAGTAGGAAGTCAATATGAGTGATTGTGCATGGATGTACACCGGTTACACTAGTCAGAAAGTTTGGACCGAGGAATGGTTAACAAAAACCAAGGGGTTTGTTAGAGCCGCATTTGCAAATGGCCAGGAATTTAGCTGGTGCCCCTGTGCCCGTTGCGACAACTATAAAAAGAGGGACGAGCTTGAAATGAGTAAAGACCTGCAGAAGTTTGGTTTTACACCTAGTTACACGGTTTGGACATTACATGGTGAGTCTGCCCAACGTGCCAGAGCCGAGGTTTGTCGTCGCACCGACGAGCATGGTACCGGGACCGCAGACATGGTGCAAGACTTTGACGATGCTCGGGACTCGGACGAGGAGATGGAGGAATCTGCAAAGGCCTTCACTGAAATGTTGGAGTCCTCAAAACGTCCTCTCCATGAGCACATTGAGCTTTGTCAGCTGGATGCCATCTCACAAATAATGGCTTTGAAGGCTCAATTCAACTTGGGCAGAGAATGCTACGACGCGATGATGACATTATTCGGACGATTTCTACCCAAAGGCCATGTGCTACCTCCAAACCTGTACCAGTCAGACAAAATCCTCCGTGCTCTTAAGATGCCCTATGAGAAGATACATGCCTGTGTGAAAGGATGTGTCTTATTTAGGCTTCAGTATGAGGACTTGAACTATTGTCCCATTTGCAATTCTTCCAGTTATGTTGTGGTAGACAACGGTATGGGTGAGAAGACGCAGACCAAAATACCCGTTAATGTTCTTTGGTATATGCCAATCATACCAAGACTTCAACGTCTTTTCATGGTCGAAGAGACGGCCAGACAGATGACATGGCACAAAACGGGCAAAAGAACCGAACTAGATGTAGATGGGAATGTGATGATGGTGCACACATCAGATGGTGAAGCGTGGTAGCGCTTCGATGCATTACATAAGGAAAAAATGGCAGATCCAAGGCATCCTCGAGTCGCCGTCAGCACAGATGGGTTCAGTGTGTTTGGTCAGATGGCAGCCCCATACAGCTGTTGGCCCGTGTTTGTCATTCCACTCAATCTCCCCCCCCGGGCAGATTATGCAACGAAAGAATATTTTCCTGACGTTGATAATTCCAGGGCCCAACTATCCGGGGAAGAATATGAATGTGTACATGCAGCCGCTTAAGGACGAATTGCAAGAAGCTTGGGATAATGGGTTGAAGACATATGATGCCTTTAGCAAACAGAACTTCATAATGCGTGTCTGGTACATGTACTCGACGCATGACTGGCCGGCGTATGCGCTATTCGTTGGCTGGTGTCTGCATGGAAGGTTCCCGTGCCCCACATGCAAGGGAGCTCTTGAGTTTCGTTGGCTGACGGCAGGGCGCAAGTATAGTTGCTTCGACTTGCATAGACCGTTTCTACATCCTGGCCATAAGTTCAGGAAAGACAAGAAGAACTTCATCAAAGGTACAGTTGTCAAACACTCTGCACCACCTGCGTTGACAGGCCAACAGACCCTAGATCAGTTAAACGCTCTCGAGCCAGATCCAGAGCGTCCAGGGTATTTCAAGGGGTATAATAAGGAACACGCCTGGACTCACAAGACATGCTTCTGGGATCTGCCTTACTTCAAAGACCTCCTTTGCCCACACAACATCGACATGATGCACACTGAAAAGAATATCGCCGAAGCCATTTTTGGTACATTGTTCGGCATAGAGGGGAAATCAAAGGATAATCCTAAGGCTAGAGTCGATCAAGAGGAGCTATGTGATAGACCGTTACAAAACATGAAAGAACCGAAAGGAAAGGGGATCAACTGGACGAAGCGAAAGGCATGGTTCAATCTTGGAAGGCCAGCTATGAAGGAAATTATTTTGTGGGTGAAAATGCAGTTGATGTTCCCCGATGGGTATGCAGCAAATCTAAAGAGGGGAGCGAGTCTTCAAAAATTGAAAATATTTGGTCTAAAAAGTCATGATTGGCACATATGGATTGAGCGGATAATGCCGGTGATATTGCGTGGCTTCATCCCTGAGGATGAATGGCTAGTACTGGCAGAGCTGAGCTATTTCTTCCGTGTTCTTTGTGCGAAAGAACTATCGCCTGGCCTCCTAGAAGAAATGGAACAGTTGGCGCCAGAGTTGATCTGCAAGTTAGAGAAGATCTTTCCGCCAAGCTTCTTTAATCCAATGCAATAGTTGATTTTGCATCTCCCGACCGAGGCACGATTGGGGGGGCCCGTGCAAAATCGTTGGTGCTACTCAACTGAGAGGATGCAGAAGACGCTTCGAGCAAAATGTAAAAATAAACGTAGAATAGAAGCATCGATGGCGGAGGCATTCATCACTGAGGAGGCGGCAAACTTCGTGACCGCACACTACGAAGCCAAAAATCGTCATTTGCATAATCCGAAGCCTCGGTACAATGCTGACGAACCTCAAAAGGGTCAATCCAACCTCAGCCTATTCAAAGGGAATCTTGCACCAGCCGGTGGTTGGAAACCAGTAAGGTTGGATGTTGGAGAATGGCGGACCATTTCGCTGTATCTCTTCAACAACCTAACAAAAGTGTGGCCGTACATCGAGTAAGATCTCGGTACATTGTTTCACAACTTCTAATTCCTTTGAACTTCTCTTATTCCTGGATTTTTGATGCAGTCGATACATCACCATATTCTCGTATGGAGCGGTGATCCAAAAGGATTCCGTCGAAGAGTATGAGCTTCTGGAAAAACAAGGAGCCGAATTTCCCGGTTTCATCTCTTGGTTCAAAAAAAACGGTAATTTCCATTAGACACTTTTTTTCTTTGGCTAATTTGCGACTAATGCAACAATCCTTTCGTATTAAACTTGTAGGCTAATTCAGAGATTATGGATGCCGAATTGAGACAAGTAGCTAATGGTTTTGACTATAAGGTCCGTTCATTTGACAAATACGACATCAACGGGTATCGCTTTCGTACCTATGGCAAAGAGCTATCTATGGCCGACCGAAAGTCTACAAATTGTTGTGTCTCTACTATCGGCGAAGGAGGTATCGAGTATTATGGAAGAGTTGAAGGAATTTATGAACTTGAATTCTATGGTGAAAACCCACCAAACGTCGTAGTCTTCAGATGTTATTGGTTCCAGCCGAGGGAGACTAGAAGGACTCGTGAACATATAGGGCTAGTCGAAATCAAACAAAGCACCCATTTGGATGTTCCCGATGTCTATATTACGGCTCAACAGGCAACCCAAGTTTTCTATCTACCGTGGGCCTGTCAAAGTGATCCAAATCTCAGTGGTTGGGACGTCGTTTATGAAGTGCCGCCACGTGTTAGACCACCTCCCCCCAATGAAAAGGATTATGAACCTCACATTAACCAAGACACATATGACGAAGGGGAATTCTTCCAAGAAACACGTCTTTCCAAAAAACATTTCAAGAACCGCTCTACTCCACCCCAGAACATTGAAGTAGACAACGATAGTGAATCCGACTTCACCCCTGAGCTGGAACAAGAAGAGCCGGAAGAAGAAGAAGTTACTGCTGCAGATGACCTGTCAATGCTTGAACGATTACGTAAAGGTGGCCTTCCACATGATGATGCATTTATTAATGATGATGATGAGCACGTCATTACCGATAGTGATGATGATGCTTTTATTAATGATGATGATGAGCACGTCATTACCGATAATGATTATTAGGTATTCAAATTTTTATGTTGTACTTGATTTATATAGTTATTTTTATGATTGTATGATTTATATAGTTGGTATTTATAATTTTCTTACTTTGTATGATTGTTTCTTATACATAGTGCCATGGTCTTGATTTCCGTCCCGGTCGGCCCTCGCCTGCTTTATGATTCGGATGTGGTAAATTCTCTTTCATAACTATTTGTTGCATTTTGCATTTATGCAAATTATGGCCATCAAGTTGACATAGAGATATTTTAATCTAGGAGGTATGTGAACCGGAATTTGAAACGGACCCTCTTGTCGAGAAGTTAAATTTAGTTGAAAAAGAAAATGAGTATTTGAAAGAAAAGATTAAAAGAATTGAAGAAGAGAAGATGACATTGGAGTTGTATGTTGCCGATGCCATCGATGATCACAAGATGAAGATGAATGCAATGCGCTTGAAGATGGATGCAATGCGCCTGAAGCTTAAGAAGATTTGAAAATATGCCATTGATAATGAGGCTTGGTATCATTATGCCGTTGGATCAATTGTTACCTTAGTTGCGATCTTCATCACATTTGTTGTGATGAGGGTAAGTTTTCTCTAGTGTTTTGCTTTACAAATGGATACTTAGCTTATTTTCCTCCTAAATGGCATAATTACCTAAGTTAGATAAAAAATAAGCTATACTTAGTTTATTCAGTTCATTTATGACATACTTAGCATACTTAGGTAAAAAATGGCATGATAATCTTTGTTAGCTCCAAAATGATATAGACTTAGCTTATTTTCCTCGAAAATGACATAATAACCTTACTAAGCTCCAAAATGACCTATTTACCTACCTTAGCTCTAAAATGACCTACACTTAGCATTTTTACCTAGCTTAGCAATAAAATGACATTTTTACCTACCTTAGTTAGAAGAAGAAGAAGATAAAGAAGAGGAGAGGAGAAAAAGAAAGAGAAGAAAAAAAATCTTCTTCTTCTTCTTCTAACTAGTCTTCTTCTTATTCTTCTAACTTTCATCTTTCCCAATTTGCAGATTTGCTTTACATGAGGAAGCTTCCTTGTTGTTTATGAAAACTTGTTTGGATATGTATGTCTATATGGATATGTTGTTGGAAACTTGTTGTTTATGAAGTGTACTATTCTTGTGGTGCTTCCTTGTTGTTTATGAAAACTTGTTTGGATATGTATGTCTATATGGATATGTTGTTGGAAACTTGTTTCTGGTTTTGGTTATGTATATATGGATTTGTTGGACTTTGTTGAACTATGTTGTTGGATTGGATGAAATATGTTGTTAGACATGCTGTTGGATATGTATGCATGTATATCTGTGTTTGAAACCATGTCTAATTAATGGGATTTATATAAAAATAGGGGATATATAGCCTCTTTGCCGTCCGCTAGCGGACGACAAAGAGGACACGTGGCAGTCACCTGTGCATATTGGTAACACTGGCTGCCTATTTGGTCATTTTGCAGTCTGCTGGCCGACGGCAAAGTGACCATCTATGCCGTCTGCCAGCAGACGGCAATGATTCAAACCTCTTTGCTGTCTGCTGGCGGACGGCATATCTGGACACGTGGCAGCTTCCCAGTGCTGCCTAGCTGGGCTCTTTGCCGTCCGCCAGTGGACGGCAAAGATCTTTGACTCTTTGTCGTCCGCTGGCGGACGGCAAAGAGCGCCGTTAACGCCCTAACGGCTCTCACGCCACCGCACTGCCGTCAGCTTTCTTTGCCGTCTGCTGGCCTTGGATGGCGGACGGCGTAATCCTTTGCCGTCCGTTTCTAAGAAGCGGACGGCAAAAAAGGCCTTTGCTGGCAGGCTTTCATCCGGACAGTTTGCCGTCCGCTAGTGGACGGCAAAGCATTTTGCCGTCTGTGATCTATGCCTTTGCCGTCCGGCATGGCGGACGGCAAAGAAGCTGATTCCAGTAGTGACATGAATACTTTCAATGATTTCATCAGAATACAATCCCTGATTGAATTGCCTATTAAAGGCAAGGCCTATACCTGGAGTAACATGCAGACACAACCTCTTTTAGAACAATTGGACTGGTTCCTCACATCCACTTATTGGACAAACTCTTTTCCAAATACAATGGTTAAACCCATGGGCAAACCAGTTTCAGATCATATACCTTGCTGTGTAACAATTGAAACATCTATACCCCGTAGTAAAATTTTCAGATTTGAATCCTACAGGGTTGAGTACCCGGGGTTTATGGAAACAGTATCTCAAGAATGGTCCAAACAGATTAATACAACCAACTCGGCTAAAACTCTTTGTAAGAAGTTAAAGAATCTGAGAGGAGCCTTAAAGAGATGGAGCAAACACATCTCCAAACTTTTAGTGCCAATTGAAAACTCAAATCTGGCACTAGCTAACTTGGATGCCCTGGAGAATAAAAGAGACCGCACTGTCCCTGAATTTAATTTCAGGAGAATTCTCAAGAAACACCTTTTAAGACTCCTATCCTATCAAAGGCAATATTGGAAGAAACGATGCACTATACGATGGATCAAATTTGGGGATGAGCAACCAAAATTCTTCCAGGCCATGGCTTCAGAGAGATATAGGAAAAACAACATTGCCTCCCTTGAGCTTGATGATGGCTCCACAGTAGAAGACCATCCCGGCAAAGATGCCATCATTTTTAATGCTTTTAAGTCAAGGCTTGGCACATCAAAACCATATGAAATGAAGTTTGATCTGCCCAACATCATCAAGAGAATTGAAGACCTGGACCAACTCACATTTCCCTGCTCACATGCTAAAATCGACCAAGTTATAAAAGAAATGCCCGCAGACCGAGCCCCAGGTCCTGATGGATTCACTGGGACATTTCTGAAATCCTGCTGGCATATTATCAAAGAAGACTTCTATGCTCTATGCTCAGAATTCTTTGAAGGTGGCCTAAATCTTGAAAGCATAAATGATGGTTTCATCACTCTTATCCCCAAGATCAACTCGCCAGCAGGTGTCAATGACTATAGACCGATTACATTGCTGAACTGTTGTCTCAAAGTGATCACCAAATTACTTGCCAATCGGCTCCAAAAACTAATTCTGAAAATCATACATCGCAACCAATATGGTTTCATACATGGGAGGTCCATACAAGATTGCCTCGCATGGGCATTTGAATACATTTTTCAATGCCAAGCCTCCAAAAAAGAGATCATTCTCCTCAAGCTAGACATTGCTAAAGCTTTCGACACTATTGAACATGCAGCAATGATTGAAATCATGAGGAACATGGGTTTTAATGACAAATGGCTTGGATGGATGCAAAGCATTTTCTCATCTGCAAAATCTTCAGTCTTGCCCAATGGAGTGCCAGGCCGACAGTTCTTCTATAAGTGTGGGGTGCGCCAAGGTGATCCCCTGTCTCCTCTTATTTTTGTATTAGCGGCTGATCTCCTTCAAGCTGCATTAAATGAAGCCTACAGACAAGGGCACATTCAACTCCCATTCCCTCGACCGGACCAGACAGATTACCCGGTCATCCAATATGCGGACGACACTATCATTATTATGCCTGCATGCCCCACACAAGCAACAACAGTCAAAGAGATCTTAACTGATTATGCAATCTCAATTGGCCTCAAAATAAACTTTCATAAATCAACTTTGGTACCAATTAATTGCGACGGCCAACTCAGTGCAAACATGGCTCAGATCTTCGGGTGCAATATTGGTAAAATGCCCTTTACTTACCTCGGGCTGCCCCTCGGCACAACAAAACCATCGGTACATGATCTTATGCCCCTGGTTTGCTCTGTGGAAAGAAGACTCACGTCTACCCTTACCTTGATGTCCTATGGAGCAAAGCTTTCCCTCTTAAATTCAGTGATCACATCTCTAATGATATTTGCTCTCTGCACGTTAAAATTTCCACCTAAGATCCTTGAACTACTCGATAAATTACGCAGAAGATGTTTATGGATGACAAAATCCAAACAAGGGGAATCTTGCCACTCCCTTGCTTCTTGGGACAAAGTTTTCCAGCCAAAAGCTTGTGGAGGCCTTGGGATCATCAACCTCCGAGTACAAAGTGATGCTTTATTACTGAAATATCTCCACAAATTTTACAACAAAATGGATTTACCATGGGTAGAGCTGATCTGGAATACCTATTACAATAACAAGATCCCACATGCATCGGACCCATGCGGATCATTTTGGTGGCGTGATGTTCTCAAACTAGTGCCAATCTACAGTGGTATCACCAAAGTTACGGTGAGGGATGGAACTAATGTCTTAATGTGGAAAGATCAAGGGACGGGTTCGATCCTGGCCGAATCACACCCACGTGCATTCTCCTTCACTCGACACAAAGATGTTTTGGTGAGGGATTTCTTGAGCATCATGGTGCTAGGGGAGGCGTTTCACCTTCCTATTTCTGTCCTTGCACGCGAGGAGTTGCATGACCTACAAGCCATCACGGCTGAGACCCACCTTCAGAACGATACTAATGATACCTGGTCATAGATCTGGGGTGCTGAAAACTTCTCGGCCAAGAGATACTACAGATTTTACTTCAGAGAAATCAAAGCACACAAATCATATCATTGGCTATGGAAATCTAAAGTCACGGTTAAAATCAAGGTTTTCTGATGGCTCTTACTCTTTGACCGCCTAAACACAAGGAACATGCTCAAACAAAGACACTTTAATATCGGCGATAACTATAATTGCATTCTCTGTGGGAGGACAATTGAAGAAACCATTGAACATATGATCTTTCAATGCCATTTTAGTCAAAGTTGCTGGGACAAGCTCAACATCACGTGGCAGGATGATAGACCACGCCTATGCATGATAGCAGAAGCGAAAACTGCGTGGAACAGGCCATTATTCATGGAAATATTTCTCCAAGCAGCCTGGAGCATTTGGAAGGAACGGAATAATAAACACTTCAGAGGCATTCCCCCTAGCATCAGCTCGAGGCTACAGAGATTTAGGGAAGACCTAGCACTTCTCCAATATAGAATCAAGGAGAACAATAAACCCTTCCTTTTTAGCTTCTTAGATTCCCTCTAAATTAACCTTGTTTTATCTTCATTATGTCTCCTAGAACTGGTATAGGATAAATTAGTCTCTTACCTCACCCTCACCCCCCCATGTAATTGTAAATACCATGTTGGAATGAAATATACCGTAGAACAATTGTTCTATGGTCCTTGGGTCAAAAAAATATTATTCCGCCGCTGTAAGCCTCTGTTCTACCGCGATCCCATCTGGAGGCCTTTTACGATACTCTGCCGTATGGGGAAACCATTCGGGAGGCAATCTTCATCGACCTTACTGCCTCCATGATGATGATGTGTGAGTATTTTCCACACGACCTACAGGTCCATAGCAGTAGCTAGATGTCTCTCTCTCTTTGCGGTGCGTTTGTTGCAAATCCAATGAATATTGTGGGTTTATGATCAGATTATTCATTGAAAGTATTTGAGTCTTTTCTGAGATTTATAATTGTGGGTTAGAACATATTAATTTGTCTCACTTTGTCTACATTATATCGTCATGCTCCAAGCATTACTCTGTTTGTATGAACTTAATACCTTAAGATGCATGCTGCTACTTGTGAGTTGCATTGGGATTTTCCCGAGAGAGGAAGGGTGAAGCACTGTAGTAGCTGATAACTATTTCCCTCAGTAATAACCAAGGTTATAGAACGAATAGGAGAACCACGCAAATCCTACTGAACAACACCTGCACACACAAGATCATATATTTGCACCCAACGCGGGCAGAGGGTCATCAATCCCCTAGAATTCGTTACATGCAAGGATTAAATCTCATAGTGGTAGATAGATAAATTTAAAAGTAAAATAAAAGCTAATAAATTGCAGCAATGTTTTTTTAGTTTTAGTAATTTGACTAAAGTATACCCGGGGCCATAGTTTTCACCAAAGGCTTCTCTTTCGAAACATAGCATATGGTGGGTAGACAAATTACTGTTGGGCAATTGATAGAAAAGTAGTTATGATGTTATTCATGGCAATGATCACATATATGGGCATCACCTCTTTGACAAGTAGACAGACTCCTGCCTGCATCTACTACTATTATTCCACTTCGAGAGCACTTCTATGCATGCCTTTCTACATATTAAGTTCATAACAAACAGAGTAATGCATGAAGTATGATGATATGATGTAGACAGAATAAAACCAAGCAATATGATTAAACCCCGTCGTTTTACCCTTCATGGCAACAATACAAATATGTGCCTCGCTACCCCTTCTGTCACGAGGTGAGGACACCGCAAGATTGAACCCACTACAAAGCACCTCTCCCACTAAAGATAAATCAATCTAATTGGCCAAACAAAACGGATAGATCAGAGAGAAATACAAAGCTATAATAATCATGCCTAATAAATTTTAGAAAATACTCAATTACCTTCATTGAATAATCTGATCATAAATCCACAATTCATTGGATCCCAATAAACACACCACAAAAGAAGATTACATCTGATAGAACTCCAAGAAGATTGAGGTGAACATGGTATTGAAGATCAAAGAGAGAGAAGAAGTCATCTAGCTACTAGCTATGGATACGTAGGTCTGTGGTGAACAACTCACACATCATCTGCAGGGCAGCAAGGTTGATGTAAAAGCCCACCGTGATCGATTTCCCCTCCGGCGGAGTGACGGAAAAGGACTCCAAATGGGATCACGGAAGAACAGAAACTTGTGGCTGTAGAAAAGTTCTTTTGGGTGGCTCTTTGGGGTTTTCCCAATATTCGAGAATTTATAGAAGTGGAACTAGGTCAGACGGGCCCATTTGGAGACCATAAGGCAACAGGGTGCGCCCTGTTGCTTTGTCGTCTCCTCGCTTCTCGCCTGGTCTCCTCCCAAAGCTTCCAGGGTCTCTTATGTCCAGAAAAAAATCTTCAAAAAGTTTCATAGCGTTTATACTCCATTTGTTACAGATTTTTTGTAAAAACCGAAAACAAGCCAAAAACAACGGGTTAATAGGTTAGTTGCAAAAATGATATAAAATTGTATAATAAGTATCTAAGATTGGTAATATAATAGCATGAACAAAATCAAAATTTATATATACGTTGGAGACGTATCAGCATCCCCAATCATAATTCATGCTCATCCTCGAGTAGCTAAATGATAAGAACATAATTTTTGATGTTGAATGCTACATAGCATGTTTCTTATGTAATCTCTTTACGATATAAATATTGAGAAACGATGAAGTAACTGATATCAACATAATAATATCCATAAAATATACGATGCTCAACGAATGTTATCCCTACTCATTGAATTATGTAAGTATGAAATGACTCTGCCTTCATTGCATAATTATAAATCATGAGCACGCAGGTGTTAAACCAAGCAATTGGATAATACTTTTTAACGCGCTTATACATTTTCAGCTCCGCTCCATACATGAGCGTGAACCATGGATATTAGCACAAGGGTGGAATATAATGCGGTGGTAGAGATCAATAAGTGAAGTCAAAAAGGAAGAAAAACTTGCATCCACTCGGCGGATCAACGGGCAATGGAGAGGCACATCAATCAATATCAATGCGAGAAGTAGGGATTGCCATGCAACGAATGCACTAATAGCTATACGTGTATGAAAGCTCAAACTAAAACTAAGTGGGTGTGCATCCAACTTGCTTTCTCATGAAGACCTCATGCATTTGATGAAGCCCATCATTAGAATATACAAGCCAAGTTCTATAATGAAAAATTCCCTCTAGTATATGAATGTGCAAACTTAGGATACTCTCTAGATGAAGAACATGGTGCTATTCTAAAGCACATGTGTGGTAAAAGGATAGTAACATTGCCCCTTCTCTCTTTTCACTCATTTTTGGGGCTCTTTTTGGCCTTTTTTTCTTTTATTAAGTTCGGAACCTCATCCTTAATATTTGAAGGAATCATTAGTCTCCATCATCCTTGTGCCCCTCTGGGAAAATGCTCTAATAATGATGATCATCAAACTTCTATTTACTTACAACTCGATAAAACTAATACAAAATGACTCTATATGAATGCCTCTTGCAATGTATCAGGATTTGCAATGATCAAGCGTAACATGTATAACAATGATGAACGGTGGTTTTGCCGCAATTATCATGCAGCTCTATATGATCATGCAAAGCAATATGATGATGAACATAAATGTCATAAGGCAGAACGGTGGAAGTTGAGTGGAAATATATCTCGTAATCGCATGGAAATGCCAGGATAGGTAGGTCTGGTGGCTGTTTGGAGGGAGATATAAGGAGGGTTATGTGTGATAGAGTGTATCATATCGCGGGGTTTGGATGCACCGGCGAAGTTTGCACCAACTCTCTTGGTGAGAAAGGGAAATGCACGGTACTGAAGAGGCTAGCAAATTGCAAAAAGGTAGGAGTGCGTAATTATCCATGGACTCACATTGGTGATAAAGAACTCATATACTTATTGTGAAAGTTTTATTAGCCCTCAAAGCAAAGTACTAGTCACACACGCCCCTAGGGAGGAGGTTGGTAGGAGTTAACCATCGTGCACCCTCGATTATGACAGGAGTCATGGATTTCAATCAGATATAAAAATGCTCAAACATCCCCACCATGCCATGTTGGACACTTAAATGAGTAGTTAATAACATACTTTAATATTGACATTCTTACTAACCAATGATCATGAATTCATACCTTTCATATTAGGACACCAATATAATTAAAATATATGTTTCATATTTAGTGATCTACATGAAAGTTTTTATTATACCACTCTTAAATACCTATCCTTTTTGGACTAGTCTTATAACCCGTGCTCATTACCAATTCCTATTAAATTGACTATCAAAAATATTGAAGTGAAGCATGATACTGCAACCATTTCTGTCAAATATAACCACCGCTATGCTCTAACAAGTATAAGTGAAGCACAAGAGCAACTGCCTAGCTCAAAAGATATAAGTGAAGCATATATAGTATTCTAAAAAATCATGATAAATGTGTGTGCATCTCAAAAGGTGTGTCCATCAAAGAATTCTTGTGGCAAACTAATAAGAAAGCAAAAAAAGAAAATGGTACAAGATGCTCCAAGTAAAACTCATATCATGTGATGAATAAAAATAATGCTCCAAGTAATATACCGATAGACTGTAGACGAAAGAGAGGATGTCATCCGGGGCATCTCCAAGCTTAGATGCTTTGTTCTTCCTTGAATATTACCTTGGGGTACCTTGGGCATCCCCAAGATTAGGGTCTTGTCGTTCCTTATTCCTTCATCCATCGTAATCTCACCCAACACTTGAAAAATTTCAGCACACAAAACTCAACAGAAACCTCGTGAGGTCCATTTGTATAATAGATAAATCATAAACTTTAGGTACTGTTGTAAACTCATTCATAATTATTATTGCATAACACCTACTGTATTCTAAATTCTCCATGAATTACAACCCCTGATATAATCCATAGTATCATTAAAACAAGCACACTATACAATAAAAAACAAAATCTGTCTAAAACAAAATAGTCTGTAATAATCCGAACAAACACTATTCTTCGGAAACTCTACAAATTCTGAAAAATTAGGACAACGTGGGCAATTTTTATTTCAATCGGTTGTACAAATTAAGATCAAAATCCCGTTTCGGTGAATTATAGAAATTCCTGGACTGAGAGAAAAAGTTTTTGTTTTTTCACACAATCAAGTCAACTATTATCCAAATCATCCCAAAGGCTTTACTCGGCACAAACCCTAATTAAAATATAAAAACACAACCATTATAGTAGCAATAATCATGTCATCACACAAAATAGAAAAAAAAATAAGATAACTATTGGGTTGCCGCCCAACAAGCGTTATTTTTTTACGCCCCTAGCTTAGAGTAATGCATTGTTTCAAGTTTTGTCATCCTTCATCTCTATTACCCCTTTATACATTATATCATCATAAACACATCTTATTAATTCTCTTCTTTCAGCAATAAATTTCTATTATGGGAACTCAAGTAATGGAACATATATCTTTGGTAACTTTTATATCTTCTATGCTTAATCATTTAGGAGTGTGGTCATCAAGGGAACTTTCACAAGTCACCGTGAATTCATCTTCTATGAGGATTTTAGCATTGTCAAAGCAATCTTCATCAGATGCACTTTTGTTACCTTTAACAATGCAAGCATATTGATGGTTGGTACTATTAAATAGATGTTGGGTTAAGTGTAGGTTTGAAACTTATTTTTTAGCATTTTCCTCAGAAGCATGATGATCACTAGACATATATCTTCGAATAAAATCCCTATCATAAAGAATTACGTCTATCATTGGGCACTCATAATTCATATAATAATGATCAAAGATATCTGTCGCTTCCCAAACTATGTAATCAAATCATTCATAAGGATAATTGTACCCATTTTTTTAGCTCTAGGATCATTTATAACAGGTAGTTCAAAGAACAATCTTTGCAAAGTGGGATGACTATGCATAAATCTTATCTCAAGTTTGATAATAAGTGTGGAAATAGCTTGAGCATAACTATTGGTTCTTTTAAGAATAAGGACATCATTGGTTACCAAAGCTCCCGTACAAGTGAAGAAATCTTGAATAACAGTTTTTCCGATAATATTCCCACTTCCTGTTACAAAAGTTTTAGTGTCCAAATTTATGGGAGATTGATTACTTTGAGGCTTACTATCCTCACTATCACTATTAGCGATCACAAAATCAGATATGATAGCAACTTCAGGAAAAAATAAGCAAACGAAATATTTTTGTGATTTTTGTTTTTTTCAGAGAAGTGGATGAAAAAGAGAGGCAAATAAAAAGGAAAATAAAAAGGAGAGCAAGTAGATGATACTTTGTGTCAAGGTACGTGTAGGTATCTGATGATGTTTCGCCGGCAATGGCGCCCAAAATTCTTTCTGCTACTTGTGATCTTTGTTGGGATTTTCCCCGAAGCGGAAGGGTGAAGCAATATAGTACCTGATAAGTATTTCCCTCAGTGAGAACTAAGGTTATCGAATCAATAGGAGAACCACGCAAATCCTAGTGAACAACACCTGCACACACAAGGGCAAATACTTGCACCCAACGCGGGCAAGAGGGTCTTAAATCCCCTTGAACTCGTTACTTGCAAGGATTAAATCTGGTAGTGGTAGATAGATAAATTGAAAAGTAAAATAAATTGCAGCAAGGTATTTTTAGTTTTAGTACTATGATTAAAGTAGATCAGTGGGCATAGTTTTCACTAGAGGCTTCTCTCTCGAAACACAGCGTCGGTGGGTAGACAAATTCCTGTTGGGCAATTGGTAGAAAAGTGCACAGTTATGATGTTATTCATGACAATTATCACATATATAGGCATCACGTCCGTGACAAGTAGACCGTCTTCTGCCTGCATCTACTACTATTACTCCACTTCGAGAGCGCTTCAATGCTTGCCTCTCTGCGTATTAAGTTCATAACAAACAGATTAATGCATGAAGTATGATGACATGATGTAGACAGAATAAAAGAAAGCAATATGATTAAACCCCGTCATTTTACCCTTAATGGCAACCATACAAATACGTGTCTCGCTACCCCTTCTGTCATGAGGTGGGGACATCGTAAGATTGAACCCACTACAAAGCACCTCTCCCACTGAAGATAAATTAATCTAGTTGGCCAAATGATACATCTCCAACGTATCAATAATTTTTAATTGTTCCATGCTATTATATTATCTGTTTTGGATGTTTTATATGCATTATTATGCTATTTTATATTATTTTTGGGACTAACTTATTAACCTAGAGCCTAGTGCCAGTTTCTGTTTTTTCCTTGTTTTTTGAATTTTATAGAAAAGGAATATCAAACGGAGTCCAAACGGAATAAAACTTAACGATGATTTTTCTTGGACTAGAAGACACCCACGGAGCTTGGAGGCCAAGTCAGAAGAGTCCCGAGGACTCCACAAGCCTCCAGGGTGCGGCCTAGGGGGGGCGCCCCCTGGCTTGTGGGCCCCTGGGGAGTCCACCGACCTCCCTCTGAGTTCTATAAATCCCCAAATATTCCATTATCAACTGAAGCGTACACCAAAATACTTTTCCGCCGCCGTAACCTTCTGTTCCCGTGAGATCCCATCTTGGGGCCTTTTCCGGCACCCTGCCGGAGGGGGACTCGATCACGGAGGGCATCTACATCAATTCTATTGCCCCTTCGATGAAGCATGAGTAGTTTACCACAGACCTATGGGTCCATAGCTAGTAGCTAGATGGCTTCTTCTCTCTCTTTGATTCTCAATACCATGTTCTCCTCGATGTTTTTGGAGATCTATCTGATGTAATCTTCTTTTGCGGTGTGTTTGTCGAGATCGATGAATTGTGGATTTATGATCAGCTTATCTATGAATATTATTTGAATATCCTCTGAATTCTTATATGCATGATTTGATATCTTTGTATTTCTCTTCGAATTATCGGTTTGGTTTGGCCAACTATATTGGTTTTTCTTGCAATGGGAGAGGTGCTTAGTTTTGGGTTCAATCTTGTGGTGTCCTCACCCAGTGACAAAGTAGGGATAGCGAGGCACGTATTTGTATTGTTGCCATCAAGGGTAAAAAGATGGGGTTTTCATCATATTGCTTGAGTTTATCCCTCTACATCATGTCATCTTGCTTAAGGCATTACTCCGTTCTTTATGAACTTAATACTCTAGATGCATGCTGGATAGCGGTCGATTTGTGGAGTAATAGTAGTAGATAAAGGCAGGAGTCGGTCTAATTGACACGGATGTGATGCCTATATTCATAATCATTGCCTTGGATATCGTCATAACTTTGCATTTTTCTATCAATTGCTCGACAGTAATTTGTTCACCCACCGTATTATTTGCCTTCAAGAGAGAAGCCTCAAGTGAAACCTATGGCCCCGGGGTCTATTTTCCATCATATATTTTTAGATCTATATATAAAAAATACCAAAAATACCTTGCTGCAATTTATTTAATTTTATTTTGCTTTACGTTTTAGTAATCTTTTATATCTATTTTTATCATATTTCACCTTTGCAAGTGACCGTTAAGGGATTGACAACCCCTCATTCGTGTTGGGTGCAAGTGTTTGATTGTTTGTGTAGGTGCATATATTGGGGACTTGCGTGTTTCTCCTACTGGATTGATACCTTGGTTCTTAACTGAGGAAAATAATTATCTCTACTTTGCTGCATCACCCTTTCCTCTTCAAGAGAAAAACCGACGCAAGCTCAAGAAGTAGCACCAAATCAAACAGATAGATCGGAGAGAAATACAAAGCTATAATAATCATGCATAATAAAGTTCAGAAAAGACTCAATTACTTTCAATGAATAATCTGATCATAAAACCACAATTCATCGGATTGCAACAAACACACCGCAAAAGAATATTACATCGGATAGAACTCGAAGAAGATCGAGGAGAACATGTCATTGAAGATCAAAGAGAGAGAAGAAGCCATCTAGCTACTAGCTATGGACGCGTAGGTCTATGGTGAACTACTCACACGTCATCGGTAGGGCAGCAAGGTTGATGTAGAAGCCCTCCATGATCTATTGTCCCTTCGGCAGAGTAATGGAAAAGGCCTCCAGATGGGCTCGCGAAAGAACAGAAACTTGCGGCAGCTGAAAAATTGTTTCGGGTGGCTCTCATGGGTTTTCCCAATATTTAAGAATTGATAGAAGTAGAATTAGGTCAAATGGAGCCACGGGGGGGGGGGGGGGGGGGGGGGGGGGGGGGGGGGGGGGGGCGGGTGGGGGTGGGGGGGGGGTTTGGGGGGGTGTGGGGTGTTGGTTGGGGGTGGGTGCGGGGGCGGGGGGGGGGGGTGTGGGTGGGGGGTTGTGGTGGTTTGTGGGGTGCTTGTGGGAGGGTTTTTGTGGGTGGGTGGGGGGGTTGGGGGGGGGGTGGGGGTGGCTGGGATGTGTTGGGGGTTTGGTTTGGGGGGTGGGGGGGGGGGGTGCGCGGTTTTTTTTTTTTTTTTTTTTTTTTTTTTTTTTTTTATTTTTTTTTTTTTTTTATTTCTTTTCTTTTTATTTTTTTTTTTTTTTTCTTTTTTTTTTTTTTTTTTTTTTTTTTTTTTTTTTCTTTTTTTTTTTTTTATTTTTTTTTTTTTTTTTTTTTTTTTTTTTTTGTTTTTTTTTTTTTTTTTTTTTTTTTTTTTTTTTTTTTTTTTTTTTGTTTTTTTTTTTTTTTATTTTTTCTTTTTTTTTTTACGATTCCCTTTTTTTTTTTTTTTTTGTTTGTATTCTTTTTGTCTTTTTTTTTTTTTTTTTTTTTTTAGTTTTTTTTTGTTTTTTCTGTTTTTTTTTTTTTTTTTTTTTTTTTTTATTTTGTTTTTTTTTTTTTTTTTTTCTTTTTTTTTTTTATTTTTTTTTTTTTTTTTTTTGTTTTTCTTTTTTTTTTTCTATTTTCTGCACTTGTTTTCTTTTTTTTTTTTTTATTTTATTTATTTTTTTTTTTATTTTTTTTTCTTTTTTTTTTTTTTTTTTTGTTTTTTTTTTTTTGGTTGTTGTTTTTTTTTTTTTTTTTTTTTTTTTTTTTTTTTGTGCTTATTTTTTTTTTTTTTTTTTTGTTTTTTTTTTTCTTTTTTTGTTTTTTTTTTTTTTTTTGATTTTTTTGTTTTTTTTTTTTTTATTTTTTGTTTTTTTTTTTTTGTTGGTTTTGGTATGTTTTGGTGGGGTGTGCTTGGGGGGGCTTCCCCCCCAGTCCTCATGTGTCCCCCCCCTGTTGTGTTGCCGTCTCCCCACATCTCGTACGGTCTTCTCCCGAATCTTGCAGGGTCTCTTATGTCTAGAAAAAATCTTCATAAAGTCTCATAACGTTTGGACTCCGTTTGGTACAGATTTTCTAAAAAACCAAAAACATGCTGAAAAGGCAACTGGCACTAGGCACTGTGTTAATAGGTTAGTTCCCAAAAATGATATAAAGTTGTATAAAAAGTATGTATGATTGGTAATATAATAGCATGAAACAATAAAAAATTATAGATACATTGAAGATGCATCACATGCTGGATAGCGTTCGAGCGGTTAAGTAATAGTAGTAGATGCAGATGGATGTCGGTCTATTTGTCTCAGACGTAATGCCTATAAATTGATCATATGACGAAGAATCATCATAACTATGTGCTATTCTGTCAATTGCCCAACAGTAATTTGTTTATCCCCGTTATTATGCTCATGAGGGAGATTCCTCTAGTCAAATTATGGCCCCCGGGTTTATTTTTCATATTACTAAAACCCTAAATTGCTTGCTGTTTTTATTTACTTGTTATTTTCATTTTATTTTATATATCTACCACTATCAGATTTGATGCTTGCATGCGAGAACAAGGGGATTGACAACCCTCTTGCCTTTGTTGGTTGCAAGTATTTGCTTTGTGTGTGTGTGCAGGTACTGCTTATCTTGTTGGTGTGGCTTCTTGTATTGGTTCGATAAACTTTGGTTCTTAACTAAGGGAATTTATTTTTTGCTACTACACTATTTCACCATTCCACTTCGTGGAATCCCAACGCCTATCACACCCCCTGATTCACTAACTTGGTGCAAGGAGGCCGTGGTCACCATCCTCGACAAGGCCACCGCCGCCTTAAATCCGACGGACGACCACGACGGTGCTGGCCTTCCATACGTCTATAACCCTTGTGATCAGTCGCCACACTGCCCATCGGTCACACCGGCCTCATCGATGATGGAGCCGGGCATGCACTAGTGATACTGCATCTACCGATCTTGAAGCCGAACAATGTCCACCTCGAAAACATGCTCGCCGTCGGCAGGAGCATAACGAAGCAAAAGGGAGCCAGCGTACGAGGCCCTGATGTGCACCGTAAAACAACACACTTATAGAAAACATGGACTAATATAAGGAAAAGACCACCCACGGAAAGAACCGAGTTGCCAGTCCGAGCATCTGACTCTCCAAAAAACACCCACAGAACAACACCTTACCAGACAGGCTTACATATATAGCTCACACGGCTGGGCATGCAACGTTCACGCATCGAGCCGAGCGCCTTGCTGGCCAAAGCGAAATAGCCCGGCATGAGGCCAAGGACACTAAAAGAGGTCCGCCGCATGCCAGTGGCTCCATACGCACCCTCGGTCCACTCGTCATGGACGAGCGCCAACTGGAGTAATGGCACACCCCCGGTCCACTCCTCATGGACGTCCCAGCCGGATCATTGGGTCCGAGCTGTCCGGGAAGATCGGACGTCCCAGAGCACCCGTGGGTCGCCCCCACGCCATGCTATCGACCGAAGAACCCTGCCAAGTGGGCCTGGCTCGCCCATAGTGTGTGTAACATAGTGCAGGGCGGATTGCGCAAGCGCGCACAAGGACGCCGAATGACTGTGGCCACGGGCACGCAGCCGCTGTCCACTCGTCATGTACCATCCAACCACATCGCCTGCGCACAAAGCGCACAAGGACGCCGAATGACGGTGTCCACGGGCACGCAACCGCTGTCCACCCGTCATGTACCATCCAACCACATCGCCTGCGCACAAGCCTTCTAGCTAGATCGGATGGCTCGCGATCAGCCCTGGGTGGCTCCCGCGGCATGTCACACTAGTAGAAAAAAGCCCATTTGTCCCGGTTCCAGAGGCCCATTAGCCCCGGTTCTGGAACCGAGACTAAAGCCCAAAACCTTTAGTCCTATTTCACTTACGAACCGGGACAGAAGGGTCTTCACGTGGCCGCTGCGGGGAGCCTAGGCAGGAGGGCCTTTAGTCTCGGTTGGTAACACCAACCGGGACCAAAAGGCATCCACGCGTCAGCATTTGGCAGTAGCTGGGTTTTTTTTTGAAAGGGGGGGGGGGGGGGTAGGGGGTTTTGGAGGGTTAATTTAGGGGTTTCATATTGTGTTAGCTAGCTAATAGAGAGAAGTGTCTTCTCTTTCTTCGTGCTTGGTCGACGCTAGTTACTATACGTATAGAGAGAACTCGACACGCTAGCTAGTAAGTAGATGAAGGAACCATTAAGTACACAAGATCGTCATGAACATATACAGAGAGAAGTGATCGACCTCTCTTTCTCCGACAGATTGGTCGAACAACAAGTTTTCGTATATCTATCTGACGCTACTAGCTACATATATACAATATAAGATCTCTTACAATCCCTAACATCTAATGTCAAGTTCCACATGGTATTCTCCGGTTGGATTTATGACATGGTCAAGAAAGAAACCCGCCAATTCCTCTTGAATTGCTCGTATGCGATCATGTGGTAGGTGTTCATCCCGCATCTGCCACATCTAATTTGAAGAAGGGGGTCAATACATATATATGAATGAAACTCAACACAAATGATGGTAATAAAATAAACTTGTGAATATTATTGCTTACGCACTTCATATTATTTTTCAGAGTAGCCTCGCTTAGAGGTCGTCGCGTTGTAGATGAACTCACAAACGTAGTATCCACAAAAATCATTCCCGGCTTCCTGCCACAAGCACTTTAGGAGAAATAGAGTTCAATCAAACTGATAATCAAGCATTACAAATGGTATTGATGAAATTAGAATCAATAGGAGATGCGCGGAACTAGCTAGTAGTACTTACTTTGGGGTGTCTAAATCGCAGCTCCCTCGGCAGTGCCGGAGCAATTCCGGTGAACTCTTTCCAAACCCTGCCAGACAAAGAAAATAATTACTTGATATCAGGAAATGAACAAAGTTGCCGATATGGTGCGATAATGATCGATTGAACTTACTTCTGGAGCATTTCAGTCTTGTCCCCAAACTCCTGTGGATCTTTTCGTCTCGAGTCTAAGACGGTTACTAGTCCCCGCTCAAGCTTAATCTCCAGCATAATAAAATGGAAGCTACACACGCATGCATAACTCATCAATTACATTACTATAACCTCGAGTAGGGAAACCGAATATGCACAAGACAGTAACACTCACTTGCAGTTGTAAGGAAAGAGTATTGTATCTTTGTTTTGATTTTTAAGCAACGATTGTAGCAAGTTGTCCTCGGTTTCTTCGACATTCTTTTTAACCGTCCATTCATGTATGACATTTGGGTTAATGAACCCAATGTCATAGATTTGTGCTTTTCTGCATTCGACGATCTTCAATCTGCATAATATAGTGAGGATAATTATATATACATGCAATGAAAGAGTTGAGCTATATATAGAGACTTAATTACAGAAGTAGTACTTACAGACAGTAGCAAGTCAAGATTGTTTTGTCGAGGGCCTTTTGATTGTATAACTGGAATAACTCGTCAAATGCAACAGACAACTGATCCATTCCAACGAGGTCGTGCTCATCTTTAATTCTCAGCGTCAAAGTATCCCTCCCAGACTCGCTGCAGGTTTTCATGTACCATTGAAGGAATCTTCGCATCATCGTTGTTAGAGGAGGATGATCAGGTTTGACGAGAGGCTGCCCGTACTAGTATCTGAATTCTTCCACCTCTAACATATCAAACACTACATCATCGCCCAGGTAATCTGCAAGATTGGTACCGGGCGCCATCCCCGGATGATGGGCGACGAGATCTCTAGAAACCTTGAGCGGGGGGCACGATTCGTTCGCATGTTCGCCGAGCTGGGGAATTTTTTCCCCACTTCTTCATTCTGCTAACCTTACAACACTGCAAGTACTTCCCGACCGCTCCGCTTCCAGATATGTCCTCAATAATGCGCTCATAGTTGGATTGCGGCGGAGGAGGTGGTGGTCGCTTCAGGGCATCGATAGTGTGCTTCACTTTCACCGGATCTATTGTCTCCTTCGGAGGTGGAGGTTTCCTTGCAAAAAAGTCCCTCACATGGGCACGACAGATGTCCTCGTTTTCCTTCTCAGTCATCTCGTATGGTAACTTTTCCAGAGGCTTGAGAGATGGACCGTATTTGAATTGCCTCCCGCCTCTGGCTGTACTGCTAGCCACCGAAGCGGCGGCGTCTCTCTTCCGTCGTTGCTTATGAGGCGGAGAAGGAGGCGGAGTGCTCCGACGCGCCGGAGGAGCCGCAGCGGCGGCGTCTGTCTTCCGCCATTGCTGATGAGGCGGAGGAGGAGGCGGACTGCTCCGACGCGCCGGAGGAGGCGAAGGAGTGCCCTCATGCGCCGGATGAGCCGGAGAAGGAGGCGGAGTGCCCTGATCACTCGCCAGAGGAGGAGGAGGAGGCGGAGTGCCCTGACTCGCCGGAGGAGGAGGAGGCGGAGGCATCCAGTTCGGAAGCTTGATGTACTCCTTCCGCCATAGACATGTAGTCCTCACAGCATAACTCAGTTGAGACTCCCCTTCACCTGTAGGGTGGTCAAGCTCGAGCACCTCAAATCACTCCATTACTTCATCCACCGACACAACAGCATACCCATGTGGAATCAGACGGCAGTGAAAAGTTTCGTCGGGTTGAGAAGGTGAACAGAGCCGACAGCCGCCTTCAAGGTGACGTTCTGACATTTCGTCATAAGCTGGCAATGTTGGAGCTCCGTGATAGCATCCACGGGGTAGGTAGGAGCCGTGAAGTCAGGCTGCTGAACGAGCTCCGTGGAAGCCACACTGCTTCTCCGCTGAGATGGCGGGGTAGCTTCTGGGGTAGCTTCGTGCCGCTGAGATGGTTGGTCGGCAGCTCGCTAGCTCTCAACTTGTTCCTCTAGCTTTAGTACTCTAGCATTGAGCTTCTGCATTTTGCTCAGCTCCTGTTTCCTCTTCCTCTCCCGGGTTTTGTAACCGCCTGCGCCGGGAAACCCAACCTTCCACGCAACGGAGCCTGGCGTGCCCCGTGTTCGTCCAGGGTGCTCAGGATTCCCGAGGGCCTCAGTCAGCTCATCATTCTCTCTATCAGGAATGAACGTCCCTTGCTGTGCTGCGGCGATATACTTCTGAAGTTTCTTGACGGGTATTGAATGTTGCTCGTTCGTCCAAACGCACTTCCCAGTTTCAGGGTCCAAAGTTCCCCCAAGCCCGAAGAACCAAGTCCTTGAACGGTCTGGCCAGTTCAATGTCTCTGATTCGACCCCTTTAGCAATCAGGTCATTCTCAGCTTTCTCCCACAACGGCCGGGCTTTGAGGTAGCCGCCTGACCCCGTGCGATGGTGATACAGCTTCTTTGCAGCATTTATTTTGTTTTTCTCTGACAGTTGCTTACTCCTGTCCGATGTCTTATAGGCCACAAATGCGGGCCAGTGATCTCTTATCTTCTCAAATCGGCCGGTGAATTCTGGAGTCTTCCCTTTGTCGACAAACGTTGATTTCAACTCATTCTTCCACCTCCTGAATAGATCTGCCATCTTCTTAAGAGCACACGCCTTGAGCAGTGGCTCTATAATTGGCTTATTCGGATCCTCCTATGGCGGTAGGGTGAAATTTGCCTTCAGCGAGGTCCAAAGATCATCTTTCTGTCTATCGGTGACTTAAGAAACTTGAGGGTCATCGTTCTTAGGCTTATTCCATAGCTGGATGCTGATTGGGATGCTGTCCCTAACAATAGCTCTGCACTGAGCAGAAAATGCATCCTTGGTCCGCTTGGGTTCAATCGGTTGGCCATCGTCCGCGATTGCTGTGATCGTGAACCTTTCATCTTGGCACAACCTTTTCTTCGGGCCTCGTCTCGTTACCAAAGTTTGGCTCGATCCGGAGGGCTATAAAAGAAGAAAGAAGAGTTAATATATCTACATACCAAAACAATAAATGCAGCAATTAGCTAGTAAGCACAGGCTCAATTAATATATATACCTCGTTGGACTTTGCAACAGCTCCCTCCTTCGTTCGATCACCGGAGCCGTCATCATGGTCTCCTTCTTCCTCCGGCATTCCGTCACCGGAGCCATCATGATCATGTCCTTCCTCCATTGTTCGATAACCAGAGCCGTCATCCTCTCCTTCTTCCTGACCATCGGTGTCGTTGAGATACGACAAGACATCACCTCCGCCGAGGATTATGTCCCCCAACAACTGTTCTTGTTCCAAGTCTCTTTGCTCCATAGTTTTTGCAAATATTACAACATGGCAATTAATATACAAACATGAGAGATGGATATATTAGTGGAAAACATAGACCTAGCTAGCTAATCACAATGCTTCTAGGGTTTGGGGTGGCCTCGGCAACGCTTCTAGGGTTTGGGGTGGCCTCGACGCTTCTAGGGTTTGGTCGGGCGAGAGGGGGTTGATCGACGTCCCCCCTCATGTTGAAGAGTTACCGGAGTTTTATATGAACAAAAAAAATACTACCTATCACATGACATGTCCGGCGACTGGACCGGACCGCCTCTCTCATGAATGTCCGACGTCCGGACCGCCTCTGTCATGAATGTCAAACAAGGGATTTAACAAAATGGCGCCATTCTGGATGTGCAGAAAATGGTCCCTATTTTTCCTGATCTCATCTACCCTTCTATATGTCACGTTGTCTAGTGTCAAAGGATTCAAGAAAACCATGACTTCATCATTAGCCGGAAGTAACAGGCGCATAATGGTACGAAGCTCTCCAAAATTATTTTGGAACGGAGTCCCGGATAGGATAATTAGCTTTTTGGTACGAAGTTCAGCAAGAGCCTTTCGAATATCGCTATTTGGAAGGCCTTTGCTGAACTTCGTACCAAAAAGCGAATTATCCTATCAGGACTCCGTTCCAAAATAATTTTGGAGAGCTTCATACCATCATGTGCCTGTTACTTCCGGCTAATTATGAAACCATGGATTTCTTCAATACTTTGACACAAGAGAACGTGCACATATAGAAGCGTAGATGAGATCAGAAAAAATATGGATCAACTTAATTATGCACATCCATAATGGGGGCATCCTTCGACCCCTCGGCGATCCTCGACCCTCGACCCTCGACCCCTCGACGACCATCGACCATCGACCCTCGACCCTCGACCCTCGACCCCTCGGCGACCCTTGAACCTCGACCCTCGACCCCTCGGCGATCCTCGACCCTCGACCCCTCGGCGATCCTCGAACCTCGACCGTCGACCCCTCGGCGACCGTCGACCCCTCGGAGATCCTCGAACCTCGACCCCTCGGCGACCCTCGACCCCTCGGCGATCCTCGAACCTCGACCCCTCGGCGACCCTCGACCCTCTACCCTAGTTCCAGACCCTGGACCGCTCGGCGATCCTCGACACCCTCGTTCCCGATAAAAAATAAGAAGAGGAAGAAGAAGAAAAAAAAGAGGAGAAGAAGAAGGAATAGAGGAGAAGAAGAAAAAATAGAAGAAGAAAAAAAGAGAGGAGAAGAGGAAGGAATAGAGTCTATTCCTTCTTCTTCTCCTCTTTTTCTTCTTCTTCTTCCTCTTCTTATTTCTTTTCTCCTCTTCTTCCTCTCCTCTTCTTCTCCTTCTTCTTCTCCTTCTTCCTCTTCTTATTTTCCTTTTTCCTCTCCTCTTTCTTTCCTTCTTCCCTCTTTCCTCTTTTTTCTTTTTCCTATTTATTTTTCTCTCCACTAACCTAAAATCTACTAACCTAAAATGCACTAACAGTACAACTAACCTAAAATGCACTAAATCAACTAACCTAAAATCGATATCTACTAACAACCTAAATAAAAAAATTAATACATATATGAAAAAAAACATATATGAACAAAAAAATGCTATGAACATTATATCCATACATACATAGCCACATCCATACTTATATATATCCACATACATATATACATTATATATATGAACAAAAAAATCATCACATAAAAAAATCGCATAAAAATTTATCATACAGAGAGCCGGGGCGGCGGCGGCTCACAGCGGGGGCGGCGATGGCACGGCGACGGCGACGGTGGGGGCTGGCCGGGGCAGGGGCGCGGCCGGTCGGCGCGCTCGGGGGCGGGGCAGGGGCGGGGGCAGGGGCGCGCGGGCTCGGGGACGACGTCGGCGACGGCGACGGCGACGGCGACGACGAGGCACGGCTGATGGCAGGGGCGGCGGATGGCGTCGGGGCAGCCTGGCGGCGTCGATGTCGTCGGCATCGTCGGGGGCAAATGCGAGGTGAGAATGAAAATTTTCACAAGTGTTACTTAATATAGACAGAGCATTGGTTCCGGTTCGTGGCAACAACCGGGACGAATGCCCCCCTATGGTCCCGGTTCGTGCCACCAACCGAGACCAAAGGTCTCTTTTCAGCAGCCCAAAGGGCGGGAAGCAGAGACCTTTGGTCCCGGTTGCTGGCACGAACCGGGACCAAAGGGGGGCATTCGTCCAGGTTGTTGCGACGAACCGGGACCAAAGGTTGGCATTGGTCCCGGTTGGTGCCACCAACCGGGACAAAAGGGTGGCACAGCGGTGGTGTGGTGGGAGTTTAGTCCCACCTCGCTAGCTGAGAGAGCTCAGCACCTGTTTATAAGCTGCGTTGCGGCAGAGGTGCTGAGCTCCTCTCTAATATGCAGGCAGTACTTGCCTACCCTTGTCACTGCCATGTTGGGCCTATTGGGCCTGCGGGCCTGTATCCTGGCCCATGTACAGATGGGTTTCTAGTCGTATGCAGGCCGTGTGGCCCAGTGGGCGGCATTTTTTTAATTTTTTCCAGTATTTTTGTTTTGTTTTTTGCATTATTTCTTTTCTTTTGTTTTTTGCTTTGTTTTTTTAAATCTTTTTGCTTTTAGGTCAGAAAAATTATAAACCTTCTGTTAGTGCCATTAGTTTTCAAATTTGAATAGTTTAAATTTGAATTCTTTGAAATTTGTGTGAATCACTAGTTTGTGAATAACTTCACTATAAAAATATATTTTTGAGTGATTCTTTTTCCTGCTATTTAATATTACTGTGTTTTATTATTATATTCAAAAACAAATTTTGTTATTTTAGTTTCTATCAAAAAAATTCTTTTTGCTATTAAAGTTTCTAACAAAAAATTTCTTTATGATAATTCTTTTTGCTATTACTGTTTTGAACAAAAAATAACTACTTTTTAATTTAAGTTTCTATAAAAAGCTTTAGTTTTGATTCTTTTTGCTTATTGAAGAGTATTATAGTTTTGTTTTAGTTGATCATAATAGAATATTTTAATTGATTCTTTTTGCTATTGAAGAGTATTATTGTTTTGTTTTAGTTGATCATAACAGAATATTTTAATTGATTATTTTTAGTTCATTCTTTTTGCTATTAGAGTTTCATAAAAGTTTTCTAGTTCATTCTTTTAGCTATTAGTTCATTCTTTGAGCTAAATGACCCTGAAATTGAAAAGCACTACAAATGAACTCTGAAAAGGTTGAAAGTTGGCATGATATCATCATTTCACCCACATAGCATGTGCTAAAAAGTTGAGAGGGTTACGGCAAAAACTGGATGCACTTCGTGTACAAAATGGACAATCTCTTTCGAAGTATCAGGGTTTCGGACGAAAACTCATCTGTTACAAAGGGATTTTATTTTTTTGAACTTATTTGAACTATAGACTTTTGTGTTTTCACTTGGAATTTTGAACCCTTTCTGAATTCATTTGGAATGTTTCATGCATTTACTGATTTTTTTTAAGCTAAATGACCCTGAAATTGAAAAGCACTACAAATGAACTCTGAAAAAGGTTGAAAGTTGGCATGGTATCATCATTTCACCCACATAGGATGTGCTAAAAAGTGAGAGGGTTACGGCAAAAACTGGATGAACTTCGTGTACAAAACGGACAATCTCTTTCGAAGTATCAAGGTTTCATACGGAAACTCATCTGTTACAAAAGGCATTTCATTTCTTCACATGTAACTGCAGTGATATTCGAGATCAAAGGCATCATCATAATAGTTGTGGAGAGAAAGTCTTCACTTTTTCTTCGCTTGTGTCCTTTGCTTATTGCGCCGTAACCATGGATAAATTTCATCGTTTAACAGGGTGCTTGGGTCAGCCTTGACTTTGAAGGGAGGAATTTCATGAAACTTTTCATAATCTTCAGACATGTGTGTCTTACCCTCCAATCCCACGATGTCTCTTTTTCCTGAAAGAACTATGTGGCGCTTTGGCTCATCATATGATGTATTCGCTTCCTTATCTTTTCTTTTTCTCGGTTTTGTAGACATGTCCTTCACAAAGAAATCCTGCGCCACATCATTGGCTAGGACGAATGGTTCGTCTGTGTACCCAAGATTGTTCAGATCCACTGTTGTCATTCCGTACTATGGGTCTACCTGTACCCCGCCTCCTGACAGATTGACCCATTTGCACTGAAACAAAGGGACCTTAAAATCATGTCCGTAGTCAAGTTCCCATATGTCCACTATGTAACCATAATATGTGTCCTTTCCCCTCTTGGTTGCTGCATCAAAGCGGACACCGCTGTTTTGGTTGGTGCCTTTTTGATCTTGGGCGATTGTTTAAAATGTATTCCCATTTATCTCGTTCCCTTTGTAAGTCAGTACAGTCGAAGATGGTCCCCTGGACAACGAGTACAGCTCATCAGAAACAGTGTTGTCACCCCTGAGACGTGTTTGCAACCAACTGCCGAAAGTCCTGATGTGTTCACATGTAATCCAGTCGTCACACTGCTCCGGGTGTTTGGAGCACAGAATGTTCTTGTGTTCATCGACATACGGGGTCACCAAGCTAGAGTTCTGTAGAACTGTGTAGTGTGCTTGAGACCAAGAATGTTCGTCCCTACATATTATTGAGTCCCCTCCTAGAGTGCCTTTTCCAGTCAGTCTCCCCTCATACCGCGATTGAGGGAGACCAATCTTCTTAAGGTCAGGAATGAAGTCAACACAAAACCCAATGACACCCTCTGTTTGATGGCCCATGGAGATGCTTCCTTCTGGCCTAGCGTGGTTACGGACATATTTCTTTAGGACTCCCATGAACTTCTCAAAGGGGAACATATTGTGTAGAAATACAGGGCCCAGAACAACAATCTCGTCGACTAGATGAACTAGGATGTGCGTCATGATATTGAAGAAGGATGGTGGGAACACCAGCTCGAAACTGACAAGACATTGCGCCACATCACTCCTTAACCTTGGTAGGATTTCTGGATCGATCATCTTCTGAGAGATTTCATTGAAGAATGCACATAGCTTCACAATGGCTAATCGAACGTTTTCCGGTAGAAGCCCCCTCAATGCAACCGGAAGCAGTTGCGTCATAATCACGTGGCAGTCATGAAACTTTAGGTTCTGGAACTTTTTCTCTGGCATATTTATTATTCCCTTTATATTCGACGAGAAGCTAGACGGGACCTTCATACTAAGCAAGCATTCAAAGAAGATTTCCTTCTCTTCTTTGGTAAGAGAGTAGCTGGCAGGACCTTCATACTACTTTGGAGGCATGCCGTCTTTTTCGTGCACACGTTGCTGGTCCTCCCGTGCCTCCGGTGTATCTTTTGTCTTCCCATACATGCCCAAGAAGCCTAGCAGGTTCACGCAAAGATTCTTCGTCACGTGCATCACGTCGATTGAAGAGCGGACCTCTAGGTCTTTCCAGTAGGGTAGGTCCCAAAATATAGATTTCTTCTTCCACATGGGTGCGCGTCCCTCAGCGTCATTCGGAACAGAGAGTCCGCCGGGACCCATTCCAAATATTACCTGTAAATCATTGACCATAGCAAGTATGTGATCACCGGTACGGAGGTGGGCTTCTTCCGGTAATCTGCCTCGCCTTTGAAATGCTTGCCTTTATTTCGACATTGATGGTTGGTTGGAAGAAATCGACGATGCCCCAGGTACACATTCTTCCTGCATTTGTCCAGGTATATACTTTCGGTTACAAACAGTGCATGCATGCGTGGTATCCCTTGTTTGTCTGTCCTGAAAGGTTACTGAGAGCAGGCCAATCATTGATGGTTACAAACAGCAACGCATGCATGTCAAATTCCTGCTGTTTGTGCTCATCCCACACACGTACACCGTTTCCATTCCATAGCTGTAAAAGTTCTTCAACTAATGGCCTTAGGTACACATCAATGTCGTTGCCGGGTTGCTTAGGGACTTGGATGAGAACTGGCATCATAATGAACTTCTGCTTCATGCACAGCCAAGGAGGAAGGTTATAGATACATAGAGTCACGGGCCAGGTGCTGTGATTGCTGCTCTGCTCCCCAAAAGGATTAATGCCATCCGCGCTTAAACCAAACCATACGTTCCTTGTGTCACATGCAAAGTCCTCCCAGTACTTTCTCTCAATTTTTCTCCACTGCGACCCGTCAGCGGGTGCTCTCAACTTCCCGTCTTTCTTATAGTCCTCTCTGTGCCATCGCATCAACTTGGCATGCTCTTTGTTTCTGAACAGATGTTTCAACCGTGGTATTATAGGAGCATACCACATCACCTTGGCAGGAACCCTCTTCCTGGGGTGCTCGCCGTCAACATCACCAGGGTCATCTCGTCTGATCTTATACCGCAATGCACTGCATACCAGGCATGCGTTCAAATCCTCGTACGCACCGTGGTAGAGGATGCAGTCATTTGGGCATGCATGTATCTTCTGCACCTCCAATCCTAGAGGGCATACAACCTTCTTTGCTGCGTATATACTGTCGGGCAATTCGTTATCCTTTGGAAGCTTCTTCTTCAATATTTTTAGTAGTTTCTCAAATCCTTTGTTAGGTACACCATACTCTGCCTTCCACTGCAGCAATTCCAGTGTGGTACCGAGCTTTGTGTTGCCATCTTCGCAATTGGTGTACAACCCTTTTTTGTGATCCTCTAACATGCGATCGAACTTCAGCTTCTCCTTTTCACTTTCGCACTGTCTCTTTGCATCAACAATGACCCGGCGAAGATCATGATCGGGCACATCGTCTGGTTCCTCTTGATCTTCAGCTTCCCTCCTTGCAGCATCACCGTATTCAGGGGGCACATAGTTGTCATCATCCTTTCTTCTTCGTTGTCTTCCATCATAACCCCTCTTTCTTCGTGCTTGGTCCAAACATTATAGTGTGGCATTAAACCCTTATAAAGCAGGTGGGTGTGAAGGGTTGTCGAATCAGAGTAATACTTCGTATTCTCACATACAGGGCATGGACAACACATAAAACCATTCTGCTTGTTTGCCTCAGCCACTTGGAGAAAATTATGCACGCCCTTAATGTACTCGGAGGTGCGTCTGTCACCGTACATCCATTGCCGGTTCATCTGCATGCATTATATATAATTAAGTGTGTCAAAAACCATTACAGAATATCATGAATACAAAAGTGACCAAATTAATTAATAGAAGTTCATCATCACATTAAAACCAAAGTACATACATAGTTCTCATTGAACAACATATAGCTCTCCAGAGCATCTAATTAAACCATACATTGAAACTATCTAAAACATTTCAATGCAACAACAAATGCGATCATAATCGCAACTAAGGTAACAATTGATCCAACGGCATAATGATACCAAGCCTCCGTATGAATGGCATATTTTCTAATCTTTCTAATCTTCAAGCGCATTGCATCCATCTTGATCTTGTAATCATCGACGACATCCGCAACATGCAACTCCAATATCATCTTCTCCTCCTCAATTTTTTTCAATTTTTCCTTCAAATAATTGTTTTCTTCTTCAACTAAATTTAACCTCTCGACAATAGGGTCGATTGGAATTTTCGGTTCACATACCTCCTAGATAAAAAAATCTATGTCACGTTGGTCGGCATAATTGTCATTAACACTAAATGAATCAAATAGTTATAAAAGATAATATATACCACATCAGAATCATAGGGCCGACGGAGGCAGATACCAAAACCATCGCACTATATAATAACAAAAGTAAGAAAATTATACATGTATCTATCTAAATCATACAAGTAAGAACTTTTTTCTTTTACAAAGAAGATAAGACCAAGAGGCTCACCATGGTGGTGCCGGTGACGAGATCGGCGCGGGCGATCGACGGCGGTGAGGACGGGGACGGGACAGGGCGGACCGCCAAACCTAGACAAATCTTGAGGAAAATGGAGCTTGGACAAGGAGCTTCGAGAGGAGAAAGCTTAAGTGTGGCTCGGGCATTTCATCGAACACCTCATGTGCATAGGAGGTGAGCTAGAGCACCACAGAGCTCTCCCACGGCCGGCCAAAAAAACAGAGCACTCCACTGCTCTGCTCGCGGGCAAGGGGGTATATATAGGCATCTCATTGGTCCCGGTTCGTGGCTGGAACCGGGACCAAAGGGTTGGTCCCGGTTCGTGGCTGGAACCGGGACCAAAGGACACCCTTTGGTCCCGGTTCCAGCCACGAACCGGGACCAATGGTTGTGGGTCAGGAGCGAGGCCCATTGGTCCCGGTTCTTGTCTAGAACCGGGACTAAAGGGTCCAGACGAACCGGGACCAATGCACCACGAGGCCCGGCCGGCCCCCTGGCGTCACGAACCGGGACTGATGCCCCCTTTGGTCTCGGTTCGTGAGTGAACCGGGATTAATGGGCTTAGCCGGACTGGACCAAAGCCCTGTTTTCTACTAGTGTCACGGGCCAATGGACTGGAAGGAGGCGCTGATCTCCTGCGGAGAGCCCAAGAAGGTGGGTACTCCACCATCGTTTATAGGAGTAATTCCTTGTTTCTCGTGTTTTTTTGGACTTTGTAGTACTTTTTAAGGGACTCATTTTACCGACTAACTAGTTGTCAGTCGATTGAAAGTATAATTTGGTCGGTTCATTTTACTTAAGCCGTCGGATGCAAAATTATTGCCAGATCATTTTCTTCAACCTTCTATGCATCTTCTTCGCTAAAACCACCCACGCAGCACCGGCCTAAATGCCGGCCTCCGCCGCCCGCGGCCGGCGGCGCTCCCACGCTAGCCTTGCAGTCCCATGCTCCTCTCAACCGCCGCCACTGCCATGCTGCTGCCGCCCCCAGCAATCCCTCTAACCCCGGCGATGAACAGATTTTTCTGGCGAACCTGCACCCCACTCGCCCCTCCACACTCCTCGAGATAGACATCAGGGACACCTACTACCCTAAGATATACCCGGAGGGCTTCTTCGGCGAGCCGTCACCGGCTGCTCCTTCCTTCCCTCTTACGGCTTCTTCTTTCATGCTAAATCGACTGACCCATATATTATTTTCAGGCAACTTATTAGTAGCTAAACTGCTCATTTCAAGGCCGGGCAAGCGCTTGGTTCAAAAAAATAAGTTCCTTTGGTCCAAAAGAAGTAGCTGTCCAGAGAGAATATCGACGTTGTCATGAAATGCTATATTAAACACAGATACTATACCGTTGGTACCTTTCGGCAGCATGGACAAACACCTTGGCCAATAGACGATGGACGTTTGACTTTCTGTTACATCATATTTGTCCGTAACCTGATCTTGATTAGCATCTTGTCAAGTACCATTCGTCGTCTCATTGGCCTTTATGATCTTACCTACTCCCACTATATTATGCATCCTTTCCCGCACTGCCAGCAAACATTAACGACTCTAGATGTTAAACAGCGTGGGCCTAACCTAACCCAGCCTTCCCGTACTTACGGCTTATTTTAACAAGCCTGCAGTACGGGGATTAAGCTCTCTCCTTCATGTTTGTCTTGCGGGCTCTCTCCTTCATTCATAGCTATATATATGGAGGGGCACGTCTCCCTCCTCATCGAGATCCATTGTTTTCTTTGAGAGGAATGAGTGAGATGCCATGATTGATTCCTGAACCAAGGCGATGCTGGTGTTCTGGTTAATTCTGTGCGTGTGGAACCGAAGGGTTGACATTTCGCAACAAGGAAAGGAAGATGCTGAGGTGAGTTAGACAGTCATGTGATTTTCTAGATATCTGAAAAGAGATGTCCATGGTTTCTCCCCTCGGCCCATGCCATATATTTGTCTTTTCGTTTCAAATTCAAGGATTATTTTCTAGTGAGTTTAGACCAACGAAATATGGGGGTATCCTATGGAATTTGAAACTTTTACAGTTAAAAGGAATCTAGCTTAAAAGTTATGCAAAGCCTTTTGATAAGCGTGCTCACCTACATGAATCTTGACTCGTCCTTGCATCTGCACAACATTTTCATTCTTAAAAGGTTTTGCGTATCTTTATTTTGTACATATTTGAATGATGGCTTTATATCTTGCTAGAGCATATTATGGAGTGCACAAATGTTTTTTCGCAGTCTGAAGCATTGCCAATTACTGTAAGGAAGGAACTTCAACAAACACAACTAAGAAAAATGTAAGGACGAGAGGAATCACCTCAGAGCATATCTAGTCGAAGCCTAATAAATCTCCAACTCCCCAAAAAAACATCATTTTTGGTACTTAAGCTCACCTATAACGTGACTAACTCCCGAGAAGTCTTAGGATGGCCCAAAAAAGACCGGTCCACCTGCGAGTGCTGCCTCACAATATCCTCCCCGAAACAATAGGCGCGCGTGAGTAGCTTTCCTCCACCAAACTACAATGACTCTGCCCTAGCCGATTTGGCCAGCGGCGCTTCCACCATTCGACCCGAACCGCCTCCCAGACCCAATACCCACTCTTAGTAGGTGGCAGCTATGATGTAAGTTCACATAAAACCTGCGAAGTGGAGCTTTTTGCACCCGGATGCTTTTTTTCTTCGTTTTTCTTCCATTATCTCTCTCATAGTGGAACCCCAATCCTATTTTAGGATCGTTTGAAAGGAAAGACCCATTATCGAGGTAACCATGCCTCACCGCTGCTATAGCTGTCGTCATACTCGTCCTCCCCACCGTCGCCGCCTGCTGCCCAATGGCAACACCATCGTCCCTGGTCACCGCCCGCCACTCGACACCGAAAATCGACGCCGACCCTACCTTCAAGCCACGTTGGTGGGAATGATGGTGCCGGTGACATCAAGGAAGATGATATGTCCTTCTTGCGAGGTGGTTGTCGGTGAGCCATAGGATGAACTTTCCTTGGGAGGAAATGGCGGAGTTGCCAGTATTTCAGTTTGGGCTTCCATGGTTTGGCTACGGTGCAAAATTGAATGGCATTGATAGAAAGCAGGAATGATGCAGGCATCTCATGAGACTCTTGCCGTGTTTGCAATACGAGAAAAGGCTTCCTCCCCGCTTTATATATAAAGCAACACAACTGAACTGATACATGGTGATGAGGGGATCCTCTTACAAAGCAGATAAAAAAAGCGAGAAAAACAGGAGAATTCACATCCTACCACAAGGCACCCTAGACTACTAACAAGGAGGAAGCCTAGCCAACAAGGGAAATCGCCGAGTCTCGTTCCACCGCTCATACCCAATTGACGCCGAAGAGGGCCCCCTGCCCTCGCACTCCGGATCGTGGAACCTGATCCTGCCTGCAGACAACAAAGGCCAGGAGTGGCGCGAACGATGACCCGTGTAGAGGATATGAAAGCAAGTCCGACTACCCATGCTAGAGCCATGATGACCTCAAGCCAGGATCCTAAATTGTCCACCAATGACGGCATGGTGCATTAGAGGCAACCCGGGCTCCATGACGACATGCTCAAGAGGAAGACGACGCGTCACGTTGCCTCTGTCGAGACCGAGGGAACAGTTAAGGGGTTTCACCCGGAACGATAGCTTTGCGAGAGGGACCATAGCAGAGCCCCCAAGAAGGAAGTGACACCCACGGGGCTCACCATCGTTGGCATCATAGCACAAGACTTCCGCCCGGAGCTTCTCACCCACGCCACGCCGAGGAACTCCAAGCACCCTCCCACCTTGAGGGAGGGCACACCATCACCAAGTAAGACCTCCAGAGCATGATCTCGGAATGGCCACTGCCGCGGCACAGCCGATACCTGGATCACCCTGTGCAACATCCTTCGCCGGCCACACGACAAAAGAAGCCGCCAACTCCGCCGCCGAGATGCTTGTTGAAGAGCCAATCTGATGGACCACCACATGAGGCCGTTGCCCCAGCATCTAGGTTTGCCACTTCACTCTCGTATACCTATTCCACACACCTAGGAATGAGAACACCGCCGATGAGACGGAAAGCCGCCTCCTTCAAAGTCCCAAGGGACAGCATGGACGACGGTGCTCCAAAGACGGTGCCACAACTAGTTGCGATGGCACCCAGCAAACTCAAATCGGTCAACCGAGACCAGATCTAACCAGGAGCAACCCTCCACATCTTCCTCGACCACGCGATGACAAGAACAGGGTTCCACCCCAGTGTTACCCCAACAACTGGATGATAGAGGAGAAGGCAGCTGTAGGCCCCCTTGGCCATGGCCACGACGTCCATGGTAGGTGTGGCCCTGAAAGGCTAGGAATCCAAGACGGTGCACCACTGAGCCTCATGGCCTGGCCTGCACATAACTGGAGCCGCTGGCCGCTGGAAGGGCGAATCTGAAACCCGACCAGCAGGGCCACGCATGAGCTCGAGGAGAGAGGCCTAGAGATTACAGGAGAAGAGGAACCGCACCGCCTTGGGATAGCTGCCGCAGAGCCACCTTCCGACCACGCTGCCAGCATGCCTGCACGCCGGCCCGCACCATGCTTTCGACCACAGTGAGGCGACCTTGCCAAGTGACTGCACCCACACCACTCCAAACCGAGCGAGGAGGAGAAGGATCCCCTCCGCCGTTGATGCCTTCCAGGCTTCTCTTGGTGGCGTGCCGTGGCATCGGTGAGGGGGAGGAGGAGACGAAAGGGGGCGAGAGGATGGCGTCGCCTAGGGTTTTGCCCGGTCTGTTGATGGAGACGCGGATGAAATGAGTCCCGTGAGTGCATCGTGTTTGAAATGGCAAAGTCGAGAATGGGATGGGATTTATAGCTTTCCCTTTTGAGGGAATGTGTGTTCATATGAGAAGTGGGTTCATGGTGAATGAGAAGCTGTGGCAAGAGATGTCATCGAGGATCTTTCTATGAAAAATGACAACCCCAAGTGGGGCATCAATGAATATTATGTAGTAAATTAGATGCAACAACAATATAGGAGGATGAGGAAAAGATGCAAAAACAACAACTGAATTGGGGGTACCCGAAGCATGAATTTTGTGCTTTATTATATTTACGATTAATTGCCATCATGTTTATTGTAATTATTAGAAACGAGTAGGTTTGTTTTTTCCATTTAGGCTTCCATTAAAATGGGGGCTAGGGGGGAGAGCTTGTCCTCTATAGCTCCAACGACAAACCTCTGGATTCGCCTTCCCTCTGCCAGTCGTGCTGGCTAAGAGGGGCAGGGAGGGGAATACAATGCATTGGCTCCATCTATTTTTTACGTTAGAGGTTTTCAGTCCGCGTAGGAGTGATACTCCAGTGGATGGCGACGATTCATCTTCGACTAGTTTCTGGGCTCTGATCCTCCTCGATTTTGTCCTTCGCGGCGGAGTCGATTGAGCTACAGGAAGATAACTTTCGTGTCCTTGGGTGGTGATGTTAGGGTTTCTAGTTTTGCATTCACAATGGCTCGATTTGATGTTAGTTTGTTGATGATCAATTCAAGAGTTCAACAAGGTGGCTACATGGCTCTAGTCTTTAGGTGAGCATGCATGGACACTTCCCAATTATAGTCAACAAACTTAGGTCAGCTTCGGGAGGGGTGCAACGTCAGTAGCGTCTCAGTGGCTTGTTCTCGTGGCGGTAGTGATGACCAAGAAATCACACAAGGCATGACACCGAAATTTGTTAACGAGGTTCACCGATATGGCTACATCCACAGGGCCTGACTATATGCGCTCCTCCCCATGACATAGTCACAATACCTCACACCGGCCACCTGGGTACCGGCACACGCCGTCGGCTCCACTTGCGTACCTATACTATTATGTTAGCATAGATTACATCATGTATCTACCCCCTCATATATATAAGAGGTCTAGGATACAAGTTTCCTATTAGGACATGACTCCATATTCTAGGTACACACCATATAACTCAAAGTCCAACTTTAACCTACCTTGTACAATAATATTCGACACAACTCTAACAAACTCCACCTTAGTGAAAATTCTTCACCACCTTGGATTCATCCATGTGTCGAAAATTCATGTACATTGGAATTAAGATTATACCATGACCGCCACTCCTACTCCTAGACTACACGTGACTCCACCTGCAACTGTTGCCCCTCCTTTTCTTCTTCATAGTCAACACTCGAGCAAAATTAAGTTCATCATTACTCTACTTTGTGCTCCCAACTTTCAGTGTATTCATTCAACCTCATCACACGTCGACCACTGTCTGCGTGAAAGTGAACAACTCACATATTGGTCGTCACATATAGGAGTTACCCGAACTCAACATCCTTGCTCTTTCTTTACTGCTTATCTTAAACATGAAAGAATTTTACCGTCGCCCTGCATCACCCTGAGTCAAAATTCACAGTTGTCTCATTCTTTTTTCGGATAGTCTCTTACATGCCCCACAACTATAGCACTCGGCATCCTTCCATACTTGTCATCCACACTTTTCCATGTGCATTGAACACCATAGAATATACGACCATGTGCTCTCTCAGCTATTGACAATAAGACTTTCGGCCAGTTTCGCAGTTTGTTGGGTTTACTCCCACATCGGTTATCAGAGGAGACAGAACACGACTTGGTGTCCCTTCCTAACAGGCTAGTCTTTTTGGGGGGGAGGGCCCAAGCCTCTCATAAGTCAGTCTTGCTCACCGATAGGGCCTGGTGACACAGGTGGGTCGAAAATGCTGGTGTTAGCGTATCCGGGATTATGTATGAATTGCTATCAGAGCGCAAGTACCCGGAACAAATATCATTGGACTCACAGGTGGTCGGTCATGTTTGGTGGGCTAGAAACGCTGGTTTTAGCGGGCCCATGGTGAACGATCTGTGAGGGGAAGATTGTTTGGTTTAGTCCCACATCGGTTATGGGAGGAGACAGAACCCGACTTGTAAGGGTTGGGGTGTCCCCTCCTAACATGCTAGTCAGTTGGGGGGAGAGGGCCCAAGGCCTATCATAAGTCTGTGGTGCTTTCCGCTTGGACCTGGTGATGCAACTGGGTCAGAAATGCTTTTGTTAGCCGACCCAAGATTGCGTAACCATTCTTGGTAAAATTAATCCGAGGCACGTAATCGATCTACCGAGGTGCAATAAATCACACAAACACGACACCGAGATTTTTTAACGAGGTTCACCGATATGGCTACATTCCCGTGGCCTGACTATGGGCGCTCCGCCCCGTGACACCATCACAACACCACACCCCGGCCTCCCGATAGCCGACACTTACCGCCGGCCCCCCTACAAACTTGTGTTAGTATGTTGGCATAGGTTACATCGTGTGTCTACCCTCTCATTATATAGGATACCTAGGATACAAGTGTCCTATTAGGACACGACTCCATATCGTATCTACACACCATATATATGACTTAGAGTCCAACTATAATCTACCTTGTACAATAATATTTGACACAACTCTAACAAACTCCACCTTGGTGAATATTCTTCACTATCTTGGATTCATCCATGCGTGGAATCTCCATGTACATGGACTTGAGATATGCCATAAGCACCGCTGCTACCCCCAGACTCCATGTGACTCGACCTGCAATTGTAGTCCCTTCTTCTCCACCGTCAACACTTGAGCAAAATTAAGTTCATCTTTACTCTACTTTGTGCTCCCAACTTCCAAAGTATCTGTTCAACACCATCATACACCGATCACTAGTCTTTGTGAAAATGAACAAGTAATATATTTAAAGGCACATATAAGATTTTCCCCGAACTCTACATCACCACTCTTTCTTGACCGTCTTTCTGATACTTGAAGGAATTTCACCATTTCCCTATGTCACCCTAAGTCAAATTCACAGTTGTCACATCCTTTTTCCGGATAGTCTCTGACATGTCCAATAGCTATAACACTCTGCCTCTCCTTCTCCACTTGTTATCCGCACTTTGCCATGTGCATTGAATACCATAGAATATACGACCATGTACTCTCTCAGCTTTTGACATTAAGACTTCCCGCCACTTCAGCAGATTCTCCATCGTCAACTCATGTCCATTAGATGCGTCAAACCGATAGATCTAATCACCAACATGAAACTAATACTAGCCAACACTGCTACAACACCCTCGGCACACTTTGTTCGATCACATGTTTGACAACCAGTGCCTTGGCCTGTCACCGTGTCTCATGGTTACCATACGCCTCGCCTTAATCACCGCGTCGAGCCTCTCCTTTCCTGGTCGAGTCTCCTAGGTAGCTAGCCCACACAACCTCAGCCCCACTGCAGAGAACCATCAATCATCACCGACCGATGCCGAGTATCACGTCTCCATCAGACCACTGTGCCAAGTCTGATCCACGTGTCTCTCACTTTTCCTGCTGAAATAGACTTCAAATCTTTGTTAACTTACGTTGTAGCCCCTCCACCAGCTTAGAGTGAAGTCTTCCATGAGACTCCAGCTCCACCTTCAACATGACTCCATGTAGCTGCGCCTTGCTACCCCACGCCCAGTCGACTTCAAGTCCTCATGTGCACCATCTTGAATCAACCCCGTGCCATAGTCTTGTCGAAGCCGCACAGACCTTCAGACTTGCCTCACGTGGTTCCATGCCCCGGAAGTCGGACCCCATCAGCATCACGCTGCTATGTCGTCATTGCTGAAATCATCGCCGTCTTCTGTCTAACCGACACCCATGTCGATCCGTCAAACTGTCTAGTACAACCCAGCTGTCCTTGTCTAACTACAAGCATACTCCACCCTGCGGTGTATCCGCCCGCACATCTCCATGCATTGCTTGAGGCCATGTGTATGCATAATCCTGCCATGACGTGCTCCAGGCTCCTGCTTCAAGCCTTATATGCACATCGCCATCCTCATCGCGCGTGCTCCATCTTGATCAACTTGGCATTCCGCTACACAATCAAGCAACCTATCGCACCAACAGATTATAGATCCTCCTTGATGGAACACTTGCAAGCACGTAGCCTTCGGACCAAAATAAATATTGATCCAACCACCAATTCATAGTGATCTTCCATGGATATGCGACATCGCGTCCTTATTTTCCGCAGTGTATTGACCGCTGCCATCCTGGACGCAGCCTCCTGTGCCCACATGGTACAAGTATCCTATTAGGACACGACTCCATATCCTATCAACACACCATACGACTCAGAGTTCAACTGTAAGCTATCTTGAACAATAATAACCGACACAACTCTAACATTGTTGCGTTCTTATACCATTTTTGACGCATGTGGGTAGCATAGTGCAGCTACATGGAGTCATGTTGAAGGTGGAGCTGGAGTCTGATGGACGACTTCACTCTGTGCTGATGGAGGGGCTATGGCGTAAGAGCTCGGAGAATTGAAGCATATTTCAGCAGGAAAAGCCACGTGGTTCGGACCGGATACCAGTGGTCCCATGGAAACGTGACACTTGGCATCGGTTGGTGATGATCGGTGGTTCTCTGCAGCAAGGCTTGATGCAGTGTGGGCTAGCTTCCCGGGAGACTCGACCAGGACAGCCGAGACTCGATAGGGGCGAGGCTTGTGATAAGCACGGGACACATCGACAGACCAAGGCACTGGTGGTTAGACATGTGGTCAGATAAAGTGTGCAGAGGGTGCTGAAGCAGTGTTCGCGAGGACCAGATTCTCCATGATCAACTCAGGTCTATCAACTAGCACCGATAGACCCAGTCACCAACTTGAATCTAATACTCGCCAACACTTCTTTAGTATCCGTTAGGAACAAAAAGATTGGTCATCCGTATCCATTCACATTAATTCCAGCAGCTTTTATATTACTACACCTACATTGATGTGGACAATTATCAAAAAAATAATACGTACATACCTTAGCTGAATTTCTAAAATGCAAATTGTTTATCAAAAAGATTGGTCATCGAGTATTAATTTCCAACTTGCAGGTTTAATCATGGTGTGAAAGAAGCAATGGAGAAACAGAGGCTGGCCACAAGATCTTGTTACAGAATACTGGGCTGCGACACAATGCTCAAGTTAAGAGATTGCTCCAGAAACTTGAAAAACTGGCAAAGTTGGATGCTTGACCCAGGGGGCAACGCTATGCTTACATGGAACCGTGTCTTCATCATCGCCAGTGTGGCTTCTCACTGTATTGATCCTCTGTTCTTCTTCTTGCCAACTGTTGAGGGCGCGTACCCCCAGTTCTGCATCAGAATGGACCATCAACTGGCCGTCGTCCTGACTTGTCTGCGATCTCTTATCGACATGTTCTTCATATTTCATATTGCCGCTGGATTTTGCACAGCATATGTTGATCCAGTCTCCAGAGTGCTTGGCAAGGGCGTGCTTGTCACAGATCCTAAGAAGATTGCAAAGAGATACATCAGAGAAAACTTAATCCTCGACATATTAGCAGCATTGCCTGTTCCACAAGTATGACCGCTTTCATTGAAACACTGCACAATTGTAATCCCAAAAAAGGTATTAATATATTTGTTTCATAAATTAATTAATTTCATGTGCAGGTTCTTGTGTGGGCAATTATACCATCAAGGAGCTTCAGACATATCAGTGCCCCTTTCTTATTCATAATACTGGCCCAATCTGCCATTAGAGTATATGTCACAATTCTCATTAGCATCAACATTATGAAGACAGTAGGCTTTTTTGCCAAAAATGCCTGGGAAGGAGTTGTCTACAACCTAATTCTTTATCTTGTTGCAAGTCATGTAAGTCTTCTCAATTTCTATTGAATCATATCAAAAATCCATGTGAAAGTACGGTAATACTAATATGATCACAGAAATCAGCTGCCCAAAAGTCTTATATTTACTAATTGGAGGCACCATAAAAGCCTTCACGTTAATCCACATCAACAGAACTAATTTAGCCATTAGATATCTATTAACTGGTGTTTACCTCCTTTTCTTTAGAAAATGAAACACCACGTACATGAGGAGGACCAAACCTATACGTACAAGAAAAAGAAGTCCTCAGCCCTCACGGCACACCTCCGAAAAAATACTACCCCAAAAGCGCCCCCACAAAAAAAAACTCCCCACACGTACAAGAGGAGAAGTCCTCAACACCCATGTGCACGTCTAAAAAAATAGGGTGTGGCTACGTCTCAGTCGACTGAGAGTTAACCAAGTCTAAGTCAAGTGACATAACATGTAAGAAAAAAAAAGGAAAATTAAAAGAAAATTTTGCATGGATCTCCATGTAAGATTCTATGATTATAGCATCGACTGAGACTTGGTTAAGTCTCAGTCGACTGAGATTTACCAATCACGAAAAAAATACCCATCCCAAAAGCGCACACACAGATAAATCACCATCCCTTCTCTCTTTTTTTAGTTGGCCGTTCCTTCTCTCTTTATAGGAAAAAAGCACACTTCAAAGAGATGCTTGAGCCCCATTAAAAAAGGTCCATGTCATAGGTTCCTAAAAAAGTAAAGGCGCGCACATGTTTGGTTCAAAAACAAAACGGACACGTACAAACAAAGAATCATAAAGCCCCGCGCTAATAAAAAAGAACGTATACATATATCTGGAAAAGAAATTTCAATTTCACCGTACAGAAGGACCGGCCTTTTTTCTTTGCGAGGGGAAGAAAGACCAGTCATGATAATGTAAATATGGATCGAATTAATACAGATTTCCTTCATAATTCACGCATAAAATTCACAAAGAGGTATAGTTGCCACAATGTGAGGACGGATCCATTCGGACCAATAATGGTATTTTGGGCAACATAAAGGCAAAATGGTACGCTCTGTCCAATAATGAATCCACCGGTATAGTATTCATAATTTATACTCTTGCATTTTAAATGTTACTGCAGTTAGTGTTCGTAATTATTCACCCCTATAATATCTAGGTCGGGAATATGTGTATCTGGCCACATGGATCGAATTAATACAGACTTCCACCATACGCCAAGCATAAAATTCACCAAGGGCATGTTTGGCAGCCATAGTGACCGGGCCTGGCTAGCTCAAGCCTGGCTCATATGAGGCTGGGTGAGCAAATGCAGCCTCTAAACCAACATCTGCAACCTGTTTGGTTGCTCGCATTTAGTTCTCACACATTACGGGCTAGTTCTTCTAGGATGAAACAAACCTTTCAAATAGACTAAAGATCATTTTCAGTCCATTAACATAACATAAAGTGTCGTTTTCATCCCTGAACTATTTTTTGCAGCAACCTCCGTCCCTCAACTCTTCGTGCCATGTAGATTTAGTCCATGGCAGCGGTGTTTATCAGCTAAACTGGTTTTGACTTGACGTGGTATGGGTTTGGCCACATCATGATTCTAAGTTGGCATAGGCCCAAATGTCATCAAGAGAATACTCTCTCTCTCTCTCTCTCTCTCTCTCTCTCTCTCTCTCTCGGCTGATGACGCTGATCCGGCAGGAGGAGCAGCTCCTCTTGCCTTAGGTGTGCATTGGAGCACGGAGATCGAGGCGGTGGTCCTGCTCTAGGAGGCCTGTGATGGGACGCTCTAGGAGGCCGGTAATGGGAATAACCTGTCGGCCATCACATTCTCCCACACTAGCCACACCTCGCTTCATTCCATCCACTGCGGACCAGCGACCAAGCCCTCCACCTCCACCTCATCTGTACCGAGCAACTAAACCAACCAGTTATTACGAGTTTAGGGATGAAGTTTATATCCAAAACAATTCAGTGATGAAAGCCATACTTCAAGTTCACGAGAAGTTTACTCTTTCAAATGTTCACTCTGCCCTAAGTTATTGTTTCCATCAATATTGAAGTAGGAAAATAACTCAATACATGTAAGAAAATAAGCATGAAACTTAGACAAAAATACATAGCTCACTTGACCAATAAATTTACAAATCCGTTTGATGAATTTTACATACTTCGTCATAAATTTATACTAGGTGGTCGGAGCAATTTTCTATCTACTTGGTGTATGTCGGCAGAAGGCATGCTGGGAAACAGAATGCTCTACAGAGAACATGGCTGGAAACAAGATACCATGTGATGTCAAGTTCCTTGACTGTAAATATGCGACATCAAGTGGCACTCAAAATTGGGCAAATAGCACAAACGTGTTCATAAATTGCAGCATCGATAGTAATAATGTCACTGCCAATATCAACTATGGCATATTCATTCAAGCAATGCAGAATAAAGTGCTATCATTACCATTCTCAGGGAAATATTTCTTCTCCCTGTGGTGGGGATTGCAACAGCTGACGTTTGTATCTCAACACTAACTCGATGAATTTTTTTACAGTTCTAGTATGTCATTACCCTTTAAAATAGCTGTAAAAATTACACCTAGAACATAATTACATATTGATATAAAACTTTTCTGTACCAACTCTTTCATACTATTTGCAAAAATTGTGGAAAATCTCCCATGAATACGTATTAACAGAATGCATTTTTTTGTGTCAGTACCTATGGTAATCCATTGATAACTAGTTCCTTCATTGGTGAAAACCTGTTTGCAATAGGGCTAACTGTTGTTAGCATTGGTCTATTCGCTCTGCTAATAGGCAACATGCAGGTAAGTATGGACATGCAAATCAAATTTTTTTGTATGTTATGTTTCTTGGTACAGCAAATGAGGTGAATACATCATCCACAGACATACATGATATCACAATCTACAAATACCGAAGATCGGAGAATGTATCAAATGGAACTGGATGATTGGATCACGAATCATCAAATACCTAATGATTTACGGACTCGAATTCATAAATTCTTGGAGTACAAGTGGATTGCAACAAATGGAGTAGAAGATGAGATGATCCTTACAAAGCTACCAGCAGATCTTCGTCGAGACATAAAAAAGTATCTATGCCTTGAGTTTGTTCAACAGGTAAGTGGCTTCCTGGTTATTGTTAATTATTCTTCAATAAAAATCACCATCTTATATGAAGGGAGATATTACATATGCGGCACATACATAGATGGACAACTAAGAGACATTTTAGCATAATGTAAACAACAAGCTTCCTTGATATGAAATTTCAGATTCCATTCTTCGGTGCGATGGATCAACAAGTGCACGATGCCATCTGCGAGCGTATGTCCTACTTCTTTCATACCGAGGGAACAACTATAGTCCGCGAGGGTGATCCCGTGAAGGTCATGCTCTTCGTCATCCATGGGAATCTGGAGAGTTCCACGACTGATGGTGGCAGGAGTGATTTCTATAACTCCATCATCCTACATCCAGGCGATTTCTGTGGTGAAGAGCTGCTTACATGGGCATTACTTCCGAGCTCCAGAGACAGCTACCCATCATCGACGAGGACTGTTAAAACAATGGCTGAATTAGAGGCGTTCTCTCTTGGGGCTGATGACCTCAAGTTTGTGGCCAGAACATACAAGATGATGCATTCCAAGCACCTGAAGTGCACCTTCCGCTTCTACTCATACCAATGGAGGACATGGGCGGCGCGCTTCATCCAGTCTGCATGGCGAAGGCACAAGAACCGTGAAAATATGCCAGAAGTGTGTCTAAGCGCCAGGTGGGAATCTTTTTTCTCATTGCTTGATGAGAGTATCAACGACGCACAGCGTGAGGATCTTGATGGTTCTTCCAGCCTCGTAACAGTCACACAGAGGGAAATACTACCTATAACGAAAATCGCGTCCATCTTCAGAAAAGCGCACAAGGAACGGCCTGAGGAGCCTGATTACACAGAAGATGATCTCTCGGAGTAGCACATATTCTGTATTCATATATAATTAAGCCATGTAAGTACTAAACCTGCTAGTTAAATAAACCAGCCGAGTAAATCTAAATGGTGAACGTTCTGTTTCTCTGAGTCACTCTAGGACCCGTAAGCTATTAGCATAATGCTGATTAGTTGTTTGGTTGGTCAATTTGGTGTAAATTTCCTAGCTCTTGTGACGATTTAGGATGCATCCTAGTGCGAACTAACTACCTGGCAGTCAAACAACATGCGCGTCACTGTCGCTTTCAGTGAGGTGCTAGGGGTCTCTTTCATGGTGATCCAAATCTGAACGATAAACTTCGTCAAAGAAAGCCATTGTACATTTGCAGAGTAAAGGCTTCAGGATAGTAATAAAGACTTAGGGTAGCATTCACAACCTTCTGGAAGGTTGTCCCGACCTAACCGAATGGCATACCCTTGTACTTTTAGTGCCCCACATGAGTTTGGAAGGCGATGTTTACTCTTCACATTCTACTAGCCTATCTTTATGGTACACGGCCCGTAAATCCAATTTGCAGAAAATCTTTGCCACAATAGCTCATCCGTTAAGTCCACTGACCACAGGCAGTGTGAATTTACTTGGCACCGTAAGGCCTTGTACAATGCTAGGTGTTTAGAGAGGTGCTTAGAAAAATAAACCAGTTTTTTCTGAAGCACCGGTGCTTAACGAAAGCCTGGTTTATTTCTCTAAGCACCTTCTCTAAGCACCTTGCATTGTACAAGGCCTAAGGCGGTTTAGATGGTGATAATCTATATAGACACGCCAAGCGCCTCCCTTCTTCCTTACTAGGCTAGTAAACGGGTAAGTGCAATGCACGTTGATAGTAGGGTGTCGGCCAAAGTTTGGGATCGCTGCAGCGACGCTCGCTCCGGCCATTCAGCGGCAATGACGTGTAGTCGCGAAGGCGGCCAGGATCAGCGAGCTTGCGGCGGCGCACGGCGCGAAAGCCAGCGGGCCGAAGCAACAGTGGTTGGGCCCGATCAGGACTTAGATGGGTTCGGACGGGCCCCAACCCAGGCTGCAGTACCTGTTGCCTCTCGTTGACTCCGATGATGGAATGCATGCTCCTGGGTTCATCCCGCAGCATGAGGAAGCCCGGGGCTTCGGCCCCAGGCATGGCGATGGTGGCCTCCTCCTTCGCCGAGGTGGTCAGCCGGCTGGTTTTGACGGATCCCTAGAACCCATGGCTAGTCTCGGCTGCGAGTTGGGGACGTGTGGCTGTCGTTGAAAACAGAGCTCTGGCACGCAATGGCGGAGTCTACACGGCGTTACCTTGTTGTAGGCATCGCCATTGAGGCTACGTTGTACCAACTCGCGCTGCTCCAGGAGAAACCCCAGATTTGGGTATCCCTGATCGGATGATGGCGCCGGTCTCGGTGTCGCTCTCCCTCATGAGGGCATTGTATTGGAGCAGCTGCTGGATGGATAACGCAGGTGGAGTGGCATTTGATGTGATGCATCAACGACGTGGAGTTTCGGCGGCGTCGTGCAACAGGGTATCGGCACGGATGTGTGATGATGGATGTGCATCGGCAGTTGGTGTTGGCTGGCATCATGGTGCCATCGATGGCAGGCCTGGCAAGGTCGACGCATCAGTAGCTGCCCTGAAGATGGTTTGGTGGGAGACTGTGGCGACGGCCTCTGCAGCGTGCGCATGCGGTGCCTGCTGAGAGTGAGCCAGACCGGTGTGTGACCCAGACACAACAGTTCGGCTGGTTGGGGCGTCCCGCTTTAGATGTTGGGCTTTGGTGTGAGGTCTGGGTATGCGGCCCTCTCAATCTGCACCCCTTCATCAAGTTAATAGGAGTACTGACAATTATTGTCAAGATGGTGGCTTCAGACTTATTGATGTACTCCCTCCGTCCCAAATTAAGTGACTCAACTTTGTACTTACTTTAGTACAAAGTTGAGTCACTTATTTTGAGACAGAGAGAGTACTCCCTCCGTTCCTTTATGTAAGGTATATAATGTTTGGCACGGTGATCAAGGCATGATGACCCACAAGTATAGGAGATCTATCGTAGTCCTTTTGATATGTAAGAGTTTCGAACCCAACGAGGAGCAGAAGGAAATGACAAGCGGTTTTCAGCAAGGTATTCTCTGCAAGCACTGAAATTATCGGTAACAGATAGTTATGTGATAAGATAATTCGTAACGGGTAACAAGTAACAAAAGTAAACAAGGTGCAGCAAGGTGGCCCAATCCTTTTTGAAGCAAAGGACAAGCCTGGACAAACTCTTATATAAAGCAAAGCGCTCCCGAGGACACATGAGAATGGTTGTCAAGTTAGTTTTCATCATGCTCATATGATTCGCGTTCGTTACTTTGATAATTTGATATGTGGGTGGACCGGTGCTTGGGTGCTGCCCTTCCATGGAAAAGCCTCCCACTTATGATTAACCCCTCTCGCAAGCATCCGCAACTACGAAAGAAGAATTAAGATAAATCTAACCATAGCATGAAACATATGGATCCAAATCAGTCCCTTACGAAGCAACGCATAAACTAGGGTTTAAGCTTCTGTCACTCTAGCAACCCATCATCTACTTATTACTTCCCAATGCCTTCCCCTAGGCCCAAATCATGGTGAAGTGTTATGTAGTCGACATTCACATAACACCACTAGAATAAAGACAACATACATCTCATCAAAATATCGAACGAATACCAAATTCACATGATTACTTATAACAAGACTTCTCCCATGTCCTCAGGAACAAACGTAACTACTCACAAAGCATATTCATGTTCTTAATCAGAGGAGTATTAATTATCATTAAGGATGTGAACAAATGATCTTTCACCGAATAAACCAACTAGCATCAACTACAAGGAGTAATCAACACTACTATCAACCCACAGGTACCAATCTGAGGTTTTGAGACAAAGATCGGATACAAAAGATGAACTAGGGTTTGAGAGGAGATGGCGCTGGTGAAGATGTTGATGGAGATTGACCCCCTCTCGATGAGAGGATCGATGGTGATGACGATGGCGATGATTTCCCCCTCCTGGAGGGATGTTTCCCTGGCAGAACAGCTTCGCCGGAGCCCTAGATTGGTTCTGCCCAGGTTCCGCCGCGAGACAGCGGCGCTTCATCCCGAAAGCTTCCTCCTTATTTTTTCCAGGGCAAAAGACACCATATAGCAGAAGATGGGCGTCGGGGGCCTGTCAGGTGGCCCACAAGGACGGCGGGCGCGCCCAGGGGGGTAGGGCGCGCCCTCCACCCTTGTGGATGGCAGGTAGCCCCCCTCTGGTGCTTTTTTCGTCCAATATTTTTTATTAATTCCAAAATGACTCTCCGTGAAGTTTCAGGACTTTTGGAGTTGTGCAGAATAGGTCTCAAATATTTGCTCCTTTTCCAGCCCAGAATTCCAGCTGCCGGCATTCTCCCTCTTCATGTAAACCTTGTAAATTAAGAGAGAAAAGGCATAAGTATTGTGCCATAATGTGTAATAACAGCCCATAATGCAATAAATATTGATATAAAAGCATGATGCAAAATGGACGTATCAACTCCCCCAAGCTTAGACCTCGCTTGTCCTCAAGCGAAAACCGATATCGAAAAATATGTCCACATGTTTAGAGATAAAGGTGTCGATAAAATAAAATACGGACATGAGGGTATCATGATCATCTTTAGAACAGCAACATATAATGTCATATAATTACTTATGCTAGAGTAACAATTCATTCACAAGGTAAAGTATGAATCAAAAACTTCATTGAAAACTAACAAACTATGATCTCAGTCATTGAAGCAATTGCAATTTATCATAACATCGGAAAGAGTGAATATAAGAGCTTTTCAGCAAGTCCACATACTCAACTATCTTTTAGCCTTTCACAATTGCTAACACTCACGCGATACTTATGGGTTCAAAGTTTCAGTCGGACACAGAGAAAGATAGGGGCTTATAGTTTTGCCTCCCAACACTTTACCTCAAGGGTAATGTCAACAGTAATACTTTATGATGACCTACATCCGAGTGGATATATATATCTGGATCTTTCTCCAACACATAGTGCTTGCCAAAAGGAAAAAAATGTAAAAAGGAAAGGTGAAGATCACCATGACTCTTGTATAAGGGTAGAAGATAAAAGTAAAGATAGGCCCTTCGCAGAGGGAAGCAGAGGTTGTCATGCGCTTTTATGGTTGGATGCACAAAATCTTAATGCAAAAGAACGTCACTTTATATTGCCACTTGTGATAAAGAACTTTATTATGAAGTCCGTCGCTTTTAATTCTTCCATATCACAAGTTCGTATAAAGCTTATTTTCTTCACACTAATAGATCATACATATTTAAAGAGCAATTTTTATTGCTTGCACCGATGACAACTTACTTGAAGGATCTTACTCAATCCATAGGTAGGTATGGTGGACTCTCATGGCAAAACTGGGTTTAGGGATGTTGGAAGCACAAGTAGTATCTCTACTTGGTGCAAAGAATTTGGCTAGCATGAGAGGGAAAGGCAAGCTCAACATGTTGGAGGATTCATGACAATATAACTTCTATTCGGATATAAGAAAACATAACCCATTATGCTGTCTTCCTTGTCCAACATCAACTTCTTAGCATGTCATATTTTAATGATTGCTCACAATTACAAAATATGTCCAAGATAGTATATTTATATGTGAAGCCTCTCTTTCTTTATTACTTCCAATTAATTGCAACAATGACCAAAACCATGTTTGTCAACTCCCAACAAATTTTATTCGTCATACTCTTTATATGTGAAGTCATTACTCTCCATAAGATCAATATATGATCTTTTTATTATTTTATTCCCTCAAGATCATAGCAAGAAAACAAAGCCCTCAACTCAAAACTACTCTTTATTATATAACTCACGGACTCGATTACATAGATAAAGATCAAAACAAAACTCAAAGCTAGATCATACTAAAACTTTATTCTACTAGATCAAGATATAACCAAAAGGATCAAACTAAGAAAAACGATAAGAGTAAAGGTGTGATGGTGATGCGATACCGGGGCACCTCTCCCAAGCTTGGCAGTTGCCAAGCGGAGTGCCCATACCCATGTATTTATGTCTCTTTCTTCGGAGGTGATGATGTTGGGGTTGATGATATTGTATCCTTCCTTCTTAGCTTGCGCTTGAGGATAGCATTTTCCTCCCTTAAGTCATCGATCTCCTGCTCAAGCCTTAATATCTTTTTACATAGTTCCTGTTTGTTTTCCTACAAGAGACGAAAAGGGATAAACTCGATCTTAGGTATCTTTGCTTTATTAGGAAGACTTGACTTTTTGAACTCCACGTGCATGTCCCCAGGTTGGGGTAGTGGGGCTTCCTCTTCATCGGAACTTGTCTCTTCTTTTCCTTTCCAGTCATAGTCCTCTTCTTCTTCCGTGGTCCAACCATAATGCTCCACATCCCCATAAACCTTGGGGTCTGCAATGTAATCAGCTACATAGCTCCCCCCCTCTGAATCTTGGGATGACATCTTACTCCAAAACTGCCACAGAAACAGCTCAAAATGAAAACAGACGATTTTGCCGTGGTACGGTGGTCAAAACCTTCGAGAGATTATATAATGAATTTTTACCGACCAAAAGAAGTATTGTGAAAGAAAATGGAGTCCGGAGGGCACACGAGGTGGCCACAAGGTCAGGGGGCGCGCCCTCCACCCTTGTGGTCACCTCGTGTCTCTTTCGGACTACTTTTAATTTTCCTAATTTTTTAAATATTCCAAAACGGAGAAAAATTATCATTGGAAATGTTTTGGAGTCGGTTTACTTACCGTACCACATACCTATTCCTTTTCGGAGTCTGAAATGTTCTAGAAAGTGTCCCTTATGTACTCCTCCGGTGTTACGGTGTCGATAATATTGGTCTCAATATTTATGGGAGTACCTGAGATATAATATTTGATTCTTTGACCGTTTACCACCTTCGGATTTGTGCCTTCGGCGTTGTTGATTTTGATTGCACCGGAATGATAGACCTCCTCGATAATGTAAGGACCTTCCCATTTAGAGAGAAGCTTTCCTGCAAAAAATCTTAAACGAGAGTTGTATAGCAAAACATGATCACCTAGATTAAACTCACGCTTTTGTATCCATTTGTTATGCCATCTTTTAACTTTTTCTTTGAATAACTTGGCATTCTCATAGGCTTGGGTTCTCCATTCATCAAGCGAGCTTATGTCAAATAACCTCTTCTCATCGGCAAGTTTGAAATCATAGTTGACCTCTTTAATTGCCCAATAAGCTTTATGTTCTAGTTCAAGACGTAAGTGACATGCCTTTCCATAAACCATTTTATACGGAGACATACCCATAGGGTTTTTATAAGCAGTTTTATAAGCCCATAATGCATCATCAAGTTTCTTAGACCAATTCTTTCTAGATCTATTAACAGTCTTTTGCAAAATCAATTTAATCTCTCCATTGCTCAATTCTACTTGACCACTAGACTAAGGATGATATGGAGATGCAATTCTCTGGTTAACATCATACTTAGCAAGCATTTTACGGAAAGCACCATGAATAAAGTGTGAACCACCATCAGTCATTAAATATCTAGGGACTCCAAACCTCGGAAAAATAACTTCTTTAAGCATCTTAATAGAGGTGTTATGATCAGCACTACTAGTTGGAATAGCTTCTACCCACTTAGTAACATAATCAACAGCAACTAAAATATGTGTATACCCATTAGAGGAAGGAAAATGTCCCATATAATCAAAGCCCCATGCATCGAATGGTTCAATAACAAGTGAATAATTCATAGGCATTTCCTGGCGTCTACTAATATTACCAATTCTTTGGCATTCATCACAAGACAAGACAAACTTACGAGCATCCTTGAAGAGAGTAGGCCAATAAAAACCAGATTGCAATACCTTATGTGCAGTTCTATCTCCAGCGTGGTGTCCTCCGTAAGACTCGGAGTGGCACTTGCGTAGGATCTGTTCCTGTTCATGCTCAGGTACACAACGTCTAATAACACCATCTACTCCTTTATAAAGGTGTGGGTCATCCCAAAAGTAATGTTTTAAATCATAGAAATTTTTTTCTTTTGCTGGTATGTGAAACTAGGTGGTATAAATTTGGCAACAATGTAATTAGCATAATCAGCATACCATGGAGTATTACGAGAAGCATTTATGATAGCTAATTGTTCATCAGGAAAGCTACCATCAATAGGAAGTGGGTCATCAAGAACATTTTCTAACCTAGACAAGTTGTCTGCAACGGGGTTCTCAGCTCCCTTTCTATCAATAATATGCAAATCAAATTCTTGTAGCAAGAGAACCCATCTAATAAGTCTAGGTTTAGCATCTTTCTTTTCCATAAGATATTTAATAGCAGCATGATCAGTGTGAATAGTTACTTTGGAATCAACAATATAGGATCTGAACTTATCACAAGCAAAAACAACTGCTAAAAATTCTTTTTCAGTAGTAGCATAATTTCTCTGGGCACTGTCTAGAGTTTTACTAGCATAATGAATAACATTTAATTTCTTATCAACTCTTTGCCCTAGAACAACACCAACAACATAATTACTAGCATCACACATAATTTCAAAGGGTAAATTCCAATCAGGTGGCTGAACAATAGGTGCAGAAATCAAGGCTTTCTTATGTATTTCAAATGCTTCTACACAATCATCATCAAAAACAAAAGGAACATCTTTTTGCAAGAGATTAGTGAGAGGCCTAGAAATTTTAGAGAAGTCTTTAATAAACCACCTATAGAAACCAGCATGACCAAGGAAACTTCTTATACCTTTGATATCTTTAGGACACGGCATCTTTTCAATAGCATCTACTTTAGCTTTATCAACTTCAATACCTCTTTCAGAAATTTTATGCCCCAAGACAATACCTTCATTAACCATAAAGTGGCACGTCTCCCAAGACAAGATTAGTTTCTTCACATCTCTGCAAAACTCGATCAAGGTTGCTTAAGCAATCATCAAAAGAAGTTCCGTAAACGGAGAAATCATCCATGAAAACCTCAACAATCTTTTGAAAAAAATCAGAGAATATAGCAGTCATAGATCTTTGAAAGGTAGCAGGTGCATTGCATAAACCAAAAGGCATACATCTATAAGCAAAGGTACCGAAAGGGCAAGTAAAAGTGGTCTTTTCCTGATCATACTTTGACACAGGTATTTGAGAAAAACCAGAATAACCATATAGAAAGCAAAAATGTCTATGTTTGGATAATCTTTCTAGCATTTGATTAATAAAAGGTAGAGGGCAATGACCTTTTCTAGTAGCTTTATTTAATTTGCGAACATCAATTACCATTCTATAACCTGTGACAATTCTTTGTGGAATCAATTCATTCTTATCATTAGGAACAACAGTAATACCTCCCTTCTTAGGGACACAATGAACATGACTTACCCACTGACTATCAGCAATAGGATAAATTATACCTGCTTCCAGAAGCTTTAGTATTTCATTTCTTACCACTTCTTTCATCTTAGGATTTAACCATCGTTGATGATCAACAACAGGTTTAGCATCTTTCTCCAAATTAATTTTGTGCTGACATAGAGTGGGACTAATGCCCTTAAGATCATCAAGAGTATATCCAATAGCGGCACGGTGCTTCTTCAGAGTTTTCAATAATTTCTTTTCTTCATGCTCTGAAAGGTTAGCACTAATAATAACAGGATATATCTTCTTTTCATCGAGATAAGCATATTTCAAAGTATCAGGTAATTGTTTAAGCTCAAACACGGGATCTCCCTTGGGTGGAGGGGGATCCCCAAGGATTTCAACAGGAAAATTGTGTTTCAAAATAGGCCGTTGATTAAAGAATATCTCATCAATTTCCCTTCTTTCATTCATAAACATATCATTCTCATGGTCTAGCAAATATTGTTCTAAGGGATCAGTAGGAGGCACGGCAATAGAAGCAGGACCAATAATTTCATCCTTACTAGACAATTCTTTATCATGGGGTTGTCTACGAAATTTAGAGAAATTAAAATCATGAGACATATCCCCTAAACCGATAGTAACAATATCTTTCTCGCAATCTATCTTAGCATTAACAGTATTCAAGAAAGGTCTACCAAATATAATGGGACAAAAGTCATCTTGTGGGGAAGCAAGAACAAGAAAATCAGTAGGGTATTTTATTTTCCCACACAAGACTTCAACATCTCTGACAATCCCAATTGGTGAAATAGTATCTCTATTGGCAAGCTTAATAGTAACATCAATATGTTCTATCTCAGCAGGTGCAATATCATTCATAATTTCTTTATATAAGGAAAAACGAATTGCACTCACACTAGCACCCATATCACACAAGCCATGATAACAATGATCTCCTATTTTAACTGAAACAACAGGCTTGCCAACAACGGGTCTATGTTTATCTTTACTATCGGCTTTAGCAATTCTAGCAGCTTCATCGCAGAAATAAATAACATGCCCATCAATATTATCAACCAAGAGATCTTTAACCATAGCAATACTAGGTTCAACTTTAATTTGATCAAGGGGTGTAGGTGTTCTAGTATAACTCTTATGAACCACAGTTGAAGCTTTAGCATGATCCTTTATTCTAACAGGAAAAGGTGGTTTCTCAATATAAGCAGTAGGAACAATAGGATCAACATTATAAGTAATAGTTTCTTCTTCAACTTTAATAGGTTCTACTACTTTAACTTCAATGGGAGGATGATATTTAAACCACATCTCCTTATGGAGATCAACAGGAGTAGCAAAAGATTCACAGAAAGAAGCTACTATCTCAGAGTCAAGTCCATATTTAATGCTTAAATCACGAAAAGCATCGGTATCCATAAAAGATTTAACACAATCAAACTTAAGGTTTATACCTGACTCCTTACCTTCGTCGAGTTCCCAATCTTCAGAGTTGCGTTTAATTCTATCCAATAAATCCCATTTGAATTCAATAGTCTTCTTCATAAAAGAACTAGTACAAGAAGTATCGAGCATGGATCGATCATTATGAGAAAGCCAAGCATACAATTTTTGAATAATAATTTCTCTTGGGAGCTCATGATTGGGGCATGAATATAACATTGACTTAAGCCTCCCCCAAGCTTGAGCGATACTTTCTCCTTCATGAGGCCCAAAATTATATATATAATTCCGATCATGATGAACCAGATGCATAGGATAAAACTTCTGATGAAATTCCAATTTCAATCGGTTGTAGTTCCATGATCCAATATCATCACATAGCCTATACCATGTCAATGCCTTCTCCTTCAAAGATAAAGGGAAGAACTTCTTCTTGACTTCATCCTTGGGCAAACCTGCAAGCTTAAATAATCCACAAACTTCATCCACATAGATTAGATGCATATCAAGATGTAATGTTCCATCTCCTGTGTAAGGATGAGCTAGCAGTTTCTCTATCATACCCGAAGGAATTTCATAATAAATATTTTCAGTGGGTGCAGTAGGTTGAGGAGAAACTCTTTGCTCTTCCGGTCGAGGTGAAGATACCCCGAACAAGCCCCTCAAAGGATTACTTTCCATAGTAACAAGTGACAGTAAATTTCAGCACACTATATAAATGTTTCCTTACCAAATTCCACTTACCAAAGGCGCTTCACTCCCCGTCAACGGCACCAGAAAAGAGTCTTGATGACCCACAAGTATAGGGGATCTATCGTAGTCCTTTTGATAAGTAAGAGTGTCAAACCCAACGAGGAGCTGAAGGAAATGACAAGCGGTTTTCAGCAAGGTATTCTCTGCAAGCACTGAAATTATCGGTAACAGATAGTTTTGTGATAAGATAATTCGTAACGGGTAACAAGTAACAAAAGTAAACAAGGTGCAGCAAGGTGGCCCAATCCTTTTTGTAGCAAAGGACAAGCCTGGACAAACTCTTATATAAAAGCAAAGCGCTCCCGAGGACACAAGGGAATTGTTGTCAAGTTAGTTTTCATCATGCTCATATGATTCGCGTTCGTTACTTTGATAATTTGATATGTGGGTGTACCGGTATTTGGGTGCTTCCCTTCCTAGGACAAGCCTCCCACTTATGATTAACCCCTCTCGCAAGCATCCGCAACTACGAAAGAAGAATTAAGATAAATCTAACCATAGCATGAAACATATGGATCCAAATTAGTCCCTTACGAAGCAACGCATAAACTAGGGTTTAAGCTTCAATCACTCTAGCAACCCATCATCTACTTACTACTTCCCAATGCCTTCCTCTAGGCCCAAATCATGGTGAAGTGTTATGTAGTCGACGTTCACATAACACCACTAGAGTAAAGACAACGTACATCTCATCAAAATATCGAACAAATACCAAATTCACATGATTACTTATAACAAGACTTCTCCCATGTCCTCAGGAACAAACGTAACTACTCACAAAGCATATTCATGTTCATAATCAGAGGAGTATTAATTATCATTAATGATCTGAACAAATGATCTTCCACCGAATAAACCAACTAGCATCAACTACAAGGAGTAATCAACACTACTAGCAACCCACAGGTACCAATCTGAGGTTTTGAGACAAAGATCGGATACAAGAGATGAACTAGGGTTTGAGAGGAGATGGTGCTGGTGAAGATGTTTATGGAGATTGACCCCCTCTCGATGAGAGGATTGATGGTGATGACGATGGCGATGATTTCCCCCTCCCGGAGGGATGTTTCCCCGGCAGAACAGCTCCGCCGGAGCCCTAGATTGGTTCTGCCAAGGTTCCGCCTTGAGACGGCGGCGCTTTGTCCCGAAAGCTTCCTCCTTATTTTTTCCAGGGCAAAAGACACCATATAGCAGAAGATGGGCGTCGGGGGCCTGCCAGGTGTACCACAAGGACGGGGGGCGCGCCCAGGGGGTAGGGCATGCCCTCCACCCTTGTGGATGGTTGGTGGCCCCCCTTTGGTGCTTTCTTCGCCCAATATTTTTTATTAATTCCAAAATGACTTTCCGTGAAGTTTCAGGACTTTTGGAGTTGTGCAGAATAGGTCTCCAATATTTGCTCCTTTTCCAGCCCAGAATTCCAGCTGCCGGCATTCTCCCTCTTCATGTAAACCTTGTAAAATAAGAGAGAAAAGGCATAAGTATTGTGCCATAATGTGTAATAACAGCCGATAATGCAATAAATAGTGATATAAAAGCATGATGCAAAATGGACGTATCAAGGCACATAATTATAGACAATTGAGGACAAAATTACCCTTGTCTGATTCATTGATTATTGGCAAGTAAATCATTTAGGCTAGGAAAGAAAGAGATACATGCAATCAGGAGAGATAGAGTTTCCTTTTTTCATCTACAAGGAGAGATAAATGCAGTCAGGTGAGAGATACTTTCCTTTTTCTGGAGGGACAAGAACAAAATTACGAGAAATTAGAACAAATGCACCTTACATTGTGAAATTTTATCAAAAAAAAAATACACCTCATATATAGGAACGGAGGGAGTATTACTTTGTAAGTTCTTTGTGAATAATTAATAAAATGGATGCATGCATCGCCCGGATGCAGAGGCCTGGGGTCATCCTCCTTCTTGAAAAAAAGAAAAGAAAAAGACGTTGATATTAGGAGCAAAATTAATTGAGCATTAATATTAGGTAGGATATCAATCATGCATTGTTATATTGGATAGTGTAAACCTTGGTATTTAGTATGATATGATATTAGTTGCAGGTTAAACATGTAGAGCGTTCGGCATTGGAGCAACATAAGTCGTTGGATTGACATTGTTCGATGACTAAGATTTGGTGGATCTGCACCTTTGGTCCTTTTTATATTGGTATAAAGACCTGAAAGAAGCACTTCCTCAACTTCTTTCCCCACCTCATTCTTAAAATCAGGATTGTTGTTCAACTGAGTCTCCATGTATTGATTCTCTTGACTCATATGAATTATTTGCGTTCTTCAATCCAGCTAATAGTGGCGTGAGCATAGACACACGTGATACTAGTATTTCGTCTAATTATTTTTCAAATTTTTGAATAGATTAGTCGGTTTACCAGTGCCACGCCCATTAAAGCATCTCTAGCAATCTCTCAAAAGTCATATTTAAGTAAAACATTATTATTTTAGGGAGATAGGAATGAGCTAACAAATACGTCAATAAGTGCATTCCCTCAAATATGAATTTCTTCCAGCAAAGTTGCACCCCACCTACTCATATTCAGTCCAACCGAGGTCGTTCTTAGTAAAAATAGACCGATCCATGATGCATCCCGCTAGGCCTCAGCTGCTGCCACTACGTTGGAAAGGAAAGCTCACCCCCCCGCCACACCCCTTTCCACCACCGCCAGCACTGGAGAGCAACCGCACGACGCGAATTCGTCGTCGAAAGGACCAACTCTACGGTGCCAAGACAAGAACCTCAGTGAGATATCTCAAGCGCCCGTGGTTGTCACGCTGTCTTAACTGGCACCACCCTACCTCGCTTGTCCCAGCTGGCTGGCAAACGGGACCTTCAGCCAATGGCCAAGGCAGCGAATATCACGGCCGTTGCAACAAACAAGAAGGATACACTCACCGAGAAGCTTCCCCTCGGCATCCGGATGACAATTACTCGTCCTGTAGCAGCTGCGCCACCACCACCATCATGTCTGGAAGCCGACGCCAAGCGAGATTCGAATGAGACCCGGAGCAAGGTGAGCATGCTTGATGAAATAGAAGCAAGGTCAAAAATTTCTCTTGTTCCTTTTTATTTTCGATTTTCTCAAGAGATTGTTGAGTTATGTGCTATTGATGCCTAGGCTCTTTCTTCACTTTTTGTAGTGAGAAATTGAATGATGGTGTAGACAGTTTCATGGATAAATTGAATGAAGGCCACACACTCAGCCATGACGACATTGCCATGTCAATTCCATATACGGTGGAGATGAGGAGAAATTCCAAAATGGGTGAGGTAGAGTAAACCCAAACATTGAAGACGAAGAGTAGGTCGTGCAACTATAAAACCGATGAAGATATTGCTGTGTGCGAAGCTTGGATACATATCTCTCTTGATTCAACGGTCACCCCCAACCAAACAAAGGAAGTTTTGGGGTGACGATCGAGGATTACTACAACAATCATGTGTCAATTCCATCCAACAATAGAGTCTCATCTCTTACTGATCGCCAGAGTGTGATCCAAAACCAATTCAATAGATGATCGAGATCTGTTAAGCAAGTCAACGTTGCCCATCCTTTAATCTCTTTACAAGGAGAGGAACAAGAGACATGGGAGCAAAGCCTTTTGATACAAATTGTTGTATATGTTCATTAGTTGTTTGATGGATTGGATGAACTTCATTTATAGCATAGTTTATCTATGATTTTGTTTCAAAAGTTTTGAAAAATGCCAAACCTATTTTGTTAGGGTATTGAATTATAGGGGATCTGCTAGCCGAGAAAATGTTTAATCCCTAAAAATTGAATAGTGGGGGGGGGGGGGGGGGGGGGGGTGACTTTTAACTTTTAGGATAGGGGGCTGCTGATGCAATTAGCTTGCACATCACTACTAATTAGTTTTTTAACAAATTGATCGGGTTACTATTGGCATGCGCATTAGCCCGCCCACCACTAATAAGAGGTTATTACTATTGTGCCATTTCTGCCAACCCCGCTAGTATTTTTCCACTTATAAGTTGTGTGTGGAATTATGAGTGTGGTACTAATAAGTTCCTCCTAATAGAGTTATTGCACACAATAGTGTTAGTCTGGGGGGTAGTATGGAATATATGCTTTAGGTTCAAAATTACAAACAGGCCACCTGAGCCGTTAGATTACCGATGGATAGGTACAGATTATGGTGGTGGGATCTATTCCCACTTAGGGCTTGTTTGGTGCATGGGTAAATGTCGGGGATCCCTGCATAATCCTTGGGTAGCTGCCATCGAGGATAACTCGGCCCGGTTAAATTAGTTGTGCCTTTGGTTGACCAACACGAGAGGGAAATCGTAACTCACACTTGTCAAATCCCCGGGCTAAAATTAAACTACCCCTGGCTCGTGGCAGTATTCCCCGGAACTCTTTGTCTCGCGCTCGAATTCTTCCTTCTCTTGTCGAGGCCTATAACGTCTCCTCATCTGGTGATTTGTATACGGGTCGTTTTCTGTCAGTTTTTTTTCATTGTTCTGATCATGTGTGTATGGTAGTCACGGAACCCCAACACACTAGTAGAAAACAGGGCACTAGTCCCGGTTCCAGAGGGCCTTTAGTCTCGGTTTTGTAACCGGAACAAAACGATCGGGACTAATGCCCATAACTTTTAGTCCCGGTTGGCTTACGAACCGGGACTAAAGCAGCTCCACGTGGCCGCTGTGGGGCGCCCAGGCAGGAGGACCTTTAGTCCCGGTTGGTAACACCAACCGGGACAAAAAGGCAGCCACGCGTCAGCAGCTCGCAGGCGCTGGGTTTTTTGTTTTTTTAGAAGGGGGGGGGGGGGGGGGGGGGGGGGGGGGGGGGGGGGGGGGTGGGGGGGGGGGGGTGTGGGGGGGGGGGGGGGGGGGGGGTGGGGGGGGGGGGGGGGGTGGGGGGGGGTGTGGGGTGGGTTAGGGGTTTTGGGACTGGTATTAGGGGTCTTCATATTGTGTTAGCTAGCTACTACATATAGAGAGAAGTGACCTCTCTTTCTCCATGCTTGGTCGACGGTAGCTACTACATATAGAGAGAACTCGACGCTAGCTAGTAAGTAAATGAAGGAACCATTAATTACACAACATCGTCATGAACATATATAGAGAGAAGTGACCTCTCTTTCTTCATGCTTGGTCGAACAACAAGTTTTCATATATCTATCCGACGCTATTACATATATACAATATAACATATCTTACAATCGCTAACATCATCTACCTAAGATCCATTTCCAATTCTATATGGTATTCTCCGTCTTTAGGTACGACGTGGTCAAGAAAGAATCCCGCCAATTCCTTTTGAATTGCTTGTATGCGATCATGTGGTAGGAGTTCATCCCGGATCCGCCAGATCTAATTTAAAGAAGGGGTCAATACATATATATGAATGAAACTCAACACAAATGATGGTAATAAAAAAGAGTTGTGAATATTGTTTACGTACTTCAAATTGTTCGTCAGAGAAGCCCCGCTCAAGGGTCGAGTTGCGAATGAACTCGCAAACTTAGTATCCACATAAATTAGTCCCGGGGTATCCACAAGCACTTTACGAGAATAGAGTTCAATCAAACTGATAATCAAGCATGATAATGGTATTGATGAAACTAGAATCAATGATAGATGCATGACGGAACTAGCTAGTACTACTTACTTTGGGCTGTGTAAATTTCAGCTCCTTCTTCAGACCCGGGACCATACCGGTGAATGTTTTCCAAACCCTTTCCGGCAAAGAAAATGATTACTTGATATCAGGAACTAAACGAAAGTCGCCGATCGATATGGTGCGATAATGATTGAACTTACCTCTGGAGCATTTCACTCATGTCCGCCCACTCCTTTTGATCTTTACGTCTCGAGTCTAAGACAGTTACTACTGCCCTTTCACACTACAGGAATCAGGAACTTTGCCGTCTGCCATGGCTGACGGCAAAGGCATGCCTGGCGGACGGCAAAGGCCTTTGCCGTCAGCCAGCAGACGGCAACACGTCCGGCTGAACAAACTACGGCAAAGTGCCCAAATATGCCAGCCCAGATGCCCCCCAGGTAGCTGCCGCATGGCACAATATGCCATCTACTGCTAGACGGCAAAGATGCAAAGGTCTTTGTCGTCTGCTAGCAAACGGCAAAGCAACCATATAGGCCAGCCCAGTGCCCCCCAAGATGCACAGGTAGCTGCCACGTGGCAGCTTTGCCGTCTGCTGGCTGATGGCAAAGCTCTTTGCCGTCTGCCAGCAGACGGCAAAGAGCCTGTACAGCCCCTTTTTTTTCTGTTTTTTCTTATATTCATTCAATTTCACAGAATTTCACAGATATATATATATATATATATATATATATATATACACACACACACACACATTTGAAAATACTTCCAAGACGCATAACAACACATATATATACCAACTCATATCCCTGATTCCAGTACTGTCAAGCTTTATGGATAGCAGAATAATGTGGAACCTGCGCACGCATAACTCATCAATTACACTTAACCTCGAGTAAGCGAAACCGAATATGCACAAGACAGTAACACTCACTGGAAGTTGTAAGGAAAGAGTATTTCCCTTTTGTTTTGATGTCGAAGGAACGCTTTTAGCAAGTTTTTCTCGGTTTCTTTGGCTCTCTTTTTTACCGATCATTCATTTACGGTATTTGGGCTAATGAACCCAATGGCATAGATTTATCCTCTTTTGCATTCGACGATCTTCAATCTGCATAATATATAATGAGGATGATTATATATACATGCAATGAACGAGCTGAGCTAGAGACTTAATTGCAGAAATAATACTTATAGATAGTAGCAAGTCATGAGTTGTTTGTCGAGGGCCTGTTGATTGAATAACTGAAATAATTCCACAAATTCAACAGGCATCAGGTCGACTCCAATGAAGTCGTGCTCATCTTTAATTCCCAGCATCAGACTGCCGGTCCCAAACTTCCTGCAGGTTTCCAAGTACCATTCATGCAATCTTCGCATCATCGTTGGTAGATGCGAGAGCTGATCACGTTTGACGAGAGGCTTCCCGTGCTCGTATCTAAATTGCTCTACTACCTCAGCCGTTTCAAATTGTACATCATCACCCACGTAATCACCAAGAGTGGTACCGGGCAGGAGCCCCGGATGATTAGCGATATTGCTAGACACCTTGAGCGGGGGGCACGATTGCTTCTCCTGTTCGTCGAGCTGAGGATTTTTTCCCCACTTAGTCTTGCAGCACTGGTAGTACTTCCCGACCACCGCGCTTCACCATATGTTATTCTAATACAGCGATCATAGTGTGATTGCGGCGGAGGCGGTGGTGGTCTCTTAAGGGCATCCAGAGTGCGCTTCGCTTTCACCGGATCTACTGTTTCCATCGGAGTTGGACTTTTCCGTTCAAAATGGGCCCTCACTTCAGCATCCATGATGTCCTTGCTTTCCTCGTCAGTCCTCTCATATGGTAACTTTGGAAGAGGCTTGAGGCTTGGACCAAATTTGAATTTATTCCCGCCTGTTGTACTGCTAGCCGTCGGAGCGGCGGTGGCTCTCTTCCGCCGTTGTTGAGGCGGCGAAGTCCGCTGATGCGCCGGAGGAGGCGAAGTCCGCTGACGCACAGGAGGAGGCGGAGGAGGAAGAGGACCCTGCTGAGGAGCCTCCTCCGCCAGAGACGGCGGCTAAGGCGGCGAAGACAGCTCACGCGCCGGAGACGACTCAGGCAGCTGAGCTGGACTGTGAGGAGTCTGCTGAGGGGCCTAATCCGGCTGAGTCTACTGAGGCGGCGTCCAGTTTGGAAGCTTGATGTTCTCCTTTCTCCATAGGCAGGTACTCCTTAAGGCATTTTCCAGAAGAATATCCCCTTCACCTGTAGGGTAGTCAAGCTCCAGCCCCTCAAATCCCTCCATTATTTCATCCACCATGACAATAGCATCTCAAATCCCACGGCAATGGAAAGTTCCCTCAGCTCGAGGAGGTACGACAGAGCCGACAGCTGCCTTCAAGTAAAGGTTCTGGCATTTCGCCATTAGCACACAAAGTTCAGCCTCCGTGATACTATCCACGGGGTAGCGAGGAGTCATGATATCAGGCTGAACGAGCTCCGTGGAAGCCACGCTGCTTCTCTGCTGAGATGGTGGGGTAGCTTCAGGGGCAGTGTCGAAGGAAGGATCTTCGTGCTGCTGAGATGGTTGGCCGGTAGCTCGCTGGCTCTCAAGTTCCTCTAGTTTCGCTAATCTTGCATTGATCTTCTGCATTTCGCTTGCTTCCTCTTGCTTCTTTCTCTGTCGGCTTCTATAACCACCAATGTCGGGAAACCCATGCACCCGCGGAATGGAGTTTGAAGTGCCTCGTGTTGTCCAGGGTGTTCAGGATTCCTGAGGGCCTCTGTCAGCTCGTCCTTCTCTCTGTCGGGCCGGAACGTCCTTTCCTGCGCTGCCTTGATTGCTTCCTGAAGCTTCGTGACGGGTATTGCAAGTTGATCATTTGTCCAAACACACTTCCCTGATTCTGGGTCCAAAGTTCCCCCAACCCCGAAGAACCAAGTCCTTGCCCGATCTGGCCAGTGCAATGTCGCTGGTTGGACCCCTTTAGCAAGCAGGTCTTGCTCAGCTTTGTCCCACAACAGCCGGGCTTTGCTGTAGCCACCTGACCCCGTGGTATGGTGATACTTCTTCTTTGCAGCATTTTGCTTGTTTGTCAGTGACCTTTGCTTACCCTTGTCCGATTTCTTGTAGGCCACAAATGCGTGCCAGTGATCTCTTATCTTCTCATATCAACCGATGAATTCTGGAGTCTCGTCTTTCTCGACAAACTTTTTGTTCAACCCTTTCTTCCAATTGTTGAATAGTTCTGCCATCTTCTTAAGAGCAAACGCCTTGACCTTTCGCTCTATAACTGGGTTATTCGGATCCTCCTCTGGCGATAGGCTGAAATTTGTCATCAGCGAGGTCCAAAGATCATCTTTCAGTCTATCCTGGACATAAGAAACTTCAGGGTCCTTCTTCTTATTCACTTCTTGGATGCTGATCGGGACGTTGTCCCTAACAACAACTCCGCACTGATGTACAAATGTGTCCTTGGTTCTCTTGGGAGCAATTGGTTGGCCATCTCGAGCGACTTCTGTGATCTTGAACCTTTCATCCTGGCACAACCTTTTCTTCGGGCCTCGTCTCCTTACCGAAGTTTGGCTCGATCCGGAGGGCTAAAATAAGAAAGAAGCATTAATATATGTACATACAAAACAATTAATGCATCAAGTCAGCACAGGCTTAATATATATATATATATATACCTCACCGGACTTTGCAATAGTTAAAGCTCCCTCCTCCGTTCGGTCACCGGATCCGTGATCATGATCTCCTTCCTCCGCCATTTTGTCACCAGAGCCATCATGATCTCGTTTCTCCTCCATTCTTGGATCACCAGAGCCGTCATCCTCTCCTTCCTGACCATCGGTGTCGTTGAGAAACGACAAGGGATCACCTCTGTCGCGGATTATATCCCCCAACAACTCTTCTTTTTTTAAGTCTCTGTCCATAGTTTCTGCAAATATTACAACATGGCAATATACAAACATGAGAGATGGATTAGTGGCAAACATCGACTTAATATCACAACAAGGAATCACATGCGTATGAGCAATGGATTAGTGGCAAACATAATGCAAAGTTGACAAGTTTTATAGCAGTCAGTTTTAGACGATCGTCGAGGACTCCTCCCTCCTCATGTCTGATGAGTTGTCCTATCTTTCGAGAGAGGATACTTTGCGGACCGCCTCTCTCATGGTCGTCGATGATACTTGCGGACCCCCCCCCCCCTCATGTCGAAGTTATCGGGGATATGTTGATTTGTCGAGAGAGTTAGGGGTGTTCTAACGTGGCACTACACGATATAGGTGAAGTGGGATAACATCCGGGAATGTATTCCCGAAGTCTGCATTAATTTCGGACAGATGAACTAGAGGGGGACGGTTCCAGGTTCGCTATGCTAGCTGCTTGAGACAGACGAACGTAGGGCATATTCGGATTCGTCATATTTTTCTGATCGATTTTCATATATAAATTATTTTCATCGAAGTTACGGTTAATTTTCTATGAATTTCTAAAGTTTTACAAAAGGTGCCACTACTTGATACATACATATACATCTTTTTTTTAACACACATACATATATATATACACTAAGCATCAACATTTTCTATACATACATAAACATACATACATACATACATACATAAAAATATTAATACATACATATATACACAACATAATTAATAAACAAAAAAACAGGGGGGGGGGGCGGAGGGGGGGGGGCGGCGGCGGCTCACAGCGGGGGCGGCGAGGGCTCGGGGAGGAGGGCCGGCGAGGAGGGCCAGCGGGGGTGGCGAGGAGGAGGGCCGGCGGGGGCGGCGACGAGGAGCGAGAGCGGGCTCGAGGACGGCGTCGGGGGCGGCGACGAGGAGCTGGCTCGGGGAGGAGGGCGAGGAGGTCCGGCGACGAGGACGGCGGGGAGGTCCGGCGACGAGGAGCGGGATCGGGGATGACTCGGAGGCGACAGTGAGCTCGGGCAGCCTGGCGGCGTCGAGGTGCTCTTCGGCGTCGTCGGGGGCAAGTGCAGATGGCTTTTGCAAATTTCCTAAATACCTGCTTATATACCCAACCCTTTAGTCCCGGTTGGTGGCACCAACCGAGACGAAAGGCCCCATTTAGTCCCGGTTGGTGCAACCAACCGGGACTAAAGGTCAATTTCCAGCAGCCCAAAGGGTGGGAAGCAGAGCCCTTTGGTCCCGGTTGGTAGCACCAACTCGGACGAAAGGCACCCTTTGGTCCCGGTTTGTCGCACCACATGTTTAGTCCCACCTTGCTAATTGAGAGGTGTGTGGCCTGGCTTATAAGCCCCGCTCCCACACTGCTATCGAACTCCTCTCTATTGCAGGTAGTACATGCCTAAACTTTGTCCATGCCCTGTTGGGCCTGCTGGGCCCGCAGAACTGCATCCTGGCCCATGTACAGATGGTTTTCTAGTCGTATGCAGGCCGTGGTGGCCAGTAGGCGGCATTTTTTTAATGAAAAATTCTTTTTGATTCTTTTTAGTTAATGTTTTAGTTGATTTTTTAGTTCATTTTTTAGTTTATATTTAGTTTATTCTTTTTAACAAATAAATACTTTGATAATTTTAGTTAATATTATGTTGATTCTTTTAGTATAAATTCTTTTTTATTCTTTTTAGTTCATTCTTTTAAGTTTAATTTTGAGTTGATTCTTTTCTGTTCATTCTTTTTAGTTGATTCTTTTTAGTTCATTCTTTTTAGTTAATATTTTAGTTGATTCTTTTTAGTTCATTCTTTCTAACAAATAAATACTTTGATAATTTTAGTGAATATTACTTTTATTCCTTTTATTTGATTCTTTTTGCTATTCAAGAATATTATATTTAATTCATTCTTTTTGCTATTGGAGTTTTATACAAGCTTTTTAGTTCATTATTTTTGCTATTAGTTCATTCTTTGAGCTAAATGGCCCTGAAATTGAAAAGCACTACAAATGAACTCTAAAAAGGTTGAAAGTTGGCATGGTATCATCATTTAACCCACATAGCATGTGCTAAAAAGTTGAGAGGGTTACGGCAAAAACTGGATGCACTTCGTGTACAAAATGGACAATCTCCTTCGAAGCATCACGGTTTCGGACGAAAACTCATCTACTACAAAGGTATTTCATTTTTTTGAACTTATTTCAAATCCAGACTTTTTGTGCATTCAACATGCACCATTCAAAGCCACATCATCAATTTTCAACCCTTTCTGACTTCATTTGGTATTTTTCATGCATTTTCTAATTTTTTAGCTAAATGACCCTGAAATTGAAAAGTACAACAAATGAACTCTAAAAAGGTTGAAAGTTGGCATGGTATCATCATTTCACCCACGTAGCATGTGCTAAAAAGTTGAGAGGGTTACGGCAAAAACTGGATGCACTTCGTGTACAAAATGGACAATCTCTTTCGAAGTATCAAGGTTTCGGACGAAAACTCATCTGTTACAAAGGGATTTCATTTTTTAAAACTTATTTCAACTCCAGACTTCTTGTGTGTTCAACATGCACCATTCAAAGCCACATCATCAATTTTCAACCCTTTCTGACTTCATTTGAAGTATTTTTCATGCATTTACTGATTTATTTTAGCTAAATGACCCTGAAATTGAGAAGCACTACAAATAAACTCTGAAAGGGTTGAAAGTTGGCATGGTATCATCATTTCACCCACATAGCATGTGCTAAAAAGTTGAGAGGGTTACGGCAAAAGCTGGATGCACTTCATGTACAAAATGAACAATCTCTTTCGATGTATCGGGGTTTCGGACGAAAACTCATCTCTTACAAAAGGCATTTCATTTTCTCTTCGCGTAATCAGAGCCATCATCGTATCCTCCTTCACTTTTTCTTCGCATGTGTCCCTTGCTTATTGCGCCGTAACCATGGATAATCTTCATTGTTTAACAGGGTGCTTGTGTCAGCCTTCACATTGAAGGGAGGAATTTCATGAAACTTTTCATAATCTTCAGACATGTCTGTCTTGCCCTCCACTCCCACGATGTCTCTTTTCCCTGAAGGAACTATATGGCGCTTTGGCTCATCGTATGATGTATTCACTTCCTTATCTTTTCTTTTTCTTGGTTTGGTAGACATGTCCTTCACATAGAAAACCTACGCCACATCATTGGCTAGGACGAATGTTTCGTCTGTGTACCCAAGATTGTTCAGATCCACTATTGTCATTCCGTACTGTGGGTCTACCTGTACCGCGCCTCCTGACAGATTGACCAATTTGCACCGAAACAAAGGGACCTTAAAATCATGTCCATAGTCAAGTTCCATATGTCCACTATGTAACCATAATATGTGTCCTTTCCCCTCTTGGTTGCTGCATCAAAGCGGACACCACCGTTTTGGTTGGTGCCCTTTTGATCTTGGGCGATCGTGTAAAATGTATTCCCATTTATCTCGTACCCTTTGTAAGTTAATACAGTCAAGGATGGTGTCCTGGCCAATGAGTACAGCTCAACTGCAACAGTGGTGTTACCCATGAGATATGTTTGCAACCAACTGCCAAAAGTCCTGATGTGTTCACATGTAATCCAGTCGTCACACTGCTCTGGGTGTTTCGAGCGCAGAATATTCTTATGTTCATTGACATACGGGGTCACCAAGGTAGAATTCTGTAGAAATGTGTAGTGTGCTTGAGCCCAAGAATGCCCGTCCCTACATATTATTGAGTCCGCTCCTAGCGTGCCTTTTCCAATCAGTCTCCCCTCATACCACGATTGAGGGAGACCAATCGGCTTAAGGTCCAGAATGAAGTCAACACAAAACCCAATGACCTCCTCTGTTTGATGGCCCGTGGAGATGCTTCCTTCTGTCCTAGCATGGTTACGAACATATTTCTTTAATACTCCCATGAACCTCTCAAAGGGGAACATATTGTGTTGAAATACAGGGCCCAGAATGGCAACCTCGGCGACTAGATGAACTAGGACATGCGTCATGATATTGAAGAAGGATGGTGGGAACACCAGCTCGAAACTGACAAGACATTGCACCAAATCATTCCTTAACCTTGGTAGGATTTCTGGATCGATTACCTTCTGAGAGATTGCATTGAGGAAGGCACATAGCTTCACAATGGCTAATCGAACATTTTCCGGTAGAAGCCCCCTCAATGCAACCGGAAGCAGTTGCATCATAATCACGTGGCAGTCATGAGACTTTAGGTTTTGGAACTTTTTCTCTGCCATATTTATTATTCCCTTTATATTGGACAAGAAGCCAGACGGGACCTTCATACTGAGCAAGCATTCAAAGAAGATTTCCTTCTCTTCTTTGGTAAGAGCGTAGCTTGCAGGACCTTCATACTGCTTTGGATGCATGCCGTTTTTTTCGTGCACAAGTTGCTGGTCCTCCCGTGCCTCTGGTGTATCTTTTGTCTTCCCATAGACGCCCAAGAAGCCTACTAGGTTCACGCAAAGATTCTTCGTCACGTGCATCACGTCGATTGCAGAGCGGACCTCTAGGTCTTTCCAATAGGGTAGGTCCCAAAATATAGATTTCTTCTTCCACATGGGTGCGCGTCCCTCAGCGTCATTCGGAACAGATAGTCCGCCAGGACCCTTTCCAAAGATTACTTGTAAATCATTGACCATATCAAGCATGTGATCACTAGTACGGAGGGCGGGCTTCTTCCGGTAATCTGCCACACCTTTGAAATGCTTGCCTTTCTTTTGACATTGATGGTTGGTCGGAAGAAATCGAAGATGTCCCAGGTACACATTCTTCCTGCATTTGTCCAAATATATACTTTCGGTGTCATCTAAACAGTGCGTGCATGTGTGGTATCCCTTCTTTGTCTGTCCTGAAAGGTTACTGAGAGCAGGCCAATCATTGATGGTTACAAACAATAACGCATGTAGGTCAAATTTCTCCTGATTGTTCTCATCCTACACACGTACACCTTTTCCATTCCACAGCTGTAAAAGTTCTTCAACTAATGGCCTTAGGTACACATCAATGTTGTTGCCGGGTTGCTTAGGGCCTTGGATGAGCACTGGCATCATAATGAACTTCCGCTTCATGCACAACCAAGGAGGAAGGTTATTGATACATAGAGTCACGGGCCAGGTGCTATGATTGCTGCTCTGCTCCACAAAAGGATTAATGCCATCTGCGCTTAAACAAAACCGTATGTTCCTTGCATCACCTGCAAAGTCCCCCCACCTTCTCTCGATTTTTCTCCACTGCGACCCGTCAGCGGGTGCTCTCAACTTCCCGTCTTTCTTACGGTCTTATTTGTGTTATCGCATCAACTTGGCATGCTCTCTGTTTCTGAAAAGACGTTTCAACTGTGGTATTATTGGAGCATCCACATCACCTTGGCAGGAACCCTCTTCCTGGGGCGCTCGCCCTCAACATCACCAGGGTCATCTCGTCTGATCTTATCCCGCAATGCATCGCATACCGGGCATGCGTTCAAATCCTCGTACTCATCGCGGTATGCTGTCATTAGGGCATGCATGTATCTTCTGCACCTCCAATCCTAGAGGGCATATAACCTTCTTTGCTTCGTACGTACTGTCAGGCAATTCGTTATCCTTTGGAAGCTTTTTCTTCAATATTTTTAGTAGCTTCCCAAACCCGTTGTCAGATACACCATTGTCTACCTTCCATTGCAGCAAATCCAGTGTGGTATCGAGCTTTGTGTTGTCATCTTCGCAATTTGGGTACAACCCTTTTTGGTGATCCTCTAACATGCGATCGAACTTCAACTTCTCCCTTTCACATTGGCATTGTCTCTTTGCATCAACAATGACCCGGTGAAGATCATCATCTGGCACATCATCTGGTTCCTCTTGATCTTCAGCTTCCCCCGTTGCAGTATCAACATATTCAGGGGGATAGTTGTCATCATCCTCTTCTTCTTCATTGTCTTCCATCATAACCCCTCTTTCTCCGTGCTTGGTCCAAACATTATAGTGTGGCATGAAACCCTTCTCAAGCAGGTGGATGTGAAGGGTTTTTGAGTCAGAGTAATCCTTCGTATTCCCACAGATAGGGCATGGACAATACATAAAACCATTCTGCTTGTTTGCCTCGGCCACTTCAAGAAAATTATGCAGGCCCTCAATGTACTCGAAGGTGCATCGGTCACCGTACATCCATTGTTGGATCATCTGCGTGCATTATATAATTAAATGTATCAAAAACCATTACAGAACATCATGAATAGAGAAGTAACCAAATTAACACAAGTTCATCATCACATTAAAAGCAAAGTACAGTAGTGATCAAATGTTATTACTGAAAATATAAATACATAAAGTTCATACATAGTTCTCATAGAACAACATACAACTCTCTAGAGCATCTAATTAAAACATATATTGAAACCAACATACAACTATTTAAAACATTTAAATGCAACAACAAGTGCGATCATAATCGCAACTAAGGTAATAATTGATCCAACAGCATAATGATACCAAGCCTCATTATCAATGGTATATTTTTTTTATCTTTCTAATCTTCAAGCGCATTGCATCCAACTTGATCATGTGATCATCGACGACATCGGCAACATGCAACTCCAATTTCATCTTCTCCTCAAGTCTTTTCAATTTTTCTTTCAAATACTCGTTTTCTTGTTCAACTAAATTTAACCACTCGACAAGAGGGTCGGTTGAAATTTCTGGTTCACATACCTCCTAGATAAAAACATCTATGTCACGTTGGTTGGCATAATTGTCATAAACACTAAATGAAACAAATAGTTATAAAAGATAATATACCACATCCGAATCATAGACCAGACGAGGGCCGACGGGGGCGGATACCAAAACCATGGCACTATATAATAACAAACAATAATAAAAGTAAGAAATTTATACAAGTATATCTATCTAAATCATACAAGTAAGAATTTTTTTCTTTTAAAAAGAATATAAGAACAAGAGGCTCGCCACGGTGGTGCCGGCGACGAGATCGGCGCGGGCGATCGAGGACGATGAGGACGGGGACGGGACGGCACCCTACACATGTGCAGACTCTAAGAAGTTAATTTGAGCTCAAATTGTGCATCTAAATCAAAAGAACTCCCACATACACTCCTACACTAAAACCCATAAATCACTCTACTTCTCGAGCATATAAAATTAGCTAAACACTACAGGAATCAGGCAATTTGCCATCTGCCATGGCAGATGGCAAAGGCATGCCCGGCGGACGGCAAAGGGCTTTCCATCTGCCAGCAGATGGCAAAGGGTCGGCTAAATAAACTACGATAAAGGCTTCTTTGGCGTCCGCTGGCAGATGGCAAAGAGCCTGTAGCCTTTGCCATTAGCTGGCAGATGGCAAAGCCTCTGGACGGCAGAGGAACGGGGTTAGCCATGTTAGGAGGCTAATGGCGTGCTTTGCCGTCTGCCAGCAGATGGCAAAGGCTGCAGGCTCTTTGCCATCTGCCAGCTGATGGCAAAGGCTGGCTCTTTGCCATCTGCCAGCTGATGGCAAAGGTTGCAGGCTCTTTGCCATCTGCCTGCTGATGGAAAAGGCTGCAGGCTCTTTGTCGTCTGCTGGCAGACGGCAAAGGCTACAGGTTCTTTGCCATCAGCTGGCAGATGGCAAAGAGACCAAATAGGCCAGACGAGCGCTTACCAGGTTGAGCAGGTAGCTGCCACGTGGCCTCTTTGCCATCTGCCAGCAGATGGCAAAGTGCCTATATTGCCCAATTTAATTTTGTTTTTTCTTATATCAATTCATTTTCACAGAAAATCAAACATAGATATATATATATATGACCAATATAGCATATTCAACACATATTACCAATAGTCATGAACACAAAGATATCCAACACATGTTACCAATAGTAGCAAGTTTCATCCATACATATACATAGTTTCATCAATATTACACAGTTTCATCATAGGTAGCAAGTTTCACCAAGTCAAAACAAAAACTAAAGACAAGCACTCCATCAACCCAAGCTTCCGTGATCTGAAGCAAATCTGCAAAATGGGAAAGAAGAAAGTTAGAAGAAGAAGATTATTATGATGCAACTAAAATGTGAAGATTATTATGATGCAACTTATAGCTGTAAAATAGGTCATTTTGGAGCTAAGTATGGTTATTATGTCATTTTTGAGCTAGCCAAGCATACTAAGTCATTTTGGTGTAAAAAATGCTAAGTAAGGTCATTTTGGAGCTAAGTAAGTTTATTATGTCATTTTGGAGCTAGCTAAGCATATGAAGTCATTTAGGAGCTAAAATATGTCATTTCTTAAGCATATTATGTCATTTTAGAGCTAGCTAAGCATATTAAGTCATTTTGGAGGAAAAGATGCTAAGTATAGGTCATTTTAGAGCTATCCTAGGTTAAATAGGTCATTTTTGAGCTAGCTAAGCATATTAAGTCATTTTGGAGGAAAAAATGCTAAGTATAGGTCATTTTAGAGCTATCCGAGGTTAAATAGGTCATTTTGGAACTAATTAACGTTATTATGTCATTTTGGAGGAAAAAGTGCCAAGTATAGGTCATTTTGGAGCTAAATAGGTCATTTCTTAAGCTAAGTATGCATTTGTTAAGCAAAGCACTAGGGAAAACTTACCGTCAACCCATAGGTGAAGGATCGGGGTTCTTTCTCGCGGCAGTGGCAGACGGAGGAGGATCGGGGTTCTTGCTCGCGCTAGTGGCAGACGTCGATGCTTGTCGGGAGTTATGCTGCACCAAATTAAAGATCATTTGCAATGTCTCGTTAGCATGATGCAACTCAAATGTGAAGACTAATAAGTAATGTCCATTCAAATGAAACTCACCGTGCCCGCCGGAGCAATGACTGGCATCGGCGGAGGGGTCTGACCGTTCTTCTCGCACATGGACTGCACATTTGGTTTTGACGAGTCAGTAATATTAGTTACTAATGAAAGGAACATTACGTGCATGATTTGGCTAATATGCAGAAGAAACTTACCGCGAAGAGCTCGTATATGGCCCGGTTAGCCAAGTCGTTCCGGTTCCTCTCCTCCTCCAAAAGCCTAGCCATCCTCTCCTCAATCTCCCTCTCCCTCTCCGCCACCTGCCTCCTTTCCTCCACCAGAAGCTCCTCGGTCTTCGCTCTCTCTTCCTCAATAGCAGCCTGCAACACAACTCCTCTTTAGCATTGTAATCATCGACGGCCGCACACATAATGTAATGGAGGAAAGGTATCTGAGTCTGTATAACTAACCTTGATTTCGAGATCCATTGGCCGTGGACGAGGCCTTATCTCAGGATCGGAGCTCATCTGGCGCCTCTTGATCTGCGGGAGAGTGCTAGTACAATGTATCAGTCCATCCCAATGGTTAACAAGCCATGGTGCCTCCCGCCACCAGATATCATCACTAGCTCTGGATCAATAGGCTGGCTCGGGTTAAAGTCCGGCCCTTTCCTCGCCTTCCCTTCGTCTCTGTACCTCAAGAGCTTGTTGTGGGAGGCGCGGTTGCTGAAGTTCTTTGGATCGATCATCGAGATCAGACTCAGAGAATGCCTTGGCCTTCTTATACGGGGCACTATGGGCCATGGCATAGAGGTCGAACAGCTCTGGCACATCTGTCTTGTTGTGTCGCGCCTAAAAGAGAGGAACAAAGTATTAGTTAAGGCCTCAAGCTAGCATGAAGAATGAATTTGCATGAATCATGAAGCAAACCACATACCCAGTTATCCCTGTACTGATATAGGTTGACGCTGCCTTGATGGTGTGGCACACCGCTCATTTTGCCACGCCGATCCTTTGCATTGTAGTGGGTGGATAGACATTGGGGATAGCACCACTCATCCACCAACGCCTCCCAACAATCCTGCCTATCCGCACATCATCTCGGGGGCACCTAAGTTAAGTAAGAGAAATTTGAGCGCTACACCTACGAATCAAATCAAGGAAACTAAGTACAAGGCCTTAAGAATAAGTAATTACCTTCATGTACTTCTCCTTACTCAGATACTTTGTGTGGCACTTCGACTTGGACCTCCTAATACCAGTCGAGGTGAAGTAGTCTCGAATAGCCTACGTCCGAGCCTCGTTCGGCCAGTTTTGAAGTAGGCGCCTGCACTCGGCGTCGATAACCCGAGCCGCGGCCTCCTCCTGTTCCTCAGCACACCTGTAGAAGGTCTGCAATCAAACAAGAAAACACGGATTAGTACAATCACTAGGGTTGCCAATCAAACAAGAAAACACAACGTAGACGAGAGAGAAAAAATTACCCAAAACATCTGGATCACAACGTCGGCCATCGTGTGGCACTCGACACCGCCGATCCTCTCCCCCGGCGGGGCCGGGGCAGCCAAGTAGTGCTCCCAGGTCATTCTTAGCTCTGGAACCTAGCCCTCACCGGGCAACGTGACCCACCCCGGGAAGCTATGGTGACAAATCACACCAAGGACTGTGTTGGGCCAGCGGACACCACGGCCGTGTTTCCAAGACCTGTAGTATGACAAGGCTAACTCATTAGATATTCGAAGAAACATGAAGGCAAAAGGTTAAAAAAGAGTAAATGCACTTACTTCTCCCCATCAGGCGCAATCAACCACCTCTGGTCAGGGGTCGCCGGGGTGGGCGGGAGCATTGTACCACCACGCTGGTAGACATTGCCCCCCTCAACCCACTCGCTCTCGCTTTAGCTATCAGAACTATAGCCACCCTCGCCACCATCAGCATGGCCACTCAACTCCGGCCAGTCCCCCAATCGGTTCGGCTACGACGTAGCCTGATCCAGAGTCTCGAGGGACAGAGCCTCTGGGACCGGAGTCTCGTGGGGCGAAGGCTCATCGGCCCGAGGCTCATGGACCGGGGTCCGAGACGGGTCCACCTCAGGCGGCTCCATCTCAGACGGAGCAGTCCTGTGGTCAGGTGAATCAGCTGGGGGTGGCGGCGTGGAAGGCGTAGTAGCAGTCTTCCTACCTCTCCCGCCGCCACGTCCACCTCTACCAGCCTTCTGCTTCTTCTCCCCCCCCCCCCGACCTCTCCCGGCCGAAGAAGAAGCGACCGCCGGTGGTGTCTGCATACTGAGATCCAGCGCTCTCCGGAGGGTCTGGGGTGGAATGGAACTACCCCTCCCACCACACACCGAGGAAGGAGCCTCGGAGCACTCTCGACACGCGCCCACCATCTGTCAACACCTGCAATGACAAAGAGTAAACGAAATTAGTACAACATAAAAAAAGAATACCTGACATGAATAATAATATGTATATAATTTAATTGTATCATCATCATGAACATAATAAAAAATGGAATACCTAACATGAACTATAATATTAATCTTCATCGTTTATATATGCTTCGGGGTCAATAAATGCATCATCATCATCACTATCAGTAATGACGTGCTCATCATCATCATCAATAAATGCATCAACATGTGGAAGGCCTCCTTTACGTAATCGGTCAAGCATTGACAGGTCATCCGCAGTAGTAACCTATTCTTGTTCCGGCTCTTCTTGTTCCGGCTCATGCTCGGATTCACTCCCGTTGTCTACTTCAATGTACTAGGGTGAAGTAGAGCGGTTCTTGAAACATTTTTTGGAAAGACGTGTTTCTTGGAAGAATTCTCCTTCATATGTGTCTGGGTTAATGTGAGGTTCATAAAACTATTCATTGGGGGGAGGTGGTCTAACATGTGGCGGCACTTCATAAACGACATCCCAACCATTGAGATTTGGATCACTTTGGCAGGCCCACGGTAGATAGAAAACTTGGGTTGCCTGTTGAGACGTAATATAGACATCGGGAACATCCAAATGGGTGCTTTGTTTGATTTCGACTAGCCCTAGATGTTCATGAGTCCTTCTAGTCTCCTTCGGCTGGAACCAATAACATTTGAAGACTACGACGTTCGGTGGGTTTGCACCATAGAATAGAAGTTCATAAATTGCTTCAACTCTTCCATAATACTCGGTATCTCCTTCGCCGATAGCAGAGACACAACAATTTGTAGACTTTCTGTCGGCCATAGATAGCTCTTTGCCATAGGTACGAAAGCGATACCCGTTGATGTCGTATTTGTCAAATGAACGGACCTTATAGTCAAAACCATTAGTGACTTGTCTCAATTCGGCATCCATAGACTCTGAACTAGCCTACAAGTTTAATACAAAATGATTTTTGCATTAGCCGAAAAATAGATGAAGAAATGAAATGGTCTAATGGAAATTACCGTTTGTTTGAACCAAGAGATGAAACCGGGATAGCCACGTCCATGCATTGCCAGAAGCTCATACTCTTCGACGGAATCCTTTTGGATCACCGCTCCATACGAGAATTTGGCGACGTATCGACTGTATCAAATATCCGGGAATAAGAGCAGTTCAAAGGAATTAGAGGTTGCGAAACAATGTACCGAGAACTTACTCGATGTACGGCCACACTTCTGTTAGATTGTTCAAGATATACAACATAATGGTCCGCCATTCGTCGACATCCAACAATAAGGAAGTATAAGCACCGGCTGGTGCGAGCTTCCCTTTGAATAGGCTGAGGTTGGATCCACCCTTTTTAGGGTCGCCAGCATTGTACCGAGGCTTCGGATTATGCAAATGACGATTTTTGGCTTCGTAGTGTGCTGTCACGAAGTTTGCCGCCTCCTCAGTAATGAATGCCTCGGCCATCGATGCTTCAATTCGACGTTTTTTTTTACATTTTGCTCGAAGTGTCTTCTGCATCCTCTCAGTTGCGTAGCACCAACGATTCTGCACGGGCCCCCCCAATCGTGCCTCGGTCGGGAGATGCAAAATCAAATGCTGCATTGGATTAAAGAAGCCCGGTGGAAAGATCTTCTCTAACTTGCAGATCAACTCCGGCGCCAACTCTTCCAATTCTTCTAACAAGCCAGGCGATAGTTCTTTCGCACAAAGAACACGGAAGAAATAGCTCAGCTCTGCCAGTACTAGCCATTCATCCTCAGGGATAAAGCCACGCAACATCACCGGCATTACCCGCTCAAGCCATATGTGCCAATCATGACTCTTGAGACCAAATATTTTCAATTTTTCAAGGCTCGCTCCCCTCTTTAGATTCGCTACATACCCATCGGGGAACATCAACTCCTTTTTCACCCACAGGATAATTTCCCTCATATCTGGCCTTCCAAGATTGAACCATGCCTTTGGCTTCGCCCAGTTCTTCTTTCCTTTCGGTTGTCACATGTTTTGTAGCGGCCTATCACATAGGGCCTCCTGATCGACTCTAGCCTTAGGATTATCCTTTGTTTTCCCCTCTATGCTGAACAATGTACCAAAGAGGTCCTCGCCGACATTCTTTTCAGTGTGCATCACGTCGATGTTGTGTGGGCAAAGGAGGTCTTTGAAGTAAGGCAGATCCCACAATCATGTCTTGTGAGTCCAGGCGTGTTCCAAATTATACCCCTTGAAATACCCTGGACACTCTGGATCCGGCTCGAGAGCGTTTAACTGATCCAGGGTCTGTTGGCCTGTCAACGCAGGTGGTGCAGAGTTTTTGACAACTCTACCTTTGATGAAGTTCTTCTTGTCTTTTCTGAACTACCGAGGATCCAGGAACTGTCTATGCGTGTCAAAGCAAGAAAAGTTGCCACCCGCCTGCAGCCGATGAAACTCAAGAGCTGCCTTGCATGTGGGGCACGGGACCCTACCATGCACACACCAGCCAACGAATAGCGTATACGCCGGCAAGTCATGCATCGAGTACATGTACCACACACGCATTAGGAAGTTTTTTTTTGCAGCGGCGTCGTATGTCTTGATCACATTATCCCAAGCTTCTTGCAATTCATCCTTAAGTGGCTGCATGTACACATTCATACTCTTCCCCGGATAGTTGGGCCCCGGAATTATCAACATTAGGAAAATGTTCTTTCTTTGCATAATCTGTCCGGGAGGGAGATTGAGTGGAATGACAAATACAGGCCAACAACTGTATTGGGCTGCCATCATACCAAACACGTTGAACCCATCCGTGCTTATGGCGATTCGAGGATGGCTTGGATCTGCCGCTTTAGCATGATGTATTGCATCGAAGCGCTTCCACGCAAAAGCGTCCGATGTGTGTACCAACATCGGCTCCCCATCTGCATCTAGTTCGGTTCTTTTGCCCAATTTGTGCCATGTCATGTGGCTGGCCGTCTCTTCGACCACGAAAAGACGTTGAAGTCTTGGTATGATTTGCATATACCGAAGAACATTAACTGGGATTTTTGTCTAACTCTTCTCACCCATACCGTTGTCTACCACAACATACCTGGAAGACTGGCAAATGGGACAATACTTCAAGTCCGCATACTCAAGCCTAAATAAGGCACATCCTTTCTCACAGGCATCTATCTTCTCATAGGGCATCTTAAGAACACAGAGGATTTTGTCCGACTGGTACAGGTTTGAGGCATTACATGGCCTTTGGGTAGAAAGCGTCCAAATATTGTCATCATCGCGTCGTAGCATTCTCTGCCCAAGTTGAATTGAGCCTTCAGAGCCATTACTTGTGTGATGGCATCCAGCTGACAAAGCTCAGTGTGCTCGTGGAGAGGACGTTTTGAAGACTCCAACATATCATTGAAGGCCTTTGCAGATTCCTCCATCTCATCATCCGAATCCCGAGCATCATCAAAGTCTTCCACCATGTCTTCCATCCTGGTACCATGCTCGTCGGTGCGACGACGGCCCTCCTTAGCTCTGACACGTTGGGCAGACTCACCATGAAATGTCCAGACCGTATAATTAGGCGTAAAACCCCACTTCTGCAGGTGTTTGATCATTTCAAACTCTGACTTCTTATGATAGTTGTCGCACTCGACACAGGGGCACCAGGTTTTTCTCTGTCCATTTGCAAATGAGACTCTCACAAACCCCTTGGTTTTTGTTATCCATTCATGGGTCATGTCTTTCTGACTAGTGTGACCGGTGTACATCCACGCACGATCACTCATCTTTCCTAGCTACTGGACACACAAGAAATATATACATAATTCAGCAAACCATATTCATTAGTTAATAGAGTTTGTCAGTTTTATTATGTCCATGCAACCTAGACGCTAATAGGTAAAGATAGGTCCTAATCCCACCCGAGTATGTGTAGATTGGGTTCGTTTTCCCATGCTCTACTCCGGATCCGATGCAAAATTTCGGCAGCACCTCCCCACTGTTCTCCTGATACACGTCTCGGCAATAAGCAGAGAGGATGTGTACCCGGAGAACAACAAGGAGGCACTGACGAAATTCTGCATCAGATCCGGAGCAGAGCATATGTGAAAACGAACCCAATCTACACATACTCGTGCTGTCCATGGATAATGTTTGACAATTCGAAAGAATCACGGTTATAAATATGCAAATGCATGCATATTTATAGATGTAACCCTTTCGAATGGGAGACACATAGTGGTCACGCATACTGATGATTCAATCTACCTACAGCTAGCATGTTTCATCGGCACGAAGATCGGAACAGAGCAAATGAAGGGGGGAGGAGGAGATGTCATTTGTGCTCACCCACGAACGCCGGGGCGGAGCTCGTTGAATGCACGGGGAGGTCGTCGAACACCAGACCCTCGCAGCGATGAAACAACTGCACATTTAAATCCACCCGATCAACACAAATATATATGGTGTTTTTCATAACAAAATCAGAAAATATATGACCTAACTCATAATTCATAAATATATGACCCCGTCGGCCTCTGGAAGGCCGAAAAGCACCTTTTCGGTCAACAGGAGGCCGAAGAGGTGTCGGGGGTCAGGGGTGTCGGGGGTGTCGTGTCTGGGTGTCGTGGTGTCAAAAGGACAAAGATAAATTCTATCCGGCAAAAGTGGACTGTAAAGAAAAGCCTGCTACATGATCCTCAACACATCTATAAGCATATCCTAAATCTTGGCTGCATGCATGTGTTTTTTTGAAGTCTAAGAAGAAAAAAAACTAACATGCCTTTCAGTGTGCACTTAAAAAGTCTGTCCGCTGTACAATGTGATTTTTTTCCAGTAGGGGTATAAGCGAGAACTCATAGACATCTTACCTTGGGCAAGAAGTGCTCAAGCGAGGAAATGACAGTGACCAAGGCTGGATCAAGCCCAATCTCCTCCTTTGCCTCCCTTAATGCTGTTGCTGCATCATCAGCATCACCCTCCTCTGCCTTTCCTCCGGGCAATGCAACCTCCCCTGCAAATCTCAAGTGGAGAAAACAAAATCAGATAGGGTTTATCTAGCTCGTGTCTAGGTTGGTATCTATTTGTGAACCTGATTGTTCAAATATAAAAGCTAAGGCAAGCCAAACCAGCACTGAACAGAAAAAGCTAGGTTAAAAATCCAAATTTTCTTGTAAGAATGTTGGGTATCCGCTGATTGCTGTTTTAGAGGATGTTGACAGGCAAACAACAGTGATAGCAAAATAATTCTTAGGATAGTGCAACAAGCTGGACAATAATCAGAGGGCGGCAGATGAGACTGGGCATTATCGTGGGATGTGTTTGCACATGCATGTCTCGATCATTGTAGTACCTTCACTGAGCATGACTTGCGTAATTGAAAAGTATGTACTTTTGAGTTATTTCTCTACCTAAAACAGTAGATATTGCAATCAATCAATCAATCATGTAAAGTGGATCTTATGAACTCTTTTCATTTCAATAAAAAATATATAATTTCCTATAGTGTTTTCCAAGACATATCCAGCAGAACTTTACTGAATCTTCTAAGCTTGATGGCAGTGTGTATAAGATAATGCCTATAAGATCACTTTCTGATAATGATCGGACATGTAGAAAAACTTTAAAAGACAGCCAAATAAAATGACAAGCAGCAGCTAAAAGAGAAATAACTGAATATACAACTTTTTGGAAGCAAGTTTCATTTGTGCTCTCCAGATGGACGGCTCAAACGATAAGATATGTTATTCACGATATCCCCTTTTTTGCAAAATTATATTCCTTCTTTTATACAACTTAGCATTGCCGACTCGCAGTTGTACAACAATAGGTTTTGCAGTCATGTAAGTCAGATCGCAAGAATTTTTGTTCATTTCATTAGAAAAAACTAAAGTTTCTGAAAGTGCATTGCAAGAGACTCAGTAGAACAAGATTGAATCTTTGAAACTTCACTACAAAGTATATAGTATTTGCCTTATAAAGTTCTTGGTCTTGGTACTTTAGTTACCTTCAGCCAATGAAGCAACTGAGTTGGAAAGTGAAAATATTATGCATCTCAACATAGATTAAGGTACGTACTATCTCTAATTGATTTTTTCAATGTAATTCATTCTAATATAGGCTTCCAAAGTATTAATATTCTAGAAACATAATTTTGACTTCAAATGCAACATTATCTTAATTCAGTCTACTCATTGGTTTGATTCATTCTTCACAACTGCTCCCTTTTGTTGCTCAATGTTTAGTGCAAAAACATCCAGCCGTGTATACACCAACTGTAGAGAGTTCTTCCTAAGTCTAACTGAGGTTTCTCTCTGCTACATGTATACACTAACAAGATTATAATCATCACATGTCGGTAGATGTAAGAACCAAACATCACTGTCATTTTATTTTGCCAGCACATTACCGAGTCATTCTATTTTCCGGTTGTGGAGATGTTCATTGCGTTACCTTTGGCCTGGCTCCGGCGGTGGTTGAGGAGGGCCGGCGCAGGGACGAAGGTCGATGCTGGGCGGGTCGTGGATAGCACAGGGGCGGGCTGAGGTGGCGGGGAGGGCCGCGGGGCACGCCGCGTTTGCTGGGAGGCCGTGGGAGGGCGGCACCGCAGCCTGGCTCGATGGAGGGCGGGCGCAGGGGCGGGCTGCGGTGGGCGGGGAGGGCCGCGGGTCATGCCGCGGTGGCGGGGAGGGCCGCGGGGAGGGTGCGGCGCCGCGGCCTGGAACGGTGGAGGGGCAGGCGCAGGGGCGGGCTGCGGTGTGGCGGGGAGGGCGGGGGAGGGGAGGGCTGCGGTGGCGGGGAGGGGCGGGTCGGCGGTGGTGCTGGGTGGTGGCGGGGAGGGGCGGGCCGGCGGCGGTGCTGGGCGGCGTCGGGAACGTGGGGCTGGGGCGGCGGGTGCGGTGGTGGGTGGGTGAGGTGGGGGGAGAGAGAGAGAGGGGTGGGGCCGGGCTGGGAGAGAGAATAGAGAGAGAGAGGGTGGGGCCGGGCTGGGAGAGAGAGGGGAGGAGATAGCCCCACCTCTTTGCCATCAGCCAGCGGATGGCAAAGGGCCACATCTTTGCCATCAGCCAGTAGATGGCAAAGCCCCACCTCTTTGCCATCAGCCAGCAGATGGCAAAGAATCTTTGCCGTCTGCTGGCAGATGGAAAAGAGGTGGGGCTAGTGGGCCGTTACAGCGCCGGCGTCCACTGGACCCCACCCACTTCTTTGCCGTCTGCCAGCAGATGGAAAAGATTCTTTGCCATCTGCTGGCAGACGGCAAAGAGGTGGGTTGATAGGCCGTTACAGCGCCGACGTCCACTGGACCCCACCCACCTCTTTGCCGTCTGCCAGTGGACGACAAAGATTCTTTGCCATCTGCGGGCAGATGGCAAAGAACTGGCTGATGGCAACCAGGTTCTTTGCCGTCTGTCAGTTCTTTGCCGTCTGTTTTTTGTAAGCAGATGGCAAAGACGTTCTTTGCCATCCGCTGGCAGACGGCAAAGAGCTGACTGATGGCAAATTCCCTGTTTCCAGTAGTGAAACTAGCAGTGAGAGATGAAAGGATGAAGTAGCGAAACTTTTAGAATGCTTGTGTAGTTGATGCACTGCCAAACCTAGACAAATCTTGGGGAAAATGGAGCTTGGAGGTCGAGCTTGGAGAGGAGAAAGCTTAAGTGTGGCTCGGGCATTTCATCGAACACCTCATGTGCATGCATAGAAGGGAGAACAGAGCAGCGCATGCACACACCTCCCACATGGCCAAAAAACAGAGGGGAGGGTGGGAAGGGGCGAGGGTATATATAGGCATCTCCTTAGTCCCGGTTGGTGGCTGGAACCGGGACCAAAGGTTTTCGTCCCGGTTCCAGCCACCAACCGGGACTAAAGGGGCTGCGCCAGGAGCGAGGCCCTTTGGTCCCGGTTCATGTCTGGAACCGGGACCCTGGCCCGGCCGGCGCCCTGGCCTCACGAACCGGGACTGATGCCCCCATTGGTCCCGGTTCGTAACAGAACTGGGATTAAAGCTCTTTCCCCGCCTGGACCAAAGCCCTGTTTTCTACTAGTGACACAGTCCATAGAGTGTGCCAAATGACGACGGGAAATTCCAGGGTAATTCCCAGTTGAGTCAAGTGTGTCAAGAAAAATCAAGCATGTGCACTAGTAGAAAACAGGGTACTAGTTCCGGTTCCAGAGGGCCTTTAGTCCCGGTTCTAGAACCGGGGCAAAACAAATGGGATTAATGCCGAAAACCTTTAGTCCCGGTTTGCTTACGAACCGGGACCAAAGGAGGTCCACGTGGCCGCTCTGGGGCGCCCAGGGAGGAGGACCTTTAGTCCCGGTTGGTAACACCAGCTGGGACGAAAGGGCAGCCATGCGTCAGCAGCTCCCAGGCTCTGGGGTTTTTGTTTGTTTGTTTTTTTGAAAGGGGGGGTTTATTAGGGGTTTTGGATGGTTTAATTAGGGGTTTCATATTGTGTTAGCTATAGCTACTACATATAGAGAGAAGTGACCTCTCTTTCTCCGTGCTTGGTCGACGCTAGCTACTACATATAGAGAGAACTTGACGCTACTATGCAAATGAAGGAACCATTAATTACACAAGATCGTCATGAACATATACAGAGAGAAGTGGCATCTCTTTCTCCGAGATTGGTCGAACAACAAGTTTTCGTATTTCTATCCGAGCTACTACATATATACAATATAACATCTCTTACGATCCCTGACATCATCTACCGAAAATCAGCTTCAATTTCCACATGGTATTCTCCGTCTTTATGTATGACGTTGTCAAGAAAGAATCCCGCCAATTCCTCTTGAATTGCTCGTAAGCGATCATGTGGTAGGAGTTCATTCCGCATCTGCCAAATCTAATTTAAAGAAGGGGGTCAATACATATATATGAATGAAACTCAACACAATTGATGGTAATAAAATAAAATTGTGAATATTGTTTACGTACTTCAAATTGTTTGTCAGAGTAGCCCCGCTCAAAGGTCGAGCTGCGCATGAACTCGCAAACGTAGTATCCACATAAATGATTCCCGCCTTCCTGCCAGTAGCACTTTAGGAGAATAGAGTTCAATCAAACTGATAATCAAGCATGATAAATGGTATTGATGAAACTAGAATCAATGAGAGATGCGCGGAACTAGCTAATACTATTTACTTTGGGGTGTGTAAATGGCAGCTCCTTCTGCAGACCCGGACCATTCAGGTGAACTTTGTCCAAACCCTGCCAGGCAAAGAAAATGATTACTTGATATCAGGAAATGAACAAAAGTTGCCGATATGGTGCGATAATGATTGAACTTACTTCTGGAGCATTGCAGTCATGGGCGCATAATCCTGGGGATCTTTACGTCTCGAGTCTAAGACAGTTACTACTCCCCCGTCAAGCTTAATGGATAGCAGAATAAAGTGAAAGCTGCACATGCATAACTCATCAATTACATTACTTAACCTCGAGTAAGCGAAACCGAATATGCACAAGACAGTAACAATCACTTGAAGTTGTAAGGAAAGAGAATTGTCCCCTTGTTTTGATGTCGAAGGAACGATTTCAGCAAGTTTTCCTCAGTAAGTTCGGCTCTTTCTCGTACCGACCATTCATTTATGGTATTTGGGCTAATGAACCCAATGTTATAGATTTGTTCTTTTTTGCATTCGACGATCTTTAATCTCCATAATATAGTGAGGATAATTATATATACATGCAATGAACGAGCTGAGCTAGAGACTTAATTACAGAAGTAATACTTACAGAAAGTAGCAAGTCATGAGTTGTACTTCGAGGGCCTCTTGATTGAATAACTGAAATAACTCCACAAATTCAATAGGCATCACCTCAACTCCAATGAGGTCGTGCTCTTCTTTAATTCTCAGCATGAAACTATCGGTCCCATTCTTCCTGTAGCTTTCCAAGTACCAGTCATGCAATTTTCGCATCATTGTTGTTAGAGGAGGATGATCACATTTGGTGAGAGGCTTCCCGTGCTCGTATCTAAATTGCTCTACTACCTCAGCCGTTTCAAATTGCAGTAGCCCCGCAGGATTAGCGACGATATCGCTAGACACCTTGAGCGGGGGGCAAGATTGCTTCTCCTGTTCGCCGAGCTGGGGAATTGTTTTCCCACTTCTTTGTTTTGCTACTCTTTCAGCACTGACAGCACTTCCCGACCGCCGCGCTTCATCATATGTCCGTGCAATACAGCGGTTATAGTTGGATTCCAGTGGAGGCGGTGGTGGTCGCTTAAGGACATGAAGTGTGCGCTTCGCTTTCACCGGATCTATTGTTTCCTTCGGAGGTGGTAGTTTCCGTGCAAAATGGGCCTCCAATTCGGCTTCCATGCTTTCATCGGTTTCTTGGTCAGTCGTCTCATATGGTAACTTTGGAAGAGGCTTCAGGCTTGGACCAAATCTGTATTTCTTCCCGCCTCTTGTACTGCTAGCCGCCGGAGCGGCGGCGTCTCTCTTCCGCCGTTGCTGACGCAGCGGAGTCCGCTGACACACCGGAGGATGCGGAGGAGGAGGCGGAGTACTGCCCTGACGCGCCGGAGGAGGCGGAGGAGGAGGCGGAGTGCCCTGACGCGGCGGAGGAGGAGGCTGAGTGCCCTGACTCGCTGGAGGAGGAGGAGGAGGAGGCGTCCAGTTTGGAAGCTTGATGTACTCCTTTCTCCATAGACAAGTACTCCTTAAAGCATTTTCCAGATGAATCTCCCCTTCACCTGTAGGGTAGTCAAGCTCCAGCTCCTCAAATCCCTCCATTATTTCATCCACCGTCACAACAGCATAGCCATGTGGAATCGGACGGCAATGAAAAGTTCCCTCAGCTTGAGGAGGTACAACAGAGCCGACCGCCGCCTTCAAGGTCAAGTTCTGGCATTTCGTCATTAGCTCACAATGTTCAGCCTCCGTGATACTATCCACGGGATAGTGAGGAGCCATGAAATCAGGCTGAACAAGCTCCGTGGAAGCCACGCTGCTTCTCCGGTGAGATGGTGGGGTAGCTTCTGGGGCAGCGTCGAAGCAAGGATCTTCGTGCCGCAGAGATGGTTGGCCGGTAGCTCGCTGGCTCTCAAGTTCCTCTAGCATTGCTAATCTTGCATTGATCATCTGCATTTCGGTTGCTTCCTCTTTCCTGTTTCTCTCTTGGCTTCTATAACCACCACTGTCGGGAAACCCACGCACCCACGGAACGAAGCCTGGCGTGCCTCGTGTTCGTCCAGGGTGCTCAGGATTCCCGAGGGCCTCTGTCAGCTCGTCCTTCTCTCTGTCAGGAATGAACGTCCCTTCCTGCGCTGCCTTGATATATTTCTGAAGCTTCGTGATGGGTATTGCAAGTTGCTCATCCGTCCAAACACACTCCCCTGTTTCTGGGTCCAAAGTACCCGCAACCCCGAAGAACCAAGTCCTTGAACAATCTGGCCAGTGCAGTGTCGCTGGTTGGACCCCTTTAGCAAGCAGGTCTTGCTCAGCTTTGTCCCACAACGGCCGGGCTTTATAGTAGCCACCTGACCCCGTGTGATGGTGATACAGCTTCTTTGCAGCATTTTTCTTGTTTGTCAATGACCTTGTCTTACCCTTCTCCAATTTCTTGTAGGCCACAAATGCGGGCCATTGATCTCTTATCTTCTCATATCGACCGATGAATTCTGGAGTCTCCTCTTTGTCGACAAACTTTGTGTTCAACTCTTTCTTCCAGTTCCTGAATAGTTCTGCCATCTTCTTAAGAGCAAATGCCTTGACCTTTCGCTCTATAACTGGGTTATTCAGATCCTTATCTGGCGGTAGGCTGAAATTTGTCATCAGCGAGGTCCAAAGATCATCTTTCTGTCTATCCTGGACATAAGAAACTTCAGGGTCCTTCTTCTTATTCCATTGCACGATGCTGATCGGGACGCTGTCCCTAACAACAACTCCGCACTGATGTACAAATGCGTACTTGGTCTGCTTGGGAGCAATCCGTTGGCCATCTCGAGCGACTTCTGTGATCGTGAACCTTTCATCCTGGTGCAACCTTTTCTTCGGGCCTCATCTCCTTACGGAAGTGTGGCTCGATCCGGAGGGCTCAAAGAAGAAAGAAGCGTTAATATATGTACATACCAAAACAATTAATGCATCAAGTCAGCACAGGCTTAATTAATATATATATATATACCTCGCCCGACTTTACAACAGTTAAGGCTCCCTCCTCCGTTCGGTCACCGGAGCCGTCATCATGATCTCCTTCCTCCACCATTCGGTCACCGGAGCCACCATGATCTCGTTTCTCCTCCATTGTTGGATCACCGGAGCCGTCATCCTCTCCTTCCTGACCATCGGTGTCGTAGAGAAACGACAAGGGATCACCTCCGGCGAGGATTATATCCCCCAACAACTGTTCTTGTTCTAAGTCTCTTTCCATAGTTTCTGCAAATATTACAACATGGCAATATACAAACATGAGAGATGGATTAGTGGCAAACATAGACCTAGCTAATCACAACAAGGAATTATATGCATATATGAGCAATGGATTAGTTGCGGACCGCCTCTCTCATGCATGTCCGACGTCCCCCCTCATGTCGAAGTTATCGGGGTTATACTTTCAGGAGAGGACACTTTGCAAACAATAATCGTTATGCGGGAGGGGGTAGATCGACAACGCTCTTTCTTCTAGGGGTTTGGGTGGACTCGAGAGTATTGGTTGGGCGAGAGGGGGTTGATCGACGTTACCCCTCATGTCGAAGTTATCAGAGTTATACTTTCAGGAGAGGACACTTTGCAAAAAATAATCCTTATGCAGGAGGGGGTAGATCGACAACGCTCTTTCTTCTAGGGGTTTGGGTGGACTCGAGAGTATTGGTCGGGCGAGAGGTGGTTGATCGACGTCCCCCCTCATGTCGAAGTTATCGGAGTTTTCTATGAACAAAAAAAAATTCCACATGACAACATCTCATCTCATCTCCACAAAACATCTCATACATCTCATCTCATCTCATCTCCACATGAACATTATCTAAAAAACAGAGCACCATATTTATCTATCTATCTCATCTCCACATGAACATATACATCTCATCAAGGTGACCATGGAGCATTATCTAAAAAACATAGCAACGGGGACTGCCGGCGACCATGGAGCAGTGGCAGAGCAAGGTGCTCGGGGGCACGCGGCGACGCGGAGCAGGGGACCATGGGAAGGGGGGGCTCAATGTGGGGGGGGGGGCGGCGATGGCTTGAGGCCGACGACGAGGACGGCGGCTCGGGGGGGCACGCGCGCGGCGAAGGGGAGCAGAGCGCGTCGGCGAGGGCTCGGGGAGGAACGACAGCGCGCGGGCTCGGGGGCGGCAACGGCGACGACGACGGCGGGGCAGGGGCGCGACGACGGCATCGGGGCAGCCTGGCGTCGTCGTCGGAGGAGAGATCAAAGAAACTGAGACGAAAACTGCTAAGTGCCGCTTATATAGACAGAGCATTGGTCCCGGTTGGTGCCACCAACCGGGACAAAACGGTGGCATAGGTCCCGGTTGGTGCCACCAACCGGGACGAAAGGGCTGCGGCTGGCACGGTGTCGGGCGGGTGGATGTTTTGTCCCACCTCACTAGCTGAGAGGCGTCGAGAGTGGTTTATACGCGCGGCTACGCCAACCTTCTCGAGCTCCTCTCTAATGCAGGCCTACGGGCCTAAACACACTCTCTTTGCCTGTGGGCCTACTGGGCCTGCTGCGGGCCTGCATCCGGGCCCAACTAGCGGGTTGGGTTTCTAGTCATATGCAGGCCGTGCTGGCCCTGTAGGCGGCATTTTTTTTATTTTTTTTTCAGTATTTTTGGTTTTTGCTTTATTTATTTTTTTAGAGTTTTTGAGTGATTCTTTTTGCTTCAGGCCACAAAAATTACAAACTTTCTGTTAGTGCCATTAGTTTCCAAATTTGAATAGTTTAAATGTGAATCACTAGTTTGTGAATAACTTTACTTTAAAAATAGATTTTTGAGTGATTCTTTTTCCTGCTATTTAATATTAGTGTGTTTTATCATTATATTCAATTTAGTAATTTTTAGGTTATTTTAAATATGTGTTTTAATCAAAAACAAATTTTATTATTTTAATTTGCTATTAAAGTTTCTAACAAAAAATACTTTATGAAAATTCTTTTTGCTATTAATGTTTTGAACTAAAAATACTTTGATAATTTTAGTTGCATAAATTTTATATAATTTTAGTTTCAAAAATACTAGAGGTTCATAAAAGCTTTTTAGTTGATTCTTTTTGCTGTTGAAGAATATTATAGTTTTGTTTTAGTTGATCATAAAAAAAATTAATTGATTCTTTTTAGTTCATTCTTTTTGCTATTATAGTTTTGTAAATGCGTTTTAGTTCATTCTTTTTGCTATTAGTTCATTATTTGAGCTAAATGACCCTGAAATTGAAAAGCACTACAAATGAACTCTGAACAGGTTGAAACTTGGCATGGTATCATCATTTCACCCACATAGCATGTGCTAGAAAGTTGAGAGGGTTACGGCAAAAACTGGATGCACTTCATGTACAAACTGGACAATCTCTTTCGAAGTATCATGGTTTCGGACGAAAACTAATGTGTTACGAATGCATTTCATATTTTTTAAACTTATTTGAACTCCAGACTTTTTGTGCATTCAATATGCATCATTTAAAGGCACATCATCAATTTTCTACCCTTTATGACTTCATTTGCTATTTTTCATGTGTTTAATCTTTTCTTTGAGCTAAATGACCCTGAAATTGAAAAGCACTACAAATGAACTCTGAACAGGTTGAAAGTTGGCATGGTATCATCATTTCACCCACATATCATGTGCTAGAAAGTTGAGAGGGTTACGGCAAAAACTGGATGCACTTCGTGTATAAACTGGACAATCTCTTTCGAAGCATCAGGGTTTCAGACGAAAACTCATGTGTTACGAAGGCATTTCATATTTTTTAAACTTATTTGAACTCCTGACTTTTTGTGCGTTCAATATGCACCATTAAAAGCCACATCATCAATTTTCTAGCCTTTATGACTTCATTTGCTATTTTTCATGCATTTAATATTTTCTTTGAGCTAAATGACCCTGAAATTGAAAAGCACTACAAATGAACTCTGAACAGGTTGAAACTTGGCATGGTATCATAGCATGTGCTAAAAAATTGAGAGGGTTACGGCAAAAACTGGATGCACTTCGTGTATAAAATGGACAATCTCTTTCGAAGTATCAGGGTTTCGGACGAAAACTCATCTGTTACAAAGGGATTTCATTTTTTTGAACTTATTTGAATTTCAGACTTTTTGTGTGTTCAAAATGCACCATTCAAAGCCACATCATCAATTTTCAACGCTTTCTGACTTCAGTTGTTATTTTTCATGCATTTACTGATTTTTTTGAGCTAAATGACAATGAAATTGAAAAGCACTACAATTGAACTCTAAAAAGGTTGAAAGTACAGTAGTGATCAAATGTTATTACTTAAAAAATAAATACATAAAGTTCATATATAGTTCTCATTGAACAACATATAGCTCTCTAGAGCATCTAATTAAAACATACATTGAAACTATGTGAACCATTTCAATGCAACAACAAACGCGATCATAATCGCAACTAAGGTAACAATTGATCTAACGGCATAATGGTACCAAGCCTCAGTATGAATGGCATATTTTTTAATCTTTCTAATCTTCAGGCGCATTTTATCCATCTTGATCTTGTGATCATCGACGACATCCGCAACATGCAACTCCAATTCCATCTTCTCCTCCTCAATTCTTTTCAATTTTTTCTTCAAGTCCTCGTTTTCTTTTTCAACTAAATTTAACCTCCCGACAAGAGGGTCGTTTGGAATTTCCGGTTCACATACCTCCTAGATAAAAACATCTATGTCACGTTGGTCGGCATAATTGTCATAAACACTAAATGAAATAAATAGTTGTAAAAGATAATATACCTCATCCGAATCATAGACAGGACGAGGGCCGACGGGGGCAGATACCAAAACCATCGCACTATATAATAATAAACAATAATAAAATTAAGAGAATTATACAAGTATCTATCTAAATCATACAAGTAAAAAAAATTCTTTTAGAAAGAAGATAAGAAGAAGAGGCTCACCACGGTGGTGCCGGCGACGAGATCGGTGCGGGCGATCGACGGCGGTGAGGACGGCGACGGGACGGGACGGACCGGCAAACCTAGACAAATCTTGAGGAAAATGGAGCTTGCACAAGGAGCTTCGAGAGGAGAAAGCTTAAGTGTGGCTCGGGCATTTCATCGAACACCTCATATGCATAGGAGGTGAGCTAGAGCAACACACACCTCTCCCATGGCCGGCCAAAGAAATAGAGCAGTGAGCGAACAGAGCAGTGAGCGGGCAGGGGTATATATAGGCTTCTCTTTAGTCCCGGATTGTGGCTAGAACCGGGACAGAAGATAGACCTTTGGTCCCGGTTCCAGCCACCAACCAGGGCTAAAGGTGCTAGGCCAGGAGCGAGGCCCATTGGTGCCGGTTCGTGTCTGGAACCGGGACCAAAAGTGTCAGACGAACCAGGACCAATGGCCAGCGAGACCCAGCCGGCGCCCTGGCCTCACGAACTGGGACTGATGCACACTTTGGTCCCGGTTCGTGAGTGAACCGGGATTAATGCCCTTGTCCTAGCCTCAACCAAATCCCTGTTTTCTACTAGTGGTGCTTTCTGACCCTGGAAAATCCCTCCCCGGAACATATCCTTAGTGTATGCGAACACACCCCCCTCCCCCACCCCAATAGAAGTTCCGTATACATTCTTTATTAGCTTCAGTACCAGTAGGTCTTTAGCTTCACATGATGTGCTTTTGTTCAAATTTCAACTTTTTGTGACAATTTATCTTTAATTAAAGCTAGGGGAAAATACAAGTAATTGCTTCCTCCCTTTCGGTTTATAGGGCTTATCTCAAAATTTCAACTTTTTCGTTTTACAAGTCTCATCTTTATTGCTTCCTGTCACATGTTTAGATTTTGAGGTGCATTAAATCATAGCATGTAAGGATTAAGAGAAAACACACCAATTCATGTAAAAGTTGTTGGTCATTTATTGGCCACGCATGCTTGCATTGCAATTAATTATTGGTAAACACAATTTACATTGGTTGGTGAGATTTTGAAAATTGGGCCCTATAAACTGGAACGGAGGGAGTAGAGTACAACAAAAGTGCTGCAACGCTCCTTCTGACAAGTGTGGGTAAGCCCACATGGGTGGCCACAATTTGGCCCCTCCTACTTTTTTAATGGAAATAATTACAAGACGCCAACATATTCACGGAATTGCAAAATCTCCACGGAGCTCTTTTCAAAAAATTAGAAATCATATTTTTTTAAGTTTGGGTGTACGACTCGAGGAGTAGTTTGGGACTCAAATGGACATTTTCCATTGTAATATTTCGAACAGATAAGAACCTCAAATCCTTGGAACCTAGCTAGAACCTCTCTTCTTACGTAGCAACTGACATTTTAGAAACAATAAATTAAATCATGGGGAATCCACCACGGGTAATGATAAGCATTGATCCAGGTATGGTAAAAAACTGATAACCAACCATTGATATTAAGATTTAGGAGGGTGGTTGTGGCACCGCGGTCGACTTGTGTGAACCAATCTTTGATAGCATTGGTGTGATCTTTCAAAAATAGCATTGGTGTGTTTCGTTTAGCGAATCATTCTTTCAATCTAGGCGACATTTCTGTTGACAATTTGATGTTTGCGGTGACTTAATTGACCTTGAAGCAAGACGACTCTACTTCTGACTGAGCGATGTGTAAGTGTATCTGTGGGAACGTCTGTGTGCTATACTTGGTATTTTTTAGAAAACTAAAAGAATAATAACAAGCTAGAATTTGTAGGCGTCGACGTCCATGCAACCTCCATGTTACATTTACGAATGTATACACTAGCACCTTATTTCGAGCACTACAGGAACATGACACGTTGACGTGTACTCCCTCCGTTTTTGAAAGAGTATACTTTCAACTTTGTTGGAAAGTCAAACTTTTTTATGTTAGACTATATTTATACAATAATAGACCAACTTCTATGCCATCAAATTAGTAGCATTAGATTCATGATAAAATATATCTTCGTCATATACCTATTTGGTTTCATAAGCATTGATATATTTTTGCACAAACTCGGTCAAACTTTGAGATAGCTTGACCCTCCAACAAAGTTGAAAGTACACTCTTTCAAGGACGGAGGGAGAATCTGCGTGTAAGCCAAGTGGACTAATCATGGAGCCGCTTTGTGGGCGACACGGCCTCTATAGCTTCTCCGAGTGGCCAAGCGGCTTCGATGAAGTACTCACCGTGCTTCACCTTCTCTACTACTGTGATCTCCTTCGTAGGGTCCAACCCTGCATCCACCATATCATCGCCAGAAAATATATCTTCATCAATGAAGACTGAATACTGATATATGTAGCTACATACCAAATCCATCCACAAGCAGGGAATACTGGTAGACGAGGTCCATACAATGGTAGGGCACGTTGGTGGCTCGCGCCGTTGGGTACGCAGCCTTTGCTTCCTCGAAGCTCAACAAGCAAATCTTCTCGGCGGCGGCTCTGTACGCCGCAGGGGTTGTCTTCCCGCTGGTAGCCTCGCTGTCAATCAACCCAACCTGTCCCAGCCAGAGAGAGACACAATAGTTCATTAGTTCTTGTGGCAGAGATGCGTCCAATTAAATTAGCCAGTGGCTCACCGTTGATGCCATGTAGTAGAAACTAGAGGCAGCGTAGAGGTCGGCCTGGCCAGCACCACCGCCGCCGTTCCACGCACCATTGAAGGTGCAGTTCTTTGCTTCACAGGGTGCGCTCAGGTTCAGTGCTTTGGTGACGTCCTCTCTGCACTTTCCATATGCTGCTCCTGTTGGTGATGCTATGGCGTCATACTTCTCTCCGTTGTAGGTGTATTTACCTTCAAGAATAAATAAATATGTATACATCAGATGCAACTATCCTTAGTTACAAACTTTATCAACCAAAGGAGGAATGGGTGCATGCATGCAATTTGCATTACCAATGAATCCGCGCAGCATGCAGTAGCTGATAGGTCCATTCTTTGCCTTGAAGATCTCTCCTCGAGAAGCCATAGTACCGTAGTGCAAGTAGCTGAAATGGAAACACCATAGTTCGAGGAATATAAGTAGTTAATTAATGCAAGAAAAGTACTCTCTTTATGTCAAAATATAGTGCATATTAGATTTGTCCTAAGTCAAACTTTGTAGTGTATTCCCGCAAAAAAAAATTTGGAGTGTATGATTTTAGAGCTTAGTAAGCTGGTGAACTTTTGCCTTCATGCATTCTGGCATATCACACCCTATCCACTAGTATGCATATATCGTTTCTTTTAAATGATTATGCATAGTACTTGTTATTAGTTCAGATTCCCACCAGTATGCATGGTATATAGTAATGTAGTATGCAATATTGCTGGAAGAAGAGTAATAGTTGGGTCTATGTTTTCTTTTCACATTTCTAATAAACCGTAAAACCATGTCCCAAATTAACGGCTATGATACCTGCACTCCCTATTTAATTAGTTCAAAATGTTCCATTGATCTAGAAATTAATTAATTAGGGAAGATATATACTACCATAGGGCCGTGTAGCTTTTAATCTCGGTGTAAGTAAAATAACAATGGATCTGAGGTTCCAACTAACCTGTGAGTATATACGTTGTAATCTCTTCCTTTGAGATACTCTTTGGTAATGTACGGATCCTTTCTGCCAGGCACTACGGGAGCGGCAGCAGCCGCGTCTGCGGAAATGGCATATGCCATTTGCACAGACCCACCCCCAAGGTCAACCACAACCACCGTCTTGGCGTATTCCCCTCCCAGTTTACCCAACAGATAGTTTAGAGCAACCTACATTGCAATATTAATTTATGCAGCGTATTTTTTTTATTAGAAAAGGAGGATGCACCCCCGGCCTCTGCATCTCGACGATGCATGCGGCCACTTTATTAATTATTAACAAAAGACCTTACAAGGAAGTACATCAGTAAGCTTGAAGCCACCCTCTAGGCAACACCTGTCGCTACTCCTATCCCCTTGATGTAGTGGTACCGAATGTCCGAGCCTAATACCAAACAGACATCGCACCAAATCCTAACATCTAGTGCCGGATGCCCCATCCCGGCCACATAACTGGACTGGGTTACACACCGGTCCGGCGCACTGACCGAGGCTGCCGCCGCCGTCTTCCACCGATCCATCGTCAAAGTTGTACTGACGCATCGACCCTGCCCGGTCTAGCTGCCGTCGACGCCACCACGACGCCAGACAACGCCACCATCTTGCGCTCGTCCATCATCACACGACCACCGGTGAGACCCCGCTGCTCCATGCCGCTGAGACCCGCCGTTGTCGACGTGCCAGATGCCACGCCGCTCCTCCTTTGCGAACACCACCTGCTGCCGCTGGTCCCATCCCTTCTGCCTGCAGTTCCTCTATCCGAGCACCCAAACGCCCCAGGCGGCGCCTCCAAGAAGGGTACGACACACGCAGTGCCGCCGCCGCCCAATCTAAGGAGATTTTGGGTTTTCACCCGGGCATGGGGTCGGGGTGGAGAGCAGGGACCTCGACGGCGCCTGCAAGGAGGAGAACGGCGACCCTGGTCGTCGCCACCGTCGGGATGAATGAGTCGACCGATCCCGCCGCTGCCGGGAGCCCGCACGCCGCCGGGAATCCCACACCCATGGATCTGGGCGCCCGTGCACCGCCGCGAGCCGGCCGCTTCCGAGATCCGCCACACCGGTCGGGAGGGCCGCACCCCACGGATCAGGATGCCCGCGCCGCCGCGGATCCGGGAGAGGGAGGAGAGACCCTCCGCCGCAGCCGTCGCACGCACGGGCTTTGCCCGGCGCCAACCATCGGCAGCGGCGGAGGGGGAGAAGGGCGCTTGAGGGTTACTAGGCGGCGGCGGCGGCGGCGGAGGGGACGCGAGAGGGAGCGATGGATGCCGTTGACAGGGAAAAGGGGGGTCCTCCACGTGTTGTGGATGGATGGATGGATGGCTTTATTTATGCAGCGGGCGGCTCGGGAGGGCTCAGCCGCCGCTGCTATTTATGCAGCGTATACTATGAATTAGTATTAATGTATGCAAATTTATGCAGTGTATACTATTGATAGGAGTACTGAATGTAGTATATATTAAGGTCATGTACGTAGTAGTGTATATACCCATAAGTAAGATCCTTCCTGTGATCCCTCGAGAACATTGATCCAACTAGGATTATACTGAAATTTGCTCTTGGTGTGGACAACACCCCTTACCTGTATTTTACAAGATTTTAACAGCTGTGAGCAACACTAGGAAAAAAAAAAACACGGTCAGCCTCTAATTATATCAGAGTTTTAAATTATGTACTGCTTCAAGAATTTGCTCCGCCTGGTCGTCTCCTATGAGTCTGAGTCCAGCCATCGCCTGCACATTTGATTGGTAAATTTGGTGAAGGATCTAAATTTTAGCTAATTAGATCCAGGGAAAACTATACAAGTATTTATTTACTTACCCCTAGTTTAAGGGGTGTTCTCTTCATGACCGATTGAGGCACAGCGCTCTTGGCCTTCTCAAGTAGGGGTACGATGGATTTGGCGGCCTCCTGGGGCCGTCCGGCGTACGAGCTCAGCCCCGGATTCACCTGGACAAATAGTTAAAATCGGATAATTAAGACAACAAGAACATAATCGTAGATGAATATGTGAACTGTTGACTGTTGTGCCTAATACTATCTTTATCTCAAAATATAAGACGTTTTTGCAAGCTAACATAGCTTGCAAAAAGATATACTATGAGACCGAGGGAGCATAAGCATACCGTGGCGAAGACCTCGATGTCGTCGCCCATGTCGAGGAGCTCCATCTTCTTGTCGAAACGAAATACGTGGACGCGGGTGCCCGTGCTGCCGGCGTCCATGATGACGGCATACTTCCCCTGTGCTGCGGGTGCCCCGACGGCGGCGCCGGCCTTCCGGGCGAGCACCACCTCGGCAGACGCAGACGAAGAAGCCAGGAAGAGGAGGAGGAGAAGGACAAGCCGGTGGATGCCCAGGGCGTGAGCCATGGCGACCGAGCTGCTGCACGCGTAGCTACCCCTACCTACTGCTGCTGCTCTAGCGTACCCATGAATTGGAAGGGTAGCTAGGATTACAAAGGAAAGGGCAACAGAGAAACTGAGAGTAGGCAGGAATTTTCATTTATTTATTAAACAGCTTTTAATCCATGTGTAATTAACACGCTCGATGCAAGCAGTCATTGTCTTCTGGCGGGGCGCCAATTGGCCGTCCGTATCTTCCTCGCTTATGATATATCAGAAGAAAGATATATGCGCCAATTGGCCTTGTACTACTCGACTTTATTTTTAGCCGGCGCCAGGGCAACGGCCGCCTCGTTTTCCTGGCCGCGGACGGTAACGCAGTACCGCTCGTCGGCGTGCCCCAAGATCTGGAACGTTTTTTTGCCTCTCGTAGAACATTTCATACGACTTGTTCTATAATGCACAAGATGAGATTTGGGCCGTGCAACTCACAATGCATTGATCGAGTGCACTAGGCACGCATATATGATGTACAAGACAGGGCCACAACCTCAACTATACAGGTAAACTAGGACGTGGGCCTACGACACAATATACATGCACAATATATTCAACACCCCCCCCCCCCCCCCCCCCCGCATCCCCCCGCAGTCGAAGCGTCGTCAGAGACACAGAGACTGAAACGAAACTCATCGAAGGTGGAAGTAGGCAGTCCCTTAGTTATCATATCGGTGAACTGTTGTGCGGCCGGAACATGAAGAACCCAAATGCGTCCAAGGGCTACCTGTTCGCGAACAAAGTGGATGTCCAGCTCGATGTGCTTCGTCCGGCGATGATGAACGGGGTTGGCGGAAAGATACACCGCGGAGACGTTGTCACAGTAGACATCCGTGGCCTGGGAGATGTCGTGATGCAACTCCTGAAGTAGCTATCGAAGCCAGGTGCACTCGGCGAGTGCATTAGCCACTGCTCGGTACTCGGCCTCCGCACTAGAGTTTGACACTGTAGGTTGTCGCTTGGACGACCACGGGACGAGGGAGGGACCGAGGTAGATGCAGTAGCCGGAAGTGGAGCGACGTGTGTCGGGGCAGCCAGCCCAATCATCATCAGAATAGGCCACCATATCCATAGAGCGGGACGCCGTGAGGGTGAGTCCGAGGGACATCGTGCCACGGATATAGCGGAGTATCCGTTTCACGAGCGTCCAATGAGAATCACGAGGGGCATGCATATGGAGAGACACCTGCTGGACAGCGTACTGCAAATCTAGTCGGGTGAGCGTTAGATATTGAAGAGCACCAACAATAGACCGGTACAATAGAGCATCCGACGCTGGCGAACCCTCGAGAGCAGAAACCTTGGCCTTCGTGTCAACAGGAGTAGCGACAGGATGACAGTTGAGCATGCCGGCACGCTCAAGTAGCTCATGCGCATACTTCTGCTGATGAAGAAAGAAGCCGTCTGGTCGCCGAGCGACCTCAATGCCAAGAAAGTAATGGAGTGCACCCAGATCCCTGATGGCAAACTCATCACGCAGCCGGAGAGTAATCTGCTGAAGAAGGGCTGCTGAGGAGGCCGTCAGGATGATGTCGTCGACAAAGAGCAGCAAGTAAGCAGTCGTGTCGCCATGGTGATAGACGAACAACGAGGCATCCGAGCGAGTGACACAGAAGCCCAGTGTCTGAAAAAAACCGGCGATACACTAGTACCAGGTGCGAGGGGCTTGCTTGAGGCCGTAGAGAGACCGAGACAGCAAGCACACATGGCCAGGATGAGTGGTGTCGACGAAAACAGTGGGTTGCTCACAGTAAATCTGCTCCGCAAAGTGACCATGAAGAAAAGCATTAGAGATGTCCATCTGATGAACCGGCCATCCACGAGAGACCACCAGCTGGAGAACGGTGCGGATCATGCCCGGTTTGACAACTGGTGCAAATGTCTCGGTGAAGTCAACTCCAGCACGCTGCCGAAAACCACGGACCACCCAGCAAGCCTTATAGCGCTCAAGAGTGCCATCCGAGCGGGTCTTATGATGAAAAACCCACTTGCCGCTAATGACATTGGCGCGAGGAGGCCGGGAAACCAGTGTCCAAGTATGGTTCCGCTGGAGAGCATCGAACTCTTCCTGCATCATAGCAAGCCAGTGAGGATCACGTAGGGCTGCTCTGGCGGATGTGGGAATCGGTGACGGCTTGGCGGTGGAGGCAGCGAGGAGGTACTCGTCGCTGGAGTACCGCAGGCTCGGGCGGTGGACGCCGGCCCTGGCCCGCGTGAGAGGGCGAGACGGCAACTCCGGGACCGCGGCAGGCGTAGGTGGTGAAGATGAGCCGGCCGCGGGGGAGGAGGTCCCACCAGAGGCTGAGGCGGCGCCGACCGTGCCCGAGGCCATGCCCAAGGGGGAAGAAGTCGGCGAAGAGGGCGGCCTAGGAGGCGGGAGACGCTGAGGCGCCTGACGTAGTCGGCGAGGAGGGCGTGGGGGACTCCGAGGGCGTCGAGGGGGTGCGGCCTGAGGACCGAGTGGGGCCGTCCACCAGACGGGGTCGCCGGAGCGCCAAAGCCCGGGGGCGGTCCGAGGACCGAGTGGGGCCGTCCACCAGACGGGGTCGCCGGAGGGCCGCCGGTGGCCGGTGGCGACGTGACGACGGAGGGTACCTGCTGAAACGGAAACACCTTCTCATCAAAGTAAACGTGTCGTGAGGTGAATACGTGATGTGAGACGGGATCGTAGCTGCGGTATCCTTTGGTGTTAGGTCGGTAGCCGAGGAAGATGCATGCAATGAAGCGAGGTGCAAGCTTATGAGGCACGGTAGCGGCGATGCTAGGGTAGCGGAGACAGCCGAAAATGCAAAGCTCAACATAAGAGGGTGGTGCACCGAAGAGAAGAAGATGGGGTGCAAAGTTCCCGCGAGTACGACGGTGGCGAAGGTTAATGAGGAGTGATCCAGTGGCGAGAGTGTCAGGCCAAAAGCGCGGAGGCACATTGGCATGAAAGAGAAGCGTACGAACGCAATCATTAAAAGTGCGAAGAACGCGCTCAGCGCGACCGTTCTGTTGCGAAGTGTACGGGCAAGTGAGACGAAAAGTCGTGCCATGTGTGGTGAGGAGAGTGCGAACAGCTAAGTTGTCGAACTCCTTCCCGTTATCTGTTTGGAACGCGAGGATGGGATGCCCAAACTACGTGAAAACATAGGAGTAGAATGCAGCAAGAGTAGAGATAACATCGGACTTACGCCGCAACCGGAAGGTCCACACATAGTGCGAAAAATCATCGAGAATGACAAGGTAGTAAAGATAGCCCGTATTACTTGCAACTGGAGAGGTACATACATCACTATGAATTAACTCAAACGGGTACGATGCAACAGGAGAAGAAGCCCTAAAAGGAAGACGAGCATGTTTGCCGAGGCGACAAGCATGACAAAAGTGATCGTCGATCTTATTACACGTGAATGAAAAACTCCAAAGTATATGACAAAGGGTGGCGGGGTTGGGATGACCCAAGCGGGCATGCCAAAGGTCCACACCAGTGGCGAGGGCAACAGGAGCGGCGGAGGTGGTGGAGGTGGTGTAGTGGACCGGGTAGAGCTCGTCAGGGCTGTCACATCGGTGGAGCACCATCTGGGTACGAGCGTCCTTAACAGAAAAACCAGACTCGTCAAACTCAACGGCAACAGGATTTTCGCATGTACAGGAACGAACGGAAACAAGATTTTTAATAAGATCAGGAGAGACTAAGACGTTAGATAATGACAGTGGAGTAGACGTAGACGGAAAAGATGCGTGTCCTCTATGAGTAATGGGAAGGGAGGAACCGTCACCGACGGTGATGCGAGTGGAAGTTTGGACGGGATAGGAGGTGTGGAGGTTACCGGGATGAGCGGCCATATGCGCGGTAGCTCCGGTGTCCATGTACCAGTCGCCACCGCCGGTGTAGTTGGATGGAGTGGGAGCGGATTGCAGGGCCGCCAGCAAGGCCGGGTCCCAAGGCGTGGGGGGAAGCGCGGGAACAGACAACTGTGGCGGGGCCGGCAGGGGCAGCGGCGGCAGCCCTCCTGGCTGCGGCGGCTGTCCATAGGAGGGAGGACCGTAGGGCGCCATGTAGGGCTGCGGCGCGGCGTAAAACGCCTGATGTGAGGGAGGCCACACGCCGAGGATGCCCGGAGCAGGAGCACGGGGAACCGGCATGGAATAGGCATGCACAACACCGGTCCACGGATTCTGGCCGGCGTACCACGGGGCCGGCTGAAATTGCTGCTGAGAACGGGCAGCTCCTCCTTGAGCCCCGTTGGCCTGCTCCTGCTTGCGCCCACCGCGACGACCCCCGTTAGTAGCCGGCTGCTGCGGCGGGAAAGGGGCCGGTGCTTGCGAGAAGGACGGCGGGGGCGGGAGGGCCGGCGCGGGGCGCGGCTGACGTGGCGCCGAGCCCCGGCGGGTGCCGGTGATGAGGGTGGTGTGCGTAGCCCGGGTCCGCGCCATCTTCATCCGGCGCTCCTCGAGCTTGAGGTATGCAACCACCTTAGCAAAAGTCGGCTCCGGGATGAGGGTAAGGTTGGAGGCGGCGTTCCCGAAGTCTTCGTTGAGACCGACTGTGAGGGTGCTGATGACGAGCTCCTCGCCGACCGTCTCTCCAAGATCATGAGCTCATCAGCGAGCTTTTTGAGGCGCATGCAAAAATTGTCGATGGACGAGTCAAGCTGCTAGCACCCATAGAACTCGCCGTGGAGGAGGACCTTGCACTGGAGCTTGTTGTTGGTGAAGAGGCCGTTGAGCTTGGTCCAGGCGGCGTGAGCATCGTCGTCGTCATCCACCACCGTGCGGAAGAGGTCCTTAGAAATGGTAAGGTCGAACTAGCGGATGATGGTGGAGTCGAGGATCATCCACTCCTCGTCGTTCACCATGAGGCTGGAGTCCACGGTACCATCGACGTGGCCGTGGAGCAAATACTCGCGAAACACCAAAGAGAAATACCACATCCAAGCGGAGTAGGAGGCGGTAGATTGATCAAAAACCACCGGGACACGCTCGTGGATGTTGAGATCTCGAACGATGGTGACATCCGGGCCGGCAAAGTGGTTGGTGCCGGAGGAGATAGAGGAGCCCGAGGAGTTCATGGCGCGACGACGCTCGGGTGGGGAGGGAGAGGCGGCGGCGGCTGTCGGGCAGGGAGGTAGAAGCGACGGCGGTTGTCGGGTGGGGAGGGAGAAGCGGCGGCGGTTGTCGGGTGGGGAGGTAGAAGCGGCGGCGGTGGTGGTAGAGGGGAGGAGCGGCGGCGGCTTGGAGGGCAGCGGCGGCTGTGAGGTGGGAAGCGAGGAGCGGCGGCTGCAGGTGGGCGGCGGTGGCTGGATTGAAAGGTGGCGGAAGCGGTGATGAGGAGGCGGCGACACGGGGCAGTGGTGGCGGCTAGAGGGTAGCGGCGGCGGCGGCGGTGTGTGACGGCATGAGGGAGCAGCGGCGGCGGCTGCGATGTGTGACGGCATGAGGGAGCGGCGGTGGCGGCGGCGCGATGGAGACACAGCGGCGGCGGTGTCTAGGGTTAGGTTAGGATCGTGAGTAAAACTGATATCATGTAGAAAATGAGGTTTGGCCCGTGCAACTCACAATGCATTGATCGGGTGCACTAGACACGTATACATAATGCACAAGACTGGGCCACAATCTTAACTATACAAGAAAACTAGAAGGTGGACCTACGACACAATATACATGAACAATATATTCAACATATCATGAATAATGCACTATTTGGTTTAGACCAGCTCCATGGATGGGTGCTTTATAGGGGTTTGGGGCCATTGAGGATTAATGTTTTGCTGTAGTTTGTCGTTCCTCTCTCCCTGACTGACATGGATCATTTTCGTTGTCTTTTCTTTTTTCCGTTTTGATTGTGTGCATCCTGGTGACCAGGTGTATACTCATTCTGTGTGTATCACTTTGATGCGACATCACTATCGGTCAATAAAAATCACTCTTGATCAGAAAAAACTGTGTCTACATGGTGAAGTTGTCCACATACCTAGCGGGATATCAACTGAACAACGCCTGTTGATGGTTTTTCTTTTTCCGAAAGAGACACCCACAAGACATATTTGATGTTTTTTCAGGTTTGCCGGATTTTATAGCGGGCTGGGAGAAACTCTCGCAGACGTGAAATGGTTCATCGATAGCCTACGCGCATGCACGCGGAAAAAGCTGCCAGGCGCGGGACACAGTGTGGCCACCACATGGTGTATGTGGTGAGAAAATACTATGATCAAGATATCAAATGATCTTAGAATGCACGCATGTCTCATCCGGCTGGTGCTAGTTGAAACTGCTGCTTTAATCTCTCACCAAGAGGTACACTAGTGGCCAAGATATTTGTCTTTTTTTCCTTTGGAACTGGCGGAAGACTTCGTCGCTAAGGTAACATCTACAATTAAATCGGCGTCCAAGATGGATACATGTAAGAGCATCTTCAGCCACTTATCTTTAATTGGACCCCTCAAATGCCCGCGGACGCGCACGGTCAGTGACCGGACGTGTCCGTTTTGAGCCTCTACTTTTTGATTCTTTTTCAAAAGTATGACAAATTTTATAGCAAATTTGAAAACTAGCGGGCTGAAACAAAAAAAACTAGAAATAGCACCCTGTCGGCCTCGCGTGGGCCGAGGGGGGGCCTGTCGGCCTCCCGTGGGCCGAGGGGGGGCTGGTCGGCCGGCCGTGGGCCTGGTCGGCCTCGTGGCGGCCGAGGGGAGGCCTGTCGGCCTAGTGGCGACCGAGGGGGGCCTGTCGGCCTCCAGGAAGCCGAAGAGCTCCTGGATAAGGCCGACAGCTCCTTTCTTCTTCCTCCCTTCGCTGCTTCTCCTCTCTCTCTCGTTTCTCTCTCCGTATTCTCCACCCCCACGCCGATCTCTTTCCTCGTCCACCTATTTTCATATCCAACCCGCAGAAACAATATATCATAGCATTCTCCGTCGGCGTACGTAATTTTTTTTTGCTATGGTGTAGTTTTTTGTGCGTGGTGGTGAGGAGGAGGTGGTGGTGGTGAGGAGGAGGTGGTGGTGAGGAGGATGTGGTGGTGAGGAGGAGGTGGTGGTGGTGAGGAGGATGTGGTGGTGAGTTGGAGTTCCGGTGGTGTCGTCCGGTGGTGCAAGTAGTCCGCGAGGTGGCCGGTTCCGCTGAGTTGAAGAGAGGACGAAGAAGAAGGGGACACACACGTCAAATGTATACCATTGTCGTCACAAATATTTTTGTAGCCGGTAATATTTTTAGTTAGTATAGCCGGTAATATTTTTAGTTAGTGTAGCCGGTAATATTTTTTTTTAGTGTAGCCGGTAATATTTTTTTTTAGTGCAGCCGGTAATATTTTTAGTTAGTGTTGCCGGTAATATTTTTTTTAGTGTAGCCGGTAATATTTTTAGTTAGTGTAGCCGATAATATTTTTTTATTGTAGCCGGTAATTTTTTTAGTTAGTGGAGCCGGTAATTTTTTTTTTTAAATGTATTCGTCGTCATAGATGGCTTCGCTAGGGTTTCCTAGCCCGGGCGATCAGGGGGCGATCCCCACGCCGCCGCCAACGCCGTGCGCCGCCCCGGCCAAGGTTGGCCTTCCGTCCGTGCCCCAGCCACGGCAGGGTGCCGGACCAGCAGCGGCTACGTCCGCCCAGCGATCGCGCGACCAATCAGGTCTCGTCGACCCCGCCGTGCCCGAGAAGGAAACACTGCTTCGAGGAGTCCTGCAGCCTCACGCCGGGAGGGATTAGGGTCTCCTAAACCCTGCCGCAAGGAAAATCTGAACCCTTCCCCCTTAAAGCTTAAGGCAGGGACGCTACAACGTCAGAAACCTCGAGAGCCGCCAGATCGATCTAAGCGCGCTGCTGTGCTGCTACCGCCAAGCCACCCCGTCGTCATGGCGAAGCCGTCCGCGCGCGGAGAGGGCATAGAGACGCCGGTGACCGAGGGGAACCCAGGGGTCGGTGGGGGCGATTACAGGGCTCCCCTTGCGGATGCTTCCCGCCCGAAGCCTTCCACTGGGGACTCTGGTGTTGCTGTGGCGACGAATGGCGCCAGAGGCAGGACATTCTGAGAAGCAGGGCAGTGGGAACCAACACGGTGAGGGCCCAGAAGAGTTCAGGGAAGGCGAGGACACGGAGGAAGAGGCTGAACTTGTGGAGGTTGATCTTGAGGAAGAGGGGGTGCTCCAGCAACCGGCTCATCCATGGACGGTGATCATGCTGGTCTACTCTTTGGATCGACCAACACCCAGAGCTCTTTTTGACAATATTGTTGATGGCTGGAGGTTGAAGGAGAACTTTGACTACTCATATCAGGGAGATAACAGGTACCTTGTTCACTTTGGATGTGAAGCTGATATGGCAAGGATTCTGCGTGGAGGACCGTGGCAATATAAACATGATCCACTCATCATTGAAGCCTATGATGGGATGAGGAAAGTCTCTGATTACGTCCTTGACCGTATTAGAATCTGGGTGCGGATCCTGGACGTGCCAACCAACTGGAGAACCGAGAAAATTGTGAAAGCTCTGTGTGCGAATTTAGGCACGATTTTACAAGCTGAACTTGATGAGAACAGGGGCAATTATGTGCGCGTTCGGGTGGCAATGCCAGTGTATCAGCCGCTAGAGACGTCGGTGGCGATGAACGCTCGACTTAAAGAGAAACGTACCAAGGTCGAATTTGAAATTCAGTATGAGAAACTACCCGACTTCTGCTATACCTGTGGTTACCTTGGCCATGTGGAGAAGTCATGCGGCAGGAAGGTAAAAGGTGGTGCACCAACGGGGAAGTTCAGCGACAAACTGAGATGCTCTCCGCCCCGTCCCTTCACAAGGCAGTCTGGCACAGTACGGGCGAAGTCCAATCCAACAGCTTTCCGCGGTCTTGAATTCTCGGCAGGAAGCAGCACCTCTTCTGGCCGGGGACGAGGGGGCCGTGGGGCTCGCCGTGAGGCAGACCAGGCGCGCACATACAAGACACATGAAGAGCACAAGAGCGGCAACCCGGCCATCGATCAGATGCTGGCAGAAGAAATGCAGAATATGTCGGGAAGTGACAATGCTGAACGGGGTGTGCAGAAGTCTACAGATGAGATTAGTGGGGGCGTCCACACCCACAATCAGAACACGCTTTCTCAGGCCAAGAGCTCTGACATCATACCAGCACTACGTGACCTGTCAAACGAGGTACTTATGGCCAATGCAGAGCTCTCCGATGCTACGTCACTAGGGAAAAGGAATGCGGGAGAGGAGGTGTCATCCGCGGCTGGAGTGGAACAAGGAGACAAAGCTATGGTGCTCTACACTAATCCGACTGCTGCGGCAGATCATGTTTTTTCAGGAACGCCGAAGAAGCGGAGAACTTCAGAGACGTTGGAGGGGCAGCAGTCTCTAGTGCATGGTGGAGTACGTGACCAGGACATGATGGAGGTGTCCAACCCATTGGAGGCAGTCGGCCCAGGGGCCGCCGACGAACTGACGGGGCCAGAGGAGCCTCGTCAGGAGCAATGAATATCCTAAGTTGGAACTGCCGGGGGGGTGGGAACCCTCGGACAGTTCGTGATCTTGTGAGTCTTGTACATGCTCATTCCCCTAGCATTGTTTTTCTTTGTGAAACTAGACAGTCGAAAAATAAAATGAAGAGGTACCGCTCTTGGTTAGGTTTAAGTGGTTTTGATGCGTCAGATAGTGATGGTCTTAGTTGTGGTTTGGCTTTGTATTGGCATGAGTCTATGAGTCTTGATGTAAAAACAATAAATAAAAGATATATTGATGCGTACGTGACGACGGCGCCGGGGGAGCCACCTTGGCGGCATACCTGTGTCTACGGCGAACCGCGAACGGAGGACCGGCATCGCATGTGGTCCATCCTCCGTGATCTTCACCGCCAATCCGACTTGCCGTTGGTGGTGGTTGGAGATTTCAATGAGGCTATGTGGAGCTTCGAACACTTCTCTGAATCTCCGCGGTCGGCAGGTCAGATGATTGATTTTCGTGATGCTCTGGAAGTTTGTGGATTGGGTGATCTTGGTTTTGCAGGGCTGCCCTACACATATGATAATAAACGTGCTGGACGTGCAAACGTCAAGGTCCGCCTTGATCGGGCGGTTGCAACCAATGCTTGGCGGGATTTGTTTGAATATGCTAAGGTGGACCACCTGGTGGCACCTAGCTCGGATCATCTTCCTATCCTGATCCGGTGCTCGCGAGAGGAACCGATGCAAGCTGCTGGCAGGAGGTTTCGGCAATATGAAGTCATGTGGGAAAGGGAGCCATCGCTCCCGGAGGTAATTATGAAAACTTGGACAGACCTGGGTTCTATGCTTAATCTTGGTGATATTTCCTCTGGTTTGGGTAATTTGATGAAGAAGCTGCAGGATTGGAGCCGGAGAAAATTCGGTAATGTCATTAAGGAGATTAACAAGTCTTGATCACGGCTCGAGGAGCTTCTGTCCATGAATGCAGATAGGAAGGAAATACGGGAGGCGACAGATAGCCTCAACGAGCTCCTGTACCGCGAAGAGATGATGTGGATGCAACGATCGCGGGTGGCGTGGTTGAAGGAAGGGGACCGTAATACCAAATTCTTCCACAGGAAGGCCAAATGGCGTGCTAGAAAGAACCGCATAAAGAAGCTACTTGATGCTACAGGAATCGCCCATAGTGATCATGGTCTCAGATTATTTCTCTGCGCTATTTACTACGGACGAGACCATTTGTCCGGACCCGGTTATTGATTTAATCAACACTCGTGTTACTGACCGCATGAATGTTGGGTTGTGCGCAGATTTTTCCGACAAGGAGATCGCTGATGCCTTGTTCCAGATTGGCCCCTTGAAGGCCCCGGGACAGGATGGATTTCCCGCTCGTTTCTTTCAAAGGAACTGGGAAGTGATGAGGGAGCAAGTCATTGCTGGCGTGAAGGAGTTCTTTCGAACGGGCATAATGCCGGAGGGGGTGAATGACACGGCCATAGTACTCATTCCCAAGGTGGACAGCCCGGAAAGAGTGTCTGAGTTCAGGCCCATCAGCTTGTGTAATGTCATCTACAAGGTGGTGGCTAAATGTCTTGTAAATCGCCTCCGCCCTATTCTTGATGAGATTATTTCACCGGAGCAGAGTGCCTTTGTACCTGGACGCCTCATAACAGACAACGCTTTAATTGCTTTTGAGTGCTTTCACTACATACAGCAAGAGAAGGACCCTGAAAAAAGTTTTTGCGCTTATAAACTGGATTTGTCTAAAGCATATGACAGGGTGGACTGGATCTTCTTGGAGCGAATGATGCAAAAGATGGGTTTCGCTCACCGATGGGTGAACTGGATTATGTCATGCGTCACCTCGATGAGATACACTGTAAAATTCAATGGTACCCTCTTGGATTCGTTTGCACCGTCCCGTGGGCTACGGCAAGGTGATCCTCTATCCCCGTTCCTATTTTTATTGGTGGCTGATGGTCTATCTGCTTTGTTGAAGAAAGGGGAAGAAAATGGAGACTTTACCCCGCTAAATGTGTGCCGCAGAGCTCCTGGCGTGTCCCATCTACTTTTTGCAGATGACACTCTACTCTTTTTCAAAGCTGAAGAGGAGCAAGCAAGGAATGTGAAGCAGGTCCTGCATGCTTATGAGAGGGCCACGGGCCAGAGTATTAATCCGGCAAAATGCAGCGCCTTATTTGGTGATGCGTGTCCAAGTGAAGAGCAACAGAAAGTACGTGCTGTTCTTAATATTGTGACAGATCTGTTTGAGGACAAATACTTGGGGTTACCTACACCGGAGGGCCGCATGTCTCGTGGGAAGTTTCAAAACTTGCAGTCCAGATTGTTGAAGAGAATCATAGCATCGGGAGATACGTTATCCTTGGCTGGAAAGGAGACGATGATCAAAGCCATTGCGCAGGCTATACCTACGTATGTAATGGGGGTGTTTAAGCTACCAATGTCTGTATGTGATGACCTCAACCGTATGGTCCGGAACTTCTGGTGGGGCGCATCGGAAGGGATGAGGAAGACACATTGGCTGGCATGGCCAAAGATCTTGGCGCACAAAACTCAGGGCGGGCTGGGTTTCCGCGATTTTCGCGCCTTCAACCAGGCCCTCCTTGCCCGGCAGGCGTGGCGCTTACTAATTAATCCTCACAGCTTATGTGCACAGGTGCTCAAGGCGAGGTATTACCCCGAGGGCCGCCTCGAGGATACAGTCTTCTCTGGCAACGCCTCCCCTACGTGGCAGGCCATTCAATATGGCCTCGAGCTTCTCAAGAAGGGCCTCATCTGGCGTGTAGGGGATGGCCGAAACATCCGGATTTGGCGAGATCGTTGGATCCCCCGCGAGCCTTCACGCCAACTTATTACCCAACAGGGTACCTGCCGACTACGACGAGTGGCCGAGCTCCTGCACGAGGACGGGGCATGGCGTCTTGACCTGCTCCATCGCTACTTCCACCCGGCAGACGTGCAGGTGATCTCCAGCATACGTACTTCGACCCGTGTTACCGACGACATCATCGCATGGGCTCCGGAGAAGAACGGTATCTTCACCGTTCGATCCGCTTACCGGTTCGCCATGGACGAGCGTGAGCGTCCACTGGCCACCGCCACGAGCAGGGCACCGGATGGTCATCGCGTCATCTGGAAGATCTTATGGGGGTGCCCTGCTCCCCCTAAGGTACGCGTGTTTGCTTGGAGGATCGTTACGAACTCGCTTGCTACTTGGGCAAATAAGCTCTCTCGTCATCTTGAGGTTTCTGATCTATGCCCCTTGTGTGGACTGGAATGGGAGGATATGTTCCACGCTTTTTGCAGGTGCCCCTTGGCAAAGGAGCTGTGGCACGCCATGGCCATGGATTGGTGTATCCCCAAGGTGGAGGACATCATGAACACTGGTCCGGAATGGCTCTTCACCCTGCTGGACCCCCTTGACGAGGCAACGAGGATGATTGTGCTTATGATCATGTGGAGAACCTGGCATGTCCGGAATGAGATCACGCATGACAAGAAGCCGCCGCCTGCTGAAGCCTCACGACGGTTCTTGCATGGGTATATTACTTCGCTGCTCTGTATCCAACAATTCCCAAATGCTGATATGGTCAAGGGGAAGATGACGGTTTTCTTGCCACCGTTTGTCACTCGTCCTCCTAAGGTGGCTAAGGAGGAGAGATCATGGACTGCGCCAGCGTCGGGCTGCACTAAGATGAATACCGACGGAAGTTTTGTTGCGGCGACGGGAGCGGCAGGAGGAGGGATGATTTTGCGCGATGATCGAGGAGAAATCATCTATACTGCATGTAGAGAGTTGCGCACATGCGATAATTCCCTGGGAGCGGAGCTTGCGGCATGCAAGGAGGGCCTTGAGTTGGCTCTGCATAGGACCGGTTTGCCTATCACAGTCGAGCTTGATTGCGCGGAGGCTGTGGCGATGATCACAACAAATGTGGAGGATCGTTCGGTGTACCGCACCCTCATTCAGTAGATTAGAGATATAGCGGCTGCCGCTGGAAGGGAGATCTCATTTACTCTTTGTTGTCGTTCAGAAAATAATTGTAGTCATGAACTTGCCTCTTACGGGCGAAGGACCCCCCGGACCGCTGTGTGGTTCCACTCGGGGATTGAGTCAGTTGTACGTCTGGCCTCTGCTGAGAGGCCACCTTGAGTAATGAGAAATCCCTTTTCACCCGCAAAAAAAAAAGGAGCCGGTAATTTTTTTTAGTGCAGCCGGTAATATTTTTAGTTAGTGTTGCCGGTAATATTTTTTTTAGTGTAGCCGGTAATATTTTTAGTTACTGTAGCCGGTAATATTTTTTTTCGTTGCGATTAATGAGAAGGTGGCAATGTCTGACAGGTGAAAATGTCTGAATCAGTAAATTTGACTGTTTACTACGGCCCTGGTAATGTTCGATATAATGAGTTGGGGGTTGATCTTAGTGAGTTTAAAAATGGCGCATGACACTTTCAGACCCGAACAGAATGGACATTAGACAGTTGAAGTACTGGTTGACTACTAGTTTTGGGCTGAATCCTGAAGTATGTTCCGTCAGTATTCATGCATTGTGGACGAAATCCTGTAAAAATGTGAAGTGGGAGTTGATGCCGATAGATAGGAGCCAGCATTGGTTGACCCTGTTAAGTCGTTGCCGAGATAGAAGAATCCACCCATATGCCCTAGTGCAACCTGTGGCGAAGGAGGAGAATACCGTACAACTCCACGTGGGGTATGAACCCGGCCACGGTAGTCAAGTAGCTAACGAGATTTATTTATCCGGGTCACAGCCACCGGATGTGGATGCTAGCCAAGCCGAGAAAGAGTCAGACTATGCGCCACACAATGTTTGTGGTCATGATACTGGGCAGAGTAGTCAATCGATAATATTGGCGGAGGATGTGGATTCTGATTGGTATGAGGAAGAGGAGGAAATGCTGAGGGTGATGGAGGAAGAGGATGAGGATGGATTGGCGGAGGATCTGGATTCTGAAAATTCCGAGGATGAAGTGGAGGTACCGATTCCTTCTGCATGGGATCAGGACATATCCACCGGCCTTACGGTCAACGATGGCCATGAGACTCCATGGCAGTATAATCTGAACCAAGTCCAGATAGGGGCTATGTTTGATACAAAGAAAAAATTGAAGTATGCGGTGATAAAGTGGGCTATGTCTACGCAGAGGGTTTTCCGGACACACATATCAAGTCCAACAAACTATACCGTGAAGTGTGCTGAAACAAGTTGTCCTGCGAAGGTGCACGGGCACGTGCCGAAGTATAACATCCACTGGGTTGTCACCAATGTGGTCCCACATAATTGTGTGAGGAAAAACCTGTTGGTTCGTCATCCAAACCTGACTTCAACTCTCATTGCGCAACTCATGTATACTGAGATAGTGGAGAAGAAAGATATGGAAGCAAAACACATCCAGACAGCAGTGAAGGTCAGATGGAATTATGAGATTCCTTATGGGAAGGCTTGGAGGGCTAAGCAGAAGGCTATGGAGGAAAGGTTTGGGACGTTCTTCGACTCATATGATAATGTTGTCCGTCTCCTTGACATGCTGAAGGAGAGGAATCCCGGCACTTATGTTAACATACAACACACGAGGTTGGAGATTATACCAGATTTCAAGGTGTTGAAACGAGTATTCTTCTCTTTCGCTATGTGCATCGAAGCTTTCCGGCATTGTCCTCCTGTGATGTTTGTGGATGGTATATTCCTGACTAGTCAGTACAAAGGGCAAATCCTGACTGCTATTGGTGTGGACGGGAACAATCAAATCATCCCACTTGCCATGGCATTTGTGGAGGGTGAGAACTTTCCAAGCTGGGTATGGTTCTTCCGTCAAGTTAAAATTGCGATCGTGAAAGACCAACCAAACGTGTGTGTCATTGGATGCTACATTCTCTTTATTTTGTAGGTTAAGTTGGGCTGGACTTCTACCCTTTGCACGGCTGGTTGAGGGTACATTGGATGAGTGGGTTGAACATCCGCAATTGGATGAGGCAGGTGAACCAATGCAGTTACGCAAGAGGCAAGTGAAATGTTTCTCTTACGACAAGTCACTCATTACCTGCTTAGTAGATAGATGGAGACCACAGACACATACGTTTCACTTTCCCTGGGGAGAGATGGCGCCTACTTTGCAGGATGTGTCTTACTTGTTGGGATTACCTCTGGCCGGTGCTGCCATAGGTCCTTTAGAGGCAGAATCTGGTTGGCTAGCATCGATGCAGGGCCGTTTTTTGGCTGCGGTGCCAACTGCTAAGGTCCTAGACAACGATACTCACGGGCCTCGTTTTAAGTGGTTGACCCAGTTTCGGGTAACCTTCATGGCCAGTTTAAAAACTGATGTTTTCATTATTGTCCTCATTGCATAGTTCAAACAATCGTTTGGTTTGTATGTAGATTGTCTCCTTAGGATATCCCCATGTTCAGTTGTCAGAGGCACAAATTAACCGATCCCTAGAGGCATATATTTTGTGGTTGTTCGGCAAGACGATGTTCACGGAGAACCACGTGACCACTGTCGATGCACGACTCATCAGTATTGCACGAGAGATAGCTGACACACGTTGCCCTGGGGACATTCTGCAGAGGAGTTTTGGTTCTGCTGTGTTAGCGGCTACGTACAGAGGCCTGTGCAAAGCTTGCTCGTTGAAGGCTAGAAAATCAGGTATTACGGGATGTCCACTATTGTTGCAGCTCTGGTCATACGAGAGATTCCCTATTGGTCGACCCTATGTCTACGTTGATAGACCTTTTGGTTTGGAGGACATGGCTGGGACTTACGTGCCTGCTATCGGCGACTTGCCTACTATGGGATCTGCTTGGACACGGAGAGAGGTATTTTCATATTAAGTAACAACATGAATTACTAATGCTTATTTCTTGCCATTCAATAGTATTACTAATGCTTATTTCTTGTCATGCACAGAGACAGTTCGCGCATAGCCAGGTGAGGGACTGCTACCCCTCCTTCACGGCGCAGTTTGATAGTTTGCACAAGGATCAAGTTATCTGGGAGCCATACTCCCATCAGGCTATATTATCCAGGTGTCCAGTTGGGATTTCTAGATTGTGCACTAGAGATCGGCACTATTGGATGACCAACGCCAAGTTGGTGTTCGACGTGACGGTTGAGGAGATGGCTCTTCATAGGGTGATGAGACAGTTTGGTCTATGCCAAGAGCCTGACATTTCAGTTATTCCACACTTACCAGATCACGTGCACAAGTAAGTATTACTATTTTAGTTGTCAGGTCTGCATTCAGAATATCACTAATCATGTAACGCGCATGTCAATCTCAGTTACAGTCGCGCAGGAGGAAACAAGTCCCACGATTCTTGGCTTCGCGACATTAGCCCTTACGTGGACGAATGGACTACTGCGCCGACAAATATCTGGGATGAAGTTCGGCCCTTTGACTGGGACAAGTTCGGGTTGTATCTGCAGAGTTACCGGCATAGCACCAGGATCTACTTGGTTCCATCAGCAGCTCCTGATCAGATCGAAGCCCCTCTACCCAGCGATATGTACCCAACTGCCTCTGTTATGGGAACCAGACACCACGCGGTACGTGCTATGATTCTCACATGTTAAGTTTTTTCTTAATCTGAACATATACAATTGGTTGACTATTCGTATTGTCTGCCAAATAACAATGACCTAATTGGTTAACTCTCCGTGTACAGGGTGACTTGACAAGCGAGGCGCTACAAGAGGTTTCCGCTTTAATGCAACGCTTTGAGATGGGAGATAATATCCCACCGCGAGAGAACGTCTCATGGTTGAGGCGTCTTGATGACAAGCTACGGGGGATTTACGCAGCAGTTACATGTAGACGATCTTCGGATGTTGCTATTCCTCCTCCAGCACATCGTCCGCCACGCCAATCTCTGCAGCGTTCAGAACCTCGACCCTCTGTGCAGCATTTAGAACCACGACCCTCTGTGCAGCGTTCACAACCAGGGAGATCTTCCTGGCAGCAGACACCTCCTTCACAACCAGGGAGCTCTTTCTTCCAGTAGCCACCTCCTTCAGAACCAGGGGGCTCTTCCTGGCATCATCAGATGGACCTAGGTAACACTACTTTGTACATTATTTTAAACATTGTAGGTTCGCAAATCAATTTTACATGTTTTACTTTACCGCAGTCGGCAGCCAGTCGCAGCCGTTCATGCATTCAGTCCAGTCACCGATGCTTAGTGGTGGTGGTTCGTTCTTAGCCGGCGACGACGACGATGATGACCGAGCTGCAAACACCTATGAGTTCTCGCAGACAGTTCTTCACACTCCACCACCACCATTGACGCAGGAGACACAGACAGACGAGGTTATCTATGGTCGTGGTAATCGTCAGCGTCATCCACCGGCTGATCGCTTATCGCCTTCCGGTCCTCGTCCGAGGAAGACCCAGATTCGTCGTCGTCCCCCCCAGTGATATCGTTATCTATGTATGAGTCGTTATCTATATTAGTTTCAGACTATTCGCATATGTTACTATCGCACTTGCTTCTATCTGATAAGGATACATATATTGTTTTATGTATGTGAGAGACATATTACTATTAATCCGCATTGTTATTCGAGTTACATTTCCAAAGAGACTGCAACCGATAATTAAGATACAAGTACATCTCACATAAACGGTAGGACTGAACTTAAAAAATACAGCTTATATACTACATGAAGGCATCATCGTCATCCTCCGTCGATGCAGCACTCTTGCCCTTCGACGATGCGGTACTCTTGCCCTTCGACGATGCGGTACTCTTGCCCTTCGACGATGAGGTACTCTTGGCCTTGGTGCTCGGCATGAAGATATCGTCTTCGTCTTCGCTGTCGGCAGTCCATAAATATGTATGCTCTGCTGCAATCCTTATAAAATTTTTACTCTTCGTCTGCACTACCTTCTTCCACCTTCCATGCAACCTAAGAAGTTCTTTATGTACCTCCTCATAGGTCCTTTCAGTCCACCCAGACCTACGTAATGCGTGAGCCAACTCATTCTGTATAGTGTCACTACCGATGAGTTCGTCCCATGGAACTATCCTATTGTCCATCCTGAAATTGGTGGCTAGCCTAAGAAGACATTTGCTCAACTCAGGGTGAAAACTACGATCGAAAGGATAATCGGACATCTCGACTACACTAAAATAGACTGCTTATCCAACTCCGTGTGAAGGGGGTTTTATAGGTAGAGAGGAGAAAATGGCGGGAAAGAACGACTGCGGTATGGAGGGAAAGGTGGCGGGAACATATGGCGGGAAGGGGTTGGCGGGAAACTGGTGGCGGGAAGGGGTTGGCGGGAAACGGGTGGCGGGAAGGGGTTGGTGGGAAACGGGTTGTGGGAACATATATCGCCACAGAGTTGGCGGGAAAATATTGAGGGAAATGAGGGGGAATGGTTGTGCAGCAATTATAATGAATTGATTTGTAAAAAAAACACTTAGAACCCCTCGGCCCACAGCACTGCCTACTACACTACACTGCACTGCCTACCCACCTTACTGTCAAGGGGGTTTTATAGGAAGAGAGTAGAAAATGGCAGGAAATAATGCCGGGAAAGGGTTGACGAGAAAGGATGTCGGGAAAGGTAGTCCCGCGGAAGCATAAATAATTTTTTTACAATATTTATAAGACGGGCAATCGTTGTACATCATTAATAAGTCAAATTTCACAAAAAAAAAACATTTCGGCTTACCATGGGCCAACAGGAGCCCACTTGGCCGTGTGGAGGCCGACAGCCACTCGTCGGCTTCGTGTAGGCCGACAGGCCACTGGTCGGCCTACTGGTCGGCCTACTGGTGGCCGACAGGCCCCCATCGGCCTATTGGTGGCCGACAGGCCCCCCATCGGCCTACCCCAGGCCGACAGGCCCCCCGTCGGCCCAGCCCAGACCGACAGGGTGCTATTTCTGATATTTTTGCATTCTGCCCAATAGTTTTCAAAAAGGCTATAAATTTAGTCATAGTTTTGAAAAAAAATCCTACTTTTCGTCTGCGCATCCACACTTCTCATATTTTTTTCTCATATGTCCGGTCACTTGCACGTATTGGTGGAGAAGAAGAGAGAGAAAGAAAAGAATGAATAAAAAAGAGAAAAGATGGTCAGGGGTGGTGTCGCGTCATACGTGGCGGACTGACCGGGGGTGCCCGGGCGCGTCCGCGAGCCCTCATATCGTCCTCATATTTGAGATGGATATAAGGGGTGGCGGTCAGTCCGGGCGTTTGAGACGGATGTGAGGGGTCTGATTGGTTCGCATTTTTGTGACCGGCCACGGACCGGACGGCCTGCCCGGGCGTGTGAGATGGATATGATGGATTCCGTTGTAGGTGCTCTAAGCGGATGACAAAAACACCGTAAATGAATGTTAGTTACCCCATGTAGCAATGGCAGGTGGGTCGCCTTGGTAATCACTTTTTTATTTTCTATGCGTCCTATGCGAGACCAATCTGTAAGGAGAGGCCAGGGGCATCCGGAGTCAAAAACAGTTTTTGAGTGATTTTTTTGCTTTCGGTCAGAAAAATTATAAACTTTCTGTTAGTGCCATTAGTTTTCAAATTTGAATAGTTTAAATTTGAATTCTTTGAAATTTGTGTGAATCACCAGTTTGTGAATAACTTTACTTTAAAAATAGATTTTTGAGTGATTCTTTTTCGTGCTATTTAATATTAGTGTGGTTTATCATTATCTTCAATTTGGTAATTTTAAGGTTATTTTAAATGGGTGTTTTAATCAAAAACAGATTTTGTTATTTTAGTTTGCTATTAAAGTTTCTAACAAGAAATACTTTATGTAAATTCTTTTTTCTATTAATGTTTTGAACAAAAGAATATTTTAATTCATTCTTTTTAGTTCATTCTTTTTTCTATTAGAGTTTTATAAAAGTTTTACTAGTTCATTATTTTTGCTATTAGTTCATTCTTTGAGCTAAATGACCCTGAAATTTAAAAGCACTGCAAATGAAGTCTGAACAGGTTGAAAGTTGGCATGGCATCATCATTTCACCCACATAGCATGTGCTAAAAAGTTGAGAGGGTTACGGCAAAAACTGTATGCACTTCGTGTACAAAATTGACAATCTCTGTCGAAGTATCAGGGTTTCGGACCAAAACTCATCTGTTACAAAGGGATTTCATTTTTTTGAACTTATTTGAACTCCAGACTTTTTGTGTGTTCAAAATGCACCATTCAGAGCCACATCATCAATTTTCAACCCTTTCTAACTTCATTTGGTATTTTTCATGCATTTACTGATTTTTTTTAGCTAAATGAGCCTGAAATTGAAAAGCACTACAAATGAACTCTGAACAGGTTGAAAGTTGGCATGGTATCATCATTTCACCCACATAGCATGTGCTAAAAAGTTGATAGGGTTACGGCAAAAGCTGGATGCACTTCGTGTATAAAATGGACAATCTCTTTCGAAGTATCAAGGTTTTGGATGAAAACTCATCTGTTACAAAGGGATTTCATTTTTTTGAACTCCAGACTTTTTGTGTGTTCAAAATGCACCATTCAAAGCCACATCATCAATTTTCAACCATTTCTGACTTCATTTGGTATTTTTCATGCATTTACTGATTTTTTTGAGCTAAATGACCCTGAAATTGAAAAGCACTACAAATGAACTCTGAACAGGTTGAAAGTTGGCATGGTATAATCATTTCACCCACATAGCGTGTGCTAAAAAGTTGAGAGGGTTACGGCAAAAGCTGGATGCACTTCGTGTATAAAATGGACAATCTCTTTCGAAGTATCAGGGTTTCGGACAAAAACTCATCTGTTACAAAGGGATTTCATTTTTTTGAATATATTTGAACTCCAAACTTTTTGTGTGTTCAAAATGCACCATTCAAAGCCACATCCTCAATTTTCAACCCTTTCTGACTTCATTTGGTATTTTTCATGCATTTACTGATTTTTTTTTTAGCTAAATGACTCTTAAATTGAAAAGCACTACAAATGAACTCTGAGGAGGTTGAAAGTTAGCATGGTATCTTCATTTCTCCCACATAGCATGTGCTAAAAAGTTGAGAGGGTTACGGCTAAAGCTGGATGCACTTCGTGTACAAAATGGACAATCTCTTTCGAAGTATCAGGGTTTCGGACGAAAACTCATCTGTTACAAAAGGCATTTCATTTCTTGACATGTAACTGAAGTGATATTCTAGATCAATGGCATCATCATAATAGTTGTGGAGAGAAAGTCTTCACTTTTTCTTCGCTTGTGTCCTTTGCTTATTGCGCCGTAACCATGGATAATCTTCATCGTTTAACAGGGTGCTTGGGTCAGCCTTGACTTTGAAGGGAGGAATTTCATGAAAATTTTCATAATTTTCAGACATGTCTGTCTTGCCCTCCACTCCCATGATGTCTCTTTTCCCTGAAAGAACTATGTGGTGCTTTGGCTCGTCGTATGATGTATTCGCTTCCTTATCTTTTATTTTTCTCGGTTTGGTAGACATGTCCTTCACATAGCAAACCTGCGCCACATCATTGGCTAGGATGAATGGTTCGTCTGTGTACCCAAGATTGTTCAGATCCACTGTTGTCATTCCGTACTGTGGGTCTACCTGTACGCTGCCTCCTGACAGATTAACCCATTTGCACTGAAACAAAGGGACCTTAAAATCATGTCCATAGTCAAGTTCCCATATGTCCACTATGTAACCATAATATGTGTCATTTCCACTCTTGGTTGCTGCATCAAAGCGGACACCACTGTTTTGGTTGGTGCTCTTTTGATCTTGGGCGATCGTGTAAAATGTATTCTCATTTATCTCGTATCCTTTGTAAGTCAATACATTCGAAGATGGTCCCCTGGCCAACGAGTACAGCTCATCAGAAACAGTGTTGTCACCCATGAGACATGTTTGCAACCAATTGCCGAAAGTCCTTATGTGTTCACATGTAATCCAATCGTCACACTGCTCCGGGTGTTTGGAGCGCAGAATATTCTTGTGTTCATTGACATACGGGGTCACCAAGGTAGAATTCTGTAGAACTGTGTAGTGAGCTTGAGACCAAGAATGCCCGTCCCTACATATTATTGAGTCCACTCCTAGCGTGCCTTTTCCAGTCAGTCTCCCCTCATACTGCGATTGAGGGAGACCAATCTTCTTAAGGTCAGGAATGAAGTCAACACAAAACCCAATGACCTCCTCTGGTTGATGGCCCATGGAGATGCTTCCTTCTAGCCTAGCATGGTTACAAACATATTTCTTTAAGACTCCCATGAACCTCTCAAAGGGGAACATATTGTGTAGAAATACAGGGCCCAGAATGGCAATCTCGTCGACTAGATGAACTAGGACGTGTGTCATGATATTGAAGAAGGATGGTGGGAACACCAGCTCGAAACTGACAAGACATTGCGCCAAATCACTCCTTAACCTTGGTAGGATTTCTGGATCGATCACCTTCTGAGAGATTGCATTGAGGAATGCACATAGCTTCACAATGGCTAATCGAACGTTCTCCGGTAGAAGCCCCCTCAGTGCAACCGGAAGCAGTTGTGTCATAATCACGTGGCAGTCATGAGACTTTAGGTTCTAGAACTTTTTTTTTGCCATATTTATTATTCCCTTTATATTCGACGAGAAGCTAGACGGGACCTTCATACTGAGCATGCATTCAAAGAAGATTTCCTTCTCTTCTTTGGTAAGAGCGTAGCTGGCAGGACCTTCATACTGCTTTGGAGGCATGCCGTCTTTTTCATGCACACGTTGCTGGTCCTCCCGTGCCTCCGGTGTATCTTTTGTCTTCCCATACACGCCCAAGAAGCCTAGCAGCTTCACGCAAAGATTCTTCGTCACGTGCATCATGTCGATTGCAGAGCGGACCTCTAGGTCTTTCCAATAGGGTAGGTCCCAAAATATAGATTTCTTCTTCCACATGGGAGCATGTCCCTCAGCGCCATTCGGAACAGATAGTCCGCCGGGACCCTTTCCAAAGGTACTTTTAAATCATTGACCATAGCAAGTATGTGACCACTAGTATGAACGGCGGGTTTCTTCCGGTGATCTGCCTCGCCTTTTAAATGCTTGCCTTTCTTTCGACATTGATGGTTGGTCGGAAGAAATCGATGATGTCCCAGGTACACATTCTTCCTATATTTGTCCAAATATATACTTTCGGTGTCATCTAAACAGTGTGTGCATGCGTGGTAACCCTTGTTTGTCTGTCCTGAAAGGTTACTGAGAGCAAGCCAATTATTGATGATTACAAACAGCAACGCATGTAGGTCAAATTCCTCCTGGTCGTGCTCATTCCACACATGTACACCTTTTCCATTCCACAGCTGTAAAAGTTCTTCAACTAATGGCCATAGGTACACATCAATGTCGTTGCCGGGTTGCTTAGGGCCTTGGATGAGCACTGGCATCATAATGAACTTCCGCTTCATGCATAGCCAAGGAGGAAGGTTATAGATACATAGAGTCACGGGCTGGGTGCTATGATTGCTGCTCTGCTTCCCAAAAGGATTAATGCCATCTGCGCTTAAACCAAACCATACATTCCTTGCGTCACCTGCAAAGTCCCCTCACGTTCTCTCGATTTTTCACCACTGCGACCCGTCAGCGGGTGCTCTCAACTTTCCGTCTTTCTTACGGTCCTCTTTGTGCCATCGCGTCAACTTGGCATGCTCTTTGTTTCTGAACAGACATTTCAACCATGGTATTATAGGAGCATACCACATCACCTTGGCAGGAACCCTCTTCTTGGGGCGCTCGCCGTCAACATCGCCAGGGTCATCTCGTCTGATCTTATACCGCAATGCACCGCATACCGGGCATGCGTTCAAATCATCGTACGCACCGCGGTAGAGGATGCAGTCATTAGGGCATGCATGTATCTTCTGCACCTCCAATCCTATAGGGCATAGAACCTTCTTTGCTCCGTACGTACTGTCAGGCAATTCGTTATCCTTTGGAAGCTTCTTCTTCAATATTTTCAGTAGCTTCTCAAATCCGTTGTCAGATACACCATTGTCTGCCTTCCATTGCAGCAATTCTAGTGTGGTACCGAGCTTTGTGTTGCCATCTTCGCAATTGGGGTACAGCCCTTTTTTGTGATCCTCTAACATGCGATCGAACTTCAACTTCTCCTTTTCACTTTGGCATTGTCTCTTTACATCAACAATGAACCGGCGAAGATCATCATCGGGCACATCGTCTGGTTCTTCTTGATCTTCAGCTTCCCCCGTTGCAGCATCACCGTATTCAGGGGGCACATAGTTGTCATTATCCTCTTCTTATTCGTTGTCTTCCATCATAACCCCTCTTTCTCCGTGCTTGGTCCAAACATTATAGTGTGGCATGAAACCCTTCTCAAGCAGGTGGATGTGAAGGGTTTTGGAGTCAGAGTAAGACTTCGTATTCTCACATCTAGGGCATGGACAACACATAAAACCATTCTGCTTGTTTGCCTCAGCCACTTCGAGAAAATTATGCACGCCCTTAATGTACTCAGAGGTGCGTCTGTCACCGTACATCCATTCCCGGTTCATCTGCGTGCATTATATATAATTAAGTTTGTCAAAAACCATTACAGAACATCATGAATAGAGAAGTGACCAAATTAATAGAAGTTCATCATCACATTAAAACCAAAGTACAGTAGTGATCAAATATTATTACTGAAAAAATAAATACATAAAGTTCATACATAGTTCTCATTGAACAACATATAACTCTCTAGAGCATCTAATTAAACCATACATTGAAACTATGCAAAACATTTCAATGCAACAACAAATGCGATCATAATCGCAACTAAGGTAACAATTGATCCAATGGCATAATGATACCAAGCCTCAGTATGAATGGCATATTTTCTAATCTTTCTAATCTTCAAGCGCATTGCATCCATCTTGATCTTGTGATCATCGACGGCATCCGCAACATGCAACTCCAATCTCATCTTCTGCTCCTCAATTCTTTTCAATTTTTTCTTCAAGTAATTGTTTTTTTTTCAACTAAATTTAACCTCTCGACAATAGAGTCGGTTGGAATTTCCGGTTCACATACCTCCTAGATAAAAACATCTATGTCACGTTGGTCGGCATAATTGTCATAAACACTAAATGAAACGAATAGTTATAAAAGATAATATATACCACATCCGAATCATAGGCAGGACGAGGGCCGACGGAGGCGAATACCAAAACCATTGCACTATATAATAACAAACAATAATAAAAGTAAGAAAATTATACAAGTATCTATCTAAATCATACAAGTAAGAATTTTTTTCTTTCAGAAAGAAGATAAGAACAAGAGGCTCACCACGGTGGTGCCGGCGACGAGATCGGCGCGGGCGATCGACGGTGGTGAGGACGGGGACGGGACAGGACGGACCGCCAAACCTAGACAAATCTTGAGGAAAATGGATCTTGGACAAGGAGCTTCGAGAGGAGAAAGCTTAAGTGTGGCTCGGGCATTTCATCGAACACCTCATGTGCATAGGAGGTGAGCTAGGGCACCACAAAGCTCTCCCATGGCAGACCAAAAAAACAGAGCAGTGGCTCTGCTCGCGGGCAGGGGCGGGGGTATATATAGGCCTCTCTTTAGTCCAAGTTTGTGGCTAAAACCGGGACTAAAGGACAACCTTTGGTCCCGGTTCCAGCCACCAACCGGGACTAAAGGTTGTGGGCCAGGAGCGAGGCCCATTGGTCCCGGTTCGTGTCTGGAACCGGGACCAAACGGGTCAGACGAACCGGGACCAATGGCCCCCGAGGTCCGGCCGACGCCCTGGCCTCACGAACTGGGACTGATGCCCCCTTTGGTCCCGGTTCGTGAGTGAACCGGGATTAATGCCCTTACCCAGGCCTCAACCAAAGCCTTTTTTCTACTAGTGCCTGTGCATGTAGAGAGAATTGGGACCAACTTCTTAAGAATGTAGGATTTGTGTTTTTGGAATATATTATGTAATATCTATTGCTGCCTATGTTTTTGTGATTGTACGAGGATTCAAAGGCAAATAATCAAGTTAAAACTTTTGTCCAATATTTTGTGTGTGTTGAATATAGCATATTTTAGTGTTGGGAACCTGAGATTCGCAGAAAATTTGGCCGATCAAGACTCAACCGATAAAATTGATTAATTGACTGATTTATGATTAATCTCTAATCCCCGCCAACCGAAGTGCTAACGATAAGCAATATCCCCAAGATTGCTTAGAAGACAACGTCGAGCTCCCAGGACAACGTCGAGCTTGGGCACGACCAACAGCGGGTGGCCATGCCCAGGCACCGGGTGTGGGCGGTATGGGCGGAAGGCATCGCAAGGAGGTCAATTGGTGAAATTTCATTGCTTTGCTCCGCCATCGATTGGGTTATTATTGTGGAGATGCAACTCTCCCTTTCTATGTGGAATTTGGGGTGTTTTTGTATTTTGAAAAAAAACTAAATGGAAAATAAAAGTGTATGTATAAGTTGTTGTAAGGTGATTCTTATGCTATTACTAGGGTTTATAGGTTCACCAAGTGCATCTCTCCAATACAGGAAAATGCAGTGAGTGAAATAATCATATGAAAAAGTGCATGATAAAATATTTCATGCTGATGCAAGACATATGGATGTGTTGATTCTACTTAGGTAGTACGCCCAAATACTAATAGACCGAGATACCCTATGCATCTTATAGCTAAATATGTCATCCACAGATCAAGATCCCTGTGCAAGATCAACACTTTAAGTGTGAACAAAGTCAATTGCTTTAAGCAAGATGACATACAATTTTTTAGGGGATCTAAATGAATCCTCTAATAAACCATCACTCTTAGCTACAACAAGACAATACAAGTCTTTTCCACTTTCTGTTACAGCAATAGTTCACTTGCAAAGTTGAAGACAACTAATGCCCACCTCTCCCACTACTCATTGCTGATTTAAACTAGTCAAGAAAAACAGGCAACCGAAGAAAAATGTACATCTATATATCAAACATAAAGGCATCCACGGACCTGAATATAAAGAAACAGATCATCACATGATCTATATCGGTACTAAAGAATAGATCAGATTAACCATAATCATAGCATGCATCTCATATGGCTATTGTATTGAACATCAAGACACATCAAGAGGAAATATTACAACTTGTGTAATACCATGACGTTTAGTCAAGGGGTTGGACTATTCACAACTGATAATGGAGTAGGGGGATCGATGTTAGTGTTAATGGATATGAATTCCCCTCTAGGGGAATACCAGGCAAGGGCTGAAAGCGAATAGCACCTCGATAATTGTGGCACCCCGGCTAAGAGGAACCGGAACACCCCGTATTCCAGCCTAGAGATCAAGTCTTCTGGAATACGGCACTGCTTGGCATAGAACAAATCAACTCTTTGTTACAAGAGATATGGGTACAAGGGTTCAGATAATACAAAGGATCACATAGGCACGGCGACACTAAGCCTACCAAAGTAGCTCTATGTTAGCAGCGGAACAACTTGTGGAAGCGGAATAACATCTAGCAGCAAAACGAAGATGACGGTGATGAACTCCACTCCGCAGGGACTGTGGCTGGGACGCAATCCTAGCTCGCAAAGTCGGAATCCTCGACAAGCAATTAATCACGACATGACCTGCAATCTGGCATGACAAGCCAGGTGAGTACTTTGAATGTACTCACAAGCTCACAGCAACAAAAGCAATCAAGACAAACAATAACATGGCATTTACATGTTATTTAATGAGCATGATACAACTAGAACAACATGGCATGTACATGGTGAATATGATACAACTAGAACAATATCAGATGAGCATGGCATGAACATGTTACACATGATATGAACATTATGATACTAGAACTAGTATGCAAAGGGGGGGGGCGATGTTTAAGGTCACGTGGACCAACTTACTCTTCTCGGAGGTTACCTTGTAACCACCATATATATGCCAATCTTACTTACCATCGTGATCATCACAAGATCACTTCATCATTATCCAGAATACCATCATGATCTTCATAAGATCACTTTATTATTATCCAGAATACCATCATGATCATCATAAGATCACTTCATTCTTATCCAGAATACCATCATGATCATTTCGTGACCACATAAAGATCAACCAACTTCTTTCTTCATCGAAGCGAGGTTTGTTTATTAGCAAAATTATTATTACTGTTAACCCAGAGTGTGACCTACTCCAAACTGTGTCCATGACCGAGGACGCGGCTATCGATAGATTATACACTCTACAGAGTTTAGTACATTGTACCCACACCACGGAATTCATGGCCTCGTGCTCCCATTCGAGTGGACCAACGACATTCCGACAAAACCAATCTATTACATGACACTCTCCCGGCCACTCCGACAAACTCACCTTTGGGCTAAGTTCTGGGTGGCCCTTATGTCACCGCATGACATCCACCACCTTCGTGGCTGGCCACCGTTGTGTCAAAACAAAAATGGTCCCAAACGGGGACAATGGATCCATACAACAGGGGCACACAAGGTTATCGCCGCCTACCGGGCTAGAGTAGCACACGCACATAACATTCCCTAGTTGGAGGAACCAGCGAGAGGCATGACAATAGACCGAATTAGGGCCTCCCCATCCATGTAATTGTCGTTGCACTGGTGAGCTCGATTCGGTGGCAACATGACTCAGCCAACAGGTGTTCAAGTTCGATTATTGCCATGTTTTAACTTGAATGGTGATGAGCTGAGCCATAACAGAATAACATGATGAAATGACAATGCATATGAGCATGATATGAGCATGGATGGGAAAAATAACCATTTAACATATGAATCGTAGCATCAACAACAATAAATCATTTAATTTACTGGATGCAAATAAGCAGGACATAGAGATGATCATCGATATCAAAAGTGCTTTAATAACAGACGATAAGAATTCATATGAGCATATCATTATCACTAGCATCTGAAGTACTTACAACAATTAACCATGAGAATAATAATAATACTAGCAAATAATCAATAAACTAACAAAATGCACATGAACATAGCATAAGGAATAGTATGGATTCACAAGCATAAACATAGCATTCACAACAGTTATATGAGCAAACAATAATTTAATCATTCAAGTGAAAACTATTGCTATTGCAAGACCATCATGCAAAAGGCTATTGTGGCTTGCCTGGGGTTGACGGAATCTCCGGGAAGGAGTGCGATGAACTCACGGAAAGATTCTCTGAAAAAGTTTCTCTCCCGGCAGGGCTGATTAGAGGGCAAGGGCAAAATGGTCATTTTCAGTATGTGGAATCATAATGAAAATGGTACCAATAGAACGGGCTCAATGAATAGAGAACGTGGGTTTTTGAATCACCTGAATCAGAGTTACGGTTGTGGGATACGGCCGTTCATTTGTTAGGCACAAATCAAATAAAAGCTTATTCATTTCTACTCTTAACCAGTGAACGTTCACAATATAAGGATTTCGGCCGGCGACTGAATAAAGAAAACGTACTTTTGTAAATACACTTTCCTGCAGAGTAAATGTACTTCAGTTCTAAGCCGCAGGGAAATACGCTTTCAACTACAGAAGACGTAAACAGCAAAGTACGTTTTCACTTATCCACATCACCGGGTCTGGGTCAACGCGCGTGTGCCGCTGCCAGGTGGGATCCGCGAGCAGGTGGGGCCCGCCTGGCAAGTCCTTCATCTTCAACCTCCCGCTCGCCCGATGCACAAAGGGGAGGCGTGTGCTGCGGGTGCTTGTCCCGGTGACCTGGGCCGTCCCCAGCGATGTTCCACACACCGGTCAACTCACGGCGACGAGGCACTCCTGCCTGGACACCCCATACTTGTCGGGGTGCACCGGTGTGAGCACGGCGTTGGCCGAGGCGGACTGCGGCGTCGGCTGAAGATGTGCTCGCGGCTACGGAGGTGGAGGCAAGGGGATGAGGCTACAAAGAGGGTGGTGGAGGTCCACGGAGTGTTCTGGTGGTGTCAGCAAGAGGAGAGGTGGCTTGGGTCGGCCGAATTTAGGCGGTGGCCGAGGAGGTAATGGAGGACGAGGAGGTGCTCCGGGGGCGATTGGAGAGGTCCGGGAGGGAGCTAGGAGGGTGGTGAGGAGCTTGGTGAGGTCGGCTTATATAGCCGTGGTGATGGCGAGGGTGAGCGCGGCCACGGTGACGCGTGTGCTGACACCCTGGCGCAAGTAGGGACACGCGGAGGGAGGGACGGCATGTCCAGAGAACTCACGCGACACGGAGAGGCCACGGGAACACTCGAGAGGGCTCGAGGGCGACGCGGTCGACCGTCCATGGTGGAGCAGACGCGGTCGGTGTAGCGCGTAGGATGTGACCGAGGAGGGGAGAGAGGGGTCCAGGGCAATGGCATGGATGCCACGGAGCTCCTAGACATGGTGTGGTGTCGAGGGCGCGAGCAAACGGACGAGGCCGAGGGCCCAACTGCCAGAGCTCGCGCATTGGCATGCCGTTCGCGTAGTCACCACGTGAACAAGCCCACGCGCTGTGCTCTGGACTACAACATGATGTCTACCGTGTCGACCCTGATGGCCAGAGACCCACTATGGGCTTGGTTCCATCAAATCAGCTCTGTGTTGATGGGAGGCATCAGATGAAGTTTACTGTAGCAAACTTTGGCATGAAGCTGTGGTAAGATGGGAGGGTGAAATTGTGAAACAAGTTCTCACGGATGTTTAAGGTAGGAAGGACTACAGTCTAGTGGATTTTGAAAGGATTTGGACCAATATTTTTCGTAGTTGCTTCACAACTACAAATATGGTCCAGAAATTTGATTTGGATGTTGCACTCACATAGTGTGTTGGATTGAGCTGAAATTTTGTGGAGAGGAGTTATTTGGTCATATGAAGGCACTGTAAAAATTTCATACTATTTGGATAATTAAAAATTGTACTTGCTTCACAATGCTTCACTCTGGACAAAATCTTGAGGAAATTATAGAGAATATTTGGCAAGATGAAATTAGCCCAAATTTGGAGGAGTGAGGTTATATGGGTGGGAGAATGTCCTGGTAAATTTTCAGAAATTATGGAGCAATATAAAACATAGTTGCTTCTTCACAAACTGAAAACCTGACCAGAAACAAAGATTTGATGGTGTGCTCACCATGAGCATGGAATCTTGAATATTTTTGCATATCCAAGGTCCATATGGTCCAAAATAATTTTGAATTTTGTGGGAATTAATGGCAAGGTAGAAATGTAGGTTGCTTCACAACCTAGGGCAAAAGATTATTCCTTTAATAGAAAAAAGGAATATTCCCAAGAAAAAGAATTTGGGATAGGACTAAGATGGAAATGACATGGCCTTGGAATGGATTTGAAAATGAAAAGCCACTTGGAAGAGGAATCAGAGATAGTCTTCCCAGATTTCAAGACCACAGAGCCATAGAAAAAAGAATTCCAAATCAAAATTTAAATAAATCCAAAAGAAAAAGAAAGGGCCAAAAATCAGGATGTGACAAACCTCCCCCCTTAAAGAAATCTCATCCTCGAGATTTGGTTGCTCAAGGAACAAGTATTAATATTCTGACTTAAGGAAACCGTCTTGACTGCCTTGCTTTGGGATGGTTTGCTTCACTGTATCCACATTCTGATAGGTCTTACCTCATATGTTACTCTGACTCCAATTCTTTGATATCTATCGGCTTAGCTGGGATGCGATAGATTATCATGACTACAATATGTGCCCTTCTCACAAGTCCGAGAGTGGTTTCCGACGGATGTGTCATTCTTATATCCAGCACTGACAACATTCCATGGAGTTATGAACAAATTTCCTTGGTGGACACGACACCTTTTACTCCTTGCATTGAGTTACTTAAATAGATGCATGTCCTCGAGGTTCAAAACAGTGCTGGGAATCATACCCGTTCTCCTGGTGGAATCCGACTTCTCGCAGGGATTTATGAAACATCTTGCCTAGATCCACTGTCTTGAGTACCAAATCTGTACCAACAATTTGACTGTCACCTGTCGTTACCAGTATGAAGGTGTACGGCCTTATAATGATAGTATCCACAGACTTTACTGACGGTGGTTCTAGCAGAAGGATCTTGTTCCTGATAGGCTATCTTTTTGCTGGTTTCCATATGCGAGGACACATGATTTGAGCTGGTTTTTCAGCATTCTTCATCATGTTAGTATATCCCTAGACCGTACGATGATTTATTACTGTTGCCAAAGTCAAACTGTGGAGTTGGCCCTTGATCTGACATGACAGACTTGGATATTCGATATTGACAATTCTGAGCGTGTACGGTTGGCTGAGCGGGTTGCCTTGATATGAGGTCCCTTCAAACAGAGTAGACCCCTTGGTTGTATATTTATGGGGAGCAATATGGAATCATATTGTCTGGGGTATCATGTCGCACATGCAACGATTATCATACCCGCATTGTCGGTCTTGCTTCTTCATTATTATTTTCTTTGTGTGAATCCTTTGTTGAAAAGAGCTTGGACATATATATACTCTTAATTCTTCAGGTGACCATAGGTACCATCAGGTATAATATTCTGGCGATCATACGTTATCCTCGTTCATGCCGCGGGTCATAGAGTATATACTAGGTTCGCGTGTGCTTGTACGAAGCTCATGGTTGTCGTCAATCATTCAAGGCAGTGACAAAGGTTAATGATATCGCTTTGCCGGGTGTGAGGAAGCTGGCCTTGATAATCAATGCTAAGAATGTTATCCCAATGTTGTCTCACCTCATAATTTGATCGGTCCTTGCATCACGCACTGAGGTGTATAACTGGCTTTCTTCTTCTTACATCACTCATGTGGTGGTTGGATTTCCGCCTTCCTGCGGTAAATCCTGGCATTCTCGTACGAGTAACTTGCATGACCTTGGCAGCATGTTCACACTATATATGAAGTATGTGTAACTGAGCATTTGATTCCCGAGGCAAACTTGTGTCATGACTGATTCTTGCTTCTACAAGACTGTTGCGGATCTGATTCTTGGGATGCACAACCATATACTGCCAACTCACTATGTAATATCTTGCACCAGTGTCGTACTGAGGAAGACTAGTCAACTTGTTTTGGAAGCCATCGAGAGTATCGTGCTGAGGATGACTGAATAGCTTGTCCTCAAAGCTTTCGCCAGGTAGCTTGCGGAAGAAGACTGGGTACCGTACTTCAGAAGCTTCTCCTCCTGGTTGCTTACTGGGAAGATTCGGTACCTTATGCCAGAAGCTTTCTACGGTAGCATACTGAAGAAAGAGTATCTTATACTGGAAGTCATCCACATATCGTAGTGAGGAAGACTGAGGAATCTTGCGTCATAAGCTTCTCTGGTAACTTGCGGAGGCAGACTTGGTTGCTTACACCAGAAGCTTCTCTTTGTGATATGCGGACTGAATGCCATATATATTTATACCCTTGATATTCTTGCTGTTTATTACTTGCATGAAAAGAATTTGTTGGACTATCCTTCTTGCTGAGTACTGAATATGTGGCACATTCTGGCTTGCTCCCGGGGTATAGCATGTTTCAAATCATACTCATAGCGGAATCAAACCTTGTATATGAACCATACCTTCGACTCGAAATATACGGTTAGTCATGCACACAATTTGTCTTCTGGCTGATTTCATCATTACTACCGTGGAGATTGCACACTGATGTAGACTTGATGCTGATAATCAAGCCAGGATATCATTTGCAGGAAGACCAGATATTCCCAATACAATGCAGTCGGCTGAGAATTCCATAATGTTTAGCTGAGCTTCCAAATATTTGATATCCTTACTGATTCTTTGAGTCCGGTGTCGATTGATGAGCAACTTTCATAAGGGGAAATAAGTGATACGTCTCCAACGTATCTATAATTTTTGCTTGTTCCATGATGTTATATTATCATTCTTGGATGTTTTACAATCATTTTATAGCAACTTTATATCAGTTTTTGGGACTAACCTATTGACACAGTGCCCAGTACCAGTTGCTATTTTTTGCTTGTTTTTTACTTCGCAGAATATCAGTACCAAACAGAGTGCAAATGCAGCAAAACTTTTTGGAGATGTTTTCTGGACCAGAAGACACCCAGTGGGCCAAAGAAGTACAAGACGGGAGGCCCGAGGGGAGCACAACCCACCAGGGCGCGCCAGGAGGCCCAAGTGCGCCCAGGGGGAGTTTTGCCCACCTCAGAGCCTCCCTGCACCGCCTCTTCGCCCTATAAATACCCCAATATTTCAGAAACCCTAGGGGAGTCGACAAAAAAAATTCCAGCCGCCGCAAGTTCTAGAACCACGAGGTCGAATCTAGACACCATCACGGAGGGGTTCATCATCCTCATTGGTGCCTCTCCGATGATGCGTGAGTAGTTCATCATAGACCTACGGGTCCGTAGGCAGTAGCGAGATGGCTTCCTCTCTCTTGATTCTCAATACAATGGTCTCTTGGAGATCTATTTGATGTAACTCTTTTTGCAGTGTGTTTGTTGGGATCCGATGAAGTTTGAGTTTATGATCAGATCTATATCCATGAAAGTTATTTGAGTTTTCTTTGATATCTTATATGTATGATTACTTATAGCCTCGTATTTCTTCTTCAAATCTTTGGTTTAGTTAGGCCAACTAGATTGATTTTTCTTGCCATGGGAAGAGGTGCTTTGTGATGGGTTCGATCGTGCGGTGTTTTTTCCTAGTGACAGAAGGGGCAGCAAGACACGCATGTATCGTTGCTATTAAGGATAACAAGATGGGGGCTATTTCTACATGAATAGATCTCATCTACATCCACTAGTGCAGAACCGGACTGTAGTCCCGGTTCGTAAGGCCCTTTAGTGCCGGTTCTGGAACCGGCACTAAAGGGTGGGGACTAAAGGCCTCCCCCTTTAGTCCCGGTTCAACACGAACCGGCACTAAAGGGCCACCACGTGGCACCAGCACGTGCCGGGGGGCTGGGGGCTTTTAGTCCCGGTTGGTTACAGGTTTAGGGGTTTTGGTTTTATGATTTATTTTTCCTTTAATTTTGTGTTTTCCATTTAATTCTTTTTCATTTGCTGGTATTTTACGATACTACATATTATACACGTTATGCATATATATAAATAGAATTTCTCGTAGAACCGATCATATATATATATATATATATATATATATATATTTATTTATCATCGAATGTCTCGCATGACCATTCACACATACACATGTATATATAAAATTTGGTATATACAATTTCTCCTCTTAAATTTGCAGATCATTACATGGAGGCATTAGGTCGATCTAGCTAGGTATGGGGTAATGGAATTCTCCTTTGGGATCTATGACCTGGTCGAGCAAAAATCCCCCTATTTCCTCTTGAATCGCTCGTACTCGATTCTCTGGTAGGAGCTTATCCCGCATGTCCTTCATCTTTAAAGAAGATCATCATACGTCTGTTACTTCCGGCTAATGATGAAGCCATGGATTTCTTCAATACTTTGACAGACAACGTGACATATAGAAGAATATATATATAGATGAGATCAGAAAAAAATGGATCAACTTGTGCACATCCATAATGGGGGCATTCTTTGATCATATATATTTCACTAGATCAAACTTTAACATATGATCAAATTTTGACATATGATCAAATGTTGCATATGTCAAAATTCAAAATTTGACATATGATCAAATGTTGCATATGTCAAAATTCAAACATTGACATATGTCAAAATTATTGCATCTAGTTACATTGGATCAAATGTTGCATCGTGAAATATGCAACATTCAAACTTTTTTCAATATGACAAACTTTTAATACATTCAAACATCTGAAACATCAAAACATATACATATATACATCTAAAACATCAAAAATTCCTACTCAATTAAACATCTAAAACATCAAAACATAAAGTATAAAAAACTAAAATTCCTACTCATCTAATTAACATTTATATATCAAAAATTCATCTAAACATTTCTATAACTAAAAGTATAAAAAACTAAAAAGACATTCATCTAACATTTATATATATCTAATTCATCTAATTATCATTTATATATATCTAATTCATCTAATTCAACTAAAAAACAGAAAAATAGAAAGAAAAAAATGTGTGTGTGTGCGTGTGAGTTCGATGGGAGGGGCGGCCATGGCGGCACAGGGGCTGCTCACATCGGGGCGACGGCCGGTGAGGCGAGGCGACGGGGGCGGCGATGGGGGGCGGCGATGACGGGGGCGCGCGGCGACGAGGGTGGCGACGGGGACGTACGGCGACAGGGACGGGGGCGGGGACGGGGTCGGCGACGGGGACGACGACGGGGACGGCGACAGCGCGCGACGGGGGCGGTGACGGGGGGCGGCGGCGATGTCGATCGAAGCAGAGGTGACGAAGAAGAGAGGAGAAGAAACTGAAAATTCGTAAGTGTTGTATATATAGGAGGGACCTTTAATCCTGGTTGGAGCCACCAACCGGGACTAAAGGTCAAATTTGGCCAGGCCAAGTTGCGGGAAGCGCAGGCCTTTAGTCCCAGTTGCTGGCTCCAACTGCGACTAATGGGGGGGGGTCTTTAGTCGCGGTTGGAGCCACCAACCGGGACTAAAGGCCTATGCTTCCCGTGTGCGCGGTGGAGAAGTTTAGTCCCTCCTCGCCGAGCGAAGGACAGCCGCACTGGTTTATAAACCCAAGCCGCGGCTACTCCTTCGAGCTCCTCTCTAAAGCAGGCTTCTGGGCCTAACTCTGTTGCGCTGCCCTGTAGGCCTACTGGGCCTTGCGGGCCTGCATCCTGGCAGAACTATAGGTTGGGTTTCTAGTCGTATGCAGGCCGTTGTGGCCCAGTAGGCGGGCTTTTTTTTCATTTTTTTAGTTTTTAGTTTTATTTATTTTCTTTTATTTCTGAGTTTTTTTTTTGCTTTATGTAGAGTTTCTTTGTGAATATTTTTGCTTTAGGTAAAAAAAATTATAAACTTTTTGTTAGTGCTTGTAGTTTTCAAATTTGAAGAGTTTAAATTTAATTAGTTGTAATTTGTGTGATCACTAGTTTGTGAATAACTTTACTTTAAAAATAGATTTTTCAGTGATTCTTTTTTCTTATGTCATATAGCTCAAAAAAATCAGTAAATGCATGAAAAATAGCAAATGAAGTCAGAAAGGGTTGAAAATTGATGACGTGGCTTTGAATGGTGCATACTGAACACACAAAAAGTCTGGAGTTGAAATAAGTTTAAAAAATGAAATGCCTTTGTAACAGATGAGTTTTCGTCCGAAACCCTGATACTTCGAACGAGCCTGTCCATTTTGTACATGAAGTGTATCTAGTTTTTGCCGTAACCCCCTCAACTTTTTAGCACATGCTATGTGGATGAAATGATGATACCATGCCAACTTTCAACCTTTTCAGAGTTCAATTGTAGTGCTTTTCAATTTCAGGGTCCTTTAGCTCAAAAAAAATCAGTAAATGCATGAAAAATAGCAAATGAAGTCAGAAAGAGTTGGAAATTGATGACGCGGCTTTGAATGGTGCATACTGAACGCACAAAAAGTCTGGAGTTGAACTAAGTTTAAAAAAATGAAATGCCTTTGTAACAGATGAGTTTTCGTCCGAAACCCTGATACTTCGAAAGAGATTATCCATTTTGTACACGAAGTGGATCCAGTTTTTTCCATAACCCTCTCAACTTTTTAGCACATGCTATGTGGGTGAAATGATGATACCATGCCAACTTTCAACCTTTTCAGAGTTCATTTTGTAGTGCTTTTCAATTTTAGGGTCATTTAGCTAAAAAAATCAGTAAATGAGCTGAAAAATAGCAAATGAAGTCAGAAAGGGTTGAAAATTGATGACGTTTGTCCAAAGCACAAAAGTACACGTTTCGAATGCCAAAACACATAAGCACCCTAACTATTACAAAGATTCCCTACAGTTTGTCCAAAGTGGGACTTTCCAGATATATATAAGTCCGGAAACTCACTAGAGAAGAAAGTGATGACAGTGAAGCCGGTCACATCCCAGAGTGGGATCTTTGGGTGTGAAACTTTTTCTTCGCGTGTCTCCCTTTGCGCCGTAACCATGGACAATCTTCATCATTTAACTGGATGCTCGGGTGAATTTTCACTGTGAAGGGAGCAATTTCATGAAACTTTTCATAATCTTCTGACATGTCTATCTTGTCATCCACTCCCACGATGTTTCTTTTTGCCTGAAAGAACTATGTGGCGCTTTAGCTCATCGTATGATGTATTCGCTTCCTTATCTTTTCTTTTTCTCGGCTTGGTAGACATGTCCTTCACATAGAAAACCTGCGCCACATCATTGGCTAGGACGAAAGGTTCGTCTGCGTACGCAAGATTGTTGAGATCCACTATTTTCACTCCGTACTGCGGGTCTTCCGTTACCCCGACTCGTGTCAGATTGACCCATTTGCACCGGAACAAAGGGACCTTCAAACCACGTCCATAGTCAAGTTCCCATATCTCCTCTATGTAATCATAATATGTGTCCATTCCCCTCTTGGTTGCTGCATCAAAGCGGACACCACTGTTTTGGTTGGTGCTCTTCTTATCTTGGGCGATCGTGTAAAATGTATTCCCATTTATCTCATACCCTTTGAAAGTCATTATATTCGAAGATGGAAACTGGGACAGCAACTACAGGTCATCTTCAACAGCATTGTCATGCATGGCACGTGTCTGCAACCAACCGGCGAAAGTCCCCGTTTGTTCACGTGTAATCCAGTCGTCAGACTGCTCCGGGTGTTTGGAGCGTAGAACATTCTTGTGTTCCTCCATATACGGAGACACCAAGACGGAATTTTGTAGAACTGTGTAGTGTGCTTGAGTGAGAGAATGCCCGTCCATACATATTATTTGTTTCGGTCCTAGCGTGCCATTTCCACCCAGTCTGCCCTTATGCCGCGATTCAGGAACACCAATCGGCTTAAGGTCAGGAATAAAGTAAATACAAAACTCAATGACCTCCTCATTTTCATGGCCCTTGGAGATGCTTCCTTCTAGCCTAGCATGATTATGAACATATTTCTTTAAGACTCCCATGAACCTCTCAAAGGGGAACATATTGTGTAGACATACAGGACCCAGAACGACAATCTCTTCGCATAGGTGAACTAGGACGTGCGTCATGATGTTGAGGAAGGATGGTGGGAACACCAACTCGAAACTAACAAGACATTGCACCAAATCATTCTCTAACCTCGGTATGATTTCTGGATCCATTACCTTCAGAGAGATTGCATTGAGGAATGCACATAGCTTCACAATGGCTAATCGAACGTTTTCCGGTAGAAGCCCTCTCAATGCAACCGGAAGCAGTTGCGTCATAATCACGTGGCAGTCATGAGACTTTAGGTTCTGGAACTTTTTCTCTGCCATATTTATTATTCCCCTTATATTCGATGAGAAGCCAGACGGCACCTTCATACTGAGCAGGCATTCAAAGAAGATTTCCTTCTCTTCTTTGGTAAGAGCGTAGCTGGCATGACCCTGATGTATGCCATCTTTTCCGTGCATACGTTGCTGGTCCTCCCGTGCCTCTGGTGTATCTTTTGTCTTTCCATACACGCCCAAGAAGCCAAGCAGGTTCACGCAAAGATTCTTCGTCACGTGCATCACGTCGATTGTAGAGCGGACCTCTAGGTCTTTCCAATAGGGTAGGTCCCAAAATATAGATTTCTTCTTCCACATGGGTGCGCGTCCGTCAGCGTCATTCGGAACAGATTGACCGCCAGGACCCTTTCCAAGATTACCTTCAAATCCTTGACCATATCATGTACATCATCACCAGTACGGTGGCGAGGCTTCGTCCGGTGATCTGCCTCACCTTTGAAATGCTTGCCTTTCCTTCTTATGGGATGCCTGCTCAGAAGAAATCAACGATGTCCCAAGTACACATTCTTCTTACAATTATCCAAATATATTCTATCGGTATCATCCAAACAGTGCGTGCATGCGCGGTATCCCTTGTTTGTCTGTCCTGAAAGTTTACTGAGAGCAGGCCAATCATTGATAGTCACAAACAGCAACGCATGTAGATCAAATTCTTCCTGATCGAGCTCATCCCACGCACGTACACCTTTTCCATTCCACACTTGTAAGAGTTCTTCAACTAATGGCCTTAGGAACACATCAATGTCGTTGCCGGGTTGCTTAGGGCCTTGGATGAGCACTGGCATCATAATGAACTTCTGCTTCATGCACAACCGAGGAGGAAGGTTATACATACATAGAGTCACAGGCCAGGTGCTATGATAGCTGCTCTGCTCCCCAAAAGGATTACTACCATCTGCGCTTAGACCAAACCATACATTCCATGCGTCATCCGCAAAGTCCCTCCACTTCCTCTCGATTTTTCTCCACTGCGACCTGTCAACGGGCACTCTCAACTTCCCGTCTTTCTTACGGTCCTCTTTGTGCCATCGCATCAACTTGGCATGCTCTCTGTTTTGGAACAAACATTTCAACCATGGTATTATAGGAGCATACCACATCACCTTGGCAGGAATCTTCTTCCTGGGGCGCTCGCCCTCGACATCACCAGGGTCATCGTGGCTGATCTTATAGCGCAATGCACAACATACCGGGCATGCGTTCAAATCCTCGTACTCACCGCGGTAGAGGATGCAGTCATTAGGGCATGCATGTATCCTCTGCACCTCGAATCCTAGAGGGCAGACAACCTTCTTTGCTTCGTACGTACTCTCGGGCAATTCGTTGTCCTTTGGAAGCATCTTTTTTAACATTATCAGCAAGTTTCCAAATCCCTTGTCAGATACACCATTCTCTGCCTTCCATTGCAGCAATTCCAGTGTGGTGCCCAGCTTTTTCTTGTCAGCTTCGCAATTTGGGTACAACAATTTCTTGTTATCCTCTAACATGCGCTGCAACTTCAGCCTCTCCTTTTCACTTGCGTAGTTTCTCTTTGCATCGGCAATGGCCCGACCTAGATCATCAACGGGCTCATCTAATGCCTCTTCTTCAGCTTCTTCCCGCATTGCCGGCACAGCTTCTTCCCCCATTGTTGTACCATCGTATTCAGGGAACCCATGGCCAGGATAGCTACCGTCGTCCTCTTCTTCTTCATTGTCTTCCATCATAACCCCTCTTTTTCCGTGCTTGGTCCAAACATTATAGTGGGGCATGAAACCGGACTCAAACAGGTGCCAGTGAATGGTTCTTGAGTTAGAGTAATTGTGATCATTCTTACAGCCAGCACATGGACAAGACACAAGACCATCCGCCTGCTTGTTTACCTCTGCCACAAGCAGAAAAGTATGCACGCCTTTAACGAACTGGGGAGAGCATCGATCATCGTACATCCATTGCCGGCTCATCTTCATTACACAGCACCGAAAAGACCAAATTAATAAAAGTTCATACATAAAGTTCATACACACTTATTCTCATAAAACAACATACAAACTCTCTAGCTAAAGCATTTAAATGCAACAACAAATGCGATCAAGATCGTAACTAAGGTAACAATTGATCCAACAGCATAATGATACCAAGCCTCACTATCAATGGCATATTTTCTAATCTTTCTAATCTTCAAGCGCATTTTCTCCATCTTGATCTTGTGATCATCGACGACATCGGCAACATGCAACTCCAATTGCATCTTCTCCTCCTCAATTCTTTTCAATTTTTCTTTCAAATATTCATTTTCTTTTTCAACTAAATTTAACCTCTTGACAATAGGGTCGGTTGGAATTTCTGGTTCACATACCTCCTAGATAAAAATATCTATGTCAACTTGATGGGCATAATTTGTCATAAACACGAAATGCAACAAATAGTTATAAAAGAGAATATACCACATCCGAATCATAAACCGGACGAGGGCCAACGGGGACGGATATCAAAACCATGGCACTATGTATAACAAACAACATACGGGTAAGAAAATTATACAAGTAACTATATATCTAAATCACATAAACATGATTTTTTTATATAAAAAATATAAGAACAAGAGGCTCACCACAAGGTGGTGCCGGCGACGGGATGGTGCGGGTGATCGAGGGTGGTTAGGACGGAGACGGGAAGGCACTAAGTAAACCACACCTACATATACAAACTAAGAGTTATTTTGAGCTCAAATTGCATATAAATCAAATAAACTACCACATATAATTCCTCCCAAACTAAAACCCACAAATCACTATACTTATAGAGCATTGCAAGAGCTAATCTAGCAACGAGAGATGAAAGGACAAAGTTGCTAACCTTTGTGATCACTTGGATGGATGGGGTTCCTTCAAATCTTGACAAATTTTGGCAAAAATGGAGGATGAGCTCGAGAGGAGAGGAAGAAAACAGAGATGAGAGGAAAGGGGAAAAACAGAGAGCTCGGGCTCGACGAAGGGTTTATGTAGGATGATCTTTAGTCCCGGTTGGTTATATGAACCGGGACTAAAGATGCATCTCTAGTCCCGGTTCTTGCCACGAACCGGGACTAAAGGTGTTGGCGGGGCCCCAGCCTGACACCAACCTGCCACCACCTCTTTAGTCCCGGTTCGTGGCACGAACCGGTACTAAAGGTTCGAAACGAACCGGGACTAATGAGCGCCGCCCGCCTAGCCGTTGGAACCGGCACTAATGGTCACATTAGTGCCGGTTCATTTACAAACCGGGACTAATGAGCTGAACATTAGGCCCTTTTTCTACTAGTGATCATGTCATCGTTCTTAGTGCATTACTCCGTTTCTCCATGAACTTAATACACTAGATGCATGCTGGATAGTGGTCGATGTGTGGAGTAATAGTAGTAGATGTAGGCAGGAGTCGGTCTACTAATCTTGTATGTGATGCCTATATAATGATCATTGCCTGGATATCGTCATAATTATTTGATCTTCTATCAATTGCCCAATAGTAATTTGTTTACCCACCGTGTGCTATATTCTCGAGAGAAGCCACTAGTGAAATCTATGCCCCCCCCCCCCCCGATCTATTCTTTATCATATTTGCTTTGAGATCTATTTTATTTTCAGATCTATTATTCCAAAAACCCAAAAATACCTTGTCAACTTGCCAATTTCTAGCGCCATTATCGAGAGTTATTTATTTCGTGTTTTATCGAGAGTTATTTATCCAATCTATCACAATTATTCTCCCATCAACTTGCCAATTTCTAGCGCCATTTACGCGTTGGGTTGCAAGTATTTGTTCTTTGTGTGCAGGTACCGTTTACATAGTATTGCTTGGTTCTCCTACTGGATTGATACCTTGGTTTCATAACTGAGGGAAATACCTACCGTAGCTGTACTGCATCATATCTTCCTCTTTGGGGAAATACCGACGCAGTTTTAAGCGACATTAATAAGGTGACACCAAGAGCACAAAGAAAGAAGCAAAAGAAACGACTAAAACAAATGCACACAAGGCATCAAGATTACATACATACAATATCACATTTTACAGCTATTCACATCAATATGCATGCCTACTTAAGCACACAAATCTCGCGAGAACTCCGGTACTGGGATCTAATATGCTGTGGAGGTGTGCACGAAGGTGATCCACGTGTGGGAGGATTGGTGTAAATAAAGCTACACCAAGTGTTGGCTTAACACCGGTTGCATCTGGACGGACACGAAGGTGAGGACATAATTGGTGATCATGTGGCGGAACATGGAGGTCACGCCCACATCATCATCAAGCAGAAGGAAGGGAACCGTACACGTCCAAAAAATGGGTGACAGGGTAGGATAGCTGTGAAAAACAGGGCTTGCTGGCATTGCCCTTTTCTGATAGCAAGGTTCAGTCAGGGTTGCCAAGGTGGTGAGTCGTAAGGCATGATTCAGGATAGAAACATGGCTATCACCGAAACGATATGGGTGGCTGACGGAAAGATACTGGCGCGATACCTGAGCACAAATCCTGCAAGTGTTTGATACCACTTGGTACCTCGGCAGCACTCCACTTGGACAGAGATGACGCCAAACACCAAAGAGCAGGTATGCAAAACTGAAGGGTGCAGGTAGTGGATCGAAACCGATGCCTCCTACAGTCACAAGATCAACCCTTAGCAACAAGATAATAATTCTATATGCATGCGATGCAGCAAATGAATGCAATAACCAAAGGCAGCAAACCGACTAGACTCTATAATATTGGCTTCTAATGCTCGCGTGGACTAGGGCGTCCTACAGCCAGACCTACTCTGATACCAAAGCCTGTGGCACCCGGCTCAGAGGAACTGGAACACCCCATATTCCATCCCCGAGACTCTGGCTAGGACGCAATCTTAGCTCGCAAACTCGGAATCCTCGACAAGCAATCACTAACGGCATGACCTGCAATCTCGCATGACACGCCAGGTGAGTACTTTGAATGTACTCGCAAGCTCACAACAACCAAAGCAATCAAGACAAACAATAACTTGGCATTTACAGGTTATTTAATGAGCATGATACAACTAGAACAACATGGCATGTACATGGTGAACATGATACTGCTAGGACAATATCAGATGAGCATGGCATGAACATATTACTCATGATATGAACATGATGATACTAGAACTAGTATGCAAAGGGGGGTCAAAGTTTAAGGTTGCGTGGACCAACTTACTCTTCTTGGAGGTTACCTTGTAACCACCATATATATACCAATCTTACTTACCATCGTGATCATCACAAGATCACTTCTTCATTATCTAGAATACCATCGTGATCATCATAAGATCACTTCATTATTGTTCACACCGTCGTGATCATCATAAGATCACTTCATTATTATCCAGAATACCATCGTGGTCATTTCGTGACCACATAAAGATCAACCAACTTCTTTCTTCACGAACCGGGGGTTGTTTATTAGCAAGATTATTATTACTGTTGACCCACAGTGTGACCTACTACGAACTGTGTCCATGACCGAGGACTTGGCTATCGATAGATTATACACACTCTGCAGAGGTTAGTACACTGTACCCACACCACAAAATTCATGGCCTCATGCTCTCATTCGGGTGGACCAACAACATTCCAAAATAACCAATCAATTGCATGACACTCTCCCGACCACTCTGACAAACTCCCCTTTGGGCTAAGTCCTGGGTGGCCCTGAGATGTCAACGCGTGTCATCTGCCACCTTCGTGGCCGGCCACCGTCGTGTCAAAACAAAAAAGGGGTCTCAAACGGGGACAATGGATCCATACAACACATGCACACAAGGTTATCACCGCCTATCGGGCCAGGGTAGCACGCGCACATAACCTTCCCTTGTTGGAGGAACCAGTGAGAGGCATGACAATAGACCAATTAGGGCCTCCCCACCCATGTAATTGTGGTTGCACTGGTGAGCTCGATTCGGTGGCACCATGACTCAGCCAATAGGTGTTCAAGTTCGATTATCGTCAGGTTTTAACTTGAATAGTAATGAGCTGAGCCATGATACGTCCATTTTGCATCAAGTTTTCCTACTGTTATTTATAATTTTTTATGCATAATAATGTTTTTTGGAGTAATTCTAATGCCTTTTCTCTCATAATATGCAAGGTTTACACAAAGAGGGAGAATGCCAGCAGCTGGAATTCTGGACTTGAAAAAGCTACGTCAGAGTTACCTATTCTGCACATCTCCAAATGAGCTGAAAATTTACGGAGAATTATTTTGCAATATATAAAAAATACTGGACCAAATAACTATCGGAGGAGGCCCATGAGGTGGGCACAAGCCACCTGGGTGCGCCAGGCCCCCCTGGCGCACCCTGGTGGGTTGTGCCCTCCTCGGCCCACCTCCGATACCCATCTTCTGGTATATAGGTCATTTTGACCTAGAAAAAATCAGAGGGGGACTTTCGGGATGAAGCGCCACCGTCTCGAGGCGGAACTTGGGCAGGAGCACTTTCGCCCTATGGCGGAACGATTCCGCCAGGGGAACATCCCTCCTGGAGGGGGAAATCATCATCATCGTCATCACCAACCACTCTCCCATCTTGGGGAGGGCAATCTCCATCAACATCTTCAACAGCACCATCTCATCTCAAACCCTAGTTCATCTCTTGTGTTCAATCTTTGTACCGGAACCTTAGATTGGTACTTGTGGGTGACTAGTAGTGTTGATTAGATCTTGTAGTTGATTACTATATGGTTTATTTGGTGGAAGATTATATGTTCAGATCCATTATGCTATTTAATACCCCTCTGATCTTCAGCATGATTATCATTTGTGAGTAGTTACTTTTGTTCTTGAGGTCACGGGAGAAGTTATGTTGCAAGTAATCATGTGAACTTGATATGTGTTCGATATTTTGATGATATGTTTGTTGTGATTCCCTTAGTGGTGTCATGTGAACGTCGACTACATGACACTTCACCATATTTGGGCCTAAGGGAATGCATTGTGGAGTAGTTATTAGATGATGGGTTGCTAGAGTGACAGAAGCTTAAACCCTAGTTTATGCGCTACTTCGTAAGGGAACGATTTGGATCCAAAAGTTTAATGCTATGGTTAGATTTTATCTTAATACTTTTCTCGTAGTTGTGCATGCTTGTGAGGGGTTAATCATAAGTAGGAGGTTTGTTCAAGTAAGAACAACACCTAAGCACCGGTCCACCCACATATCAAATTATCAAAGTAGCGAACACGAATCAAACCAACATGATGAAATTGATATCGTGAAATTCCCGTGTACCCTCAAGAACGCTTTGCTTATCATAAGAGACCGTTTTGGCCTATCCTTTGCCACAAAAGGATTGGGCTACCTTGTTGCACTTTATTTACCGTCACCATTACTTGCTTATTACAAATTATCTTGCTATCAAACTACCTGTTACCGACTATTTCAGTGCTTGCAGAAATTACCTTGCTGAAAACCAGTTGTCATTTCCTTCTGCTCCTCGTTGGGTTTGACACTCTTACTTATCGAAAGGACTACAATTGACCACCTATACTTGTGGGTCATCAAGCCATAATAGAATAACATGATGAAATGACAATGCCTATGAGCATGATATGAGCATGGTTGGGAAACATAACCATTTAACATATGAATCATAGAATCAACAACAATAAATCATTTAATTTACTGGACGCATATAAGCAAGACATAGAGATGAACATGGATATCAAAAGTGCTTTAATAACAGACGATAATTATTCATATGAGCATATCATTATCACTAGCATATGAAGTACTTACAATAATTAACCATGAGAATAATAATACTAGCAAAAAATCAATTAACTAATAAAATGCACATGAACGTAGCATAAGGAATAGCATGGATACACAAGCATAAATATAGCATTCACAACAGTTATATGAGCAAACAATAATTTAATCATTCAAGTGAAAACCATTGCTATTGCAAGTCATCATGCAAATGGCTATTGTGGCTTGCCTGGGGTTGACGGATTCTCCGGGAAGGACTCGCGGAAAGATTCGTTGGAAAAGTTTCTCTCCTGGCAGGGCTGATTAGAGGGCAAGGAAAAAATGGTCATTTTCCGTATGTGGAATCATAATGAAAATGGTACCAATAGAACGGGCTCGATGAATAGAGAACATGGGCTTTTGAATCACCTGAATCGGAGTTACGGTTGCGGAGATATGGTCGTTCATTCGTTAGGAAGAAATCAAATAAAAGCTTATTCATTTCTGCTCTTAACCAGTGAATGTCCGCAGTATAAGGATTTCAGCCGGCGGCTGAAGAAAGAAAATGTACTTCTGTAAATATGCTTTCCTGCAGAGTAAACATACTTCAGTTCTAAGCCGCAGGGAAATACGCTTTCAACTACAGAAGACGTAAATAGCAAAGTACGTTTTCACTTATCCACGTCACCGAGTCTGGGTCAACGCGCGTGTGCGGCTGCCAGGTGGGGTCTGCGGGGAGGTGGGGCCCGCCTGGCAGGTCCTTCATCTTCAACCTCCTGCTCGCCCGATGCATAGAGGGGAGGCACGTGCTGCGAGCGCCTGTCCCGGTGACCTGGGCCGTCCCCGGCGACGTTCCACACACCGGTGAGCTCAGGGTGACGAGGCGCTCCTACCTGGACAGCCCACGCTTGCCGGGGTGCACCGGAGTGAGCACGGCATTGGCCGAAGATGTGCTCGCGGCTACGGAGGGGGAGACGAGAGGATGAGGCTACGGAGAGGGTGGTGGAGGTCCACGGAGTGCTCTGGTGGTGTCTGTAAGAGGAGAGGGGGCTCGGGTCGGCCGAATTTAGGTGGCAGCCGGTGGCGGCCGGCGGTGGCCCAGCCAGTAATGGAGGACGAGCAGGTGCTCCGAGGGCGATTGGAGAGGTCCAGGAGGGAGCTAGAATGGGGGTGCGGAGCTTGGTGAGGTCAGGGAACTTCGAGGTCGGCTTATATAGCCGGGGCGATGGCGAGGGTGAGTGCGGCCACGGCGACACGTCTGCCGACGCTCTAGCATGAGCAGGGACACGCGGAGGGAGGGGCGGCATGCCAGAGAACTCAGCGACACGGAGAGGCCACGGGGGCGCTTGAGAGAGCTAGGGGGCGACGCGGTCGACCATCCATGGTGGAGCAAACGCGGTCTGCTCCCGGACGCGGTCGGTGCAGCGCGTAGGATGTGACCGAGGAGGGGGAGAGTGGTCCAAGGCGACGGCATGATGCCACAGAGCTCCTGGACATGGTGTGGTGTCGAGGGCGCGAGGAAATGGATGAGGCCGAGGGGCCCAACTGCCAGAGCGCGTGCCTTGGCATGCCGTCTGCGTAGTCACCGCGTGAACAGGCACACAAGGTACGCTCTGGACTGCAACAGGATGTCTACCGTGTGGACCCTGCCGACCAGGGACCCACTATGGGCTTGGTTCGATCAAAACAGCTTTGTGCTAATGGGAGGCATCAAATGAAGTTTGCTTTAGCAAACTTTGGCATGAAGCCGTGCTAAGACGGGAGGGTGAAATGGTGAAACAAGTTGTCACAGGTGTTTAAGGTAGGAAGGACTACAGTCCTGTGAATTTTGAAAGGATTTGGACCAATATTTTTCATAGTTGCTTCACAACTGCAAATATGGTCCAGAAACTTGATTTGGATTGTTGGATTGAGCTGAAATTTTGTGGAGAGGAGTTATTTGGTCAAATGAAGGCACTATAAAAATTTCATACCATTTGGATAATTACAAATGGTACTTGCTTCACAGTGCTTCACTCTGGAAAAAATCTTGAGAAAATTATACAGAATTATTGGCAAGATGAAATGATCCCAAATTTGGAGGACTGAGTTTACATGGGTAGGAGAATGTCCTGGTAAATTTTCAGAAATTATTAAGCAATATGAAAGATAGTTGCTTCACAAACTGAAAATCTGACCAGAAACGAAGATTGGATGGTGTGCTCACCATGAGCATGGAATCTTGAATATTTTTGCATATCAAAGGTCCGTATGATCCAAAGGAATTTTGAGAATTTTGTGGCAATTAATGGCAAGGCACAAATGTAGTTGCTTAACAACCTAGGGCAAAAGATTATTCCTTTAATAGAAAAAAGGAATATTCCCCAGAAAAAGAATTTGGGATAGGTCTAAGATGGAAATGACATGGCCTTGTAATGGATTTGAGAATGAAAAGCCCCTTGGAAGAGGAATCGGAGATAGTCTTCCCAGATTTCAAGACCATAGAGCCACAGAAAAAGAATTGGAAATCAAAATTCAAATAAATCCAAAAGAAAAAGAAAGGGCCAGAAATCAGGGTGTGACAATAATGTGATGTGGTGGCAGCTAACAAATGTAAAATAAGCTAGAGAAGGGTTTTCTACTATATAAAGGCGAGTGGGCACCAGAGGCCACCTCGGGGAGCGCATGGGGCCTAGGCGCCTCATACGTCTCCAAAGTGGGGAGCAAACGCAGGGACAAAATCAAATGAATAAGAACCCCACATAAACAAAGAGGCTGAACAATGATTCTACAAAGTATTACCTCCGGTCATAAATAAGCGAACTAAAACCACATCACTTATTTATGAACGGAGGGAGTGATATTTAGCTTCCGCAGTCAAAGGAGACCCGTAAACTCATTGCGCACAGTTGCAAAAGCACATTATGCAGCAGCAATACAGCATCAGTGTGTGTGTGTGTGTGTGTGTGTGTGTGTGTGTGTGCCGCGGTTACCTACAGATCCCACTAAGCGAAGCCGGCAGTCAGGTTGTTGGTCTGGTACTTGTCGAACTAACAATCTATGGATTTTGCAGTCTAAATGAGATCAGTATAAACTAATTGCACACAGTTGCAGCAGCGCCATCGAACCAACGGACGAACGAACCGACCCACTTAGACCAAGAAGGAAAACAAGCAGATCAGATGGGAGGGGGGTGGTTACCATCCTGGCGTGCTCGCCCTTCTCCTGGATGGCATTATCCTTGTGCACCCTCTCCATCTACCCAACCACAGAGACGGAGAGAAAAAATGTCAGGAACGCGTCGCGCTGATCCAGCCACGGAGAAGAGAACTGACTGGGGGCGGTCGGGCGGGGTACCTCGGGGACGGACGACGGGGCGGACACAGGGGAGAGGGAGAGGGCGGGTGGATCTCGTCGAGGTCCGCGGCGCACTCTGCGAGGATCGGGCAGTGCAGCAGCATGTCGTCAGCCTTGTTCACGTCGAGGTCGATGTAGTAGCTGGACGGGAGGCGCTCGTAGTGGTCCTCGAGCGCGCGGTCGAAGAAGGGGTCAGGGAGCGCCTCCTGGTAGCCGGTGGCCCGCAGGCGGTCGAAGATCCCCCTCCTCACATCGGCGGCGGCCACGGGCGGCCCGCGGCTCTCGGCGTCGCTGTCGGCCATCCGCCCGAGGCGGAGGCGGAGGCGAGGAGCCAGCGGAGGTGGCCGTGGAGGTGCGGCACCGAGGGCGGGACGAGTGAGGCATCAGGGATGGAGGAAGAGCGGCGGAGGAGCGGGTGGTGGAGCGCGGGCGCGGGCGGCGGGATCGGCTGAATCGGGGGCGGGAGGTAGGTGGCGACTGCGAGGAGTGGATCTGAATCGGGGGAGAGAGGGGAGAGGAGTGGAGTTAGGGTTTGGGTTGGCCTGCTGAGAGGTGAGTGAGAGACGTTGGATCCGCCTGGTGTGGACGGTTCCGATAAGATAGAGTGGGGTGATCCGTGAGATGTGTTCTGATTGGTCCAAGAATCTGTGATTTAAAATAATTTCCAAGTACTAAAGATAGAGCTATTTTGTGAAACAGCTATCAAAAATATTTTGCAAAAGGGCATCACACAAATTTTCACTCAAGTTTGACCACATTTTATGGATGAGCACCAATTTGTATGCATTTTTTATCTTTCTAGCTATTTTTAATCATTTTTCGAGTGTCCAAAATGAGTTTTTTTGTGAAGGACCTATAATATATTTGTTGCAAAATTGGACCAAATCAATTTTATAAAAACTTAGGCCATATTTAATGTACAATTGACCAAATGGTTGGGTGTCAAAAGTTTTGATCCACCTCTCGTGAAAAAGACAATTTCCGCCGATTCAGCTGGAAGCGGGTTAAATTTGAACTGCAAATGCCTCATAGTTTGCTCTTTATTTTTTCCAAAAATCTTTTCTAGGTACATAAGTATCTATTTAATCAGAGAAACACCAAAAAAATTCTAAGATTCAACCACTAGCTAGGAACGGTCATGCCCGCCGTTTTGACCGCATTTTGAAACGGGCATAAAAAATTCAAAAAAAAATAAAAAAATGGAAAACCTTCGCATTGTGTCATTATATGTGACCAAGTTACAAGGAAAAATAATAAACTTGTAATACGGTAATTATTTTAAAAAAGTGTTCTCAGAAACGAGCTATCATCTGTGAAGATTCATGGCTTTCAAGCCAAATGATCAATCTTATGGCCACATTCATGGTATAGTTTGTTCAAATGATCTCATATTGTGCACAAGGGTGCATATTGGAATGGAAAACAATGTTGCCTAAGGAAGTTTTCATATCCTTTAGACGAAAAAATCATTTTCCATTTTTCGAGTGCTCAAAATGAGGTTTTTTTGTAAAGAACCTACCAAATAATTATTGCAAATTTGGATCAAATCAATTTTCTAAAATACTAGGCCATAATTAATGCACAATTGACCAAATGGTTGGGTGTCAAAAGTTTTGATCCAACTCTGGTGAAAAAGACAAATCTCCGCCGATTCAGTAGGAAGCGGGTCAAATTTGAACTGCAGCTGCCTCACAGTTTGCTCTTTATTTTTTCCAAAAATTATTTCTAGGTACATAAGTATCTATTTAATCAAAGAAACACCAAAAGTTTTCAAGGATTCAACCGCTAGCTAGGAACGGCCATGCCCGCCGTTTTGACCGCATTTTGAAACGGGCATAGAAAATTCAAAAAAAATCAAATAATTGGAAAACCTTCGCATTGTGTCTTTATATGTGACCAAGTTATGAGGAAAAATAATAAACTTATAATACGGTAATTTTTAAAAAAAAAGTGTTCTCAGAAATGAGCTATCAAGTGTGAAGATTCATGGTTTTCAAGCCAAATGATCAATCTTATGGTCACATTCATAGCATAGTTTGTTCAAATGATCTCATATTATGCACAAGGGTGCATCTTGGAATGACAAACAATGTTGCTTAAGGAAGTTTTCATTTCCTATGGACGAAAAAATCATTTTCCATTTTTCGAGTGTCCAAAATGAGGTTTTTTTGTGAAGAACCTACCAAATAATTGTTGCAAAATTGGACCAAATCAATTTTCTAAAATACTAGGCCATATTTAATGCAAAATTGACCAAATGGTTGGGTGTCAAAAGCTTTTATCCACCTCTCGTGAAAAAGACAAATTTCTGCCGATTCAGTTGGAAGCGGGTCAAATTTGAACTGCACCTGCCTCATAGTTTGCTCTTTATTTTTTCCAAAAATAATTTTTAGGTACAAAAGTATCTATTTAATCAGAGAAACACCAAAAAATTTCCAAGGTTCAACCACTAGCTAGGAACGGTCATGCCCGCCGTTTTGACCGCATTTTGAAACGGGCATGAAAAATTCAAAAGCAATCAAAAAATTGGAAAACCTTCGCATTGTGTCATTATATGTCGCCAAGTTACCAGGAAAAATAATAAACTTGTAATACGGTAATTATTTTTAAAAAGTGTTCTCAGAAACGAGCTATCATGTGTGAAGATGCATGGCTTTCAAACCAAATGATCAATCTTATGGCCACATTCATGGCATAGTTTGTTCAAATGATCTCATATTGTGCACAAGGGTGCATCTTGGGATGGCAAACAATATTGCCTAAGGAAGTTTTCATTTTCTTTGGACGAAAAATTCATTTTCTATTTTTCAAGTGCCCAAAATGAGTTTTTTTTGTGAAGGACCTACCATATATTTGTTGCAAAATGGGACCAGGTCATTTTTATAATATATTAGGCCATATTTAATGTACAATTGATAAAATGATTGGCCGTCAAAAGTATTTATACACATCTGGTGAAAAAGACAAATTTCCGCTGATTCAGTTGGAAGCGGGTCAAATTTGAACTGCAGCTGCCTCATAGTTTGCTCTTTATTTTTTCCAAAAATCATTTATAGGTACATAAGTATCTATTTAATCAGAAATACATGGTTTGGTGGCGATACGTTGAGGTTTGGATGGTGGCCGAGGGCCGCAACTCCAGAGCGCGTAAACTCGCATGCCCGCCGCATGGTCACCGCATGACCATGGTGTTGCCACGCGTTCCGGGCGGCCTAGGCATGTCTAGTGGGTTGGGCACTCCCCCGATATGTGTCAGGAAGAAGAAGGTAATAGAAGAATCTCACGAGGAGACTGGACTGAGCTCAAACATGAATTAGCACCCAAGTGTTTGATTAGTGGTGGGGAAAATGCACATGGCCAATGGGCCTGAGTTTTGGCCAAGTATGATCATCTACTAAGGACGCTATCTTGGAAAATTTGCAGCTCAAATGGAGGAGCCTAGGTGTCACTTGCTTTGCAACGTACCACACTGGACAGAAATATGAATGTTGAAGCTAGACTCAAATGAATGAATGGATTGATATGAAATTTGGAGGAAGATGATAATTTGGGCATATGAAGGCACTTTAAAATTTTCATACCATTTGGATAAATAAAAATGGTACTTCCTTCACAGTGCTCTCCACTGAACAGAAAATTGGGGAAAATGCTGAGGGAAATTGGCTTGAATAAATGAGCTAAAATTTGGGGGAGGGAGGTTCTATGGGCAGGGTCATGTCGTGGCAAATTTTCAGCAATTGTAAATTAAAATGAAATATAGTTGCTTCACAAACTGAAAATATCACCAGAAGCAAAGATTGGATGCTGAGCTCATATGTATTGTTAGATGGGGCTCAAATTTTGTGGAGAGCTATGATTTGGGAATATAGAAGATGTGGCAAAAATTCAGCTCATTAGGATATGCCTAGCTAGTACTTCCTTCACAACAGTTCGAGCTAAACAAAAACTTTGGAAATTTGCCGAGGAAGATTTACCAGCCAAATGGAGTTGAATATTGTCATGAGGTAATGATTTGGATAGTAAAGAATGCTCAATTTTTTTGGGAATTTTGGGAATGACAGAAATATAGGTTGATTCACAACCTAGGGCAAAAATTGACACATGGACATGACACATAGGCAAAACTGATTAGGTGGTGCCTAGTCATAGCAATCCACCACAATTTACAAGGTTATGACCATCTATATTGGTCATGATCAGCTAGAAATAAGGCAGTGGACCAATGATGTCTGCTTTATGACCATTTCGTGTAAGAAAATTACGACATTTCTGACCAAAATGGTCGTTATAGTTTAGGGTTTGGAGCCCCCCGAACAGCTTTTGACCAATTGGTCTCAAATGGTCGTAGATTTATGACCAATTCTTTCAGGGTCACTGACAGAAGGTCACAAATTGACATATTTCTTGTAGTGTCTGCCGGAGGGGGTATCATCGTTGCTACCTTCCGATAATACGTGAGTAGTTTGCCATAGACCTATGGGGCCATAGCTAGTAGTTAGATGGCTTCTTCTCTCTCTTGGATGTTCAATACAATGTTTTCCTCGATTTTCTTGGAGTTCTATCCGATGTAGTCTTCTTTTGCGGTGTGTTTGTTGGGATCCGATGAATTGTGGGTTTATGATCTGAATGTTCATTGAAAGTAATCGAGTCTTTTCTGAAGTTTATTATGCATGATTGTTATAACTTTATATTTCTCTCCGATCTATCCTTTTTGTTTGGCCAACTAGATTGATTTATCTTCAGTGGTCGAGGTGCTTTGTAATAGGTTCAATCTTGCGGTGTCTAGAGTAGGATAGTTACTGCTATTTATTCCTACAGCTGACTAGAGTAGGAGTATTTCATTTGCAAGCAGTTACTGTTATTTGCTCTAGAGTAGTATGATTTGAAAGGAGTACTATTGCTGGAGTAGGAGTAAATCATTACAAGCAAAATCAGAGTACTCTGCAGCTGTAGGAGTAAATTATTTGAAGACCACTGTGATGACAAAAATCTGGAAATATCTCTCTCTGTGTGTGTAATTTTTCTTGTAGTGATAGAATGACAAGAACAATTCAGTGGAGTGTAGATTTTGTTTAAACAGTGTGATAGAAATCTAGAGTAGAAATCTGAATGTTTAAACAATGTGATACTCCTTGCAAAATCTCCTTGTAACACAGTGGAGTAGAAATCTGAATTTGTTTAAATAGTGTTGTTCACTGGATAGATTATGTTTAGCACAAGTTGGGATGTATATGGGCAGTATCTTATCTATCCAGAGTTCCCTCTCTTCTCAAACCTAACCATCTAGTGTAGTGACCATTTGTAGCGTGGTGGATTAATCCAAATATTTCAAATTAAACATGCAGATAAATTCCAACAAATTCAACTAAACTCCAACACATTCATATAAATTCCAACAAATTCAAATTAATCAACTTTCCTTTCCTTTCCTTTCCTTTCAAAAGACATACACATCGACATACACATATCCAGTTGACATACACACACATACTCCAATTGACATACACACGTACTGCAATTGACATACACACACATACTCCAATTGTCATACACATAGATCTTCCCATTCCTTTGCTTTCACAAGACAACCCCTCCATTTCCCTTCTTCTATAATGGCCCTGGTCTCGACAACTACTTGTGCATCGCAAGATAGAATGATTATTGGCCTTCCCTCATTCTGATGTCGTTCCTTGTGCAGGTGCGGGAGCTTGTAGTTATTTCCTCCTTTGTTTTTCATGACCTCAACCATAACTGCTTGTAGTGTCACAAAGCTTCTAAACAGTTTGTCGACCTCATAATTCTCGAACTCTTCCTCGATACCTTCTACCAATTCCTGGATATTTCTAGGTGATCTGCAATCAGTCAGGGATTCAAGAGAGTTGTGAAAGTAGAGGTCTAAAACATTAAAGTCGGTGTTGTTTGGTGGTTGATGTACCAATCAAATGTCAAAATCTGTTTGTTCCACAACTTCACGAAAAACAGCATGTATACTGTGAACATAAACACATTCAGTTAACATTGACTGAAAATTCAGTTAAAACTAACTGAAACACTCACTGAAAATCCAGTTAACACTGATTTAAAATTCAGTTAACACTGACATAAAATCCAATTAACACTTGCAGCATGTTTACAGTAAATTCACAACATGTTTACTCTCATATTGTTGGACTATTTACCTGCTGCATCAACCTCTGCTTGATGATGTTCTTCTTTCTGATGATTTTCAGGTACTCCATCCTCCTCTTGTGGAGGATGCAAGTTCAGATCTGCCATCTCCATAGTGATGAATCTACTCAAGAATAGTTTCCTGAATTGAGGTACATCCTATCAGAAAGTTGGACTTAGGCCCCGTTCGGAAGCTCTCCACGAGCCAGCTTCCCGAACGAGCCAGCTGAAGCCACCCTGAACGCTCTGTCTCCAAGAAGCCAGCTTCAGGAGAAGTAGAGCCGTGCAGTGCAATTTTTTGAAGCAGCGATTGCCCATCTCCTGGAAAACGAGAAGCGGGAGTTGCTCCAAATTACCAGGGAAATGACCTTCCGAAGTGACTACGAATCGTTTTCCTCTCGCTACAGGGATGCACGAACCGTTTTCTCCACCAAGTCGCTGCCGAACGCTCGCCCACTCCTGTGAGAAGCCAGCTAGCAGTAGCTCCACGAGAAGTTGGCTCGTTTGCGAAGCTGGAGAGCTTCCGAACAGGGCCTTAAATGCATCATGCACCATCAGAGTCTACGAAATGCATCATCCACAACATTATCATGCATTAGTTTTGTTTGTTTGAGAATACTATTTCTGTGCAAGTATGGCACTATTGAAACGCTTAGATAAAGTACATTGACACATAATCTTGTTTGTCTTGCTCATTACACCTGGATAAACTACTTAGGTTGTGATTTGTCACATTGGCTTTGATTCCAAAAAAAAATTAGTTGCAGTTCTAACAATTAAAAATTACTCCATGGAGTATAACTCATGGATGTGCTTGTTTATGTAAATTCTAGACCAACTGACTATATTCTCAGTACCATGCCCTACAGTACCATACTTAGTTGTGTAGAAGAGTTTTGATTTCACTCTCCTACCAGTCCCTCTAAGAATTGCAGTAACGGCCATATCAAGTGTATTAATGTGACCATACATTTCTCTACTGCTCATGTAATAGCAGTACTCCTTGTTTCTATGTAATCCATGGCTTGTTGTTGTTTTTAATCAAATTGTTGTTTTTAATCAAATTTCTTGAGCAGTATCCATGTTGTTTTCAATTAAATTCTATACTAACAACAGAAATTAAAATGGGGTATTTTGTTGATTTTCTTGAACAGTCACTAAGAAATGTTTGTAATCAACTGAGAATACATCATGTTGTTGTTCAAGACATAACTGATCATGTTGTTGTTCAGGATCAAATTAACAGTTTCCATTGCTTGTTTTTAATTTACACAATCATTCTACACAAGGACACATGAAATTCCAACAAATTTCTTGCAACAAATTAACAGCAGAATTTCCTTAGTTGCTTGAGTACAAGTTGCGTTAGTTGCTGGAGTATTGACTGAATTTGCAAGAAATAATCCGTGATTCTGGTTTTCAGCAGTGTCAACTGAATTGTGCAGCCGGGAGGGCGGGGACAAGCTCTGACTCTCCTCCGCAACCTGCGTAGCCAGAGTGGCCCTTCTTCAACCTGTGGGCGCGGCAACCTCCTTCAACCTGTGGGCATGGTGGCGCTGGGCTCCTGTGGACGCGACGACGTCGGAGGCCGGCGCTCTTGGAGCTCGTTGGAGGTCCTCCCTTGCGCTCTTAGAGCTCACTGGAGGTGGAGGTGCTTGCTTGAGGCGGAGGTCCTCGCTGGAGGCTGGAGCGTTCCCAAATTATAGAGCTAGAGTGCGCCCAGGGAGGAGCCCGACCACAGAAGGAGCTGCGGGGAGGTGCTCGCTGGCGGACCTGGGAGGAGGCCCCTGGCCTAGAGCTCGCCTGGAGTTGCGGGGAGGAGGCCCTTGGCCTGGAGCTCGCCTGGAGCTGCCGGAAGGAGGCCCCTGGCTTGGAGCTTGCCTAGATCTATGGGGAGGACGCCAGAAGCGAGCTGTGGCCTGGGATCGTGAGCTCCCCTCGAGCTCCAGAGAGGAGGCCAGAGGCAAGCTGCGGGGAGGAGGCCGGCGTATGACGCGAGGTGGAAGGGGATCGCAAAGGATGAGGGGATCACCAAGCCTGGAATTTATAGCTTTTGAAATGGAAAGGCTATAAGTGAAAAATGGTTTCTAGTTCAAATTTTCTGTCCCTTGCGACAGATATTTCCGGACGGAGGGAATACTAAATAGGTGGATCATGCATTTTTAATAGTTAAGCTAAAATTAACATGTACAGTTATTTTTTTATTAAATCTGTCTATGTGCAACTATGATGATTTATTGGTTGTGACTTTTTTTGGACACGGAGATCTACTGGTGACAATCAATTTAGATAAAGTTATGAAGATCTAGTACGGGTGGTGACGGGGCTTCAGGAACATTATCTGCATACCCGTATTCCACCAAAAGTCTGTATCTTCACCTAAATTAGCTGCCAAACCAAGGTTTATAGGAGTGGCCGGAAGAACCTGTTTCCAGTAAATCTCGGTAAATTTGTAAGAAAGTTCCTGCTTGATAAATAAAGGGATTTGTGCTGCACATAAATTGTCAGCAGATTTTCCTGTTTTCTCTCTTTTTATTAGTCACTTAGGGGATCACAAAATGTGGACTTACCAAAAACAATAAGTTGGAGCGAACCAAAATGTGATTAGAAGGACAACTGTATTCCCAACCCACCAGGGTTCAAGTTGACTACCAGACGCCTGTAGTGACTTTGTCAATCTCAAAATGCTATCTCGGCTCAGTCTATCATACGCATTCGCGGGGGTAATGTTAGCGACCTACACTACTCAGTGCTTGGGCTGGACAAGGGGGTATCGCTCTGGGCTTGGGCCACTCAGGAGCAACGGGAGTTGGACACTACAAATACCAACCAATCGACCATGAGCAACTCGGCTTGGATTGGAAGGCTTCGGCCTGGCTTGCCTGGCTAGCGTCTCTCTCTCTCTCTCCCTTCTGTTGAATCATAGATGGGCTTTAGGCCCATATGAACAATGACTCCTGGTTAATCTTGAGGCCCATGTAAGATATGGCAGGTGGTGTGAAGTTTAGTACCACCTTGCTAGGTAAGGAGAGTTGAGACCCCTTTATAAGAGATGTTCTACCACTTGCCATTGGGAGCTTGGGAAGAGGAGTGGTTCACGCGCGCTCCTCCTCCGCCGCCCGCCTCGCCACGACACGCACGTGCCACGTGTTGCGGGAATGAGCCAAATTAATTAATCCGGGATTAATTAACGAGTCACTAACAGGTGCGCCACTGTCCGAGATTCGACCCTTCTCCGGGAACGGCGACTCCCTTCCCGGGAGTGCGTCGACTCGGTCGTGGGCCTCCGTCCAGGCCCACGAATTCCTACCCGACGGCAGTTCAGTTCACTCACTCCCTCTCGCGTAACCCTAGCCGTAATCTATTGTTCCTCACTTTGAGCTGCCTCCGGCGATCCCATCCCGACGACCGCGTGCACGGTTGGTCGGGAGAGCAGGTGCCTCCGGAACCCTGCCGTTCGAGATCCTGCCCGGGAGAACGGCAATAAGGTTTTTGGGGAGCGTCTCGACGCGACTGCTCCCGATCCGTCCCCAGCTTCATCCACCTCTGCTTCCACTACTTCCCCTGCATCGACACCATGGCCGACGACGCCGCCGCCAAGAAGAAGGCCACGGACGACGCCGAGGCTGCTGCCGCCGCCGCCGCGTTGGCCTGGCCAACCGGAGGGTATGATCTGTTCATCCCTCGTTTACTCGTACTTGTGCTAGCCGTATATGTACTGCTCATAGATGGTTCGCGTCTATGCTCTGTACGCGCTAGTATGCTTAGGTATCGGTATGAGGTGCGTATCGTATATGCCATGTTTACTGTTTACTCGTGGATTAGTCTAATCGGAAAAGTGCTAATATTTCCAACAATCCAAAAACCATATTTTAGGCACTTATCGATTCAAGGCTTTGCTGCTACACTGAAACCGGAAAAGTTTACCGGGACGCATTTTAAGGGTTGGCAGACAAGGACCACCTTGTGGCTCACAGCGATGAACGTGTTCTGGGTTGGTGGTGTGCCCCCCACAGAAACGATTGTTCCTGAACAGGAAAAGGCGTTTAGGGAGGCAACCACAATCTTTGTGGGAGCAGTTCTGAGTGTGATTGGAGACAAGTTCGTTGACCCATATATTCATACGCGGGTTGCCAAAAACTTGTGGGATGCACTCGAAGTTAAATTCGTCGCAACCGATGCTGGAAGCGAACTGTATGCCATGGAGCAGTTCCATGATTACAGGATGGTTGATAACCGTTCTGTATTGGACCAGGCTCATGAGATACAATGCATCGCTAAGGAGCTGGAGCTCCTGAAGTGTGAGTTACCGGACAAGTTTGTCGCGGGTTGCATTATTGCAAAACTCCCTCCTGGATGGAGGAACTTTACTACTTCTCTCAAACACTTGAGACGTGAATTCTCTGTTGAGGATGTCATCGGTCATCTTAGTGTTGAGCAGAACTCGAGAGCAAAGGACTCACACCTGAAAGGGGCAAAGGGTTCTTCTAGCACCAATGTGGTGCAGAAGAATTTTCACAAGTTCAAGGGAAAGAACTCTGTCCAGCAGAATACTACCTTTAAGAAGAAGGGTAAGAAGAAAGACAAAAGAAGAGATGGCTGCTTTACTTGTGGTTCAGAGGAACACTGGGCAAACAAGTACAAGAAGCCAGGACATGACTCTAAGTCTGTCAATGTCACTCTGAGCAATAATGATGCGGAATCTAGGTATGGTAATCTGTTTACCATACTTTCAGTTTGTCAGTCCACCGATTGGTGGGTTGAAACTGGGGCCAACATTCATGTGTGTGCTGATCTGTCTTTGTTTTCTTCCTATCAGGTCGCACGAGATTGTTCCGTTCTGATGGGTAATGGCTCGCATGCTTCTGTTCATGGTGTTGGCACGGTAGATCTGAAGTTTACTTCGGGAAAGATCGTGCAACTGAAGAACGTGCAGCATGTCCCCGCCATCAGGAAAAATCTCGTTTGTGGCTCCCTTCTGTGTAAAGAAGGGTTTAAGTTAGTATTTGAGTCCAACAAAGTAGTCGTATCTCAGTATGGACTATTTGTTGAAAAAGGATATGATTGTGGTGGCTTGTTCCGCCTTTCCCTGGAGGATTTCTGTAATAAATTTGTGAACCAAATTCATTCTAATGTGAACGAATCTGAGGTTTGGCATTCACGTCTTTGTCACATAAATTTCGGTTGTATGACGCGGCTAGCTAAGATGGACTTAATCCCGAGTTTCACTTTAGCCAAAGGCTCTAAGTGCCATGCGTGTGTGCAAGCTAAGCAACCTCGTAAGCCTCACAAGCCTGCGATGGAGAGACACCTGGCACCGTTAGAGCTCATACATTCAGATCTCTGTGATATGAATGGTGTGTTGACTAAAGGTGGAAAGAAATACTTCATGACTCTGATTGATGATTTCACTAGATTCTGCTATGTGTATTTGTTAAATACTAAGGATGAGGCTTTACACTACTTTAAAGTCTACAAGGCAGAAGTTGAGAACCAATATGAGAAGAAAATAAAATGAGTCCGGTCTGATCGTGGTGGAGAGTACTTTTCTAATGAGTTCGACTTATTCTGTGCGGAACATGGTATTATTCATGAGAGGACGCCTCCCTATTCACCCCAGTCAAACGGGGTTGCCGAACGAAAAAACCGTACTCTAACTGATTTGGCTAACGCCATGTTAGATACATTGGGTTTATCCAAGGCATGGTGGGGGGAGGCTGTATTGATATCCTGTCATGTCCTGAATAAAGTTCCCACGAAGGATAATGAGACTACTCCCTATGAGCAATGGGAAAATAAAAGAACTACACTCTCTTACTTGCGCACTTGGGGCTGTTTGGCAAAAGTCAACGTGCCGATAACCAAAAAGCGCAAGTTGGGACCAAAGACAGTGGACTACGTTTTTCTTGGCTATGCCAAGCATAGCGTTGGCTATAGATTTCTAGTGGTGAAATCTGATGTACACGACGTGAAGGTCGGTACGATCATAAAGTCTAGGGATGCTACATTCTTTGAGGATATTTTCCCCATGAGAGATATGCAAAGCACCTCTAGACTGGAATCTGTTGAGACTCCTGAACCTGCCATTCCGATGGAATACTATGAACACAAAAGTGATGAAAGTTCATCAGAGGATGACGAGGAAGCTCCTATAAGGAGCAAGAGACAAAGGACTGCAAAGTCTTTTGGTGATGATTTCCTCGTGTACCTCGTGGATGATGACACTCCCAGTTCCATTTCAGAAGCTTATGCATCTCCAGATGCTGACTACTGGAAGGATGCTGTCCATAGTGAGATGGATTCCATCTTGGCTAACGGGACATGGGAGATCACTGATCGTCCTTATGGTTGCAAACCATTGGAATGTAAGTGGGTGTTCAAAAGGAAGCTTAGGCCCGATGGTACTATTGAAAAGTACAAGGCTAGGCTTGTGGCCAAGGGTTATACCCAGAAAGAAGAAGAGGATTTCTTCGACACTTACTCACCTGTGGCTAGGCTGACAACCATTCGAGTGTTACTCGCTTTGGCTGCCTCGCATGGTCTTCTCGTTCATCAGATGGACGTTAAGACGGCTTTCCTTAACGGAGAGCTAGACGAGAAAATTTACATGCAACAGCCAGATGGCTTTGTAGTAAATGGTCAGGAAAGAAAGGTGTGCAAGCTAGTGAAATCCCTGTATGGCCTGAAACAAGCGCCTAAGCAATGGCATGAGCAGTTCAATACTACTCTGACATCTGCTGGCTTTGTTGTTAATGAAGCTGACAAATGTGTATACTATCGCTATGGTGGGGGCGAAGGAGTTATACTGTGTCTGTATGTCGATGGCATACTGATATTTGGGACCCACCTCAAAGTCATTGAGGAGGTCAAGCCTTTTCTATCTCATAACTTTGAGATGAAAGACCTGGGCGTGGCTGATGTTATCTTGAACATCAAGCTACTGAGAAATACTGAGGGTGGAATTACACTTTTGCAATCCCACTATGTTGAGAAGATTTTGAGCCGTTTTGGATATTCGGACTGCAAATCTTCTGCAACACCATATGATCCTAGCGTGCGGATTCGAAAGTTCGAATGCACAGTTGTAGATCAATTGAGATATTCTCAAGTGGTTGGTTCACTGATGTACCTAGCTTGTGCTACTCGTCCTGACATCTCATTTGCTGTGTGCAAACTGAGCCGGTTTGTTTCCAATCCGGGAGATGTGCATTGGCATGCTGTTAAGCGAGTGATGCATTACTTGCAAGGTACTGCGAACTATGGAATTCACTATTCTGGGTACCCGGCGGTACTTGAGGAGTATAGTGATTCGAATTGGATATCTGATGCTGATGAGATGAAAGCCACAAGTGGACATGTCTTCACACTTGATGGTGGGGCTGTTTCCTGGAAGTCTTGCAAGCAGACGATCTTAACCAGATCGACTATGGAAGCAGAACTCACAGCATTAGACACGTCATGCATCGAAACAGAATGGCTTCGAGAGCTTTTGATGGATTTGTCGGTGGTTGATAAACCAGTGCCGGCTGTCCTTATGAACTGTGACAATCAAACGGTGATTGCCAAGGCTAAGAGTTAAAAGGACAACATGAAATCCACAAAGCACATAAGAAGAAGATTGAAATCTATTAGAAAATCAAGAAACTCTGGAGTAATAGCGTTGGATTATATCCAGACGGCTAAGAATCTGGCAGACCCTTTTACGAAAGGGCTATCACGGATTGTGATAGAAAATGCATCGAGGAAGATGGGTATGAGACCCACGTAAGTTGCAATGGGGGTAACCCAACCTATGTGATCGGAGATCCCGTGAATATGGACCTGGGAAAACAATCCAGCGGTCAACTGAGGAGAGTATTCTTTATTAACCCACTCCGTTGGAGATGCAATAATACTCTCAATTCTGTAAGGCAGGCTGATTTTTGTCTTAATGTGTTCCAAAGCTTGTGTAAGCAAGATGCTAACCTACAGAGCATTCTTTGGAGGAACACACCTATGTGAGCCCGACTGCTGATCACAGTCTATGAGATTGGGTAATCTCTAGAAGCTCATGAGAAGGTACGGAGTATGACTAATAAGCTCCACCCGTGGGGTTTAGCCTTCGGCAGCCACGTATCAGCTGACAATAGGTGAAACTTCTGCATGCCAAACTGGCAATTCAAGGCATAGTCCATTGTTCAGTTGTAAAGAAGTCTAATCCTATTGCTCTAGGTGGAAGTTCAACTTAACAGTCTCCCCTGAAATTTCTGATATATCAAACATTGTTTGGAACAGTTGACAAACTTATGTACCTTGAGATCTAGTGGGGAATTGTTGAATCATAGATGGGCTTTAGGCCCATATGAACAATGATTCCTGGTTAATCTTGAGGCCCATGTAGGATATGGCAGGTGGTGGGAAGTTTAGTACCACCTTACTAGTTGAGGAGAGTTGAGACTCCTTTATAAGGGCTGCTCTACCACTTGCCATTGGGAGCTTGGAAAGAGGAGTGGTTCACGCGCGCTCCTCCTCCGCCGCCCGCCTCGCCACGCCTCGCCTCGTCCCGACGCGCGCGCGCCGTGGGTTGCGGGTGGCGAGAATGAGCCGAGCCGAAACTTATTTTTGCCGGTCAGGAACGAATTACTTAATCCGAGATTAATTAACGAGTCGCTAACAGGTGCGCCACTGTCCGAGACTTTGGACGTGGGCTGGTTGCGTTCCTGGGATTCGTCGACTCCGTTCGCGGGTGTGCGACCCTTCTCCGGGAACGACGACTCCCTTCCCGGGAGTGCGTCAACTCGCTCATGGGCCTCCGCCCAGGCCCACGACTTCCTACCCGACGGCCTATATAAGAAGGCTCTGGTCAGTGGAGTGACCTAGTTCAGTTCACTCACTCCCTCTCGCGTAATCCTAGCCGTCATCTACTGTTCCTCCGGCGATCCCATCCCGACGACCGCGTGCACGGTTGGTCGGGAGAGCAAGTAACTCCGAACCCTGCCGTTCGAGATCCTGCCCGGTAGAACGGCAATAAGGTTTTTGGGGAGCGTCTCGACGCGACTGCTCCCGATCCGTCCCCAGCTTCATCCGCCTCTGCTTCCACTACTTCCCCTGCATTAACACCATGGCCGACGACGCCGCCGCCAAGAAGAAGGGCACGGACGACGCCGAGGCTGCTGCTGCCGCCGCCGCGTTGGCCTGGCCAACCGGAGGGTATGAACTGTTCATCCCTCGTTTACTTCTACTTGTGCTAGCCGTATATGTACTGCTCATATATGGTTCGCGTCTATGCTCTGTATGCGCTAGTATGCTTAGGTATCGGTATGAGGTGCATACCGTATATGCCATGTTTACTGTTTACTCGTGGATTAGTCTAATCGGAAAAGTGCTAATATTTCCAACACCTTATCTGGTTCATCATTGTCTCCCTTCACTGATCTTCTTCTTTCTCCTTGATCCTTCCTGTAACTTGAGAGTTGTACGCGAATTCATGGTGTTTGAGTCAATATAGTACTGGCTACTGGGTACCTAACATTTGGTATTGAGAGCCAAATATTCTAGCCCGAAAATTCCATCTCCACCACCGCCTACAACCTGTTTGACAAAATGCCTCAACACAGATTTTCATGCCCTCAAGGTGTACATCAGTTCTTGAGTTAATAAACAAATTGCTAAATGTTTATTGCTCCATGGATGAATTCTTTAGGGAAGATAGTTGGTGTATTAGATCTATTTCATAATATTGTAGGAACTACCACACCTTTGAAGTTAATCTTACTTAACTGAGAATATGCTTTAGTTATATTAAATTTTTAGTTATAAGAATTTTTAGATTGTGGGGCATTATTTGCATTTCGCACCGGGGCCCCGAATTCCTAGAGACGGCCCTGCATGTCAGGATGGGCAACGTGCTCCAGCCAGTGACAATGAAGGTGTTTCACCAAGTGTTCCTTGGCTCTGGTGCTCAGTGTGTATTGAGCGCATTGGAGAGGGTGGTCGACGGGATGTATGGCGCGGAGGCCTACGTCCAGTTCGGCTCACGTTGGAAGGCGGTCAGGGCTCGTGCTGCTTTGGACGGCCACGCTCTCTACGAGGGGTACTGCTTCCTCGCCGTCAACCTTGTAACGCCGACCTACACCGCCATCACTATGCCCGACGGGGACGACTGGACCCCGGCGTACTTCTTCGACGACACACCATATGCAGAGTGGGCTGAAGCTCTGGCCGAAGCCGAGCGCCACACCGAGGCGTCCGCTTCCAGCGGCAAATTCCACGAGCCAGAGTCCGAGATCTCCTCTCCTACCTCCGCGTTGGTCGTCTCCACCACTCCCACGACCCCCGTTCTAGTGGAAACGGCGCCAATTTCCATGGGCATCTCCACATCGACTGCGACTCCTGTGGCATCTGCTCCCACTGTCGCGTCGATCCCTGCAGCTGCGGAGTCGGCTTCGTCAGCGACGAACTTGCCCGACACCCCTGCAATTGCCGCCACCTGCTTCACAAGCCCAAGAGGAGTCGTTAGTGTGGCACCAAACACCGTGCCTCCTGTGTCCACGGGTGCCACTGGCGCGCCTCAGACCACCACACTGACACTGAGCGAGGCAGACCATGTGGTTGAGATGCTCACCACCTGTTCGATCAGGTGCCCAAGCCACGCTACACCAAGTTTGACTACGACCACCAGGGGCGTCGGCCCTGAGCTCGCAGCCCAGATGATCACTGAGACGTCCCTGCTCATGGAGGACTTGAGCCTGGCAATTCCGACGCAAGCGGATTTCTCTCATTCTTCCATACTACTGTGGCTCTCAGGCCCCAAGTCTGAACTGCTAGCACCCATCAAGTATCTGTCTCAAGGAGCTACAGTTCTGGTGACTGTTGATGCCAAGGAGGACACCACCCACACGTTGCTAGACAAGCAGTCCCAACACTCCGTTGTCACCCTCATGGTTTCGCTGCAGTTGAACACTGGGCTTCCAATCATTACTCCCTCCATTCCAAACTATAATGCACCCGCGCTTCCCAAGGTCCAACTTTCACCATAAATTTAACCAACGAGACTGACTACGGCGGGAGAAAAAATTATATAATTGAAAACTTCTTTTGAATACGAATTCACTGGTATAACTTTTGCTTCCGTCGCAGTCGGCCTCGTTGGTTAAATTTATGATCAAAGTTGAAGCACGGGAATAAAGGAAGTACTATATTTTGGAACGGAGGGAGTACTACTGGCAATGGTGCTCGTTTGGTACCCACACAACCAATACCGAGAAGGATGCTCGACGTCGGTGTCCTTGACATTGTTGACATGACCAAGTTGTACGCAGTTGAGTCAACTGAGGCAGTTAAGATCATGGTTCTTAGTTGGGTCGACAGCTACTCTCGTGGACTGGGAAATGAACGACGCCTGGCTTGGCCGCTGCCGGAGCTACAGATTTGGCACACATATGGTACTCAATATCTGCAGCTAACCAGTGTCCATTTTGATGCTTCTCTGTGTCATGAACCATTCAACGCTGACAATATTCTGCATGCAACCAGTATAAATTTTTCTGCTCCTTTCTGTTCTGATGTATTGCTCACAAGTTCAGTTCTGGAATTTCTTCAAGATTTTTTTTCAAAACTATGACTAAATTTATAGCATTTTTGAAAACTATTGGGCAGAATGCAAAAATATCAGAAATAGCACCCTGTCGGTCTGGGCTGGGCTGACGGGGGGCCTGTCGGCCTGGGGTAGGCCGATGGGGGGCCTGTCGGCCACCAATAGGCCGATGGGGGCCTGTCGGCCACCAGTAGGCCGACCAGTGGCCTGTCGGCCTACACGAAGCCGACGAGTGGCTGTCGGCCTCCACACGGCCGAGTGGGCTCCTGTTGGCCCATGGTAAGCCGAAATGTTTTTTTTTTTGTGAAATTTGACTTACTAATGATGTACAACGATTGCCCGTCTTATAAATATTGTAAAAAAATTATTTATGCTTCCGCGGGCCTACCTTTCCCGCCATCCTTTCTCGTCAACCCTTTCCCGGCATTATTTCCCGCCATTTTCTACTCTCTTCCTATAAAACCCCCTTCACAGTAAGGTGGGTAGGCAGTGCAGTGTAGTGTAGTAGGCAGTGCTGTGGGCCGAGGGGTTCTAAGTGTTTTTTTTACAAATAAATTCATTATAATTGCTGCACAACCATTCCCCCTCATTTCCCTCAATATTTTCCCGCCAACTCTGTGCCGATATATGTTCCCGCAACCCGTTTCCCACCAACCCCTTCCCGCCACCCGTTTCCCGCCAACCCCTTCCCGCCACCCGTTTCCCGCCAACCCCTTCCCGCCATATGTTTCCGCCACCTTTCCCTCCATACCACAGTCGTTCTTTCCCGCCATTTTCTCCTCTCTACCTATAAAACCCCCTTCACATGGAGTTGGATAAGCAGTCTATTTTAGTGTAGTCGAGATGTCCGATTATCCTTTCGATCGTAGTTTTCACCCTGAGATGAGCAAATGTCTTCTTAGGCTAGCCACCAATTTCAGGATGGACAATAGGATAGTTCCATGGGACGAACTCATCGGTAGTGACACCATACAGAATGAGTTGGCTCACGCATTACATAGGTCTGGGTGGCCTGAAAGGACCTATGAGGAGGTACATAAAGAACTTCTTAGGTTGCATGGAAGGTGGAAGAAGGTAGTGCAGACGAAGAGTGAAAATTTTATAAGGATTGCAGCAGAGCATACATATTTATGGACTGCCGACAGCGAAGACGAAGACGATATCTTCATGCCGAGCACCAAGGCCAAGAGTACCTCATCGTCGAAGGGCAAGAGTACCGCATCGTCGAAGGGCAAGAGTACCGCATCGTCGAAGGGCAAGAGTGCTGCATCGACGGAGGATGACGATGATGCCTTCATGTAGTATATAAGCTGTATTTTTTAAGTTCAGTCCTACCGTTTATGTGAGATGTACTTGTATCTTAATTATCGGTTGCAGTCTCTTTGGAAATGTAACTCGAATAACAATGCGGATTAATAGTAATATGTCTCTCACATACATAAAACAATATATGTATCCTTATCAGATAGAAGCAAGTGCGATAGTAACATATGCGAATAGTCTGAAACTAATATAGATAATGACTCATACATAGATAACGATATCACTGGGGGGGACGACGACGAATCTGGGTCTTCCTCGGACGAGGACCGGAAGGCGATAAGCGATCAGCCGGTGGATGACGCTGATGATTACCACGACCATAGATAACCTCGTCTGTCTGTGTCTCCTGCGTCAATGGTGATGGTGGAGTGTGAAGAACTGTCTGCGAGAACTCATAGGTGTTTGCAGCTCGGTCATCATCGTCGTCGTCGCCGGCTAAGAACGAACCATCACCACTAAGCATCGGTGACTGGACTGAATGCATGAACGGCTGCGACTCGCTGCCGACTGCGGTAAAGTAAAACATGTAAAATTGATTTGCGAACCTACAATGTTTAAAATAATGTACAAAGTAGTGTTACCTAGGTCCATCTGATGATGCCAGGAAGAGCCCCCTGGTTCTGAAGGAGGTGGCTGCTGGAAGAAAGAGCTCCCTGGTTGTGAAGGAGGTGTCTGCTGCCAGGAAGATCTCCTTGGTTGTGAACGCTGCACAGAGGGTCGTGGTTCTGAATGCTGCACAGAGGGTCGAGGTTCTGAACGCTGCAGAGAGTGGCGTGGCGGACGATGTGCTGGAGGAGGAATAGCAACATCCGAAGATCGTCTACATGTAACAGCTGCGTAAATCCCCCGTAGCTTGTCATCAAGACGCCTCAACCATGAGACGTTCTCTCGCAGTGGGATATTATCTCCCCTCTCAAAGAGTTGCATTAAAGCGGAAACCTCCTGTAGCGCCTCGCTTGTCAAGTCACCCTGTACACGGAGAGTTAACCAATTAGGTCATTGTTATATGGCAGGCAATACGAATAGTCAACCAATTGTATATGTTCAGATTAAGAAAAAACTTAACATGTGAGAACCATAGCACGTACCGCGTGGTGTCTGGTTCCCATAACAGAGGCAGTTGGGTACATATCGCTGGGTAGAGGGGCTTCGATCTGATCAGGAGCTGCTGATGGAACCAAGTAGATCCTGGTGCTATGCCGGTAACTCTGCAGATACAACCCGAACTTGTCCCAGTCAAAGGGCCGAACTTCATCCCAGATATTTGTCGGAGCAGTAGTCCATTCGTCCACGTAAGGGCTAATGTCGCGAAGCCAAGAATCGTGGGACTTGTTTCCTCCTGCGCGACTGTACCTGAGATTGACATGCGCGTTACATGATTAGTGATATTCTGAATGCAGACCTGAGAACTAAAATAGTAGTACTTACTTGTGCACGTGATCTGGTAAGTGTGGAATAACTGGAATGTCAGGCTCTTGGCATAGACCAAACTGTCTCATCACCCTATGAAGAGCCATCTCCTCAACCGTCACGTCGAACACCAACTTGGCCTTGGTCATCCAATAGTGCCGATCTCTAGTGCACAAACCAGAAATCTCAACTGGGCACCTGGATAATATAGCCTGATGGGAGTATGGCTCCTAGATAACTTGATCCTCGTGCAAACTATCAAACTGCACCGTGAAGGAGGGGTAGCAGCCCCTCACCTGGCTATGCGCGAACTGTCTCTGTGCATGACAAGAAATAAGCATTAGTAATACTATTGAATGGCAAGAAATAAGCATTAGTAATTCATGTTGTTACTTAATATGAAAATACCTCTCTCCGTGTCCAAGCAGATCCCATAGTAGGCAAGTCGCCGATAGCAGGCACGTAAGTCCCAGCCATGTCCTCCAAACCAAAAGGTCTATCAACATAGACATAGGGTCGACCAATAGGGAATCTCTCGTATGACCAGAGCTGCAACAATAGTGGACATCCTGTAATACCTGATTTTCTAGCCTTCAACGAGCACGCTTTGCACGGGCCTCTGTACGTAGCCGCTAACACAGCAGAACCAAAACTCCTCTGCAGAATGTCCCTAGGGCAACGTGCGTCAGCTATCTCTCGTGCAATACCGATGAGTCGTGCATCGACAGTGGTCACGTGGTTCTCCGTGAACATCGTCTTGCCGAACAACCACAAAATATATGCCTCTAGGGATCGGTTAATTTGTGCCTCTGACAACTGAACATGCGGATATCCTAAGGAGACAATCTACATACAAACCAAACGATTGTTTGAACTATGCAATGAGGACAATAATGAAAACATCAGTTTTTAAACTGGCCATGAAGGTTACCTGAAACTGGGTCAACCACTTAAAACAAGGCCCGTGAGTATCGTTGTCTAGGACCTTAGCAGTTGGCACCGCAGCCAAAAAACGGCCCTGCATCGATGCTAGCCAACTAGATTCTGCCTCTAAAGGACCTATGGCAGCACCGGCCAGAGGTAATCCCAACAAGTAAGACACATCCTGCAAAGTAGGCGCCATCTCTCCCCAGGGAAAGTGAAATGTATGTGTCTCTGGTCTCCATCTATCTACTAAGCAGGTAATGAGTGAGTTGTCGTAAGAGAAACGTTTCACTTGCCTCTTGCGTAACTGCATTGGTTCACCTGCCTCATCCAATTGCGGATGTTCAACCCACTCATCCAATATACCCTCAACCAGCCGTGCCAAGGGTAGAAGTCCAGCCCAACTTAACCTACAAAATAAAGAGAATGTAGCATACAGTTAGCGGCTATCAAAATGATGTCAAACATAGTAAGTCATTATACCGACACATACCTATTAACCCATGAATGGTGTATCATCCAGTTAGACTTTGGGGTGCGAGTGACCAACACGTCTAAGTTCTTGCCTGCTTCCATAAGTGCGGCCCGGTGCCCTCTATCAATATTACAATTAAGCAACGGATACGAAGCCATATCTGAAATTCGAACAACAAATCTCAGGTGCAAAATAAAACATAGTCAAATAATATTACAAATTAAAACATAGTCAAATAATATTACAAATTAAAATATAGTCTAATAATATTACAAATTAAAACATAGTCCAACACATATTACAAATTAAAACATAGTCCAACACATATTACAAATTAAAACATAGTCCAACACATTATATAGCTTGTGAGTTATTTCTTCCGCCCCTTCGGCCTCGACTGCCACAACCACCATGACTGCCACGACCACGTCCGCCTCTTCCTACTGTTGTCGCAGTCGTCGATGTAGAAGCACTCGTCGATGTGGAAGCACCGTCTTTGTTCAGGTCGGGACAATATTTCATCCTATGCCCATAAGCCGCGCATAGCAAACATTGTCTGGTTGCTCCACCAGCTTCAGATTGGTCCATATCATTTCGGATGCGCTTTACCTTACGTCTGCCCCTGCTTGTTCGCCGAATTTCTGGATCCGGGATGTATACTCTCTCCCCATCGTTTACCTTGTTGAAATTGCCGACGACTCTAAACCCTGTCATCTCACCTGTCCAGACATTGAGTACTGCATCTTTTAAATACTATGGGGACACGAAGGAGATAGCGTCCAACTCAATCTGGCCACAGGCAGCCAACACATGTGAGCAAGGCAGGTGCAACAACTTCGGTTTGTTGCATGTACACTCACAAGTTGGATAAAATTCCGTTCCAATTTTTACCTCGTGCGTCTTCACCTCATTTGCAGAACCAAAACCATCTGTAGGAAGCTGAACCTCATACCTCCTTTCCTGATTACCTATGAGTCTGACAGTGTGCTTCTTTGCTTTCTCTATCTTCTTTGCCATTTACTCCATGACACGGCTACAATATTGTGTGTTCTGGTTATCTGCAATATGCTTCTTTGCTAACTCGTGCCTTTCTCTGAAATATCTCAAAGTGCCATGGAATACAGCCTCTACAATAGCTGTGAGTGGCAATGCTCTATTCCCTCTGAGTACAAAGTTACACACCTCTGCAAGATTGGTTGTCATGTGGCCATACCTAGCTCCATGGGTGTCATGCAGCAAAGACCAATTCACCGGAGGCTCTTTCTCTATCCACTCAGAAAAATTCTTTATTGCCCTGCCCTTCTTTCTTTGAGTATTAGGAGGGTCAATTGCTGGCAAGTCACAAAGACCTACTGGCTCCTCTAGCTCCGCGATGAGTGCTGCTAATTTAACCTGATCTTTTTCCATTTTCTTCCTCGCATGGACCTGCTTCTTAGTAAACTCATCTAGTTTTGACCAAATAAATTCGTATTTGCGCTGCTGGTTCTGGTTGCATAATTTTTTGAACAAGTTCATCTACCGTTTGTTCTTAAACTGTGAGAAAAAATTAGCCCCAAGATGGCGCATGCACCACCGGCTCTGCAAGTCCTTCCAAGGTGTTGGTTCATCAGCTGTTGGATTCCTTAGTGTCTTCACGGCCTTCAATATACCAGCATGTCTGTCATGAATGACACACATGTTTGGTCGGTCTTTCACGATCGTAATTTTAACTTGACGGAAGAACCATACCCAGCTCGGAAAGTTCTCACCCTCCACAAATGCCAAGGCAAGTGGGATGATTTGATTATTCCCGTCCACACCAATAGCAGTCAGGATTTGCCCTTTGTACTGACCAGTCAAGAATGTACCATCCACAAACATCACAGGAGGACAATGCCAGAAAGCTTCGATGCACATAGCGAAAGAGAAGAATACTCGTTTCAACACCTTGAAATCTGGTATACTCTCCAACCTCGTGTGTTGTATGTTAACATAAGTGCCGGGATTCCTCTCCTTCAGTATGTCAAGGAGACGGACAACATTATCATATGAGTCGAAGAACGTCGCAAACCTTTCCTCCATAGCCTTCTGCTTAGCCTTCCAAGTCTTCCCATAAGGAATCTCATAATTCCATCTGACCTTCACTGCTGTCTGGATGTGTTTTGCTTCCATATCTTTCTTCTCCACTATATCAGTATACATGAGTTGCGCAATGAGAGTTGAAGTCAGGTTTGGATGACGAACCAACAGGTTTTTCCTCACACAATTATGTGGGACCACATTGGTGACAACCCAGTGGATGTTATACTTCGGCACGTGCCCGTGCACCTTCGCAAGACAACCTGTTTCAGCACACTTCACGGTATAGTTTGTTGGACTTGATATGTGTGTCCGGAAAACCCTCTGCGTAGACATAGCCCACTTTATCACCGCATACTTCAATTTTTTCTTTGTATCAAACATAGCCCCTATCTAGACTTGGTTCAGATTATACTGCCAAGGAGTCTCATGGCCATCGTTGACCGTAAGGCCGGTGGATATGTCCTGATCCCATGCAGAAGAAATCGGTACCTCCACTTCATCCTCGGAATTTTCAGAATCCAGATCCTCCGCCAATCCATCCTCATCCTCTTCCTCCATCACCCTCAGCATTTCCTCCTCTTCCTCATCCCAATCAGAATCCACATCCTCCGCCAATATTATCGACTGACTACTCTGCCCAGTATCGTGACCACAAACATTGTGTGGCGCATAGTCTGACTCTTTCTCGGCTTGGCTAGCATCCACATCCGGTGGCTGTGACCCGGATAAATAAATCTCGTTAGCTACTTGACTACCATGGCCGGGTTCATACCCCACGTGGAGTTGTACGGTATTCTCCTCCTTCGCCACAGGTTGCACTAGGGCATATGGGTGGATTCTTCTGTCTCGGCAACGACTTAACAGGGTCAACCAATGCTGGCTCCTATCTATCGACATCAACTACCACTTCACATTTTTACAGGATTTCGTCCACAATGCATGAATACTGACGGAACATACTTCAGGATTCAGCCCAAAACTAGTAGTCAACCAGTACTTCAACTGTCTAATGTCCATTCTGTTCGGGTCTGAAAGTGTCATGACGCCATTTTTAAACTCGCTAAGATCAACCCCCAACTCATTATATCGAACATTACCAGGGCCGTAGTAAACAGTCAAATTTACTGATTCAGACATTTTCACCTGTCAGACATTGCCACCTTCTCATTAATCGCAACGAAAAAAAATATTACCGGCAACACTAACTAAAAATATTACCGGCTGCACTAAAAAAAAAATTACCGGCTACACTAAAAAAAATATTACCGGCTACACTAACTAAAAATATTACCGGCTGCACTAAAAAAAATTACCGGCTACACTAACTAAAAATATTACCGGCTACACTAACTAAACATATTACCGGCTACAAAAATATTTGTGACGACAATGATATACCTTTGATGCGTGTGTCCCCTTCTTCTTCGTCCTCTCTTCAACTCAGCGGCACCGGCCACCTCGCGGACTACTTGCACCACCGGACGACACCACCGGAACTCCAACTCACCACCACATCCTCCTCACCACCACCACCTCCTCCTCACCACCACATCCTCCTCACCACCACCTCCTCCTCACCACCACGCACAAAAAACTACACCATAGCAAAAAAAAATTACGTACGCCTACGGAGAATGCTATGATCTATTGTTTCTGCGGGTTGGATATGAAAATAGGTGGACGAGGGAAGAGATTGGCGCGGGGGTGGAGAATACGGAGAGAGAAACGAGAGAGAGAGGAGAAGCAGCGAAGGGAGGAAGAAGAAAGGAGCTGTCGGCCTTATCCAGGAGCTCTTCGGCTTCCTGGAGGCCGACAGGGCCCCCTCGGCCGCCACTAGGCTGACAGGCCTCCCCTCGGCCGCCACGAGGCCGATCAGGCCCACGGCCGGCCGACCAGCCCCCCCTCGGCCCACGGGAGACCGACAGGCCCCCCTCGGCCCACGGGAGGCCGACAGGGTGCTATTCCTGGTTTTTTTGTGTTTCAGCCAGCTAGTTTTCAAATTTGCTATAAAATTTGTCATACTTTTGAAAAAAAATCTTTCTTCAAAGTGGTTGTGCTTCTAGTTTTCTTAGGTCTGCCGTTTTTTACGAGGAAAATCAGAGAGGCACCCTGTTCTTGTGAAGTGTTTCTGGAGCAGTACTGCAGCTGCAAAAGAACAATCTCTATAGATGCTACACAGTATGCTTCGGAATTTTTTCTATGGGCCATAGCTTGGTTACCGTGTGACTTCCGTTCTTGTTCACACTCCGTTGATCATCAGTTTCGCAGTGGTTTAGTTGTACCGGAGCTTGGAAATCTTGTTCAACTGATGTCCTCTTTTGCTGCTAATAGATTTGTTCCAGCGTACAAGTACACTGCTGTTATATGTATTCCAGCGACAGTCAAATTACAGGGCTTGTTGATGGCATTACTGAAATCCCAGTCATGGTAGTGCGAGTTTCCCCGGATACCAAATCAAATGCCAGCATTAGCACCGACCTTCACACCTCAGCTTCAAATTGATGAATCCTGTTTACCAAAATCCCAGTCATGGTAGCTGCAACATCCTTAAGTTTCCACCTCCCGATACTCAATATTTTCTATGGGTAATTGCATGGCTGCTAGCGGACTCATTTTTCGCTAGATCAGATTTTGGAAGAAGTTGAATTGTCACTATCGCTGGACTGTGCTCTTGGAAGTATTCAGCGCAATGTGTGAGCGCCATGCTGCTGACGACTGGACAAATTCATCAATGTTATCTTGCACCTATCCAATGGGAAATTGCATGGCCTTTGAACTTGGACTATCCTACTAGTACATTGTGATGGAACCCCACTGTCTATTGGCCTGATTGTTGTCATATGCCATATTGTTTTGAGCTGGTGCATTGGAGGGTTGCTTGGTTGTTCAGTGGAAGTATGTTTAGCACTCATGGGAGGTTTCATTATCTATCTCAGAACAAGTCCAGTGGGAGATTGATGGTGACAAGTTCAGGCTACAATTGCATCCAGCAAGCACAGAAGGTCTGCACACTCCTTTGACAGACATTGTGTGTGGTTTGAAAGGCATTCCTATTGCAGTTATGATTGTGATCTGTTCCAAGGAAGTGAAGGCTAATTACCACATTACATACAGTCACGTGGAAGTATTCATGGGCTATTTGAGTTGTGAGCTTCAGAGTAAAGAATTTCTGGTCGAGAGAGCATATTGGCGTTTGACTGCAGAAGTATGTTTCAAAGAGCTGACACTCCCATGGCCGCCACCTAAAGCTTTGCTTATTCAAGCCCCTAATAGTTGCCATTCTGGATTCGTTGAACTGAAAATTGCCTGGTTCCTTGCTGAGAGGCATGTTGACATGTTCAAGCTACTGCACATCCATTTGAAACTTGATCAATCTATGAGATGCCTGAGTTCTTTGTTTCTTAGACTTGGATCTCTACTGGTATGGCGAAACTTCACAATGATTCAGATTGCCGACCTCTGTTCAGCAGATATGACCTCTTGGAATTATCCACCACCAAGTGCACACTATGCAATGCTGACAAGTGTGAATTTCACGGGATTATTGCTCTCTAACATGGCCGGTTGTGTTGCCCTGTTCAATCTCGAGAAGGCATGGGATCAGTGCATCATGCAAATGCTACAGTTGCAATGGGATCCACGTGTTTTCCCTATTTCAGTTTGGTGTCGAGACAAACTTCACAATGAATGGTGCTCCGGTATGGACAAACAAAGTGTGAAGAAGTTCCTGCATATGACATGGGATCCTGGCGGTTGGCGTGGTTTTGGCTTGAGGGCAAGCCGAATTTTATGGGGGAGGGATTGTCAGCGACATACACTACTCATTACTTGGGCTGGACAAGGGGGTGTCGCTCTGGGCTTGGGCCGCTCAGAAGCAATGGGAGTTGGACACTACAAATACCAACCGATCGACCACGAGCAACTGGGCTTGGATCGGAAGGCTTCGGCCTGGCTTGGCTGGTTAGCGTCTCTCTCTCTCCCTTCTCTGGTTCCTCATCGTCTCCCTCCTCTGATCTCCTTCTTCCTCCTTATCCTCCCTGTAACTTGAGAGCTGTACGCGAATTCATGGTGGTTGAGTCAATATAGTACTGGGTACCTAACAGGTAAGGTGTGCATGTGTGCGTTCATAAGCATGAGTGTATGCTCATGTATATGAGCGGTTTCCATTATACTGTGTTAAAAAAACAATAAGTTGGCTAACCACCACTAGCCCGACATCAACACCACGGTGCTAACAAATGAAACTCATGCCAAAAAAAAAAAACTCAGCACGCCTCTAGCACTCAAACCATAACACAAAGCTCATAGCTGCACCAAAATGAAGAACCCACCCAAAGGAAAACGCGATTGAACGCAGCATACGGTAACTTCATCCTTCCATTTTCGACGCTTACTCGTCGTCGCCGTAGCCGAAGTCATCGTACCCGCCGCCGCCGCCGTACGAGTCGCTGGCGGCCAGTTCCTCCTCCACCTTCTCTTCCACTTTCTCGTCGAACTTGTCTTCTATGTAGTTTGCCCCTCCCACCAGCGCCAGCCCTCCCACCAGTCCCGCCGCCGCGCCCACCGCCAGGCCCGTGCCCATTCCCATCCCTGACTTCTTCTTACTAGGATCCTCCACTGCAGAACCGTACCCGCCTGACCCGTACGCCGGCTGCGAAGGAGGCCCGCCACCACCATAGGCTGCCGGGTACCCGGCAGATTGCTGAGTCGTCGCGCCGTAGGCGGACGGGTACCCTGCAGACTGCGGGGGCGCGGCCCCGTAGGCGGCCGGATACCCTGCAGACTGCTGGTGTGCGGCGCCGTAAGGGGCCGGGTACCCAGACGGCGGCTGGCCGTAGGCGTAGGGGTCGCGGGATCCGGCAGTCTGGCCGTACGGCGCAGCGTAAGCATTCGAGGGGTCGTAGTAGCGGGCGGCCTCCCGGACGGCGACGCGGACGTCCAGGCGGCCTTGAGGCCGTCCGGAGGGGCGCTTGAGGCGGAGATTGCGGGACGCCCGGCCGCCCATCCCGGCGTTGTCGAGGACGTCGCGGAGCGGGAGGCGGGCGGAACCGACGAGAGGCTTGGTGCCCTCCGCGGCGTTGGCATGGACAACATCGATGTAGAGGACGGCGTCCTCGAGGTGGGCCAAGGAGGGCGGGAGAGGGACGGAGAGCTTCTCGTCCCAGGCCGGGCTCTCGCCGTTGTCGAGGTCGACGCGGGAGGCGCACCGGGCGCCATCGCCGACCCAGAGCACGGCGTAGGGCTTGAGGTCGCCGTTGCGCCAGTTGACGTTCTTGAGTTCGCGCGCCGAGCTCACGGTCACCTCGACCTCATACCTCGAACCCATGCTAGCTCGCCTCTCCTCACGCTCACGGGTGGGTTGATGGCTGCTTTGCTTCAAGTGCGTGGGGTGGGGTCATGGAGCGCCATGGTGGTTCAAATATAAAGGAACGCGTCGTCTATTCTGTCACTGTGGGGCACGCACGTCGCCGGTGGCTTGATTTTTTTTCTCTTTGCTTAGGCGCTAAGGATTAGCTTTAAAAAACTATGCTCTAACCCTGGTATCGCCACCTAATCACATGCTAGTGTTCCAGAGGGGACAGAGACCGGATCTTCACGCGACCCAAAAGTCTTGAGCCCATCTTCAACTAAGATGCTACCAACAGCTATGGAGAGACAAGTATAATACAGCTCCCATCCAAATTTTCTCTCCTTTATTTTGCAACATGAAAGAAATCTCACCTGAATTCTAGCAAGTCGCTACTTATATATAGCATGTCCAAGCCCTGGTAAAATTCTAAAAACCCTTCTAAGAAATTGAAGAAAGGGTACTTGCATACTAGATGTGCTGCACAAAATGCCTTGTTGTGTTGAGAAACATCGGGAAAATTCAAACAACGAAAAAGGAGTATAATCATGTCCTTTGGCATGTGAAGTTTCTCCCCCTGAATTCTGCATTTCCCTAAGTATACTCGTTCAAATCCCTTGAGCACGTATTTGAGTTAGACCATAGAAGTAAGTTGGTGAATAAATCTATAACATTATCGCATAACTTATTCTTGTACACCGTTCATCCATTTGCAATTCACTGGCGTAGAAGAGTTCGTGCAACATATGTTGTCGATTTTTCACATAGCCTGTTTGGACGTGTGCAACACATGCTTTATTACCTTCATGGCTAATTGTTCGTGCCTTCTGGACATCCAACCCACATGATGCTCATATCTGGTTTCCATTCGCCTAGGATGCGTTTGGTAGCCTGCATCGAGCCCAACCAGGCCCGCTGAATGCAGCTTTTTTTCGTGTTGTGCTGTTTCCATATTAAAGTGTGGTTTTCTTACTTAAATTCAATAATATTAATCTAATAATGTGCCCATTGGAGTTCCAAAAGTACCTTACCTCGATCACCTGGTTAGCACGTATTTTCTTCTAAGTACCTCTTTAATCTCTTTCATCCCTTCTACACAACCGTGCTTCGATTCGTGATAAGCTGTACACGAAAAATATGCACCTCGGTGTTTGGTTTCCATTCAGGTGATCGGATCGTAGTTTCGTTCAATCTATATGTTGATTTTCGTGTTCATATTTGAAGCTTTCGCCGCCGGCCCCAGGTAGGGGAAGGACGTCATCGCCGCACACCTGGACGGCGGGGTCGCGTTCCTCGTCGCCCGCCTCTGCCGCCACCCGACCCTGTCCCAGTCGGACCTTGTCTTGTTGTCGCCCCCGTCCCTGTCCTCGCCCCGCCGGGCGCGGGCCTCCCTCGCTGACCGTGACGGCCGCGGCGCGTCGGTGGCCACTTCCTCCCCTGGCCCCAGTCCTCGCTCCGGCGGGCATCGGCCGCCCTTGCCGACCACGACGGCCACTTCGGGGCCACTCCCTCCTCTGCACTTCTAGCGCTCCCTTCCATCTCGTTCGTTGACCCGCCCCGCGGCTGCCGCGGACAACAGCTCACCGCTGCCGCTCGCGTATCCTCGCCATCAACGCCGTCTATCATCGGGAGGAGGAGGCCGGCGAGGAGACACGATGGACGGTGTTAAAGTTCCATGGAGCCGGTGGAGGAGGAGCGAGTGAACATTCTACTTTAAACTCTCTACTTAGTGTAGTTGTTAACTCCTAATTACGATGCATGTATACAACCAAACACCGGGTAGAGGAGTCTTCCATGATGCAGGCAACTTATATGCAGGTAACCAATGAACATGTAGATGTTGTATTTTGGCCTGTATCTTCTCAACCAGGCTCTACTCAGCCTGGCCCGTTTTTTCCATGCAACCTCGAAAAACCGGTGCAGATAACCAAACGCGTCCCTAAGCTATACAAATCTCTGGGTTCATCCACTACTTTCCCACAGTGCAATTTTATCTATGTGGATGCCAAATTACGTTTTATTGTTCTACAGGAATACGTACTTCCTCCACATAGATGTACTTCCCGAGGACATGACCTAGTGCTATACAAGCCATGCAAGTGAGTGGCTAGATCCTACTATGGCGAGTTCTTTTTACCCCAGTAGAGTGGTAATTTATGCCTTCCTAGAGACTCGCTGGGCTCTGCACTATAAGTCACAAAACATGTTCATTGCAATTGTGATATTTGATGATCCATAATGACGTTGGTATGAGTACTTCAAGGTACTGGAGTATGACCTCTCCAATTTTGATTTAATCAGGCTTCTTGGGCCCTGCTTCGACTAGTTGCACTTTATGCCGGCTGATGGTACGCGTGGGGCATTCTGGTGGTGTGGCAGTTGCTCCTCGTCTTAGTGTCTGGTCATTCTGTTTGTTCTCACACTCGCTCGGTTAATTGTGTGCCGACGATGGCTGAACCTTGGTGTTTAACCACCGTTTTTGGCCCAGTAGTTATCGACGTGGAGAAGCATGTCTTCATTGAAGAGTTGATTCAAGCAGGTCAGGTGTTCAAGGGGTCGTGGGCGGCCGCTGAGGACTTTAACCTCATTCTCGACGCTTGCGACAAAAACAATGGCAATCTCAACCGCGGGCTTATGATCAAGTTTTCTCAGGCTATCAATGCTCTTCATCTGAAGGAACCGAACCTTGTCGGTCATAGGTTTACGTGGAGTAATAAGAGGAGAAACCCGGACAGAGAGTTCCGGGTGGGCGATTTCGTCTTTCTTTGATTGCAGCCGTTCATTCAAACCTCCATTGCTCAACGCACCAACCAGAAGCTGACGTTCTGCTACTGTGGGCCATACAAAGTGGGAGCCAGAGTAGGCAAGGTCCCATATAAACTGCCGTTACCCAAGTCAACCAAGATCCACCCTGTGTTGCACGTCTCTCAGTAGAAGAAGGTCCTCGGACTTGACACACCGGTTGAGGCTACACTACACCAGCTAACGCAGTTTTGCAGGCTGTGCAGGTACCACTCCATTCTGCCGACAGTCGTCAATTGATGGCCCAAGGCTTGCCCGCAGAACTCATCCTGGTCGAACGGGCGTGATTGGCCGTTGTCCTTGGCCACCTGGGAGGATTCCACAGAGCTACAACGATGCTTTCCAGCAACGCCCTGCAGCGAGGTGCACAGGTCCAGCGGTAGGACAAGAGGATGGGGCCACCTGCAGCGAGCCATAGTGCCATGACCCAGTGGGCCTGGAGCCGTGTGCGTGTGGGTCGTTCTGTCTCGGCCCGTCTTGTAGCGTATTTAGGCGTGTCATGTCGTGGTAGTGAGGCATCGATGAATTGTATCAACAGACTACTCTGTTCTGTATCTTCTTCTTCCCCAAGTTAGCTTCCTCCTCCTCTGAATCTCTCTGTAATTCTCCATGAAACTCTGAGATCTATGAACCACACCCTCGCCATGGCAGGGATTGCTATCTGACCCGTAGCAATTGGTATCTAGAGCCTCTCCGATCCGCCCCGAATTTTTTTCCCCATCCGCTGCGCCCTATTCCGATTTGACCCCTAATTCCTGGCAAAAGGTGTGGATTCCGATCGGAATTCGCGCAAAACACCTTGGTGTACCTGCGCTAGGTTGGGACAAATTGTGAGCGGTTTCCACGGCGAGATCCGGTCGCCCGACGCTGTATGCCCGCATGGCGGCGGCGGAACTCACGCTGGCCGAGCTGCAAAAGCTTGTGCAGGCGACGATCGAGCAGAGCAAGGCGGTTTCAGATGCGGGAGCTCACAACGCGAAGGGGCTCGAAGAACTACGCACGGCGGTGGACACGTATGCGTCGTCCTCGGCCAAGGCCTTCGATGTGCTCGCGCAGTCCACCACTGCGTCCCTCAACCGCACGGAATCTACGCTGGGACGACTACTGATCTCCATCAACGGCCTCGACGCAGCAGTTGAGGAGATGCGGCAATCTCTCACTGGCGTGCTGAAGCGTGTCGCCGTCCTGGAGCAGGAGCCGCTGACGACTGCACCACCTCACCAGCGTCCCGGTCCATGCCGTCCCGATGGGCACCAAGCTGCGCCAAACCCGCAGGGGGCGGATCTGCGTGCGCCCCGCACACCCAGACTCAACCTGGGGAATGGTGAGCCCAACCTGTCCCAAATCTCCCCCTATGAAGACTTATCTGATGAACCTGATGAGCCGGAAAATTTGGGCAACTTCCGGCCAAATTCAGCACAGGGTCGTTCCAATACGCGCATTCCTCGCTCTGATTTCCCCAAATTTGATGGTGACAATCCCAAATGGTGGAAACGTCAGTGTGAAAAATATTTCCGCCTGTACTCTGTCCAATCTAATCTCTGGGTTGATTTTGCCACCATGCACTTTTCTGGGAATGCAGCTCTCTGGCTCCAAACTTATGAAGCTATGCACAATATTCAGAGTTGGCCGGAATTGTGTGTTGCTGTGTTTGCTAAGTTCAATCGTCACAAATACTCTAGGCTCATGGACACCTTCTTTACTCTTCAGCAAACTGGTTCAGTAGATGATTATGCTCATCAGTTTGAAGAGTACATGCATAAAATTCTGGTGTACAATCCTTCCTATGATGAAACATTCTTTGTCAACCGTTTCATAGTAGGATTGCAACCTGCTATTCGTGCTCCTGTTAAGTTACAACATCCTGTTACGGTTGATTTGGCATATTCCTTTGCTCAAACGCAGGAAGCTATATTGGCAGAAGACACCAGTGTTCCAACAGACAAGCTTGTGTACAGATCCAAGTATAAACCTTATGTACATCAAGGATTAATGGGAGTCTCTCCGACTGAGCCCAGGACAGAGAACAAGAGCAAATATAATGATTAGGTGGACTCCCTCAGAGCTCAACGCCGCGCTCGTGGTGAATGTTTCAAGTGCGGAGAGAAATATGGTCCTGGGCATCAGTGCCCAAAGACTGTGCAGTTGCATGTCATGCAGGAACTCATCGATGCATTGCAGATCTCTGACAGTTCAGAACCACCAGTAGCAGAACAACAACCTGAACCTGGGAATACTACTGATGATAGTGAAAATAGTTCAGATTCTGCTGCTTCTCTCATGAAGCTGTCCTTAGAAGCTGTCAGTGGTACTTCATGCAAGGAGGGTATCAAATTGCAAGGCATGATTGGGAAGAGACACTTGCTCATTCTCATAGATTCAGGCAGCTCCAACAATTTTATCAGTGAACAATTGGTGGAAGCTTTAAATTGTCCGGTAGATGCTTTACCACCTGCAACCGTTACTGTAGCTGGTGGGGGTACTTTGCTGTGCACTAAACAAGTTTGTGACCTCCAATGGTGGTGCCAAGGCACATGTTTCAGTACTTCTTTAAAAGCATTGCCATTGGAGAATTATGATCTAATTCTGGGCATGAACTGGCTGGAAACTATGAGTCCCATGTGGGTGGACTGGAAGAAGAAAATCATGAAATTCAAGTACAATGATAAGAAAGTCACACTGAGAGGAGTTACTGATGTGTTACATACCTGCAAGAAAGTGTCTGGGAAGCAGTTAAAAGGGTTGCTAGCTACTGCTGCAGTAGATCATATTTTGCAACTTAATTATGTGTCTAAATTTTCTCCTGTTATTGGGACCATTCCTCCAGCTGTACAAGAAGTGCTAGACAGCCACAAAAAAGTCCTTGTAGACCCTGCTACATTACCTCCTTTCAAGGTCATTCCTCCAGCTGTCCAGGGAGTTTTGGACAGTCACACAAAAGTCTTCGAGGATCCTGCTGCACTGCCTCCTTCCAGGGCTTTTGATCATAAAATTCAATTGTTACCTGGAGCACCTCCTGTCAATGTAAAACCCTACAGGTATAACCCAATGCAAAAAACTAAGATTGAGCAACAAGTGAAGAAGATGCTGAAACAGGGAGTAATCCAGTTAAGCTCCAGCTCTTATGCTTCTCCTGTGCTCTTAGTTAAGAAAAAAGATGGCACTTGGAGATTCTGTGTGGATTACAGACACTTAAATGCAATCACAGTCAAACACAAATATCCAATGCCAGTAGTGGAGGAATTATTGGATGAACTTTCTGGTGCTCAATGGTTTACCAAATTGGATCTCAAATCTGGATACCATCAAATCAGATTATTGGCTGGAGAAGAACACAAAACAGCTTTCAAAACACATCATGGGCTTTTTGAATTTCTGGTAATGCCTTTTGGTCTTACTAATGCTCCTGCCACATTTCAAGATGCTATGAACAGACTGTTTGCTCTCTTACTCAGAAAATGTGTGTTAGTCTTTATGGATGATATATTGGTGTTCAGCCCTACACTGGAACTGCATGTGCAGCATCTTAAGGAAGTTTTTGCTATCTTGGAACAGAACCAGTTCTATGTTAACCTTAGCAAATGCTCTTTTGCTCAGCCAGAATTGGAATACTTGGGACATGTTGTGAGCAAAAATGGAGTCAGCACTGACCCAGCTAAAGTGCAAGCAGTTCAGGATTGGCCTGTCCCTAAGAATGTGAAAGAAGTGAGGGGTTTTTTGGGGCTCACATGCTACCACAGGAAATTCATCAAAAATTATGGGGTTATCAGCAGAAGTTTGGTTAATCTGCTCAAGAAGGACACTGTTTTTGTATGGACACCTACCACTGAGTCTGCCTTTCAGCACCTCAAGCAAGCTCTGTTATCCTCACCTGAGCTAGCATTGCCTAATTTCAAGAAAACTTTCACTGTGGAAACTGATGCTAGCAATGTGGGCATTGGTGCTGTCCTACTTCAGGAAGGCCACCCAATTGCCTATTTGAGCAAAGCCCTAGGTCCTAAAGCACAAGGTTTTTCTACTTATGAGAAGGAGTGCTTGGCAGTTCTATTGGCAGTAGAGAAATGGAAAGCTTATCTGCAGCATGCTCCTTTTGTTATCAGTACAGATCATAGAAGCTTGATACATTTACAAGATCAAAAGGTTGCCAACACAATTCAACAAAAAGCCCTACTGAAGCTTATGGGACTGAACTATACTGTAGTGTACAAAAAAGGACAAGAAAATACTGCTGCTGATGCCTTATCTCGAGTTTCTGGCTCTGAAGCCTTGTTTGCCCTGTCTTACTGTACTCCTCAGTGGCTAGAAGTGGTGGCAGAAGGATACTTACAAGACTCTCAACCTCAAGAATTACTAACTGAACTCAGTGTTACTGGCTCTAATGCCAGAGGATTTGAGCTATTACAAGGGGTGATCAGACATAAAGGAAGAGTGTGGCTGGGAAACAACAAAGATGCTCACCAAGCTATACTCCTATCTCTTCATTCCAGTGCAATAGGAGGCCACTCAGGTTTTCAGGCCACTTACCAAAGAATTAAGGGACTTTTCTTGCCTTCTATGAAACAGGACATCCAACAATATGTGAGGGATTGCAGTTGACAAGCTAAAGTGGAGCATATTAAGAAACCTGGACTATTGAGTCCACTTCCTGTGCCTACAGAAGCCTGGAACATGATAACCATGGATTTTATCAGTGGACTTCCCAAAAGTAAGAACTATGATACTATTCTGGTCATTATAGACAAATTTACCAAGTATGAGCATTTCATTCCCCTGTCCCACCCATTTACTGCATTGACAGTGGCCCAGGTTTACCTTGATCATGTGTACAAGCTACACGGCCTCCCAAAGGTTTTGGTTACAGACAAAGATCCTCTGTTCACTAGCACTGTTTGGCAAGAACTTTGCAGATTGACTGATACCAAGATGAATATGAGTTCAGCCAATCATCCTGAAACAGATGGGCAGTCTGAGAAGCTAAATCAATGCCTGGAAACTTTCCTCCGTTGCATGGTTCATTCTGCTCCTAAAAAAATGGGCCTACTGGCTTCCCCAGGCCGAGTATTGGTACAATACCAATTTCCATTCTGCTCTGGGCAAAACTCCGTTTCAGGTGTTATATGGTTACCAACCAAGACACTTGGGAGTTGCCAATCTGCAGTCCTCCACCTCGAGTGACTTAACCACTTGGCTGGCAGAGCGCAATGCTATGACTACAGCTATTCGAGAACATCTTCTCAGGGCTCAGCAACGCATGAAGACACAAGAGGACAAGCACCGTTCTGACAGAGTTTTTTCTGCCGGTGATTGGGTCTTTCTGAAACTTCAGCCATATATGCAGCAGTCAGTGGCAAGACGTACCAATCACAAGTTAGGTTTCAAGTATTTTGGACCTTATCTGGTCTTGGAGCGAGTGGGAGATGTTGCATACCGTCTACAGCTGCATGCCTCCAGTAAAATCCATCCGGTGGTACATGTTTCCTTGCTGAAACCGGCTAAACCACCGCAAGAACAAGTACCAACTTCAGAGTTATTGCAGTATGCTCAGGTTTGTCCTGCTGTGCCCAAACCATGTCAAGTTCTCGATTCTCGTCTGGTTCGCTTCGGAGGACGCACCAGGAAGCAGTACAAGGTCGCTTGGAGTGGACTGCCGATGTCGATGGCAACCTGGGAGTGGGCAAGTGTGTTATCTGAACTGGTACCAACTTGAGGACAAGCCGGCTGCAAGGGGAGGGGAGTGCCACGACCCAGTGGGCCTGGAGCCGTGTGCGTGTGGGCCGTTCTGTCTCGGCCCGTCTTGTAGCGTATTTAGGCGTGTCATGTTGTGGTAGTGAGGCATCGATGAATTGTATCAACAGACTACTCTGTTCTGTATCTTCTTCTTCCCCAAGTTAGCTTCCTCCTCCTCTGAATCTCTCTGTAATTCTCCATGAAACTCTGAGATCTATGAACCACACCCTCGCCATGGCAGGGATTGCTATCTGACCCGTAGCACATAGCAATGTTGCTAGCAGCTGAGCCACTGGCAGTATGCACGAGCAATTCGGTGTGTGTGTTCTGGGTTAAGTAGTAGTGGTGGAGCGTGTGTGGGGTTATCGTGTATTATCTGGACTAAACTGGACCTGTGTGAAACTACTCTTCCACGATCTCTCTCTCTCCTTCCTACCAACCCCTCTCCCAAACTCGCCCATCCCCTTGCTCCTTCATCCGCTCCCCCTTCCTCCGATTCCTAGGGTAGATCGAGGTACATAACACCGAGGTTCAGGAGAAGCAGGATCTGTGCCGCCCAGTGGTTCCAAAGGTTCAACGACCCTCTCACCATTGTTGCTTCTCCTGTGCACTGCCTGAAATGAATTTTCACTAGAGGATCGCTGACGAGATATACATATGTAACTACTAAGGGAGGGTAAATTACACCAGATCGATCAAAAAACTATCAGCTGATGTTGTTGCTGTATACATACCGGGTGGCAGTAGCGTTGCAGCTAGCAGCGCAGGTGGCGGGTCCAAGCCACTATCACTAGTTTTTTACAAAAAAGTTGAACTAGGTAGCACAAAATAAGCAACATGCAGAATCACTTAACCATACACTCCAGGATTGGGTCCCGAAGAACCAAAAGGTGTGAATGTACTCCCTTCGTCCCATAATACAAGAAGTTTTGTATAGGCAAGCTGGATACATTATCTACCCAAATATGACTCAAGTTGGGAGGTTTGGATATCACATAGATTATGTACTATACTGTAACTGCATAACTTGAACTATTTTCTGCCATCTAACTTCAAGTAATGTATACAAATGGAATGAGAAACTGAGAATACAATACAAAGTGCTAGCCTCTGCTTTTTGCAATCTAAGGTCAACTCTAGTGTGAGTTCTACTACTTGTGCGCACGGATTCAAACTTCCGTGAGGAAAATGGATGAATCAGCAAGATTGCAGTTACCTCCGATGGCTAAAAATGGGTAAGAATTTTAAAACAGCATTAGAAGTCCAGATTAGCTTGACAAAAACTTGAAAGAACTTAAAACTAACTGTAGATGATGATCTGCCGGTTAAGGTAGTCGTTGCTGCAGTGGCTCTCTGGTTAAGTGACTCACAACACGTTCTACTATCCCGCCCCATCCTCCTCGTAACTGCCCAGTAGCACATTTCTGTAATAAATTCAGATTGTCTGATGCTTTAGTAATTCCTCTCATCCTTATCATCACAGGGAGCAAATAATAGGAGGGGGGCAGGGGGAGGGGGGGCATGTTGCATCATACTATCTTCCTTTTCCATTTTCAGCATTCTGAAGAATTGACAACGTGCAACAATCTTCGACTAAATGCTGAACTAGTACAAAATAACCCACATTGCCTAATTGGATTCTGAAGAAACGAAAGGAGAAAATGTGCCCTAAAATATTACCGAACCATGAAGTTGTGGTTCTCATCATCACTGACCAAGTTAAAATGGTGCAAATCGTTTCCTTGTCGGTGAGTTTGGCCCTGCTTCTCCACTGAAGTTCATCTGGAAAAACCGAAAACAACTTTCAGTGTCAACCTTCGCTACAGTACGGTGCACATATATTGGATGTCACGTCAAATGTTAAAGGAGTTCAAGGCACGACAAATGTGAAGATAAGTAAACGTACATGCATTTTGCTATGCACCAAACAATAATTAATTTGGACCAACCTACTGTGAATACTAGTAAAAAAAATCATGGTGCTCGAATAGTTGGCTTGTCCTTGTCAGATGTTTGGACATTTACACAAGTATCCTTGTGTCATCCACCTACTTGTCAGAGTCAATCATCCCTGGAGACTTTTCCTTTTTCCAAAGAGTCCCTGCAAGACTTCTTTGGCAGAGGCCACTTAATTTCTCCATAGAGACTATTGATTCCAATAGGAAACAAAACCAAGTTTGTCAATCATCCAAGTTGCGTCAGATGAAAATCCTTCTCAATATTTCACCATAGTGGAGATCAACATCAGGTCAAGACCGAACTCTATAGAATGCACCACATGCAACAACTTCCGTTTAAGGACTGAACTAGCACAAAATAAGCCACATGGGTTCTGAAGAACCAAAGGAGTGACATGTCCTCTAGATGATTACTACTTAAGTATGGAGACGTGGTTCTCATCATCACTGACCAAGATAAAAGGGCTCCTTGCCAATGAGTTGCCCCTTGCATTCTCCACTGGCTTTCATCTGGAAAAGCCCCAACCATTTCTGAGGTCAAGCATTGCTAGAGTGTAGTGCACATAAATACAAAGAACGCATGAGCAGTGGCGGATCCAGGATTTTAAACTTGGGTGTTCAGATATTTTTCTACCATGCACAATATCTAAAATGTTCATGTAGCTACTAAGAACTTTTTTCCCATCCTATTGACAGTATCGTACAGAAATAACAAAAACAACGATTATTTACTACACAATCATACAATATGCCATGGCCAAAAAAAGGCATGGTGTCATTATCCGTTACTTGCAGGAAAAATCTTGAGCAGAAAATGTAACAAAAACCATATTTCAAGTAAGGATTTTTTACTTGCAGCCACTTGGGTTCTGTGGGATAGAGTGTCAAAACTTATGCTTGTTGGACTGGGGCTTTGAGGCCAGTTTTATACGAATTAACATGTGTTAGTTGCACAAACTACACCATATTTAATACATGTACGTAGTATACATAATATATAAAAAAATCTTGTCAAAAAATTGGGTGTACATCTGTACACCCATGACCCTATATGGATCCGCCCCTGTGCACGAGGTGTAGCAAGAATCTTTGACTAAATACCGAACTACCACAAAATAAGCCACATTCAGACAAATTGGATTCTGAAGAAACAAAAGGAGAAAATGGACAAACAAACATGTTACATGTGCCCTGAAAGATTACTGAAGCATTTGAGTTGTGGTTTTCATCATAACTGACCAAGATAAAATGGCGCATATCATTTCCTGCTTACCTATGAGTTGCACCCTGCTTCTCCAATGAAGTTCATCTGGAAAAGCACAAACAATTTCCACGGTCAAAGTTTGATAGAGTAGAGTGCACAACTGCACACATATTGGATAATTGGATGTCGTCCAAGGAAAGGCAAATGTGAAGATAATTAAACATACATGCATTTTGCTATGGATTAATTTGGACCTGTCTCTTTAAACAGGCTTTGGCCCCGCTTTATATATAAAGCAACAATAGAATAAGTACATGGCCGAAAGATACAAGATGGTGAGGTAGCCCTGTTACAAAGCCGATCCTATGATATCCGGATCACGTATAACACACGCGACTACGCAACCAACAAAGAGCACCGGATGATTTAAACACACCCCATGCTACGACCTAACACATCTAAGCTCCACGATAACGCCCCCAAGAGGGAGAACGGCGCAGAGCGTCGCCGCTGCCGGGTCCACCAGACGAAGGTCTTCACCCGGAGTCCTTACACGGAGAGAAGAACCACGACGACATCTTCAAGAAGAGCGTGGCACCTACGGGTATCACCTTCGTCACCGCCAAGGCATATTAGAAATACTAGTCAATTCTTTCATGCTGCACAGTTGGCTTGTCCTTGTCAGTTGTCACATATTTGGTCATTTGGACAACATGTCACCCACACCCTGGAGACTTTTCTTATTTGCAAAGAGTCTATGTGCCACATAATTTTTCCAGAAAGACTGTTTTTTCAAATAGGAAACAACACCAAGTTGTCCATCGTGCAAGTTGCATCCTGCTATTTTCCTTTTCCATTTTTTAACCAAAAACCAAGTTGTCAATCCTGAACTCTGAAGAATGTATAAGGTGCAACAGTTTTCGACTAAAGACTAAACTAGCACAAAATAAGCCATACTGATTCATTGGGTTCTGAAGAACCAACCAAAGGAACAAAAGGGCTCATTGCCCATGAGTTTCTCTACTAAAGTCCATCTAAAGCTCAAACTTTAGTCGAGTAGAGTGCACATACGGGATACTATTCACTCGTATGTACAGTGCAAAAAGGTTCCAACGACCATAAATGCAGAGATAATTAACAATAATTAATTTGAACCCACAGTGAATATTAAATATTGTTGCATTTTCTCATGCTGCTTGACAGTTGGCCTGTTCTTGTCACGTGTATTGTCGTTTAGGAAAGTATCCTTCTATTACCCACACCCACCCGTCATAGTCAAAGTCATGAAAGCGATAGGAAAAACGCCCCCCGAGTCGTTCCGGCGGGCGACTCCGGGCGGCAACCCTAGCGCAGCCGCCCCCAGCTCCTCGCCTCGGCCTCCCCTTCCTCGCCGCCGCCGGTGGCGTCGTCGGCCAGAGACCGCGCGGTGTAGGCGGCGGCGCAGCGTCTCCTCCCGCGCGCAGGTGGCGGGCGTCGCGGGGCGCCCCCTCCTATCCGTCGGCGTCAGGCGGCGTGCCTCTCCTGCTCCGGCTCCCTACACCCGGTGTCATGGTGGCTCGCCGGAGTGGCCTCCTCTCGCCCCCTCCCCCCACCAGCGACGGCTTGTTGGGCTCCGGGACTTCGGGTTGCTCTGGCGGCGAATCTGGGTGTCTCTGCCCAGATCCGATTGATGGTGGCGGCTGGTCGCGGCGGGGACGGCCGGCGGCCCTGCTATGGTGGTGGTGTTGCTGCTGGTGGCTGTGCTGCTCCGATGGGGTGGTGGGGCTCCCGGTGGTGTTGGCCAGGGCGTGGAGGCGCAGGATCTGTGGTGGGGGTGGCGCGCGGCAGCGGTGGTGGTGGTGGAGCATGCCGGCGGGATCTAACGCAGTTTTACCGGCGGGCGACGCGGGTTGGGGCACCAGCCCGGCGTGGCTGCTGCTCTGGCTATGGGCTATGGAGGCGAGGTGCCTCGGCTCTTTCGGTGTGGAGGCTTCCATTCGCCACGCCGACGTGGCGACAGCTCAGCGGGACGGATGCGGCAGTTGTTGGCTTTTCGGCGCTAGCTCGTTTGTAGGCGACCTGTTTTGACCTTCGATCCCTCTCCTCGTCGTCTGATCGCTACCTTCATCGAAGGGTGGGCCCTCCCCCGCCTGCGGTCCATCGCCCGTCTCGTGCTCGGCAGCAGGACTGAGCTCGTCTCGTGCCCGGCAGCAGGACTAACCTCGTCTCGCGTCACGCAGCAGGACCGCGCTCGTCTCGCGCCTGGCAGCAGGACCGAGCTCGTCTCGCGCCCGGTGCCGCAGGACGGGTTGATGGTGGCCAGTTTTGGCCGGCCTATTGGGTTTCGTCGTTAGGGGCCGCCCTGGGGTGCGAAAGACAGGTCCTTTCTGCCCGTATCTTTGGTTGGGGTAGCGGTGGATCTCGGGTGAGGTCGTGTCGAGGTCTTGGATACCGGGGCGGTGGCCCTGGTGGTGTTTCCGCGGTGCTCATGGGCAAAGCCCATGGCTTGGTACTGCCCGGTGACCATGGCCGTGTGGGCGGCGTGGTCGCCGTGGTATGGCGTTCGGTAGCAGTGAGGGTTGGCCAGGGTGAAAACCTTATCTATCTTCCGATGGACTGGCGGCGATGAAGCTCGTTCCCTTCTTGAAGGCGTCGTCGCGGCTCTCATTGCCCGTCGTGTTGCTCCAGGGGAAACTCTGATCCTCGGGTCGGGCAGTGGCCGCGGTCTGGTGTCGGAACCTTCCTGAAGGCACCGCCTTGAAGCACACGGTTCGTCGTATGCGGCTTTATCTCTTCGCGGTTGTGTGTTTGGTACTATGGGTGGTGTTGCTGCGCTCAGCAACTATGTATCCTGCCTTGGGTGTGTGCATTGTTGTGGTGGCGTGCGTTTGTACCGGATCTGTGGATGGCCGTTGCTTTATATATAAAGCGGGGTGAAAGCCTTTTACGATATAGTCAAAGTCATCCATGGAGATTTTTCTCTTTTCCCAAGAGTCTCTGCTAGACTTGGCAGAGGCTAGCCTAGTTAAATTTGTCCAAAGACCGACCAACAAATTACCTCATCAATCCCGGCCATGGAGGCTACCGTGTCTGCGGCGAACTAGTGAGCCGTTTCATTTCCTTGATTCCTTCCTGCTGAATAAGTACCATTCAAGCCATCTATGCTCAGCGGACAAGGTGATGGAGAGGCTGAAGCATCTTCTGATGAGAGTTTGCACCGAGGAGGCAGACACAAGATACATAACCAACTCTGGGATGATGATGCAGCTCAAATGCTTTCAGAGGCCATGTACCGAGGATATGGTGTGTGCTGGACAACTCGAGGTACCGTACCCTCCAAGACACTTCAAGCTTCAACGAGGTTAGCATCAACGACTCATCTGCAAGCAGCTTATATTTAGCCAGGCGCTATCGAACAACAAATGATAAGGCTACATGCCTAGAGTCATATGGTCCGTTGGAAAGTTTAAAAACTGTTGTTTTTCGATAAATGGTGGATTTTATTGGCTCAAAGAAGAGCATCAAGAGGATACAAACCCAAAAAGCACACATCCGGCCTCTTCATAGTTAGGATGCATACAACCAACACCAATACACGCACACAAAAACACACCAGATAGCAAAGTCATATAAGACCAAAGCTATATGTAGGCAAGTAAAAGAAAAACCCGAAGCGATCACATCCACGATCGGCAAACTACATCAGTGACCATATCCGCACCAACCATCTCATGACACCACACAGGTGACGAGGTTCTTCAATAGTAACGCATTCAAGAAGGGAGCGACGCTCAAGTGTTTCCGTCACCGGATCCTACCACCAAGGTCTGAATCTAGGTTTTCACCCTGAAGAATCAGTCCAAGCATATCGAAGCAATGCCTTCAACAAGGTAGCGATGTAAAAGAACATCGCCATTGCCAGTTATAACCAGCTCGGCTCAACCTAGGCTTTCACCCCAGATCTCGCGACCGGGTGCTCACACCACCACCATCGAAGTCACTCAAGTGCTTTCTCCCCCCACTTTTCCGCTATCCCAGCAGCTACATATGGTGCAATCACTGCCACTGCACAACCATTCCTCTGCGTCAAGCCGCCGTCCATAGTTTGCATCCCACCGCCGAAGTCAACCATTGGACATAGAGAGATGAACCCTCCCGAAGATCCCTCGGTGACCACCGTCGCTATGGAGCCGTAGGAGGTCACTGCAACACAGCCTGCAGTCACCCCACTCGACCGACCGAATCTGGATCACCACCACCTATCCGTCTAGATCTGAATCAAGCAACCACGACGGGTCGGTCATGAATGACACCGAAATTGCACCGGCCGCCGCCACCAACAAGGCAGGGCAACCCAGTCTTGCGCCACGCCCCGAACGAGTGGCAGACGCCAGGACCGGACACGCTAGATCCAAGCAACTGCTGCACCGTGCCGTCTCAAAATCCACCGTGTCGGTTGACAGCTAGGTTCGGGTGTAGCAGCCTAGGTCGCCCGCATGGGAGCAACGGCGCGAGGGCGTTTCCCTTGTTTTCCAGCGAAGCCCAACAAAAATAGATCACGATCCAGAGTCGCCGAAGCCCGCGACCTCATTGCCTCCACGCCTTGCAGCAAGCCAGAGCCAAGCCACAGGAAGAGAATAGCCTGCATCGCACGAAGGCACCCATCCGGCAGAGCGCAGTCTTGCCGGCCGGAGAGCTGTGCCACCCAGCTGTCAAGTCGTCGCAGCAGGACGCCCGTCCAAAAACCTTTGTTGCTAAGATGGCATAATTTATTGTTCTTCTCGGTGGATGCGAGCACATGTCTCGTAGACCATATGATGTTTATCTTTACAACGACAACTTCATGTTCGGCCAGCACACAGAGAAGAAAAATCTCTTGAGGTTCTTGTTGCAGCAGACATACCCTCCTGGTAATCATGCACTGGCAGTTCTTCCGATGATAGGTGGTGTTGGAGTTGGAAAGAAAACATTGGTTGCTCATGCGCGTGGCGACGAAACGGTTCGCTCACGCTTCTCCTCTATTTTGCAATTGAAGGGAGATACCCTCTTGACGATACTTGACCATGGATGGACTATGGAGGGTATGATGTTGGTAGTTATTGTGTTTGCTTCTGATGTAGATGATGATGAATGGAGAAGGTTTCACACGTTTTTCATAAGTAAGCTTGAAAGATTAGCCCGGTTTGGATCGGTGAAACCAATTTTCTGTAATGCTATGTCTTATTATGAGTTGAGGTACCTTTTCAAGACACTGGCATTCGGAACCGTAGACCCTACAGAACATCCACGGCTAGTACAGATAGCAAATGAATTTGCCAAGTTAGTGCACAGTGTGCAATGTTCACTTATCTCAGCAAATGTGTTTCCGGATGTGTTGAGAAAGAATCTTGATGTTCAGATTTGGTGTTGCATATTGGAAAAGGGGATAAGATATGATAAAAGAACTTCTGCAGACATGAACAAGTGCACAGTGTGGACCCAGCCAAGCCTATAGAACATGGGCATCCGGTGATAACGAATCTTGCTTTGGATCCACTTAGTGCGATGACTTATACAAATAATGTGTCAATCAAGAAATCGTCGAGTGTGACGTTTGGGGAACTTCTGACGGACCCTACTGTTAGACCAAAAGTTGACTTTATTATAATTTCATGGGAATCAAGGATACTGCATCATAATCAAAGATTAAAATCGCGGGCAATCTGATTTTGCGGCAAATTTTCCCAGCCGCTATAGCGGGCTATTGCGGCCGCTAAGCCAGTTAGCGGCAACTACTGCTTGGTCATTTTCAGCACAAATACAGGGCATTTTCAGTTGAATAGGAAAACAGAGGATTATCGGCAAGAACTTGATGACATCGTATGGTGCATCAACAAAAATGCAATGCTACTGATTACTACTGAAGATTGACTCGGTATGATGCATCAACCAGCTTGGCATGGTGAAGACCTGAAGTTTGGCATGTCGATGTACTTGCCGTGGACTCACTGTGCAGAGGCGGTGAGCCCCCTTGTTACCAGTCACAGGTAGTCGGCTGCTGCCTGGAGCCCCGGTCACGGCCTTGCCGCCTCGCCCATCACTGCCTCCGACTTGCGGTGAAGCTGCCGTCGGCCGCGGAGCGCTGCTGTGAAGGACCGCCGCCACAGCCTCCCTACTCCCTCTCGAAATAGGCTTTCGCGCCGCTTTATATATAATAAAGCAACAACCACATAAGTACACGGCCGAACGATACAAAATGGTGAGGTGACCCTCTTGCAAAACCGATCCTAAGATATCCAGCAGACACAGACGTACGCAACTATGCTACCAGCTACAAGCACCGGAAGCACTAAACACCCTCACGCTACGACCTAGCACACCTAAGCTCCGCGACAACGCCCCCAAGAGGGAAAACGGCGCATAGCGTCGCCGCTGCCGAGTCCAAACGGACAAAGGTCTTCACCCGGAGCCCGGACACGATGAGAAGAACCACAACGACATCTTCACGAAGAGAACAGCACCCACGGGTGTCGCCGTCGTTGTCGCCAAGGCACGGAGCTTTCGCCCGGCAACTCACCCATGCCCCCATGAGGCCGCCTGTGACGCCCCCGGCTTAATCGTGCACTAATCATACACGCAAATGCGCACGATCAAGCCTAAGGACTCACTTGACGATATCACAACACAACTCTAAAATATAAATAAAGTCATACAAGCTTAATATTACAAGCCAGGACCTCGAGGGCTCGAATACATAGCTCGATGGCATACAAGCGTCAGCGGAAGCATTAGATATCTGAGTACAGATATAATACAGAGAGAGAGATAAGCCTTCACAGAGGCGGGGTAAAAATAAAAACTACGATCGAAAGGCGTAGGCCTCCTGCCCTGGACCCTCCGATCCTACTCCTGGTCGTCGAACGGCTCCTCGTAGTAGTAGTACTCGCCAGGCGGATAGTAGTACTGGTCGTCGGCTGAGGCTTCTGGCTCAGGGGCTCCGTCGTCTGGTGACATCAAATGGAAAATGGGGGAAAAAGAAAATAAAGCAAACGTGAGTACTCATCCGAAGTACTCAGCAAGCAAGGATCTACACTACATATGCATCATTGTCAAAGGAATGGCTGTATATGTGGACTGGGCTGCAGAAATGCCAGAGTAGAGGGGGAAAGCCTAGTCCTATCGAAGACTAGCATCTTCAACATTCTTCGACAGTCTTGCAGCATCAGGAGAGAGCAGATGAATATAATGTAAAGTAGTAGTAGTAATATCATCAACCTCGACCTGAGATCCTTTCTCGACTCCCTGCGAGAAAGCAATCCCAGAGCCGTACTATCCAGTTCTCACCACATGTTCTAGTTGTACCGATCGGGATACAACTCCGAGTGTCCGTTACCGTAGGACAGGCTATCGATAGAAGTTTCTTCCCTGCAGGGGTGCACCAACTTACCCACCACGCTCACTTAACTCTGGCCGGACACACTTTTCTGGGTCATGCCCGGCCTCGGCTAAGCAACACGCCGCAACCCGACCTAGGCTTATAAGAGAGGTCAGCACGCCGGACTAAACCTATGCCCCCAGGGGTCTTGGGCCATCGCCCCGGGAACTCCTGCACGTTACGGGGCCACCGAGAGCAGACCTAGCAACCCCTTATACAAGCGCGGTTGCGTTACCAGTCCAACTCGGCGTGCGCCGCTCCTTACTGACGTCAAACAAGCTTCGGCTGATGTGTACGACGTAGAACGCCCATACTATGCCCACGTGATGGTTAGTGCTATCGGGCCAGAGGCCCCTCGGATCAAATATCCAAACCGTAGTGGATTAGGAGCGCGCGGAAACGAGCAGAGACTCACGATCGATGTGACCCCGTCGCCCCGTCTCGAGGACTTGCGGCAAGGGCTAAGAATGCCCGGCCACGCCTCGTAGTTATCTCGCGGGCACCATCCAGGTCAACCCGACTCCACATCACTTCGCGTTAAGCTCGCGCGGGTACCCCTCAGGGCCGACCCGTCTTTAGTATCATAGTTTAGTGCAAGTCATAATATCCAAGGTAACTGTGTGTCTGACACCGAAGGGAACCCTGAGGAATCACCCTCGACGGAATTCCCGCTCGATGTTATCATCAAGGTGAACGAAGGAGGAATCACCCTCGAGGTCCACCTTGAGGAGCTGCGCGACGACGTCGTGATCGGGGGTGGTGTAGAAGGAATCACCCTCGCTTACCATGACCGAGTAACTAACCTACAAGGTTAACATCAGAAGTGCTGACGAGGTATCACCCTCGGCACTCGATGATAACCCAGCAGTGTCGGCAACTAAGGGGAAGTGATGTGCGGTGCCATGGTCTAGTCTTCAATCCCGATGATCGGGTCTTCTGATGTCCAGCAGGGCAGTCGGGATCAAGTGGGGGTCTCTGTCGTGTCTCTACCCACCTTATACTAAGCAGTCTAGGATAATCGGTAAGGTAACAAAGCAGGGTACAATAATCAGGCTATGCAGCAGATATAGGAAAACAGTAGCAGTAGCAGTTCTAATGCAAGCATAAGAGAGAAAAGAGTAGGCGATATAGGCATGCTCAAAATGGGGGTGCTTGCCTGTTTGCTCTGGGGCAAGGGCAAGGTCTTCAGGAGTATCGTCGGGGACGTAGTCGTACTCCTGTGCGGCGTCTGCCTCAGGAGCTACGTCAACGTCGGGGTCTACCGAGAGAGAAGAGGGGGAAGAAACAGGTAAACATAATGCAAACAAATGCAACACGGTGCGTGTGATGCTATGATGCAGTGCAGGGTTGCCTATTTATGCATCTAAGTCATTTTAGTTATTTTTAGAATTATTCTAGGATTTAATATCCGACGTGTGTGCACTATTCATCTGCCGGATTCGGGTCCGGAGTTACGAGTTCTTCTACGTAGGAGGTTCCGATGGAGAAACAGACGGCACGATCAGACTCGTCTCGTCGTTCTGAGCAACTTTCATGTTTTAACTTTTTCGATCCGAGCTACGGTTTAAAAGTTATTAATTTTTAAAGATTATTTGAATTTCTGGAATTATTTTATTTAACAGAAAATGAATTATGACGTCAGCATGATGTCATGCTGACATCAGCAAGTCAGCAGCCGGCTGTACCGGTCAAACCTGACATGTGGGTCCAGTGGGACCCACATGTCAGCCTCTGTTTCTTTATCCAGTGAATTAGTTTAATTACCAGGATTAATTAGGGGGGTGGACCCCACATGTCAGTGAGACATTAGGTTAATTAGTTTATTTTTATTTCTAAAATGTTTTAATTAATTAATCAGGGAGGTGGGGCCCACGTGTCAGCGGCTGGGCCGGTCCAGTCAGCAAGGCTGACTGGTCAACTGGCCGGCCGGGCCCCTGGGACCCACGGGTCAGTGACCCAGGGGTGGGCCCCGCCTGTGCCACGTCAGCGGGGCCGGCGGCTGGTCGCCGGCGACCAAATCGCACGGCGGCGCGTCGCCGGAGCTCGCCGGAATCACGCTACAGAGCTCGTTTCGGGGCGCGCTTGGGCGCGTTCGATAGCTGGCGTCCTCGCGCATCTAGCTGAGGCACTCGCCGGACCAGGAGATGACCGGAGCTGGGCCGGCGACGAGATTTGGCGGCGGTGGCATTCGGGAGATCGAGGGAACGGCGTTAGGAGGCACGGGAGGGCTCGGGCTTGAGCTCACCGGGCTCCTGGGAGCATCAGGAGCTCAGTGCCGTGCTCAGATAAGCACGACAGTGGCTATGGCCACGGCGGCGACACGAACGGCGGCGAACAAAGCTCGGCCTCGACGTCGGCTAGCTACGGCGTGCGGAGAAGTAAATGGAGAAGAGTGTGAGGTGGAGGAGCTCACCGCGCGGCTCAAGAAAGGCCCCTGACAGATTTGTAGCAGCAGTGGTCGCCGGAGACGAAGGAATCGGCGGCGACCCGAGGTGGAAGACGACTCGCGCGCGGGCGATGCGGGGCTCCTTCACTCCGTCTGGTTGTTCCCGAGGATGCAGACGTCCGCGGCGATCCGTCCTAGCACCTCCAGACGACGCGGGAAGGCTGGTGGCCACGGCGGTGCCAAGACGCGGCGACGGCGGCGTCCTGTGCTCGGATCTGGAGGAAGGGGAAGAGACAGAGCGGCGAGGGAGAGAGATGGGGATGAGGCAAATGATCAGGGGGAAGGCACGGGCCTGCCCTTATCCTCTCGCAGCGCCCGCGGCGTCGCGCTGTCGAGCAGCGACCGGAGCGAGCGCGCGCGTCCATGGACGAGGCGACACGGCGACGGAGAAGGACGACGACTGTAGCGAGCTGGGCCAGGCGGGCCGCGGTCGGGGCACTGTGCACTAAGGCCCAGTGCACAGTGCCTCGCTTTTACATTTTCTACTTTCTGTTTCCTTTTTCTTTTAATCCCTTTTCTGTTTCAAAATGTTTAGGCCACTTGTGCACTTTTGAAAAATTATGGGAGTTGGTCCCAATATTGTGATGCAATATTAGCTCTCACCAAAAAGTGGTTTGAACATATTTGGATTCCATTTGAATTTGATATTAATTTAATAGATGCAAATAGTCTGTTTTGAGTGCTGTTTCAGGTTGTTTCACTCACTTAGCTAACTCCAAAAATAATGATTATGATTTTGCCATGACCACTGGATTATTTGCTAATTAAATAACATTTCTCCAGCAGAGTTTGATCAACTTCAATTTACACTTTGGAATTTAATTTGATTTTCAGATTTGAATTTGAATTGGATTATTAACCCAAGTGACTAGGCAAAGCAAATGATGATGACATGGCATTATTAGCAGTTGATCACTGTGGTCATTACAAGGGGGTGTTACAAATTCTCCTCCACTAAAAGAAATTCTCGTCCCGAGAATTTAGGAGGTAGAAGGAAAGAGTTCGGGATATTCTTCCCGAAGATGATCCTCGCGTTCCCAAGTGGCTTCATCTTCAGTATGATTCGACCATTGCACTTTCAGGAACTTGGTCGTCTTCTGACGAGTACGACGCTCAGCTTCGTCGAGGATGCGGATCGGATGCTCCTTATAGGAAAGATCATCTTGTAGCTCGAGCATCTCATGATCCACTGCACGGTGCGGGGATTCCTTGAAGCACTTACGGAGTTGCGACACGTGGAAGACATCATGAATATGAGAGAACTGTGGCGGCAACTCCAATTTATATGCCACATGTCCACGTCTAGCCATGATACGGAAAGGACCAATATAGCGAGGAGCTAGCTTGCCCTTGATTCCGAAACGTCGTGTGCCCTTCATCGGAGTGACACGAAGATAGGCTTGATCACCAGGTTGATAGATCACACCCCATCGCTTGCGATCATAATTACTCTTCTGACGGTCTTGAGCTGCTTTGAGATTCTCCCGTACAATTCGGACTTGTTCTTCGGCATGCTGAATAATGTCCGGTCCAACAAGAGGTCGTTCCCCGGTTTCTGACCAATTCAGAGGGGTTCGACATTTACGACCATAAAGAACCTCAAATGGGGCCATTTTTAAGCTGGCTTGATAACTGTTGTTATAAGAGAACTCGGCATACGGGAGAGATTCCTCCCATTTCTTACCGAAGGATATAACACAAGCTCGAAGCATGTCTTCAAGCACTTGATTAACACGCTCAACTTGGCCTTGGGACTGAGGATGATATGCGGAACTCCAGGTAATATGAGTTCCCATGGCTTCTTGGAAACTTTCCCAGAACTTGGAAGTGAAAAGAACACCACGGTCTGAACTAATCTCCTTCGGAATACCATGGAGAGAAACAATTCTGGCAATGTAGAGTTCTGCTAGCTGGCTAGCGGTGATAGTCTCCTTAACAGGTAGGAAATGAGCAACCTTGGAGAGTTGGTCGACGACGACAAGAATGGCATCGTGACCCTTCTGAGACTTGGGAAGACCAGTAATGAAGTCCATTTGCACTTTATCCCACTTCCATAGAGGAATAGGGAGCGGTTGCAGAATTCCAGCAGGTTTCTGATGTTCTGCCTTCACGCGACGACAAACGTCACACTCGGCAACATAACGAGCAATATCCTGCTTCATCCTAGACCACCAGTACCTTTGACGAAGATCTCGATACATCTTGGTACTACCCGGATGGATAGACAGCGGTGTATCATGGGCCTCCTTCATGACTTTGTCAGTCATCAGCTCGAAGCGAGGTACTACGATGCGGTCTCTGAAATATAATGTACCATCTTCAGCAACTGAGAAATCCCGATACTTAGCAAGGTGAAGCTCCTTCTTCAACAAGTCAATTTCAGCATCTTTGGCTTGCGCTTCTTTAACAGCCTTCAGAAGGTCTGGCTGTACCACAAGGTTATTAAGAGAACCCTGGGGAAGAATTCGCAGATTCAGCTGAGTCAGTTCTGCGTGAAGACGAGGTTGAGCTTGCCTAACCATGAGGTTGTTGCAATAAGACTTGCGACTCAGGGCATCGGCCATTACATTAGCTTTGCCCGGGGTATAAGAAATACCGCAGTCATAATCCGCAATAGCTTCTAACCATCGTTGTTGTCGGAGATTAAGATCCGGTTGAGTGAATAAGTATTTCAGACTTTGGTGATCGGTATAAATTTCACACCGATTACCCAGAAGGTAGTGTCGCCATAACTTCAATGCATACATCACTGCTGCAAATTCAAGATCATGCACTGGATAATTCTCTTCATGTGGATGCAATTGACGTGAAGCATATGCAATTACTCTCCGCTCTTGCATTAGGACGCAGCCTAATCCCTGACGAGAGGCGTCGCAATATATGACAAAGTCCTTGCGAGAATCAGGAGGAGCAAGCACTGGAGCAGAAGTGAGCTTGTCCTTGAGGGTTTGGAAACTTTCCTGACACTTGTCTGTCCACTCAAACTTAACGCCTTTGTGGAGCAGATTAGTCAGGGGCTTGGCGATCTTGGAGAAGTTCTCGACGAATCGGCGACAATAGCTGGCTAGACCGAGAAAGCTTCGGACCTGCTTGGCATTCTTCGGAGGAGTCCAGTCAAGGATAGCCTGAACACGCTCCGGGTTAACGGCAATACCGTCCTTGGAGATGACATGTCCAAGGTAGATTACCTCGGAAAGCCAGAATTCGCACTTAGAGTACTTGGCATATAATTGGTGCTCTCGAAGTCTCTCCAGAACTAGTCGAAGGTGCTCAGCATGTTCTTCTTTGCTCTTCGAATAAACCAGAATATCATCCAGATATACCACGACGAATTTGTCGAGGTAATCCATGAATATGTAATTCATTAGGCGGGAGAATGTAGCTGGAGCGTTTGTTAAGCCAAACGACATGACTGTGTACTCGTAAGAGCCATAACGAGTAACGAATGCAGTCTTCGGAATATCCTCTTCGCGAACACGGATCTGGTGATAACCCAACCTCAAGTCGAGTTTAGAAAACACCGAAGATCGATCAACTTGCAGGATCCTACTCTCCGTGTGCACTCTGATGCAGAATACGGTCTTATCGAATGACAACTCGGAGTATAATACAACTCGGAGAGAAAGGTTAAACAAAACAATGGAAAGAAAAATGATTATCAGACTAATCAGATCAACGACAGGGAAATCGCACTGAATCCAGCTCTCCGGGTGGATAGAATTAACGAGAACCTAAATGTCGGTGTTAGTAAATTTTATTAAACCCGAATAGATGAGAGATTAGAATCCCAGAGTAAAGACGAGGAATATAAGATCCTAATACCACCCAGTTGGTGACGTGGGCCCGTAAGCCACACAGCCAAGTTAGTAAAACAGTTTTTGACCACTAGACTCAACTTCGGCCAAAGAGTTGGAAAGGGGGACTCCTAGAGGCAGTCGGCTCTGATACCAACCTGTGACGCCCCCGGCTTAATCGTGCACTAATCATACACGCAAATGCGCACGATCAAGCCTAAGGACTCACTTGACGATATCACAACACAACTCTAAAATATAAATAAAGTCATACAAGCTTAATATTACAAGCCAGGGCCTCGAGGGCTCGAATACATAGCTCGATGGCATACAAGCGTCAGCGGAAGCATTAGATATCTGAGTACAGATATAATACAGAGAGAGAGATAAGCCTTCACAGAGGCGGGGTAAAAATAAAAACTACGATCGAAAGGCGTAGGCCTCCTGCCCTGGACCCTCCGATCCTACTCCTGGTCGTCGAACGGCTCCTCGTAGTAGTAGTACTCGCCAGGCGGATAGTAGTACTGGTCGTCGGCTGGGGCTTCTGGCTCAGGGGCTCCGTCGTCTGGTGGCATCAAATGGAAAAGGGGGGAAAAAGAAAATAAAGCAAACGTGAGTACTCATCCGAAGTACTCAGCAAGCAAGGATCTACACTACATATGCATCATTGTCAAAGGAATGGCTGTATATGTGGACTGGGCTGCAGAAATGCCAGAGTAGAGGGGGAAAGCCTAGTCCTATCGAAGACTAGCATCTTCAACAATCTTCGACAGTCTTGCAGCATCAGGAGAGAGCAGATGAACATAATGTAAAGTAGTAGTAGTGATATCATCAACCTCGACCTGAGATCCTTTCTCGACTCCCTGCGAGAAAGCAATCCCAGAGCCGTACTATCCAATTCTCATCACATGTTCTAGTTGTACCGATCGGGATACAACTCCGAGTGTCCGTTACCGTAGGACAGGCTATCGATAGAAGTTTCTTCCCTGCAGGGGTGCACCAACTTACCCACCACGCTCGCTTAACTCCGGCTGGACACACTTTTCTGGGTCATGCCCGGCCTCGGCTAAGCAACACGCCGCAACCCGACCAAATACCTAACAGAGAGGTCAGCACGCCGGACTAACCTATGCCCCCAGGGGTCTTGGGCCATCGCCCCGGGAACTCCTGCACGTTACGTGCACCGCCGGTGAGCAGACCTAGCAACCCCTTATACAAGCGCGGTTGCGTTCCCAGTCCAACCCAGCGTGTGCCGCATCAGTCGCTGACGTCCATTAAGCTCCGGCTGAAGTATACGACGCAGAACGCCCATACTATGCCCACGTGATGGTTAGTGCTATCGGGCCAGAGGCCCCTCGGATCAAATATCCAAACCGTAGTGGATTAGGAGCGCGCGGAAATGAGCAGAGACTCACGATCGATGTGACCCTGTCGCCCCGTCTCGAGGACTTGCGGCAAGGGCTAAGAATGCCTGGCCACGCCTCGTAGTTATCTCGCGGGCACCATCCAGGTCAACCCGACTCCACATCACTTCGCAATAAGCTCGCGCGGGTACCCCTCAGGGCCGACCCGTCTTTAGTATCATAGTTTAGTGCAAGTCATAATATCCAAGGTAACTGTGTGTCTGACACCGAAGGGAACCATGAGGAATCACCCTCGATGGAGTTCCCGCTCGATGTTATCATCAAGGTGAACGAAGGAGGAATCACCCTCGAGGTTTACACTTGAGAGGTTGCGCGACGATGTCGTTATCGGGGGTGGTGTAGGAGGAATCACCCTCGCTTACCACGACCGAGTAACTAACCTACAAGGTTAACATCAGAAGTGCTAACGAGGTATCACCCTCGGCACTCGACGGTAACCCAGCAGTGTCGGCAACTAAGGGGTAGTGACGTGCGGTGCCAGGGTCTGGTCTTCAATCCCGATGATCGGGTCTTCTGATATCCAGCAGGGCAGTCGGGATCAAGTGGAGGTCTCTGTCGTGTCTCTACCCAGCCTATACTAAGCAGTCTAGGATAACCAGTAAGGTAACAAATCAGGGTACAATAATCAGGCTATGCAGCAGATATAGGAAAACAGTAGCAGTAGCAGTTCTAATGCAAGCAAAAGAGAGAAGGGAATAGGCGATAAAGGCATGCTCAAAATGGGGGTGCTTGCCTGTTTGCTCGGGGGCAAGGGCAAGGTCTTCAGTAGTATCGTCGGGGACATAGTCGTACTCCTGTGCGGCGTCTGCCTCGGGAGCTACGTCAACGTCGGGGTCTATCGAGAGAGAAGAGGGGGAAGAAACAGGTAAACATAATGCAAACAGATGCAATACGGTGCGTGTGATGCTATGATGCAGTGCAGGGTTGCCTAATTATGCATCTAAGTCATTTTAGTTATTTTTAGAATTATTCTGGGATTTAATATCCGACGTGTGTGCACTATTCATCTGCCGGATTCGGGTCCGGAGTTACGAGTTCTTCTACGTAGGAGGTTCCGACGGAGAAACAGACGGCACGATCAGACTCGTCTCGTCGTTCTGAGCAACTTTCATGTTTTAACCTTTTCGATCCGAGCTACGGTTTAAAAGTTATTAATTTTTAAAGATTATTTGAATTTCTGGAATTATTTTATTTATCAGAAAATGAATTATGACGTCAGCATGACGTCACTGTGACGTCAGCGCTCAACAGCGTCGCTGACCAGTCAAACATGACATGTGGGTCCAGTGGGACCCACATGTCAGTCTCTGTTAAGACTAACAGTGGATTAATTCAGTTAACAGGGTGATTAGAGGGGTGGGCCCCACATGTCAGTGAGACATTAGGCTAAATTAATTAATTTTAGTTAATTAAGTGCTTAATTAGGTTAATTAGCCGCCGGGGCCCACATGTCAGAGAGAGGGGGTGAACAGTGCCGCGTTGACTCTGGTCAACGAGGTCAAAGTGGGGTCCCAGGGCCCACCAGTCAGTGGCCCAGGTGGTGCCACGTGGGTGGCACGCCAGCGCGGCGACCGGAGACGCGCCGGCGACCTTCCCAGCGGCGGAAGTTCGCCGGAGCTGCCAGGAAATCCGCTACGCTGCGTCAAATCGCCCGCAACCACTTGCGTTCGATCGGTCTCTCGCCCGCGCATCTAACTACGGTGGTAGTTCGACCGAACACGGCCTCTAGCGACGGCGGCGAGCGGTGGAGCGGTCGCCGGAGTTCGGGCTTCGACGAATCCTTAGCTAGGGGGTACGGGAGAGCGTGTGCGCGGGCGCGTTCGACTCCTGGAAGCAGCAGGAACAGAATGCCGTGCTCAAACGAGCACGACAGGGGCCATGGCCACGGCGGCGAGGCGAACCGCGGCGTCGGGCTCACGGCGTCGTCGGCTGCTAGCTACAGGCGACGGCGGGCAGCGCAAAGAATAGGAGAGAAAGGCTGGAAGCTCACCGAGCGGCTACGGAAAACCCTTGGTGGCTTAGGAGCAGCAGACGGCGCCGGGGACGACGAAGCTCACCGGAAGCGGAGAGATGCGGGGCGGCTCGATTCGCTTGTAGCCGGGCTCCCTGGCTCCTTCCAGTGGCGCCAGAGGTCGAGGAAGACGACGACGGAGCTGGCCGGCACAGTGGGCGAGCGCGGGGTCGCCGGTGGCCACGGCAAATGGCGAAGTGCGGCGTCGTCGGCGCTCGGACGCCTCGGATCTGAGGAGGAAGGAGGCAGAGCGAGCGAGGGAGAGAGATGGGGAATGCCAGGGGAAGCCAGGGGGGGTTGAGTGGCTCCGGCCTTATCTCCTCCTCCTCCCTGTAGCGTCGGTGGCGCCGCGGTGTCGCCGGCCGACTGGCGCGCGCGCGCGCGGCCACGGCGGGGACGACACGGGGAGGAGGGAGACGAGGTGGGCCTGCTGGGCCGCGACTCGGGGCACTGTGCACTAAGGCCCAGTGCACAGTGTCCCGCTTTTGATTTTCTGTTTTAGCTTCTCCATTTTCTTTTATCCTTTTCTGTTTCAAAATGTTTAGGGCACTTGTGCACTTTTGAAAATTGTGGGAGTTGGCCCAAATATTGCAATGCAATATTATCTCTCACCAAAAAGTGGTTTGGACAAATTTGGATTCCATTTGAGTTTGATATTAATTTAATAGATGTAAATAGTCTGTTTTGAGTGCTGTTTCAGGTTGTTTCACTCACTTAGCTAACTCCAAAAATAATGATTATGATTTTGCCATGACCACTGGATTATTTGCTAATTAAATAACATTTCTCCAGCAGAGTTTGATCAACTTCAATTTGCACTTTGGAATTTAATTTGATTTTCAGATTTTGAATTTGAATTGGATTATTAACCCAAATGATTTGGCACTGCAAATGATGATGACATGGCATTATTAACAGCTGATCACTGTGGCCATTACAAGGGGGTGTTACAAATTCTCCTCCTCTAAAAGAAATTCTCGTCCCGAGAATTTAGGAGGTAGAAGGAAAGAGTCCGGGATATTCTTCCCGAAGATGATCCTCGCGTTCCCAAGTGGCTTCATCTTCAGTATGATTCGACCATTGCACTTTCAGGAACTTGGTCGTCTTCTGACGAGTACGACGCTCAGCTTCGTCGAGGATGCGGATCGGATGCTCCTTATAGGAAAGATCATCTTGTAGCTCGAGCATCTCATGATCCACTGCACGGTGCGGGGATTCCTTGAAGCACTTACGGAGTTGCGACACGTGGAAGACATCATGAATATGAGAGAACTGTGGCGGCAACTCCAATTTATATGCCACATGTCCACGTCTAGCCACGATGCGGAAAGGACCAATATAGCGAGGAGCTAGCTTGCCCTTGATTCCGAAACGTCGTGTGCCCTTCATCGGAGTGACACGAAGATAGGCTTGATCACCAGGTTGATAGATCACACCCCATCGCTTGCGATCATAATTACTCTTCTGACGGTCTTGAGCTGCTTTGAGATTCTCCCGTACAATTCGGACTTGTTCTTCGGCATGCTGAATAATGTCCGGTCCAACAAGAGGTCGTTCCCCAGTTTCTGACCAGTTCAGAGGGGTTCGACATTTACGACCATAAAGAACCTCAAAGGGGGCCATTTTCAAGCTGGCTTGATAGCTGTTGTTATAAGAGAACTCGGCATACGGGAGAGATTCCTCCCATTTCTTACCGAAGGATATAACACAAGCTCGAAGGATGTCTTCAAGCACTTGATTAACACGCTCAACTTGGCCTTGGGACTGAGGATGATATGCGGAACTCCAGGTAATATGAGTTCCCATGGCTTCTTGGAAACTTTCCCAGAACTTGGAAGTGAAAAGAACACCACGGTCTGAACTAATCTCCTTCGGAATACCATGGAGAGAAACAATTCTGGCAATGTACAGTTCTGCTAGCTGGCTAGCGGTGATAGTCTCCTTAACAGGTAGGAAATGAGCAACCTTGGAGAGTTGGTCGACGACGACAAGAATAGCATCGTGACCCTTCTGAGACTTGGGAAGACCAGTGATGAAGTCCATTTGCACTTTATCCCACTTCCATAGAGGAATAGGGAGCGGTTGCAGAATTCCAGCAGGTTTTTGATGTTCTGCCTTCACGCGACGACAAACGTCACACTCGGCAACATAACGAGCAATATCCTGCTTCATCCTAGACCACCAGTACCTTTGACGAAGATCTCGATACATCTTGGTACTACCCGGATGGATAGACAGCGGTGTATCATGGGCCTCCTTCATGACTTTGTCAGTCATCAGCTCGAAGCGAGGTACTACGATGCGGTCTCTGAAATATAATGTACCATCTTCAGCAACTGAGAAATCCCGATACTTAGCAAGGTGAAGCTCCTTCTTCATCAAGTCAATTTCAGCATCTTTGGCTTGCGCTTCTTTAACAGCCTTCAGAAGGTCTGGCTGTACCACAAGGTTATTAAGAGAACCCTGGGGAACAATTCGCAGATTCAGCTGAGTCAGTTCTGCGTGAAGACGAGGTTGAGCTTGCCTAACCATGAGGTTGTTGCAATATGACTTGCGACTCAGGGCATCGGCCATTACATTAGCTTTGCCTGGGGTATAAGAAATACCGCAGTCATAATCCGCAATAGCTTCTAACCATCGTTGTTGTCGGAGATTAAGATCCGGTTGAGTGAATAAGTATTTCAGACTTTGGTGATCGGTATAAATTTCACACCGATTACCCAGAAGGTAGTGTCGCCATAACTTCAATGCATACATCACTGCTGCAAGTTCAAGATCATGCACTGGATAATTCTCTTCATGTGGACGCAATTGACGTGAAGCATATGCAATTACTCTCCGCTCTTGCATTAGGACGCAGCCTAATCCCTGACGAGAGGCGTCGCAATATATGACAAAGTCCTTGCGAGAATCAGGAGGAGCAAGCACTGGAGCAGAAGTGAGCTTGTCCTTGAGGGTTTGGAAACTTTCCTGACACTTGTCTGTCCACTCAAACTTAACGCCTTTGTGAAGCAGATTAGTTAGGGGCTTGGCAATCTTGGAGAAATTTTCGATGAATCGGCGACAATAACTTGCAAGCCCGAGAAAACTTCTGACTTGCTTGACATTCTTCGGAGGGGTCCAGTCAAGAATAGCCTGAACTCGCTCCGGGTTAACTGCAATACCATCCTTGGAGATGACATGTCCAAGGTAGGTTACCTCGGAAAGCCAGAATTCGCACTTAGAGTACTTGGCATATAATTGGTGCTCTCGAAGTCTCTCCAGAACTAGTCGAAGGTGCTCAGCATGTTCTTCTTTGCTCTTCGAATAAACCAGAATATCATCCAGATATACCACGACGAATTTGTCGAGGTAATCCATGAATATGTAATTCATTAGGCGGGAGAATGTAGCTGGAGCGTTTGTTAAGCCAAACGACATGACTGTGTACTCGTAAGAGCCATAACGAGTAACGAATGCAGTCTTCGGAATATCCTCTTCGCGAACACGGATCTGGTGATAACCCAACCTCAAGTCGAGTTTAGAAAACACCGAAGATCGATCAACTTGCAGGATCCTACTCTCCGTGTGCACTCTGATGCAGAATACGGTCTTATCGAATGACAACTCGGAGTATAATACAACTCGGAGAGAAAGGTTAAACAAAACAATGGAAAGAAAAATGATTATCAGACTAATCAGATCAACGACAGGGAAATCGCACTGAATCCAGCTCTCCGGGTGGATAGAATTAACGAGAACCTAAATGTCGGTGTTAGTAAATTTTATTAAACCCGAATAGATGAGAGATTAGAATCCCAGAGTAAAGACGAGGAATATAAGATCCTAATACCACCCAGTTGGTGACGTGGGCCCGTAAGCCACACAGCCAAGTTAGTAAAACAGTTTTTGACCACTAGACTCAACTTCGGCCAAAGAGTTGGAAAGGGGGACTCCTAGAGGCAGTCGGCTCTGATACCAACCTGTGACGCCCCCGGCTTAATCGTGCACTAATCATACACGCAAATGCGCACGATCAAGCCTAAGGACTCACTTGACGATATCACAACACAACTCTAAAATATAAATAAAGTCATACAAGCTTAATATTACAAGCCAGGGCCTCGAGGGCTCGAATACATAGCTCGATGGCATACAAGCGTCAGCGGAAGCATTAGATATCTGAGTACAGATATAATACAGAGAGAGAGATAAGCCTTCACAGAGGCGGGGTAAAAATAAAAACTACGATCGAAAGGCGTAGGCCTCCTGCCCTGGACCCTCCGATCCTACTCCTGGTCGTCGAACGGCTCCTCGTAGTAGTAGTACTCGCCAGGCGGATAGTAGTACTGGTCGTCGGCTGGGGCTTCTGGCTCAGGGGCTCCGTCGTCTGGTGGCATCAAATGGAAAATGGGGGAAAAAGAAAATAAAGCAAACGTGAGTACTCATCCGAAGTACTCAGCAAGCAAGGATCTACACTACATATGCATCATTGTCAAAGGAATGGTTGTATATGTGGACTGGGCTGCAGAAATGCCAGAGTAGAGGGGGAAAGCCTAGTCCTATCGAAGACTAGCATCTTCAACAATCTTCGACAGTCTTGCAGCATCAGGAGAGAGCAGATGAACATAAAGTAAAGTAGTAGTAGTAATATCATCAACCTCGACCTGAGATCCTTTCTCGACTCCCTGCGAGAAAGCAATCCCAGAGCCGTACTATCCAATTCTCATCACATGTTCTAGTTGTACCGATCGGGATACAACTCCGAGTGTCCGTTACCGTAGGACAGGCTATCGATAGAAGTTTCTTCCCTGCAGGGGTGCACCAACTTACCCACCACGCTCGCTTAACTCCGGCCGGACACACTTTTCTGGGTCATGCCCGGCCTCGGCTAAGCAACACGCCGCAACCCGACCAAATACTTAACAGAGAGGTCAGCACGCCAGACTAACCTATGCCCCCAGGGGTCTTGGGCCATCGCCCCGGGAACTCCTGCGCGTTGCGTGGGCGGCCGGAAGCAGACCTAGCAACCCCTTAATACAAGCGCGGTTGCGTAACCAGTCCAATCCAGCGCGCGCCGCTCAGTCGCTGACGTCCATTAAGCTTCGGCTGAAGTATACGACGCAGAACGCCCATACTATGCCCACGTGATGGTTAGTGCTATCGGGCCAGAGGCCCCTCGGATCAAATATCCAAACCGTAGTGGATTAGGAGCGCGCGGAAACGAGCAGAGACTCACGATCGATGTGACCCCGTCGCCCCGTCTCGAGGACTTGCGGCAAGGGCTAAGAATGCCCGGCCACGCCTCGTAGTTATCTCGCGGGCACCATCCAGGTCAACCCGACTCCACATCACTTCGCGTTAAGCTCGCGCGGGTACCCCTCAGGGCCGACCCGTCTTTAGTATCATAGTTTAGTGCAAGTCATAATATCCAAGGTAACTGTGTGTCTGACACCGAAGGGAACCCTGAGGAATCACCCTCGACGGAATTCCCGCTCGATGTTATCATCAAGGTGAACGAAGGAGGAATCACCCTCGAGGTCCACCTTGAGGAGCTGCGCGACGACGTCGTGATCGGGGGTGGTGTAGAAGGAATCACCCTCGCTTACCATGACCGAGTAACTAACCTACAAGGTTAACATCAGAAGTGCTGACGAGGTATCACCCTCGGCACTCGATGATAACCCAGCAGTGTCGGCAACTAAGGGGAAGTGATGTGCGGTGCCATGGTCTAGTCTTCAATCCCGATGATCGGGTCTTCTGATGTCCAGCAGGGCAGTCGGGATCAAGTGGGGGTCTCTGTCGTGTCTCTACCCACCTTATACTAAGCAGTCTAGGATAATCGGTAAGGTAACAAAGCAGGGTACAATAATCAGGCTATGCAGCAGATATAGGAAAACAGTAGCAGTAGCAGTTCTAATGCAAGCATAAGAGAGAAAAGAGTAGGCGATATAGGCATGCTCAAAATGGGGGTGCTTGCCTGTTTGCTCTGGGGCAAGGGCAAGGTCTTCAGGAGTATCGTCGGGGACGTAGTCGTACTCCTGTGCGGCGTCTGCCTCAGGAGCTACGTCAACGTCGGGGTCTACCGAGAGAGAAGAGGGGGAAGAAACAGGTAAACATAATGCAAACAAATGCAACACGGTGCGTGTGATGCTATGATGCAGTGCAGGGTTGCCTATTTATGCATCTAAGTCATTTTAGTTATTTTTAGAATTATTCTAGGATTTAATATCCGACGTGTGTGCACTATTCATCTGCCGGATTCGGGTCCGGAGTTACGAGTTCTTCTACGTAGGAGGTTCCGATGGAGAAACAGACGGCACGATCAGACTCGTCTCGTCGTTCTGAGCAACTTTCATGTTTTAACTTTTTCGATCCGAGCTACGGTTTAAAAGTTATTAATTTTTAAAGATTATTTGAATTTCTGGAATTATTTTATTTAACAGAAAATGAATTATGACGTCAGCATGATGTCATGCTGACATCAGCAAGTCAGCAGCCGGCTGTACCGGTCAAACCTGACATGTGGGTCCAGTGGGACCCACATGTCAGCCTCTGTTTCTTTATCCAGTGAATTAGTTTAATTACCAGGATTAATTAGGGGGGTGGACCCCACATGTCAGTGAGACATTAGGTTAATTAGTTTATTTTTATTTCTAAAATGTTTTAATTAATTAATCAGGGAGGTGGGGCCCACGTGTCAGCGGCTGGGCCGGTCCAGTCAGCAAGGCTGACTGGTCAACTGGCCGGCCGGGCCCCGCCTGTGCCACGTCAGCGGGGCCGGCGGCTGGTCGCCGGCGACCAAATCGCACGGCGGCGCGTCGCCGGAGCTCGCCGGAATCACGCTACAGAGCTCGTTTCGGGGCGCGCTTGGGCGCGTTCGATAGCTGGCGTCCTCGCGCATCTAGCTGAGGCACTCGCCGGACCAGGAGATGACCGGAGCTGGGCCGGCGACGAGATTTGGCGGCGGTGGCATTCGGGAGATCGAGGGAACGGCGTTAGGAGGCACGGGAGGGCTCGGGCTTGAGCTCACCGGGCTCCTGGGAGCATCAGGAGCTCAGTGCCGTGCTCAGATAAGCACGACAGTGGCTATGGCCACGGCGGCGACGCGAACGGCGGCGAACAAAGCTCGGCCTCGACGTCGGCTAGCTACGGCGTGCGGAGAAGTAAATGGAGAAGAGTGTGAGGTGGAGGAGCTCACCGCGCGGCTCAAGAAAGGCCCCTGACAGATTTGTAGCAGCAGTGGTCGCCGGAGACGACGGAATCGGCGGCGACCCGAGGTGGAAGACGACTCGCGCGCGGGCGATGCGGGGCTCCTTCACTCCGTCTGGTTGTTCCCGAGGATGCAGACGTCCGCGGCGATCCGTCCTAGCACCTCCAGACGACGCGGGAAGGCTGGTGGCTACGGCGGTGCCAAGACGCGGCGACGGCGGCGTCCTGTGCTCGGATCTGGAGGAAGGGGAAGAGACAGAGCGGCGAGGGAGAGAGATGGGGAATGCCAGGGGAAGCCAGGGGGGGCTGAGTGGCTCCGGCCTTATCTCCTCCTCCTCCCTGTAGCGTCGGTGGCGCCGCGGTGTCGCCGGCCGACTGGCGCACGCGCGCGGCCACGGCGGGGACGACACGGGGAGGAGGGAGACGGCATGGGCCGCTGTTGGACTGGGCCTGCACACTGTGCAATTAGGCCCAGCCAACAGTGGCTTTCTTCTTTTTCCTTATTTCTCTTCTACCTTTTCTTTTATTCCCTTTTTGTTTCAAAATGTTTAGGCCACTTGTGCTTTTTTGAAAAATGTGGATGTTGGCCCAAATATTGCAATGCAATATCATCTCTCATCAAAAAGTGGTTTGGGCAGATTTGGAGTTTGTTTGAATTTAATATGATTTTAAATATATCAAATATCCTCTTTTTGGGTCTGTTCCAACTTGTTTGAGTCATTTATCCAACTCCAAACATTTTGATGTTGATTTTAGAAATGTTCCTGGATTATTTGTCATTTAATGAACATTTTCCCAACAGTGTTTGATCAACTTTATAATTCACCTTTGAATTTGAGTTGATTTTCAGATGTGGATTTGAATTGGATCATTAACCCTCATGACTTGGCACTGCAAATGATCATGACTTGACAGTTTTAACAGAGTGTCACAGAGTTTATTACAAGGGGGTGTTACACCGCCAAGAGGAGCGCGGCGAAGTCAGCACACCAGATCCGGATCAGGACGCCACCCCACCGAAGAAAGGGCATGTCCGAGCTACCCATCGCCACCCCTCCCGTTGTCCACACAACCCGGAAGAGGAGCCACCACCACCACAATGGTGCCCGCCGGAGAGCAACCATGCGGCCCGCCATCCGGGGCCGCCGCCCCGGCGTCCCTGTCGCGAGATACAGTGCGCCGCCCACGTCACAACGCACACAACCACGGTAGGAGGAGCGATGACAGTCCATCAACTCCTAGCCCGGCATCAGTCCCTGAGTCTGGGTAGGCGCCTCCACCGTAAGAGGCACCCACACCTGCGTCCCCAGCCAGTGCCAGGTGGACTGGGGGGACACGACTCTGAGACTACCGACGGCCGCCGGCAAACCAACCCCTGACCAGGCGAGTTCACACGACGCCATGTCCATGGCCACCGGCATCGATCCGCGTACTGACGCACCGCAAGTCCAACCACCACCAACGAGCACTCCCCGGACCGCGCCCACCATCGCCTACCCGAAGCAGAAGCACCGACTCGTCTCGGGCCTCAAACTGGTCCACCCGAGCACGAGCCCCAGGTCCTGGCCCTCTCCGCGCGAAAGCTCGCGCCTTTGGCCCGAACCCAGGAGAAGGGAGGAGCCGCCACCACCCGCACCCCGCCGCCGTACATCACCTGCCACCGCTGACGCTGCACCGGCCAGTGCACCACCCTAGGCCGCTCGTAGCTACCCGAGCCCGAGATCGAGCACCCACGAGCAGGCACCACCTCGTCGGAGTCCACACCACGCCGGAACGCAGCAGCAGATGCCGACCCGCGCCGCCTCGGCCCTCGTCGCGAGAGGCAGCCGCCCTACAGATCTGGCCCAAGCCACACCGCCACCACGGCCACCTCCGCACGCGCCTCCTCCCACCACGCCCACCGCCGCCAAGCTGCAAAACCGCGCCACCAGCACCGGCCTCCACCACCCAGAGCCACTCCCCGCGCCGCAGGACAAGCCCCAGCAGGAAACCCGCCGGATCTGGCAGCCCGCACGCAACCGCCCGAAGAAGCCTGACCCGCAGCCGCCGCACTTCGGCCGGGCCCTAGGACGACGACGCACCGCCCGAGAGCGACCACCCCGCCGTCCAGCTCGCCCGCCGCCGCGCCGCGGTGCCCCATGGCAGCCCGCGCCTCCGCCCGAGGCCACTGACCCGCGCCAGCACCCGTCGAGGGGAGAGGAGGAAGAGGCCCCGCCGCCGCCGCGCAAAAGGGGCTTTGCCCATCGGCGCCTGCCGGCGGCGGCGGGGGGATGTGTGGGAGGGAGGGCTGGGAGGCCCGGCGGCTAGGGTTCCTCCCCTGACGCCCGCGGGAGCGACAGAGGGAGGAGGAACCGGACATCGAGTCGAGTGGGCCGTCAATCGCCTCTCTACTCCCTACGTTATAAGAATGATTTCGCCGGCGATAGCGGAATTTTCTTATTTTGCTACAAGTCGTGCTTAGGATACACATGAAGGCAGTACCTTGCCAAGGAGGAAACGACGTGGAGAGCCAATTTAATTTTGTTTGAAAACTCGTGTAATGTAACTACTGTTTTTTTTTCTGATACATGAATGAGAAACTTGTGTTCGCATGTCCATTAAGCATTTTAAGGAGTGATTATATACCGTTGATCTCAATTAAGATGTAACTGTATGTTTTATGAGATCCAACAATTAAGATAACACCTCTTCGAGAGAGGCCCGTCCCCCTGTGCCGCTCCCGCGAGCGGCCCGGGCGGAACCCTAGATCGCCGCCGCCGCTCCCCTTCCTCGGCTTCCTCCTCCCTTGCCGCCGCCAGGGGACGCCGCCGGGCAAAGCCCGCGCGTGCGTCGGCGGCGGTGGGGCTCCATCCCCCCTCGCGAGGCTCCTGGGCGGCGCGGGACGGCCGGCCCTCGCGGCAGCGCTCGGCTCGGCGGCAGCATGCGTCGGGCCGCCGGCGGATCTGGGCGGCGTGGCTCCCCTGCTTGGTGGCGCTTCGGCGCTGGCGACGGCGTGATCTGCGTGGGGCGGCGAGGCGCGGGCTCCTCCTCTTCCCGATCTGATGGCGCCGCGGTGGCGCCGGCGCTCGGGCGTGCGGCGGGGTCTGCGAGGGCGGTCGGCGCGCGACGTCTTCCTCCCCGATCTGATGGCTCCATGGTGGCGCCAGTGCTCGGGCGGCGGTTGGCTTCCG